>OU015744.1:132128687-132163569 GCA_907169655.1 Acomys percivali | reverse complement strand
CCATCTCTCACTGGGGAAGCTATGACACTGTGTTGACCATCTCTCACCAGGGAGGCTATGGCATTATGGCAGATGAACACACTCTTAAACTTCCTCCATTTCCCCTAAAAGATGACCATGTACATGCAAGGCTTTGGGCGGAGATTTTATTGATGAAAGTCAACATTGTCCTACTGCAATATAAAGATTTTGGGAAAAGCTAACTCTGGTCAGCATGGCACACAGACTAGAGACACACAGGACAACATGAGCCATGTGTCAATGGACATTGCTTCCCTCAGTTTTTACCTCTTGGTTGTCTCTTCCACACAGATTGAGGGAGAAAGGCATCCTGAAGGAAACACAGCATCAAACTGTGTTATTGACATAAACAAGACCTTAGCCAACCATCCAAGGAGAATGTGGCCAGTGAGAAGATGTGTTTACATCTCTAGAAGCTGCACACCACCAGCATTAAGGACCCAGGCAAGGAGACCTCCTGTACCTCCCTCCATTCCTATAGTTTCCCAAGTGCATCAGTGTCCTTCTCTCAGAAGACACCCACCCAATATTCCAACTGTGCCTTCATTTCAACCCAAGCAGCAGCATCTCCTCACTGGAACAACTCAACCATCTCTGCTTGGATCCCTGTGTCAGGGTCCATTCACTCCATTTGCAAACACTGATGGTGCGCCGCCTTGCAGATATGACTAAGTCATTGGGTAGAGGGATGCGCCATGTAGAAAGGTAAGCCTGTGCCTGCACTAGAGGCTACCAAGAAGAGATGTGATACCCTATGAGCATATACAGGGGGAGGAAGTCTCCCTCAGTCATAGTCATAGGAGAGGGGAATAAGGGGAAAATGGGAGGGAGGGAGGAATGGGAGGATACAAGGGATGGGATAACCATTGAGATGTAATATGAATAAATTAATTAAAAAATCACACGCAAAAAAAGAGGAGATGGAAATTAGAGGCTTTCAGTAAAGAACTGAGAGAGCTGCCCAGTGTCCCAAAGGGAATGCAAAGAGTGGGACTGTATGTATATAGAGAGAGTTGAAGGCACAAAACTTACAAGGTGGATGACCCTGAGTTATGTTTAGGGAGCTCCATGGTGTTTCTAGACAAAAACAGTGAGAGAAGAAAGTAAAAGCAAAAAACAACCAGGTCTGTAGCCTCAAACTGAGCAATCAAGAATGAGCAGCCACCCTGTTCCATGGTGGCCTTCAAGACCGTCTGAGACCTGAGCACTAGCCTCCCCTGTGATCTGCTCATGCCTCCCTGACATGTTGTTACAGTAAGAGCTTCTCAGGGCTGTACAGCCCTTCTCACCCCAGCAGCTTCATTCATTCTCTGCCCTTCCTCCCTCCATAGGTCTGCTGCTTGTTTGTCCCTCAGAACTTGGCTTTACTGTCACAGGAGCAGAACTGAACCCACATCACTTTCCTCATTCCTCTGTATTCAAACAAACTGCTGATGCAACTCTTCCACCACTGGCTAGGGAGCATATGTGTAGACAGACACATGTGTGTGCGCGCACACACACACATACACATGTACACACATACACAGACATACACAAACACATACACTGAGTGAGCCACAGCACAGCACATAGATGCTGCTGAATGACAGATCAGGCCAGGATATGAGAAAGAGCACATTCTAGCTCTCTGCAGCAAGGCTTCCTCCTGCACCCTCATTCAGTGGGTAATTTGGGGCTGGCTTCCCTTGTCGGAGCCGGCTCCTCTGTTGTGTCACTTGGCCCACTCTCCATGTACACAGCAGATGCTCATTTGCCTAAGTGGGGAGCCATGGAGCTGCTGCAAAGAGAGAGGAAGAGAGGAAGGAGACAGACTGCAGCCTGGAGGGGAAGGACTCATTTCTGGCTAGGTGCTGCTCCCTGCTTTGACTAAGTGCAGTGTGGCATCACTCAGATAAGGTCACAGTGACTGAAAATATTAAACACAAACTCTATTATATGTTTAATAAACACTGCTAGCTTATGTGGAAGCAAAATTGCTTTTTATAAACATTGAAGCTGGCAGGCACATTTTTTCCTAGAAATAATTTATGAAAAACTCTGTCCTCTGGCTTGCTCATTCACACCCCATGGTAGAATCTGAATGGCGGGAGTGTTCAGCTTCCCGGGGATGTCGGTGACCCACCCTCACACAGAAAGAGGAGAAAAACAAGGGATGACCTGGGGCCAGAGTAGTCCATAAGAAATCTTAATGAGGCTGCCCAGTCCTAGCCTCGCATGTGGGAAGGTGCAAGGCAGAGTGAAGGATAAAGATGTGACCTGTGTGTGAGGGTTTCAGGGTCCTGACATAGCCCTTGAATACCTTGTGTGTTATCTGGACTCTGTGACTGTCCAGTCCTTTGGACAGATCACAGTGTGTGTGTGAGTGTGTGAGTGTGTGTGTGTGTGTGTATGTGTGTGTGTATGTGTGTGTGTATATACACATATATGTTGACAGATGCTCAGTTTTAGAGTGTAAAGCCAGGGTGAAGAGCTCTTGGCCTCCACACATCCTTCTAGCTGCCGGGGATGTATCATGCATTGGCCATTCAGGCCTCTGGATCTTCAGCATAGCATTTAGGGAGAGCCTAGCCAATAGAATAATTACCTTTGGGCCCCTAATAAACCCCTCTTCAATAAAGCTCCACTTGAGATATGTAGCCAGTGGGAAGCAGGCTCTTACATAATCTGAAGTGTGAAAGTTGAGAGAAGGGGAAATACAAGGGAAATGGAGATAAAATCCGTAGCAAAGTGAAACCAGGCTCTCAGCCATGTCCCCAGTTTAGCATGAGGCCAGCACTGCCTTCACATCAGCCTCCTCAACAGTCTGTAAAGGTCAGTGCTGAGTGGAGCACTGGAGTTTCTGGCTCACCCAAGTAATTACTGAGCAGGAGGTAGAGCTGTGGCAAGGGATGCAGCCATTGGGTTTGGAAGCCAGGTCCCCAGGGCTGAGCATGGGCGGGCTCAGGGGCAACCAAGGACACTGTGGTTCCCAAGGATGCCTCAGGTACCTATGGCAAGAGAAAGAACTCTCCCTGTCACAAGCAGCCAGAGGCTGGCCAGGGTGTTTGAACAATCATGGGGGTTGGAGCTTGTCTTCTAATGTCACACCCTATGCCTCCAGAGGTCTTGGTTTATTTCCCTGCCCTCTTTCCTCTTTACCATCACTATCTACTTCTGTCTATTTCTACAAGAGCCAGAGCTTATGAAGGATCCAGTGGCAGCTAAGACATATATGTGTGTGTATATATATATATATACATACATACAAGGACAATCACCCATTAGCCTGTCCCAGTTTCCCTTTATCTCTATCACATGTGACATACAAGACCCCATGAATTGATGCAAACTGAGCTTGACTGGAGAATAACAGATCATCCCAGACAATGTGCTTTGGGGGTCTGAAAAATCTATTCTTCAGGGATTTTGCCTACAGAATCCAGGCCTTAGGCTACAGGGCAAGCTCTCTACTACCCTGGTTTGAAGGAAAGGCTACAGCATACTTAGCTCGGTCACCTGGTAGCCATGAATTGCAGGTGGAGATGTGGCACTCTGGTCCCATCAGTAGGCAGCACACAATAAAGACATACTTTAGCACATCAGGGAGAGCCACTGTGTGTGCTCTACACCCATGGTGTGTTCACTTATCTGACCTTCAGGAAATCTTGTCACAGGAGATGTTTCTTCAAACATCACAGAACCCCTACTGCAGGGGTAGCATCTGGCTAGAAACATGCACGGTGTGACATTGGCAGTTACTATTCTAACCACGCTTACTTCCCCTGCCTAAGATGAGAAAGTTCTTTAGGCAATTCTGTCAGTCTTGGAAAGCAAGAGCATGCTCTCAGCACCCCCATGGCTCTCCTGGGCATAGAAACCCTTGCCAACAGCATCCACAGGCATTCTGCTTTTCTCAAATACTTGAGAATACTAAGGGAAAAAGTTACTTGCAGCAATCTGTTTAAAGTGGTCATGCGCCTCATGTTGAAGCTATATGGATTTCAGGAAAACACACACATCTTATGGGTACTAGATTTTGAGATCATAGATCCTCCCTGAACTGGAAGCTAGGTTGACGACCTGCTTATTGCAACATAGGCCATCTTCACAAAGGCCCAAGAATAGATTTCTCACCTGTATCCTTTACTTTGTTTGATGGTTAACACTGAAAATCAATTTAACAGGTTTTAGAACCACAAAAGAGAAGCCCCTGGGCATGCGCGAGGTTTCTTGATCATGTTAATTGCAGTGAATGAGGATGGCAACATTCCACGGGCTACATCGTGGATTGCATTAATACAAGGAAGGAAGTTGAGCACCAGCCCAGAATTCATGGCTTTCTGCTTCCTGAACTGTGGATTCAGGATTCAGGAGACCAGTCCTGTCCCACTTCCCTGCCATGACGGACTGTATCACCCTGAACTGTGGGTCTTAATAAACTCTTCTTCCCATGAAGTGATGTTGTTAGGTATTTTGTCCCAGCAATGAGAAAAGAAACAAATAAACAATGTTCCAGCCACACCAATCATCAGAGACCTGTGGGAGGCCAAAGGGGAATTGGGACATAATGCTGACGTCCAGCCTGTGGACTCACCTGTGTGTGTAGCCACTGTAAGTATGAGGTACATTATCTCACCTCTCTGAGACCTTATTTTCCAACAGTGACATGAAGACTAACCTACTACAGCTTCCTTTAAAAACCTGCTTCACAGCTTTCTTAGTCTTTTGCTGAGCCCCTGTACCTGGCAAGCACTAGTCTAATTGGCCAGGCTCTTGAATTCTTGTCTCCACGGTTTGCATCAACCCTCTCAAAGCCTAAACAGGGAGTTCTGATGGACAACCATCCTCCATACCCTGGTGTGGAAAGAGGTGGGGCTAAATCCCAGCAGTATTGAAATGGAACTCCTGAGTAGCTTTCTGTATTCTAACACAGAACCTATGCAGGGAATGGCCCCGCTAAGCAGGACCAGAAGAAGCAGTCAGGAGAGATGGAGGCCACAGGCCATAGTTGATGTTATTGTGGCAAGGGTCCTTTCCTTTACTGTCTAGCTAAGCAGATCACTTTCCTTCCTAACTTTCTTTTTTTCTACTTCCTGATGAGGCTCCCTGCTACTCGGTGACCAATGGCATCTCTGTCCTGTGACTGCGCATTTCCACAAGACCAGGGGCCTCGGCCAGTCTTCCCATGGCCATCACTGAGCTCCTCTCTTGGAGAGAACACATGAGCATATGACTTTCATGGTAAAGGGCTTTCAATGCATAAGAGAAGTTGGCCCTCTTCATGCTGGAGTGTGGATAACAGGCATGTCTCAGCCATCTTTTTATCTCTGTAACTCTAGCATAGGACTTGATGGGTTCAGATAAGTATCCAGCAAAAGAAGGAAGCCTTGCAGACAAACCCATTTGGGGAGGAGGAGTCTCCAAGCTGGGCATGAGTTGGATCTCTGCCATATTTGTTACAGTGACCTTCCATGACCTCTGAAGCTGTCACAGGGATATATAGTTTCAGACTAATCTCAGTGACCAATGCTCATCTCCACTGCAAGACTGTGAACTCCAAGGAGCCCTGGGCCTTGTGTTTCATGGACAGCTATAGCTTGTAGCAGACTCTTTATAAACGTTTGTTGAATACAATAAGAGAAGACTGCCTGGCAGTCAGGAAGGAATCACACCTGCTGTACCTACTGAGCATGTATTTTATGGGTCAAAATTAGCTGGCAGCTGTGGTGTGTCTATGTATAGTCATGACTATCATCCCTGGGTCTGACCTGACGGGCCTGAGGATGCCACCCACGCATTTTCTTTTAGGCATTGTAAAATAAAAATGGCATCATCATAAGTGCCATCACTCCACCTTTCACAGAGCATTTTTATTTTGATTATGAGAAATTAAAGCAATGGCCCAGAAAAAGGAATTCCACTTCTCAGTAGAGGAGGAGACGGCATCACACCAGTGGTGGAAGACCACACCACTGAGTTACAATGCACACTGGGCTGTCACTGACAGAGCAGGGAGAGTGCCTCTGTGTCTAGAGCATAGGGGTTTTTAATGAAGGGATTTGGTTGGGCAAATTGAGTGTCTAACCACCACAGACAGTACTGACAGGATTCAGGAACTCCTGCAAGTTCAGCCCTATGGTGAGTCAGATGACCCCCTCAGAGCTCACTGCCCTTGAGAACAGGTATTTCCATAATCTTTACATTTTTTCTTTTTTGTTTCTTCAAGGAACAGGACTGTAAGAATGGACACTGATGGTGTTGGGGGAGGGTGTGAGGAGGTAGCAGGAGTGAAATTAAGCTCAGTGGAGACATAAAAATCCCACGGGGTTGAACGTCAATAACTTTAGACAGTAAAGTGTGGGCAGGCATGCCATGAGTACATTAGCAGCTTTGAATCATGCTGCCTTTTCTCAATTCATCCATTAGGCTTTTTCTAGCATCTGGTCACTTACATACAGAGTCGTCACACTTTTTCTGAAAGATGAAATGCTGTTTTCTTTGCTCTCTTTGAGACTTCGAAGTTTGGTCTCTACCCTGGAAAGACATATTTATTCCAATACATTCTGAATGTGTGCTAGACTTCCAGGTGGTCAAGCCCCAATGGCTCTTTTAGTACCATTTAGCTGACTCAGTGGCGGGCTTCAGTACAAAGTGGGGCATTCCTAACGTCTGACCACTTGCCCACTCATCTGGGGCAAATGCATGAATAGAATGAAGGTGAGAGAAAGGGTGAAAAATATCAGGGGCCTGTGCAACAGAGACGCCGCATCCTCAGAGGCTCCAACCCCCTCCTGCCAGGAAGGGCGCAAAAATTGACAAATAATTTCTTCAGAGAGAAATGGAACTCCTCCAAGCTAGAGGGACACACAGGAAAGCCCCCACCTCACCCTCATGTCTGCAGCTCTCCTGACTAACATAAGACTGAGTAATCCCCCTGGGGCTCCTCAGATGATGGTGGTGACTCCATGTCACTCTTTCTCTTAGCAGAATGAGTCCTTTATAAACAAACAAACAAACAACAACAACAACAACAACAACAAAAATTACGAGGCTTAGGCAAAGGCAGTGGATTCCAGCCCCGCCTGATGCCATGGACTCCAAGAGGGGCAGTGGTAGAGCCCCTCCTAGGCTAGCTCCTGCCACACTTGCCGTGACGAGATCTCCACAAGGCCAGAGTAAAGGGGTTTTGAAAGCAGTTGAAAAGGGGGAAGAGCACACGAGACAAACCAAAGAATCCCAGGCAAACTGGCTAGCCCAGCTCCTGCTCTCAGCATAATTAAAAAGAAACAGGGGCTGCTCTTATGTCGTAAACTTAATATTGTGTAGTAGTGTATGGCTCCAGTCTTCCATGCCACACTTCCTCGCTATCCAAAGCTGGTAACTGCAGTCTCTTGGGGGCTCTTCAGATCCTTCCCTCGGTACCCTAAGGGGACCTCAGAGTTTAAGGCATGAAGGTTTTCTCCAGTCAGGGCCACATGCCTATCCTCTACTGACCCCACCCAAGATGAACTCCAGCCACCCCTCTCTGACCTTGTATCCACCATTTACCACCATCTCGAGTCAGCCTCCAAGGACATTAATGTTGCCTGTGGCAGCTGGACATCTGCGGGGGCCACCAGGGCACAGTAAATACAAGCTGGGTGTCATGAACATGTCAGCTCAGCTCAGCAAGATTGCCCCAAGTCATTGCCTCTCAGAAATCAGTGGCGGCAACTCAGCCCCAGCGTGTCATCTAGCTATCTGAAGGTGACAGTGCCCACCACCCACTGATACGGGGAAGGCTGCACATGATTAGTTTGTTGCTGCCTGGGCTCCCCATCCTAGACACCCATCAACTCCTCTCTGAAAGCTCTGTTGCAACTCGCCAGACAATGTCTCCTGCCTGGTGCTGCATATTGGGCGTGTGAAAGGGAGGGGGAATGGGGGAAGCATAGGACACGAGGAATATGTTGACCAAAGGTAAGAATGGGGTGGAAGGAAAAATAACTTAGCGTCACCTTGAAAGACTCATATTCTATTTTCCTTTTGGCTTGCTGGTGTGCCCCTAGAGCCGCTGGTACACAGCCAGGTACTTGGTGAATCATCAGAAGAAATTAATTTATTTAAGATGGCAGAAGCATTCAGAGTCAATAAAGATACTGAATGCCCTGCCTGTTTCTTCCCCTGGTTACTGAGAACTTAATTGCATTTTCAGCATAGACAAGGGGTTACCTAAATTATGCAGGAGAGCCAGAGGAGGAATGGCCAGTGATGGTCCCCTGTCCCAGCCACAGCATGTTGCAGATGACTGGTGAATACAGTAGCCATATTCCTGGAGTCTCAGATACCAAAGCAATCTAGAACTTTGGAGATTTTATATATATATATATATATATATATATATATATATATATATATATATGTACACACATATACAAACACACACATTTGGATATATAATGTATACATACATAGATGTATGTAATATATATGTACTTATATGTATATATATAAATATATATATAAATAAATATATATTTAAAATGTTTCTTGCTCACAGGAAACTAAGGACAGTCACAGAGAGAAAAAGAAAGTATGATGGCTCAGCATGGTGGTCCAGGTCTGTGATGGTTTTACGTTTTCTAGTTTCCATAATTTGAATAGCCCATCTTTCTGCCGAGGTCCAAGGTCAGCCTGAGGAGCAACACTTCTTTCCTGCATCCCAATACCCAGTCTTGCCACTTGGGAGATGGGAGACAACAAAACCGCCTCTCATCCATCCTTCAGATGTTGAGAATTCTTCATATAATGTTGCAAAAGAAAGGCTTATCCATCAGAAGGCCCTTCCCCTCCGTGGACGATGATAAATCAAAGGCAAGCGGCGCAATAACACGATAAAATAACTCTACTCTCGCCTTTTTACAGCTCCCGTCTTTGTCGTTTCTAAATGATGGACAGCGCTTTTCCAGGTCTGATGAGAGAACAAACGAGGGGGGAGCAGCTTCCTGATGAGTTGTTGAGGCCGCCACTTCTCAACAATGCCATAAATTAACTGGCATGCAGAGATGGCTTCTGCGGGTTGGCTGAGATCAGCTGATGAGGCTATGCAAATGAGGTTACAAACAGCTGCACACCACTGGATGAGCTCTCTGGCTCTCCCTGTCCATTAAGGACACCTTTAAGAGCCTGCTAGCCCCAAGAGGGCTCAAAATCAGCATATTACAATTCAGCTGTTGTCTAAGAAAAAAATGTGTAAAAAGAACCTGTAGACTCAAGACACGACAGAAACAAATCCATGAAAATGGTATGAGTCTGGCAGCCTGAAAGATCCTCGAGAGGGGCTGACAGAATAATAAATTTGAGGAGTTCTTTTTCCCCCCCCAATGTCCATAAAATATTTTAGTTTTTTCTACAATTAATAATATTTTTTTCTTCCTTGGCATTTCACCTGACTAAAGCGGAGTTAAATTGATTAGCAATAAGTCTGAAATGATGGCAAAATTTGTCTCATGGACCAACAGGGTGAGACTGCCAGAGCTTGCATGAGGAGGAGGAGCTGTGTCTTTCTTGTGAAAGTGAGCACTCAAGTGTGTCCTTCTGAAAGACGAACAGTGTAAAGAACTTGCAAGTCTAGCTTGACTCATGCCTGGTGCTGATAGATGTGAACCTGCCAGTAAGTAGCCAGTGGTTTTAGTCAGCAGAAAAGCAGCGTGAATATTGTAGAGACTCCCACATTACCAAGATCTCCCTGTGAAGGCCACCCAGAACATGTTGCCAGGGAGCAGAATTCCCTGTGCCGGAGTCACCTTGCGGTGGCACACAGCCAATCCCGAGAGCACAGCCGCTGTTCAAAATATTTTTGGAATTTCTTTTGGAGAATTGTTCTCAGAACTATAAAAGAAAATTAGTCTCATTGTTCTGCAATGAGCCATGTGGGCAAAGCACAGTCAGCATTGTTCACGTAAGGGAGTCAAGCTTAATGGTTCTCAAGTCAGCATTGCACCATTTGACACAATCAGTAGACCCTCATCTTTGGCATAATCATGGCAGTCCAGAACATATGCCCCTGGAGTATGTCCCAGGTTCTAAATGCATTCCCAAAAAGGCTATTCCTTTAAACTGTGCACCCCAGGACTGTGAGCTTAGCATGTCAGAGGGTTAATACTATCAACTTGGTAGGAACCAGAATCCCCAAGGAAACAGAGCCTAGACTGGGTTAGTTGATGCACTGAGACACATGCCAGTTGCAAGTGGCACCATTCTATGGGCTGTGTCCCTGGAGTGAGTGAAGAGAAGGCAAGCTGAGCACCTGCAGTGATCTCTCTGTCTCTCTCTTTCTGTCTCTCTCTCTGTCTCTCCGTCTGTCTCGCTGTCTCTGTCTGTCTGTCTGTCTGTCTGTCTGTCTGTCTGTCTCTCTCTCTCTCTCTCTCTCTCTCTCTCTCTGTGTGTGTGTGTGTGTGTGTGTGTGTGTGTGTGTGTGTGTGTGTGTAGGCTAGAAGTTGGTGTTGCCTTCCTCATTCATTTCTCAGCTTCTAACCTGCTTTATGAACTGCAATTTCCTGAATTTCAAGAACACACAGCCTCAGCCTCAGTTGCTCAGATCTTCTTCTTGTCCTTGACCGCTCTCTGTTCCCATTCTCACCAAGACCTGGTTTCCTGTTTGCTTACCTGCAGGCCACCTCCCCAGTCCTATCATACTTCAGATATCCCTTATTGGGAAGGGAATATTCCACCAGCCCCCATCTGTCTTCTACTCCCAACCTAGCAGCCCCATTCTGCCAATTCTTAGTAACCCTGCCTCAGTTCTTCACCCCACAGTGGCCAGTTCCCTAATGGAGGAGTCCAACAGCATGGCAAAGTTATTTGTTGGCTTCCAGTCAACACTTCTCAGGTGTTCTCTGCTCAGGGCCATTGCCCTTTCTGCACCCGTCTTGTCTTGGCTCCTCCTGTGCAGGTGGATGCTGACATGCCAGGATAGCCTACTTTTCTATTACACCTTCCCAATTAGGTGTGTTACATTGAAACAGGACCAGCATGGGCAAAAGTGCTCTGTGATGATATTACAATAAGACTGATAGCATGTCTAAGTGGGGGAGTACCTTTGAGCATCCCAGGGAAGCATCTCAGCAGCCACAAAAAGCAGACATCTGCTGTGGACTGAATGTTTATAACTCCCCACAAAAAAAAAAAAAAAAAAAAAAACCCTCTATGTTGGGATGCTAGCACCCATGGTAGCGATTCTAAGAGGTGGGGCTGCGGAAGTGACTACATAATAGAGAGGAGATCTCACAAACATGTGAGAACTTATGCGAGAGGCCCAAGGGTACTTGTGTCCTGGTCCACCAGATAAGGATGCAGTGACAGGTACCATCTATGAATCAGGCACTTCAAGCATGCACCCCTCCCCAAAATAGATATATGTGAGCACACATGCACACACACCCTATTATTTCTGAAAATAGGTTTAACAGTTTTGGGTGCAGAGTCATGGGAACCACAGCCTAATGGATCAGCCCCATCCTTTCCCACTGTCTTCTCTTACTTGTCGATTCTTTTGCTCAGAGCTTGGGATGTCAAAATTGCATCCCTCCCTTTTTCTTTGCTGGTGAGACAGAAATGTGGCTGCAAGCAAATTTCAGTAGAGTTTCCCAGACACAACCTACTCTGCAGTGATTTATTTATGTAACCAGAACCCTTTAGTGATCAGTGACAGGAGACATGGATTACGTAAGGGCTGAGGTGCTGGGAATCAGGCCTGGGCATGTCAAACACTGGAGATGGGTGGCTGGTGCACTGGGGGAATGCTATAAATCTCTGTTGAATGTGTAGATTACTGAGTGACATGGGCAGTAGTTAAGGCACTCTAGTGTAGGGGGAAGATCCTCTCCCTTAGGAAGTAGTGGCTACCGCTTTCTGCTGCCCTTGGCAGAGTACTGTATCATTATGTGTCCTCATTGTGTCAACAGCCGGAAAACCTACCAGGCACCTGAATCATATAAATTCACTCACACTTATGGCAGCGCATCTGAATTTGCTGGGGCCAGAGGCTTAAAGGAACGAAGGGCCCTTTTGAGGCATAGAGCCAGGATCCAGTGTCCTCACTCCAGACACTGTGACTCCTCCTCTTAGCAGACCTGAACTGGACCTAGAGGATGCAAGGCCCCTTGTTGCTCTGTATTCAGTCTTCTCGCCATCCTCAGCACTGATCCACAGCCCCTACCATCCACTCTTGGGACCAGTTGATGGCCAGTCCGGCCTGGCCCTGGAGAGGCCACAGCCTTGCAAGTCAATGACCTCCCAGCACATCCGCACAGGGGAAAATGTCAACAGAGCCCTACCATCTGGTCCTGGACTGCCACATTCATGTTGACAGCCACCACCTGTCATACCTGATGCCTAGCATTTTGCCTCTCACCTGGCCGGCACAGAACACGTACTCTTCACCATACTGCTCAATCTCTGCCAGCAGCCAGGCTCATGAACACCATCACACCTGGGGACCCAGGACCCCTTGCTACTTGCATCAGCCACCAATGACTCAAACCAACAATTGAATGAATGCTCTCTTCCAAGGTCAAAGGTCAGTCAGACCTGACACTGTCATTGTGACCTATAATCACAGCTGACGGAGTACAGAAGTGGAGAAACTGTAAGTGGCGGAGGTGAACAAAAGAGAGGAAGTTGATCACCTGAAGGGATGACTAGACACAAATGTAAACACCACCGCACCATCATCACTACCACCAATAGATTACCCATTTTTCTTCACGCACGGCACAAACTGCTGTCACTCCATGGTACATAGAAGGAAGTAAGGTACAAATTATTAGCTAACATAACTTAATCCGCCTAAGGTTGGTTAGCAAGTAAAATGCTATATATCAAGCTGGGGAGATGGATTATCAAGTAACGAAACTTGCTGCCAAACCTGATGACCTAAGCTCAGTTCCCAGGACCCCACATGGCAGAAGGAGAGAACCAATACCAGCAAGCTGCCCTGACTTCTACAAGTATGTGTGTGTGCATACCACAAAGTAAGTATAATGAAAATTTTCAGCAAGAATTATAAAACATGCCATCTATCACGCATTAGTTAGAGTTGCTATTACTGTGATTAAAACACCTTGATCAAAGTCACCTTGGGGAGGAAAGGATTTATTTCCCCTTACAACTCACTCCACTGCTGAGGGAAGTCAGGGCCAGGACTCAAACAAAGCAGGAACTGGAAGCAGGAGCTGATGCAGAGGCCATGAGGAGTGCTGCTTACTGGCTTGTCCCTATGGCTTGCTCAGCCTTCCTTATAGCACCCGGGGGCCCTCAGCCTGGGTCCTACCCACATGGAGCTGAGCCCTACCACATCAATCATTAATCAAGAAAATGCTCCATGGCTTGCCCACAGGCCAATCTGGCCGGACCATTTTCTCAGTTGAGGCTCCCTCTTCCCAAAGAACTCTAGACTGTGTCAAGTGAACAAAAATCACCAAGGACAGAAAGTGTAACAAGCCCCCAAACAGCAGGCCAATCCACCATGGAAGGCACCCTCAGCACTGCGAGCCTCAGGGGAGCTTTCTTCTGTCATGCTTATTCATTGCATGTGGTTGTCATTGTAACCAACACTAATGTGAGGACTACAGTGTTCTGTGTTGCTATTTTGGAACCTGTCTGCCTTGGATTTACTGTTCTTTGTTATTCTACAAAGACACAAAGACTGGATGTCAGACAGACACCTTGAGGAATGTTGGTGGCCTGCTGAGGCCACCAATCTCCCAGCCTTGTCTCTGCAAGACAAAACCTTTTCTGGTAGAGGCAGGATGCTTTTGTCATGGAAAGTGCCCATTTCTAAGACCTCTTCAGACCCGAGGACCCATGACTGTGCCATGACTTCTTTATGGATACTCACGGGAGGAACTGTTTCTGCTTAAAATATACAACATGCTATGATTCTTTATTAGATACTCCATGGTTTGCAGACAGAAAACTATATAAATATTTTTTATATTAGAGGTTGGGGAGATGGCTCAGTGGTTAAGTGCTTGAATTACACACATTAGGACTAGAGTTCATATCCCTAGAAGCAACATAAATGCCAGATGGGCACTGACGGCATATACTACCAACCTCAGAAGATGGACACAGAGGATCCCCAGAGCAAGCTGGCCAGCCAGACTAGCCATATCGGTAAGCTCTGGGTTTGACTGGGAGAGCCTGGGTTACTGAACAAGGTAGAATCCAGTTATCACACGGAAGTGTACTCAGGTGCTTACAGACCCATGCACTCATATACCACGACACACATGCAAACATGCATCCACACATGTGTACACATACACACATGAAACTTAGGAAAAGAAAAAAAAATAACTTTCATCTTAGAACTGTAGAAATAATATTAAGCCCAGGAGAGGCAGCTGAGTGGGGATGTGGGGGTACAATGCTTCTGCCTATCTCTGAGTTCTCATGACTACAGGCTGCCTTTCCACCTCGAACCCTACTCACGAACAAGGCAGCAACGGAAGTGTTAGATGGTGTATCATGTTGCTTGGCCTGATGTTCAAAACATGAGCGCCAGCCCTTCTTTTCAGCCTCCTGCTCCACGGCAGCTAGCAGAGGCAGGCCCTCCTGGCCTGATGCCACCTCACACATTCGCAAATACGCAGCTGGCTATGAGAGCCTGGAAAGCAGCCTTCTCAGAGCCTCTGCCTCCAACCCTTGCAGACAGGATGGAAGGTCCTAGATTAAGACTTCACCTGGGGGTGGGTGGGGAAGGAAGGAACAGGGAGAGGCGGAACATCCTAGTGACTCTGTATACCTCAGAGACCTGGCCTGATGTAGCAGCTTATTTCAGGGACCATTATGTCCTGCTCAGCTTCTAATAAACCAGCAGACTTTAATTCTTCCCCTCTCTCTGCTCTTGCTTGTTGTGTGCCATACTCATGGGAGATGGAGACAATCAGTTTACTTAAGTCCCGAGCAACCTGCCCTTGCTTCATAACGGTGCAAAGATTTGCTCCAGGAAGCTCCACACACACTGGCTAGGTCAGATGCTAGCCAGCTGTGTGTGTTATGTAATGTATGTATTTTGAATTCCACTGAGTCAGGTGTGCTTTTTAAAGTCGCATTTAACCCTTTTCTAGGACAGGACGACAATGTAAAATTCCAAATGGCTTTATCAAAGGATCCCGGGAGGCTCCCGCTGATCAAGCCTGTTGCCAGGGGCTGTGGGCTGGGTTGTGCTGTGTTTCCAAGTAGCTCCAGTCTTCCAGAGGCTCATGGGAGTGTAGGGTTGCTCTTTGACTTTGTTCATTGTCTTTCCTGTGTCATCAGGGCCTCTGCTGTGGGTCTTCCTCACTCTGGCCGAAACAATCATTTCCTATGCCCACACATCGCTTCCTCCTGGGACACACGCTGCTGGCTGACACAAACCATGTGCTCAGATCTCTTCTCTCCAGAACGCAGGTCTGAGAAACTGTCAAGCTATAACATCTGCCTTCAAGATCATGTGCATGCATACCACTGGAGCTGTCTCCGCCTCAGCCTTTCTTTTTAATCAGTGAAGTAACTTATTTAGTATATATTGATTGTGATATTGAGCTCCAGACCTCCGGGTAGCCCCACTTCATCAAGGTTCCACTAACTCTCGACAGCCCCCGTGAGAGGGACCATGCCTTTAATACATGGACCTTGGAGGCATTCAACATCCAAACTGCAGTACCCAGGGACCTGTCTACAGTTACTGTCTCTCTCTACTCCATTAAGAGGAGCAAATTATCAGAAACCACAGAAGTGCTGCTGTATACCTAGTAGGAAAAAGGGCCCCAGGAGCTACACAGATTCACATCCTCATCCTCCCATCACCTCCCTTGGCTGCCTGTGAAATGCACCTATGTCATCACTGCTGTGGTGGAGAGTGGCCATGGGCTCACACCACCTCAGATCACACTACCTTGGGCTCATACCACCGTCAGTATAACAAGCAGTGTCCTTCCGGCCAGCTGAGACCACTGCTTTCTAGATAGTGCAGAGTAGTGACCCAGAAAAAGATTCTCAGTGAAGATGGCTTGTGGGCACATCTTTGGGGGGTTGTCTTGATTATGCTATTTGATGTAGAAAGAAGACACTGTGGGCAGTACCATCCCCTAGATTTGGGCCCTGAACTCTATAAAGAAAGAGAAAGTGAGCCGCGCACAGACTGCATACACTAATTCACTGTTTCTGCTCTTAACTGTGGATGAGATAGGATCAATTCTCCTGCGTTTTTGACCCTGTCACCTCCACGCTGTGGTGAAATGTACCCTGGACCTGTGACCTAAAATAAAGCCTTCCTCCTATAGGCTGACAGCAACAAAAGACAACACTAAGACTAGGCCAGAGAGCCTGCCCACTGTACGCTCATTGTCATCCTATCCCAAGAGCCCAACTACTCTCTGGCCAGCTTCACATAGACCTTTACAAATGAATGACCTCACTGGAAACAAACATATTAGCCACCAATCTGGTCTGATAGACTATGTAAACCAACGCATACATCTCAAGGAATAATGCTGCATCAGCAAAGTCAAAGCTTGGGCTGTTACCTTTTTTTTTTTTTTAAAGTTTTATTGCACTCTGCTCTATACACTTATGAAACAGAACAATTAGAGGCTAATTTTGCACTTCCCAAAAGATCTTTAATAGGGTTGCTCTGAATGCATGGCATCCTAAAAGGTATTTCACATCCAATTTGATTCTTGATAATTAGGTTTCCAGATCTCCCTTGAAGGTGGGCTGCTGCAGACACCAGAGCAGGCCGTGGCCCCGCCAGCAGGAAGTCCTGCTAATGCAAACGGAAGCACATGTGTGGGGAGCTGAAAGCAATGCCAAGCTCCCTTTCCTAATGCCAAGGGTCCTTGGGGGTGCAGAAAGTGTGATGTGGGCCACGTCTGTGTGGGCAGTCCTCCCATCTGCCCATGGGGGCCTTCCTTATGAATGTAGACCTCCAGGGAAAAGCTTTGCCCGTGTCTTCTCCTCCAACCCCTTGTTCACTAACTGGAACCGCACGGCAGACCCCAGAGTAAGGAGAGGATTGGGCTGAGGTCACTCCTGGGCCTTCAGCAACATGCGCATCACCTCCCTCCGCCCCCCCTCCCAGAAGAATGTTGCTCCCTGTAAATAAAGCGCTTCTACTTGGTCTTGTGCTTCCCTCACTAAAATAGATTTCCCTTTTCTAGCCACAGGCAACTTAACAATTAGAATTTGCTACAGTGGGATACCTGACACTAAACACACTGTTTCCTTTGATACAACTTATCACAGTCAGCATTTATAGTCGAATTAACATAAAATGGCATCAAATAGCCATTGGGCACACCTGTGTCCTCGGTCCCCCTAGAGCAAACTTCCTCTAAAAGTCCCCAGACTTGCCACACTTGCCTGCCATTATTATCCCAGGAGATTGTGTATGAAAGGCTGACATCACATATGACCAGCCCAGCCGTGGAGTGGGTGGACAAAAGACCGGAGGCCAGCTCACCAGCTCACCTTACACACGGAAGACCCAGGGTCTCCTCCCTGGACCGCTCTATCCCTTTACCACACAGAATTCTTACCAGTTACCAAGCCATTCCTAAACACCACTAAGGAGATGCACCTGTGGTTTAAGAGTTATTAACTTTTATTTTATTTATACACTTGTATCTGTGTAGGTATGTGAACCTACAGAGGACAGAAGATAGCATCAGATCCCCTGGAAGTGGAGTTATGAATTGTTGTGAGTCACTTGGGTCCTTAGCAAGGGCAGCAAGTGCACACTCAGCCATCTCTCCAACTTTCCTGGCCCCACAGTTCCAAAGAGAGGTTTAGAAATTTTTTTCCAAGCCACAAGTCCTGGCCACTGTCAAACACCCTACTTACTCTCCCTGTCATGCAGAGGGACCTGGAGATACTAGCATCTTTCCACCAGAAGTCCTTGCTCACACTGATCCCCATGCGGCCGGCCTGGCCTCACAGAGGTAGTATCACTCTTGTTCTTCAAGCCTGCCCCTTCCCTTTGCCACAGGGGAAATGGCCATAGGAGAAATGTATGTCACCAGCCATGATTCATCTGAAAGGGTCCTTACCAGAACATCCTTCCTGTAGCCTATAATCAGGAGTGATGGGGGCATCTCCAAGAGGCAGTTCAGAATGATATTTCATCCTATCCCCAGTGTCTGCCTCCACAGCCAGCAGAGTACCTTGGGTCATGTGGCAGGGACCAAGAAGATGTCACGATTTATAGTTTTGTTTTTATCCCAGAAAAAGTGTCTGACTCAGAAATTATGGGAACAATGCACTGTGGGGCAGTTACAGTTAGTGCACACTTCCTCTGTTTGCGTTCAGTAATCGGCCGACTATGCCTCTTGTTTTCATATGACTCCTTCAGATTGAGGGCAGACAGCATTACTCATCATATAAATGGATTATTAAAAAATTTGGAATTAAAATATTTAACATCCATAAAGCCGAGTCATTTTCAAGAGATTTTTTAAAATTTATTTCCCTGTGTGGTACAGCTCTGCTGCAAGCCAGGTCTAGTGCCACCGAAGAAGCTCCAAAACAGCACGGTTTATAAACAGGAAGCCTGTCATGCTGGGAGTACACAGCTCTAGAGTGACCATACACTGTTACATACACGAGGCAGCCATGTAAACCCAGCACACACACTTGAGTCAGTAGTAAGGCTTAGCTAACTCTCTTCTATTACCCAGCTCCTCAGGTCACCCTGGTAGAGGGGGCATCAATAAAGGGAAGGGTGGCACTGTGGGTAAACCCTGAGGTTACCAATGGCTCTATCTATGTGTTAATTCCATACAGAGTTCTCTTAAAGCCTGGGGAGGCGAACAGAGGAGGACATCTTTTCTCCCAGCAAGGCCTCCTAGACTATGGTTACCCCAGCACTAGTGGCTCCTGCTTTACCCTAGAACAGAGCTCCAAGCTGAACCACACTACGGCAGCTTATGTTACTTGGCCCTGTCAAGCTGTTCACCTGAAGTCTCCACAAGAACATGCTCTGTGCTGTGTGGTTCACACAAATGCAGCCCATCGCACATGCATGTACACTAACTTCATCTCTAACATCTGAAGTAGTCACCTTGGAGGCCTTGGAAGCCAATCAGACACTCAGGCCCCATGGGGAACAGCAGGCAGGGGACAGTTTCCCACACCTCCCAGGGCATGGCCCACTTAGCCACCCTGTCCCCAACAGCATTGTCCAGCACCAACTTTGACTTATCTCTCCTTGAACATGACCTCTTCAAAGCCTTCTAGAAGATTTGCCTTCATCCATTCTAATTCTGAGCTTCATGCTTCCTACCAATCTGAAGTTCATGAAAGAAGAAAGGAAACTTCAACACCTGGAAGGAAGTGTTGATCATTTCTGAGTGAGTAGGATACTACCGCCACTAGCTTCATGGAAAAGGTGTGCTGCTATATGACTCTAGGGACACTGAGGGGTTGGCGTGGCACCAGGAATGAAGCTGGGAGGTCACTGCCAGGAACTGCAGTGGTGTTCTTAGTCATCCCTCAGGAGGCCAGAAAAAGAGGCAGAAACTCGACTCTGTCTACTCTCTTCAAGACCCATGACTTTGGATATGCTTTTGAAATAAAACTTTCCTACTGCCTTTTACAAGGAAGGCAGTGTTTTTTTTTTTTTCACTCTACAAAATTGAAATTATAGAGTCTTGTCTCCAACTTTGAGTCTAATTTTAGTGCGTTCCCCTTGACACATTTTCCAGCCAGTTTATAAGAATAAATTTGTTCCTTCCAAGAGATGCACCTGTAAGACAGAAAAGCCTCCACTGCTAAATACCAAATCACATCATTAATTAAAACCAAGAGAAAGCATTAGTGACTTTGGCTAGACAATAACATGGAATTTTAAATCATGAATAAAAGCGAGGGTTAAGACCCAATTATTGATGAGTATGAGGGAGACAAAAGAGGAGGCAGCCACAGCATAGGCAAGAATACTTGACTGTGCTACACCAGAGAGGCTCCTCGGGGCCTTCACTGGTGGCCCTAGTAAGTGAGGGACAAAAGCCATTGGTCCCTCTGAATATGGGTGTCTTTATCTGCAAAAAGCAGGAATGGGCAACTTTTCTCAGGAAGATATACATTCAAGATAAGCCAAGGAGCTAGAATGAAGTTTCTTTTTAAGGTGAGATTGTACAAAACTAGATGATGACGGTAGTTAGTTGTATAAATATACTAAAATTAATGAGGTCAGACAATCAAATATGCTGTGTAACAGAAAGGAAATGAACATGTTTTTAAAATACTGTTTTAAAATTACTTCTCCAAAGAAAGCGTTTCTAATAAACACCAGGTCGTAAGTGAAGGGGGTGGGGAGCTACTGGCACAAGAATAGACTTCGATAAACTGGATGTGGTTCTGTGCCTTTAATCCCAGACCTCTGTGAGTACGAGGCAAAAAGAAGAAGAGAAAGAAGAGGGGGAGGAAGAAGGAGAGAAGGAATGAAGAAACAAAAAGCAAGCAATGAAAGAAGGATGGAAGGATGGAATGAATGAATGAAGGATGGAAGGAAGAAGAAATGAAGGAAGGGACAGATATACACTAAACATGTTTCTCTCCAGCTCTTCAGACACAAAAGAGGCAGCTAGCATTTTGATGCACATTTTAAAAAAAAAAATCCATTTCTAACATGAAACTGTGGTATGCGAACATTTGTTAACTGCAAAACAAGGATCCTCCAGGGTTGGCTGAGCACCTCCCCTGTCATTCCTCAGATGACGACGCACACAGAACATCCATCCAGGTTCGTAAGGCTTGGTGCGTCCCCAGTCACGCAGAGCTTTACAGATCTAAAAAGCAAGCTATGACAATGTACCTGAGGCTTGGATTCCATAGGACCATGAAAAGTAGTGCTAAGAAAGGTTGAGCCTGGTTGCTTCAAATATTGAGTGTCTATCAGATGAAAGGCAGATTTGGTGCTGGTTAAAACTATACCATTCTTGGGGCTGGTGAGACGGTGAGGTTGCTCAAGTACCAGCTGTACCATCATGAGAACCCTACTCAGAACACACGCAAAAGACTGTAAATGGTAGTGTGAGCTTGCAACCTCAGTGCTAGGCGGCGAGGGCCCATGTACACACAGATCCCTGGGGCCAGCGAACCTAAACCGCAACTGAGTTGCAGGCCTGTCTCAGAACACAAGGTGCACAGCCCCTGAGGAACGACATGATGTTAATCTCTGACCTCCACACTCATAGGCACAGACATACATCCAGGTACACACACTAGCATGTGAGCATGCACATATATACAGAAACACACGAATGCATGCATGAACACACTCACACTAAGCTGAAGCTCTAAGACCAATGAACACAGACAGGGGGAAGTGATGGTCAATATTAGTATTTTACCATCTAGGAGAAAGAATAGAAAGTAGCTTTTTGCTGTGATGGTTCCTTAGTTTAAGGTTTGTTTTGTACAGCCCAAAGACTCATGACAAAACAATAATTCCAGATATCTAGGTGAAATCAAATAATGGACATGACAAGAGTGGGAGGAGCCACAGCACATGACTGCAACCTGTTATTTAAAGGTAGATGACTGACAGCTCAGGAGCATGCCCCCAGGTCCATGCAGACACCTTTGAGTACACTGTCCTAGCGAGAAGAGACTCCAACCTTGGTCACCAAGTGACTTTAACTGTAAGGGTTTCAAATGACACAGTGGTGTCTCAAACTCAGGCTAAAGAACACTCTCCTTGCTATGGGCTAATGGAGTCTCCTGGTTTTCCAACAAAGCTACTACAAGGGGGTGCTTGGAGTTTAATGGGACCTTACAAAGGTTGCCCAGCCAGGAGGTTCCTATAGCTCACCGCAGAATGTATGTCTCTGTGTGAACAAATTCTGAGATGTTTAATTCTCCCTCCCTTGAGGAAAATTAAAGACTTGCGGGGAGACTGGGTTGAGGAACTTCCATATGCAGAAGAGTGCCCCAATTCTGACCCTCATTCTCGTCCCCTTTCAACCTCAGCCTATTCTTCTCAACAACCCACTTCTCGACCTCCATTGCTTTCCTCTTACAAATAGCTCGGTAGGAAAAGCTGCAATTTTTAGCATCTCTAAATCCTTCTAAGCACCAAATTCAAAGAGCTATTTTGGCAGGGGAAATGTAATAGGAAAGAGAATTTGGATGAAGGCTGGGAGGATCCAAGCTCTCTGCAGAGGGGCCCTTCAACTAAAGTGCATCTCCTGGCACACCTGTTTTAGGAGGCTGGCTCCCTGCCCCATCCCAGGCTGCACTGATCTCTCCACTGTTGACCCTGAACTACTTCCTCTCGGCATCCTCGGCATCCGTGCCTGTCCATTTTCTCTGAGTATGTATAAAGTTGTCTTGCAGTGATGTCAGCTTCTGGAGAGCAAGGCCAAGTACAGGCAGCTCAGAGCTGCCAGGTCCACAAGACTCCTAGGGGGTCATTTGGGAAACAAACAATTGGTGTGCCCTTAACACTTGGCTGTGAAACAATTGGCTGTTCGCAAATTCTGGGTAGTTACCGCTGGTCTAGTTATGCCAGCTATCATTCTATTGACACAGAAAAATTATGGTTATGGAGTGGGGCTTCAGACACTACTTGGAGGTGTTATATAACCAAAGTAAAAACATAAAGTTTCTGAGACTCCAGAAAGTTCCAAATGGCTTATCTCACCCCACGTTTTCAGATAAATGGTAAGGAATGTGTACAGGCATTGGAACCATAGCTTGGTATTTTCTGTTGCAAGTGTTCAGTGGCTCTCTCAGCACTTCATGTCCTGAAGAGGAGGGGACATGACAGGAAAATTATTTTAAAAGAAGTATCAAAATACAATGGCACTGACACTAAATGGATGATAGTGGTGTGACATCACACACACACACACACACACACACACACACACACTATACACTGTTCATACAGCAGGCATTTCTGACCACCACCACTCTTGGATCTGCATGTCATTTTGCCCCCATTGTGAGCCAAGGATGATATCATGGCATCGTTTTAACATGGTTAACCATGAGCTTAGGATGTCCTTCATGATCTCTATACACCTCCATTACCAATTTGTCTTATCTTTACCCTAAAACCACTTTCAATTCTATACTGGAGTGGGAGGGATCCCCAAAAATCTTTTGGTTAAAATATATATATAATATTCTAAGGGACCCACCATTCAACAATTGTTGATTTCATCTAGGATTGGGCCCAGTGCCTATGGGAAGATGTGGGGCTACGATATATGAATAGGAATATATAAAACCTTCATCTATGGGTGATCCATTAGAATTATGGGCAAACATAACCAATCCACTGAACTGATAGAATCTATAATTTCAAGAAAACCACATGGTCAGCACATGACTGGGGAGGGGTTGTGACAGTGAGGCTGAGTGTAATGTGTGGGGAATGACTTGAGCTTGAAGGTATACAAGGAAGAATATTCCACAAAGAAAGAGCATCCAGGAGAAGGAACAGTGAGCACAAAATTAGCTGAGGCTGGACAGACTGATGGGTTCCAAGGACTCCTGAGGGACTGTGCAGCAGCTGGACAGGGCCATGGTAAGAAGCTTATGATCTTCCTTACAACAGCAAGACTCTGAGAGACCTGCCTACAATACTCATTCTGGAAGGCCCCATGAGTCATGCTGTCTCTGACTCTGAGGAAAGCAGGGAGAGGCTGTCATGGTCAGGTCCTGTGTGAGCTAGATCCCCCAGCAGCTGAAGTGGCCATTTCCACTGTAGTACCTCACACAGCTAATGTCCTCTTTTTCTACCCTTGGTGTCTCCAGTCTTTCTCTCCTCCCACATTTTCCTAGATGGACTCAGTCTTCTCCTGCATTTAAGGAGCATTTGTATTTTGGGGACTCCCTCTTGCTTCTGCCTCCTACGCATCTTCTGGGATAATGGGCATGTACCATTACCTCTGGCTTTCAAACTAACATCTCCGTGACCATTGATATTTTCATCCACACATGGAAAAGAACTTGGACCAGAGAGAGAATCATTCATTTCATGCCAGTGTTCATGGGAAACCGTACAGTGAAATCCCCCAGAGACGGCAGTTGCTGAGTTCACTTGGCACATGTTGAGTTGGTTAAGAAGAGTTCCCACAGAATTATTACTAGTGGGACAGGGGAGTAGGAACTTAAAATGTTCAATCAAGATTAGCATGTGTAAGAAGCCAGCTTGTGCAGAGAGACTGGAAGTGATTCCTCGCCCAGCATCATCCAGCAAACAGAGTGCATGCTGAACAAAGCCCTGGAAATACAAATGGAATGGGAGGGGGGACTGCCGAAGAACCTACAGTTTTGCCAGGTGGCTGCCGGGGCTCTTTCCTCACCTCACCATCCCACTTACACTCTTGAGAGAGTTCTTTTTCCTCACTTAAGAGGCATGCGTGATCTTTTCTCCATCTCTCCTCCTGGTGGCTGTGGGATTTCCACCTAACCTGTACTTCTCTTTAAACTCCTAATAGAACTTCCATTGATCTTCTTTCTGGGTCCCTTTTTCAACACTTTTATTAATGACACTAAGAATGCTGAAAAGGAGTCCCGGTTTTCTTGGTGATAGTAGCTGTATTCCATGTGATCTAAATAGTACAATCTGCTCTCTGATTGTAGAGACCATCTGATCACCACCACCCTTGTTCCTTCCAGTGAATTTTTTGATATGTTGCTATCTGCAATTTTCTAGCTACATATTGAAGTGAGTGGTATTTTTTTAAAAAATCTTTATTTCCATGGTTTTGCTTTTATCTAGGTGTCTGGATGTTTTTCATCTCAAACCCACAGTAGTGTCCTCTGAATTAAGACTATCACTTTGTTCTCAATGGGATAAATTATTTTTCTCAGACCTTCATGGTATTTCTGGAAAGATAGACCATTGGATCAGAAGTTTCTAGAATTCTCTATGATTCTAACTCCCAGAAGATGTACTGAATCAAGCCTATGAGTCCTTGTGTCCTCTGAATTGCATGAACAGACATAGGCTTGAACTTCATTCCCTTGTGTGTCAATCTTCAGTTAAAAATTTTTTTATATCATTGCATCCATTTTATCACTGATACTGTCTTACCACTTCCAGCCAGGGTTGTGAGTCTTTTAACAGTCACTCAAAAGAATCATAGCTATCTTTCTCCAAGAGACACTGTCAGTGCTTCGCACACTGCCCACCCCTTTCTCTGCTTTGCTAGTGCATTAGTGGGGCTCTTGAGAGAAACAGAACTGGGGCCACATGCGTAGACCCACAGTCATAGGAAAAGGATTCATCCAGGAATCCACTTATGGAATGATGGGAGTTGTCAAGTCAAAAGTCTGCAGGTTGGATAGCACAGGAGTGCAGGAGACTACAGGAGTCAGCTGCAGGATTCCTTCATGCTGGGTCTGCAGCCTTTTGTTTTCCTTAGGCCTTCAAAGGACTGAGCTCAACCCATTCTCAGGAGGTTGGACCACTTGCCCTGCTCAGAAGCTGGGACTTTAAGTGTCAGGTTTGTTTCAAACCACTTCACCACATCCATTCTGCCTGGTGTTTGGTCACCTACTTGGGGCACTGAGAGGCCAAGCTGACAGGTAATGCCAACCATAGCTACTGTCCTCAGCATCACCACTGACTTCAAATGTACTTTCCTGTTGTGGTTTCTATTTGTTTCTGGTCCTGACGTGTGCCGATCTCTTTCTCTCTTCCCATTTTTGTCAGGAACCCAGAACTGGCAAACACAGCATCAGGATGCGTGCCCCTGGAGTGTGGGTTTCTGTCTGCTAATGGGATTTTGAACATTAATTTAGCAAAGGCCTATAGCATTTTCCTTCTACCTTTGTTTATATTCATTCACAAAAGCTGGGCTTGTGGGTCGGTTAGCAGTGCGAGAACAAACATTATCAATGAAGAAACTGCCAATAATTACTGTTCCCAGTTCTTGTGTCCTGCACATCTCACCAGCAAGGCTCATTTCAGATCAGTTCCTTTTTATCTGGCCCCAAGATCCCATCATTATCCCATCTACATGTCCCAAGTGCGGCTCCCCCTTGCAGGTTGCTTATTTGCTCCACACACTCCCTATTTCAAGCTTCTAATAAGTAAATCTTTACACCTGGTCATGAGAGCCCTTCTGTCCTTCCTCAGATGTCTCTCGCAACAGTGAGAAATTACAGGTTACCCCTGGACTCCATTTAAGTTATTCTCTTTCTGAAAGTGTTCAGCTATTTCATCTGTAAGAAATATTCTTAATTTTGACATCTCACTCTGCCATGGATTGACAATTTAAGGGAAACAGCTCTCTCATCTGTCATGTCTTTCTTGAACAAGTGTGCTCCCAAACACATTTTTCAGTTGTAAAAAAATCACCCCCAGACTGCAATATCTATGCTGAAATGATACAAGTTTCAGCCTGCTTTCTGGGACGAATGCAGCTGGCTTGTTATTAAACAATTAGCTGCATGGCTGGTTGGATTTTGTAGGTTTCTGGTGCTAGAAAGTAGGCCCTGGGTGGGGGCAGGGCTGTGTTCTGTATGCTTGGGTTTCTAGAATACAGGCTGTTCAGTGTACAAGAGTAGCCTCCATCACTGTTCAGGAAGTGGTCAGGGTGAGGAGGAATCGAGGACCCACATTGCCACCCCAGTCCTCCGGTGTCTTCCCAAGCACACCAGAGCATCATCATTAGCCCTGGAGGGATGCTTCCCACATCCTCTGCCTGTGGAGAGCACCAGTGAGGGTGCGAGAACAGGACTGTCTCCAGAGTAACAAACTGAAGTTCACAGAGAACAATCCTAGGTGAGCTTCACTTTGCTTCCATGGGTGGGAAAATCCTTGCTTCTCTGCATGGCCGGCTAAGACCCAGGAGCCCTGTCCTTGCCAGAGATGATGGCTGGTGATTTCAGAAAACACACACAGCATTGGTGGATAATGTCCTCTGCCTGTGTTACAGGAGACAGACATGGTTGCTGACCTCCTCAAGTAGACAAAAGTATCAGGTCTTGAGTTTAGCCGCAGCCGTTCACCCTTACACAGGGTGAGTAAGATGGATGCTGGTCTCCTCTTTCCTACCTAGATGGCCTCCTGACTGAACTCTCCTGAGCCTCATTGGAAGACTGCACAGGTATTCCTTCTACCCAGAGATTTGGCAGGAGGAAATGGGTTAGTAACAGGTATGCAGAGGGCCTATGTCCTGCTTGCCATATCTTAGCACTTAACCTTGAAAAGGAGGCTCCTGAGTAGCCTGGATTCTGGGCTGCTTGCCCCCTTTGCTCAGTGCCCTGGAATAGATCCTTCACAACTTTTCTACCCAATATTGGGCAGAAGCTGATACTTCAACTACAGGACACAGAAGTTCCCACCTCAAGTGTCCTGTTCGGGCATTTTTTTGCTCTCCCAACAAGGATCACTGGGAGAAGATGTACATCCAGTGGGATCAGTTTCAGACAAACTGTACCAACACCTCAGGGACTCAGTGTCTCTAAGCTGGGGCATCTGTGGTGTCCTGGACTCAAGTTCTGCTTGTAAGACAGATATAAATTAAAAACATGAGGCTTAGATCTTGTCACTGAGGAATGGGGGGAAATACAAGCCTCTTCTTGCCTTTCTTAGGGAATTTACCTCACAGAACACGTGGCTGTTCATGTTGTGTAATCTCTTTGGAACAGGTCTTTTTGTAGATTGGACTGGGTTTCTTCCCAGTCCTGTGGTCCAGGAATACCTTCCTCTGCTCTTTGGAAGCCACTTGGAAGGAAGAGGGCTCTCTTCTCTCCCAGGTTCACAGGCCAACTTGCTTGTGCACTCTGCTCCAGGCTGCAAAACCACCTCCCACCACAGAGATAGGACAATGTGACTTTCCCCCAGGTGAGAGCATAAACACCTACCACAGATGCTAGCCCAACTATCAGAGGAGTTCAGGATGCACTGGCAAATGATGCTCTAAGCCATCTCACTTAAGCACTAGTTTCTGTGTATCTTTAAACATGAATTTAGTGGGTTTCATTTGCCTGGCTGCATGATGGAGCGACATTTCTCTCTCCTTAGAGCATACTGCCTGTGAGGTGCCAAGTTCTGCCTAATGCTCACTCAAACACCAAAAAGTAGTATTTGTCTCTGTGATCCTTATGACAAGGATTTCTGAATTGAGAGACGATTTGGGTTATAATTACACATTCCTCAATGGGCTCAACTATAAATACCCCTCAGGAGAATTCCAGAAGGGGAATTCCACCTGTTAGGGCTCAGAAAACAGTGTCACAACACAAGCTGCTTTGGACTTCAGATAGGGAGCCCAAGAAGAACTGCAAATGCAGGGAGTGGCTTTCCTAACCATCTGAAGATGAAGATACACCATGAACATGGTCACCCTCAAGCTTTCTGAAATGCCATTAACCAAGGAAGACATAGCTGGCATCACAGGAAGAGACAGAGGGCCACACCCATCTACAATGGCAAGGAGCTCTGTCCCAGGGCGTAGCAGCTTCCACCAGTCCACTCATTTGCCCTATACCATCTAGCCCCTCATAAGCTTCACGTTGTATATGGCTCTTGTGGACTTAGCTATTAATAAACTTGTGTGCATTTTCTCCTGTTAATCTGCCCATTGTCTGTGTGTTTTACAATCTCCACACTCAAATATTGGATTTATACAACAAAGCCGGAATCTTCCCACAGGCCATTAGCATTTTTACTATGTCAAAACCATAATATTGAGCACGTGTCTTCCATTTCTGTTCAGCATTAAGGAGAGCTCAAGAAAAGAAGAGGGAAGGAGAAGAAATATAGATTGATGCTGTCACAAAAGCTTTCAGAATAGCATAGATTGTAAAAGGAATCTGCAGTGATCCGTGATAGTCTAAATTGGCCATCTGAGACTGAGAACACAGTCTTCTAACTGGGTTCTAGGAAGAAATCTCCAGAGATCTAAAGACACTTTCACCATTACGGATTAGATCTTCAATGTCACCTGAAGGTCCATGTGCTGAGGACGTGGCCACCAGCCACAGGTGCTGCTGAGAAGAAGTGGAACATCTAGAAAGATGGGGCCTTGTCATGGTCAGCTTATATTGTCAACTTGACACAACCCAGAACGGCCTGGGAAGAGAGTCTCAATGAGAATGGTCTACATTGTCAGTGGGCATATCTCTGGAAGACTGCCTTAATTACTGAGTTTGCCAATGCAGGAAGACCCGGCCCACTGTGGGCGGCACCATTCCCCAGGCCAGGGTCCTGAACTGTGTAAGGGTGGGAAAACTGAGCCGAGCACAAGCAAGCCAATGACCATAATTGTATCTCTTTCTGCTCCCGAATATAGATGTAATACAAGATGTGGATTGAAGGTTCTGTCTTGACATCCCCCAATAACGACTAATTGGAATTGTAAGCTGAAATCCAATACAGAATCCACTCCCATGGAAGAAAACCTCCATAGAAAAATTCCATTCCACATCGACTTGCAGGGTGGTCCTAAAACAAACCCCTTTCTCTCCTACGTTGCTTTTTGTCAGAAAATTTTGTCATAGCAACAGAAAGTAGGCTGCAACGGGCCTGGTGGAAGAAGGTGAAGTCATTGTGGGTGTGCTTTTGAAAGTTATTTTGGAGCTCTGTTCTCTCTCTTTGCTTCCTGTCACCATGCGATTAGCAGTTTTGTTCCACTGGTGAACTCTGAAGGCACTGGGCCATTAAAATCACTATGCCTAACTAATGATGTATCAAAACTTCTCAAGTCATGAGACAAATAAGCCTTTCCTTCTTAACGTCCATAGATATGCCCCAGATGTTTTGTCATAGTCATGGAAAGCTGACTGACATATCTCCTGAATGGGCCAGTATTCCTGAATTTATCCCACATGGTCCTAATGGAGGCTGATGTGTCCAAAGCAAAAGGAAGCTTTTCTATTGTCATCAGTTGACTATGATGCCTCCTCTTCATGTTTTGCTCTGTTTTCCTCCTCTAACTCCAGTGACCATCATTTCAGATGCTTCACCCACCAGTAGAGTATACAGAAGATAGTTCCCAAGCCACAGAGATGCCCCGATGCCTCAACACTGATACATCTGAGACTGAATTCATTTGTAGGCATAAGCTTTCCAGAAAACTCCATTCTACCAATATCTGCACAGTAGTCCTAGAACATTTCTCAGCACTTTGGATGTTTTAGTCCCAGTAAAGCTTTAGGAATACATTAACTCTCACTAGCATTATTATTGTAACAGGCAATGTTAAAATTTGCACTAGATTATTTCAACATGTCCTGTTTATGTACAAAGAAGACTCCATGATATGCCTTTGTGACTGAATCTAGAATGGGGTGTCCAATCTGTGATTATTAACATTTCCTAGAATATGCTTTTAAAAATACTAAATAGTCACAACTAAAGGTAAACCCCTGTAGAAAATACTTTAACTTTCCTTCATAACAAAACTCCAAAATGAAAAACATCTCTGACCTTAATTCCACCCATGGAAGCACTATCTCATCAACCAAGTTTAAAATGGAATGCTCACACTTGGGGCCTCACAGCTCATGAGTCCTAATGCTACTGAAAAGTGTGCCTTAGATGAGGTAGAAGGAGAAGGCATCGCATCCTCAGGGTTGAAAATAAGTGTGTTTCCCCCAGCAGAATTTAAAGAAGCAGGCATCCATAGTCACACAATGTTCTCTTTGTTCTCTGCTGATGTGTGTCCCCTGTGTCCTCAACAGTCTTGGTTCCCTACAACACAGAAGGAGCACTGTAATTTGTATGATAATTCATAGTTCCTTACTTTTTTCTTCTTGAAAATTTCACCTTCCATCAGGAATAACACAGCAATACCCATTTTATAGCATTTAAAATTCTAGCTTTATATATGCATAATACATTGCTTTTGTTCTTTTTATTAGCATGTTAATTACTGTAATGGCTTCTGTCAGAACATTTTTATACATGATGTGGTGATTTGAATGAGAATATATATATATATACATATATATGTACATATATATATATGTACATATATATATACTTGGTTCCCAATAGTGGAATTGTTTAGGAAAGATTAGCAGGTGTGGCCTTGTTAGAGGTGTGTCAGCAGGCATGGGCTCTCTCCCTCCCTCCCTCCCTCCCTCTTTCCCTCCCTCTCTCCCTTCTACTTTCTGCCTGTCCCTTTCTGTCTCTCTGTTCCTTTCCCTCCTTCCTTTCCTCCTTCTCTGTTTCTCTTTGTCTGTCTTTCTATCTGTGTCTGTCTCTGTGTCTCTGTGTCTGTCTCTCTGTCTCTGTGTCTCTGTCTCTGTGTCTCTGTCTGTTTGTCTGTCTGTCTCTGTGTCTCTGTCTGTCTGTCTGTCTCTGTCTCTGTGTCTGTCTCTCTGTCTCTCTGTCTCTGTCTCTCTGTCTCTGTCTCTCTGGACCTGTTGTCTGCAGATCAGGATGTAAAGCTCTCAGCTACTGCTCTAGCACCACGCCTGTCTGCTTCCACCATGAGGATCATGAACTGACCCTCTGAAACTGTAAGCAAGGTCTCAGTTCAGCAGTTCCTTTTGGAAGAGTTGCCTTGGTCACGATGTCTTCTCACAACAACAGAGCAGTAACCAAGAAACATGCCTACAATGAACTTTTAATCACATCATTACCCTCTCTTGCCTCCCTGCCTCCCTATTCCCAGTGATCTGCTTTCTTTTCCAATGACACTGAATTCTCTTCTGCTTTCTTTCTTTCTGTTTTTCATTTTTGTTTTTGCTTATTTTGGGGTTTTTGTTTCTTGTTTTTTTGTTTGTTTTGGTTTTGGTTTTATCCAATAAGTTTCACCAGAGTTGCTTACAGGAGTAAAGTTTGAAGGTTGTTTACAGGATCCTTGTCACCTTACTAGTGGCTACAATACCTAAGAAAATGTCCCCCTCCCCCACCGAATTAATATTAGCCATATATAAATCATCAGAGATGGGCAGAACCCAGTGAACCCCTCCTCCCTCCATGAGAGGATATCTGTGGCCCCAATCTTACGCAGCTCTTATTTAGGTAACCATAGCTGCTGTGAGTTCAAGACATGGTCCTTACCCAGGAGTCAGTGTTCTAAGATGCTTCTTCCTTCCTTCTTCTCTTCCACCCCTTCTTCCATGCTGTTTACATTCCACATTGCTTTAAAACTTCCTTCTTTTATACAAGTTTGCTTGATAATGCCTTCATGTTTTTTAAGGTAAAGTCATTAATTTTTGCTGTATTGTATTCTGCTACATAAAGACTAGTATATTTATGGACCCTCCCTTTGATGGAGAGTCAGTCAATTCAGGCTCAAGGTCCCTAAAAACATCCCTATCACAAACATCCTTACAAATCTCTCATGGGGGAACATCTGCCTGGAATTCTCTTGAGAAATACTCAGGAGTTAGATGGCTAGCTGCGAAGTAGATCCTCAACTTCTGCCCCACTATGAAGTTTCCAAAATTTAACATCCGTTCTTATCAGCTGTGCACAGGGTTCTCACTGCTAAACATCTGCACTAAAAATCAGTCTTACAAATCTTTTTAAAACCTCAGGCGCCACTGGATGCTTCCTTGTTGTAATTCCAATTTTCATTTTCCTAGTTATGGTAATGAAGTTGAATTGCTCAGTGCACTTTTGTAAAATTCCATTTGTCCAGAGGAATACTCTCTACAGATCCAGAGTGCAGACTGGATGGTCTGGCAAAGAGGACAGAAGTCTTCTTACATATTCTAGTGTTTTCTATAGGTACCTGGGTAGTCATTCCCAAGAAACCTTCTGCATGACTGAGGAAGCCCACAGCCGTGCAGGTAGCTAAAGGCTGGTCTGCACTGTCAATCTGACTGGATTCAGAATCACCCAGGAAGCATATCTTTGCATATGTTTCCCAAACAGGTTTAATCAGGAAGGGAACACCCACCCAAAGGTTGGCTCAGTCTCTGGTGAATAAGAAGAGGAGGATGCCAGCTGAACACCAGCGTCCATCTTGTGGACTCCCACTCCCACAGCTGGAGCCACTTCTGCTGTTTCTGACAGTGAGGTTTATGCCCCAGAGCTGTGAGCCAGGCAAACTCTTCCTTCCTTTCTTGCACCACACCCATTTGTTATTTTGTCACAGCAAGGGACAGGTGACTAACACGGTGGGTTTTCATTTCCTCCCATCCCATGACCTGAGGGAGGTCTTCTTTCTTCCCTGCTAGAAGATTCTAACAAGCACATGGTGCCACTAATGGCAGAAACTTCCATGCCTGCAAGCTACTGCTGGAGAGGCTGGAGATGCTGCAAATACACAGCCAGGGAGAGATGGCTCCTACACTCCCCAGAGCCATGTCCATCTTCCAGGCTGTATGTGTTTCCCTATAGGTCTAGACAAGAGAGAACTGCATGAGCTGCAAAGCACTATTCTTATAAGTGTTAACTTTTCTTTTGCCTTAGCACTGAGAATCTAGCATACAATCAAGGAGCCTTGGAGGAAGGAAGGGAAATGGTTGGTTTGCTTTATGTGGGTTCATGGATGGGAAGTTTCACTGCATGCTCTTCATATATAAACAACATCATACAATAACAAGTATTTGAAGTAAGTTTTCTGCTCACTGAAAGACAGTCTTCTCTAGTCAGGGTGGGGGTAAGGAGAGAGAGAGAGAGAGAGAGAGAGAGAGAGAGAGAGAGAGAGAGAGGTCTCCAATTCTTAGCTGCAATTCCAGTGGAGACTCTGCTGGCTCCAGCTTCTCCCCTGCATCCTGCCCACCGCAGTCACAGCCAGTGAGGCTGGTGCAGTGCCAACTGACAGCACAGCCAGCCCAGCATGCCAGCGGCACCCTTTGATTTTCACAGATGAGTAACACTCAACTGCAAACAGGAGCATCCTTGGCACCCCTGTCTTAGCATAGAGTTGTTATTTTTATTTAATAGCCAGAAAGTCAAGCAATCAAAGGGATGGTGATCCACAACATATCTTGCCCAGCAGATCTGCAGCTGGGCCCAACAAAGTGAGTGCAGTCTGTACCATGGGAGTATGTACAGCATACATGACATATGTGTAAAGAGGGCAGCAAAGCTAAAGTGTGCACATACTATTGACAACCCTGCCTGGGACATATACACATTTACATCAGCTCTTCTCTCTCTCTCTCTCTCTCTCTCTCTCTCTCTCTCTCTCTCTCTCTTTCTCTGTGTGTGTGTGTGTGTGTGTGCGTGTGTGTGTGTGTGTGTGCATGAGCATGTGCACATGTCAGAGATCAACCTCCACTGCTGTTTCTCAAGTACAGTTCACCTTGTCTTGTGAAATGGTCCTTCATTAGCTCGGAATTAGCAGAGTAGCTTAGTCTGGCTGGCTGTAAGTGCCAGGAATCCTCTCTCTGCCCTGCCCCCCACCCCTGCCAGTACTCACACCAGCATGCATGCCTGGTATTTTCTGACATGAGTTCTGGATACTGAATCCAGGTTCGTAAGCTTGTACAGATACCTCTTTACTGGCCAAGGTGAGCTCTCCCTGATCCCATCGACTTTGTTTACCTGTAAACAGTGGTATCTGGGGAAGATAGCATGATGAGGAGCTGAGGTCAGAGAAAGGGAAAGTGGAGGTCAGTGGAGGTCTGTGTCCTGGCTTGGGGGGACCACTTCTGCAGCGTGCCCTAACAGAAGCCTAAAGATACAGAAGGATAGCCACCCTCCACTAAGGGGGGGGAGCTGAATGGAACTTAAATCCATGAAAAATTCTAGAACCTTTACAGCTGGTCCTACTTTCGTCACCTACTGACTCTGTGCTACTATTACATTGCTCCCGTTTGGTGGCACTTGCTGCCAAGCCTGAGCACCTGAATTCAAGCCCAGGAACCACATGGTGGAATAAAGAACCAACTGCTTTGAGTTGTCCTGTGGCCTCCACAAGTAGGCTATGGCACTTTTGTGTGTGTGTGTGTGTGTGTGTGTGTGTGTGTGTGTGTGTGT
>OU015744.1:132109892-132128287 GCA_907169655.1 Acomys percivali | reverse complement strand
CACACACACACACACACACACACACACATGTTGAAACATCTCAGCCCTGTAAATATGTGCAGTCTTTAAGTTTGAATTGGTTAAAAGGTAAATAAGACACCTCTGCCTGTTTGCTCAGCACCGTTTCTCACCACCATCACTGGCTCTCTCCTGTAGGGTGTCTCTTCATTTCTCCCCCTCCTCTCCTGCCTCTGTTCCAGCCTCTTTCTGGATTGTCCCTCCCGCAGACTTTACTGTGCCTTTGTCAGGAGGCTTCCCACTCAATGATATGATTATTTCCTTGGACCTGATGACAATGTACACTGGCCTCTGCCCCAGCAGCAGGCGGAAGCACCATTAACCCTACCCTGCTGGCCAGAGCGGATAACTGAGCACGAGGTATTGGGCAGAATGGTGATGCTACTGTAGGCTGAAAGCTTCCATTTTCAATTAGGGAGTCTCAAGTTTCCAGCTCATATATGGCCCCTGGGTTTCCTCCACTGGCTCTGTAATGCAATCATTCTAAAACATACTGTGTTCTTGAGGATTTCCTCTCTATTCTCAGGAGGAGTGAGGTTGGATGGTAAAGGAATTCTGGGTGCCCTGTATGCCCCACGTTCTTAGCCCAGCATATACAAGGGATGTACAGAGTCTGGGTGTGCAGTTCTTGGGTGTGGTCTGGCTAGGCAGATAGCACCAGTTCCTATAACCAAGACTTCAAATCTTCCCACATTACAAATTTATTTTAAACTATTAAGTTGAAATGAAACAAACGTCCCGAGGTGATTTAATTTTCTTCTCCAAATAAAAGGGCTTGAAGGCCAGAGTTATTTTCTTCCATGAACTAGGCAAACCCTTTGATTTTAGGATAACAGTGTGTATGGAATATTTTTTCATGCAGCCTGATCCATTAAGAATATTTCCATACAATGAAACACCGAGCTTTGCTCTCAAGCTCAGCCTGTCCTGAGTAGCCTTCCAGAAAGTTCTTCTAACCTTTCAGTTAGCAGATGCTCCCAGTCGAGCGGCCCCAGAAGAACCAATGGAGTCAGTAGTTGGCTGTAGTGTCCCCCAATGCACCACTCCTACTGGTAATAACAGAGCTCAAATACTAAGAGTGAGCAGGTATAAGGCAGAGTGGTACGTGTGCAGAACAGGTTTCAGAGAGGGGAGTGGCTATGGGACAGCAAGTTACTAACTTAGCATAATTATGGGTCCAAACACAGAGACCCAGAGGCCACATGAGCAAAAGCCTGATCAGACTCTGGAGAAGACACGTCAGCCTTCTCCACTGAAGTTCCACCTAAGACAACTTATAAAGCATCCTGAGTTAACCACATCCTTCTGGCCTTGAGAACTTCTTTGTGCTAATTTTACCAATGTGCATATTTGCGTGTGTGTGTGTGTGTGTGTGTGTGTGTGTGTGTGTGTGTGTGTGTTTGTACTTACATGGCAATCATTTCATGACTGAGACATGGCTCCAGCCCCAACTTTTTAACTAGTGGTTTACATATTGAAGATGTATCTGCTCCTGGCAAGTTATATGTGTATCTCAGACTAATGTCCACCCAGCTGTCCTGCATAGAAAGTAACATAGAGAGTCACATAGACAGTAACATAGAGAGTAACACAGTAACAAAGAGAGTAACACAGATAGTAATAGAGAGTAACATAGATAGTAACATAGAGAGTAACACAGAGAGTCACATAGAGAATAACATAGTAACACAGAGTAACATAGAAAGTAAAATAGAGAGTAACATAGATAGTAACATAGAGAGTCTCATAGATAATAACGCGTACATGGCAATATAAATATGTGAAGAAGATAGATATCTGAGGAAGGACAATATTAGGAACAGATGCTGCAGAGCCAGGAAGTAGGGAGAATCCACTTGTGTCTCCATAATGGGCACAAAGGGAAGATGCTCAGAAACCTGGACTTTCTGAGTCATCTATACACCTGGACCCATTTTCAGAAGGTGTATCATCTGTAAATACTAACCAGCAATGCCTGTGTTAATAGCCAGTGTGAGGAGCTCCATGTCACTGCCGAGTGAGTGGCAGCAGCAAGATTGCCACTAAGTTCCCTGGGGTAGAGGAGCCCTGTTCCGATCCAGGCTCCACCCCTGTAACTCATCTAGCAAGGAGAGATGTTGTTTCCAGGGAGGGCTCCACAGCAGGGTGTGGCACCTCACCAAGAACTTGCCTAAAAGTCTCCATGACTCTCTGTGCATTATACCCACTATATGTGGGCTGCTTTGGCCACTGGCATCCATGAGCCGAAAGAAAGAAAACTCCGACTTTGGACAGTTCTGATCCAGGGGCAGTAACCAGAACAGGAAGGGGAAAACATCATATCTGAGAGACTGTTAGACTCACAGTATCACAGGTACATCCAGCCAGGGACAAAAGACACAAACGGAGTTGCAGAAGTTACAAGAAAAACTTGAGTTTTCCCTGCACCAAGGATTTCCAGCCCACAGCCTCTTTTAAGGCTGTTACTGATGGGCCCTGAGATGCTCAAGGACCCAGGTGTCTTGCAGACTTCTGAGCACTGAAGAGACACATACACCCTGATCTCCTACCAAATATGTGAGGATCCACCATGGCAGCTATTGAAGACCGGAGCAATCCCTAAGGCTTGGTTCTGATCCAACTTTTACCCAGCAACTTGGTGTCAGGAAAAAGCTCACAGTAACAGAGCTGCCAGGAGATTTAACAGGGAGCTACAGAGGCCTTTATACAATAAGACTTCCCACTGGACCCACTTCAAGAGGAGGCACCCCTGCATGTTAGTGGGACAGCAACCCACCAACCATAAAGGGGTACTGGATTGAAAATGTGCATCCAAGGACCTAAGATGTTTCAAGGGAAAACTTTATAAAGACTGTATTACTTTAAAGGCAATGTTTTGCTCTGTGAGAATGGAACATCTTGATTTCTCTCATAGCGTATGAAATGGCAAGCTGAAGGGTTAGTCTGCTGATATGCAGAATATTTGAAGTTCGTGAAACAGACTTCTGCCAAGAATGAAGGGGAAGCTGTGGGTTGATTTCACCAATGGCATTTCTTACTACTTGTGGACTAGCACAAAATAAGACCAGGGAGCAAAACAGTACATTTGCCTCCTCTAAGTCACCCAGTGCAATCAGAGATGAACTTTTTCAGCAACATAGAGGAAGTAAAATGCGGTAAACATGAGCCTTCACCTCGGCAATGCGGCATAGGCAGGACCAGCCTTGGCTCGCTGTCTAGTCCTTGTGGGCATCTTGTGAAACACAGATCTGCAAGGGCCACACATAGACCCACATGTGGGAAGAGACTGTCAGTCACTAGGCTGGTATCCCCACAACCACTGGGCATGGTCAAGTCTGCTCTGCCCGTTCTCTCAAGGACTCAGAAGTCAGGCTTGGCTTATCTCTCTCTGTGTATGTAAAGCCCTGACCACTCACTGTGAGGCATTCTGCTACTCTCTGAGGCACTCACCTGCCAGAACCAGGCGTAAATCATGCCGTCCTCATAGCAAATGCCAGATATCGCCTGAATTCCAATCAAGACTGGAGTGCCAAGAACTGCCAGTCATCCAACCCAGGCGAGACTGTGATTAACAAGCTTTCCAAGGCAACTGATGAAAAATTAGAAACCAACAAGCCCCAAATTAACGGAGCAAGCATGAAAGTGCCATTCGATGGAAGCCACAGAGACTCAGTGGGAACATGAAATTCAAATGAGTTACAAACCGCACTCTTACTTATCAACTTAGGCGTTGATAAATAAGGCATTTAAAGGTATAGTGACCTCACATCTACTCTTGCTCTCTATCCAACCAAAAGGCTGGTTGCTACAGAATCTCCTGGGCTCAGTTCAGCTGGCCCTAATGACAGAAATGTGCAGGGCAGAGGGAAGGGCGAGAGTAAGCATCACGTGGGTAGCCATAGTCAAAGAGCAAGCAATATACACGGTGAGAAAGCCTTTCAGCATTTCAGAGGGAGGGAGTGTAAAAGGCACTGTCACACATTTTTAAGAGATATAAAGACATCTCTATTCTACAGCATACCATGCCAGCTCTGGTGACAAATACTCCTGTGATACTAGATTTCTATGACCATTGATAACATGTTATTTAGATAAGTAACCTTAATCCATGCCTGCAGCCTCATAGCTAAATGTTCCAGTTTGACTAGCATGCTATGGCAGGATATGAAAAGAGACCATGGTGTGGGTGGGCACTGTACAGCGGGCACACTTCATACACACTTATTATCTGGTTATACACACTTACGCTGATCACCATAACAGACCAAAAGACGGCTAAAGACATAAGGAAAGCAGGTATATTTTCACAGACAACTTAGTCAGGCCAGACCAAGAAGAGGCATTGACTAAGGGCTTGTGGAGTGGGGTAACCTCACAGATCTTGTATGCCACGCTTTCTGCCCTAAAGTCAGGTCCTGAGCTAAACCGGCAGCTTTCTTTTTGCCAGGCAACAGGTGCCTTGCTGAGGGTTGGGTATGTTTTACAAGTAGAACAAACACACTCTCATTTCATGTTTCTCTTTGTTTAAAGAGAAACTTCAAATTGGGCAGACTGGCTCTCCCAAACACACCTTAAACAACTACAGACCTTCCTTGACACATTCTTCCATTTCTTGCTCAATGTTCTGAAGTTGCACGCCAATCGCTCCTTGCCCCTGCCTCATACAAACCCGAACGCGCACAGGGTAACACGAAGGCTCTTCATCTCAACACCTCGAGGGCAAAAACATCACCCACGTAAACACACACACACACACACACACACACACACACACACACACAGGATTATTGCAGCTCAGCTGGATGGAGACGTCCCAGTCCTTACCAGGAGAACCCTGTACTCTGACCTCTGGGCCCATGCCTCAGGCCACTGGTGTCACCAGCAGGGATACTGACGCCAGATCAGTCAGCCACAAGCAGCCTGGGATTATCTTGGTGAGAAGGCAGGACAGTGGTCCTTAGTTGGCAAAGTTGTCACTGCCAAGATGCCCCTTGGTTCACAGACCTGAGGTTCTGGGAATCCTCAGAGGTCTTCCATCCTTCAGGGGCACTTGCAATCACTGACCCATACCTAAGAGTCGGTCATCTTTGTGCATTCATCTTTCCTAAAGCCAAGAGGGGGCTGTGGGGGGTGGGGGATGGGGGTGGGGGGTAAGGCCCCTGACTGCTGGGCCGCTGTGGACTTGGTGTCCGCCTCCAGTCTATATTTTGCCATAGTGAGTATCCTGAAGGCTAAAACCCCACAGGTCTCCTCTCAGTCCTGACTTGCACCCAGGAGACCAGGCAAAGGCATTAGGCCCAGAAGTAGGTACTTCCTGTCTAAAGCAACATCCTATCTCTGTACCTGCCCAGAGAACAGTCCTGGGGATGTCACTGAAACTCAACAGTCACAGGCAAGAGAGCAGCCTGTGCCCAAAGCAACAAAGCCACATGCCCAGAAGACAACAACCGCCAAACCACCAACTTCCCACTCACAAACAGAAACTGGATTATTAGCACCCTTCAGAGCCAAGTGGGAAGTCCGGCCGTGGGTACATGAATACCAACCAGGTCTCAGACTTCCCCGGGAAATTCAGGACTCCTGAGGTCTGACCTACCCCGCCCCCCAACACACTGCTTCTCAATGTGGGTTCCCGCCCCACAGCACTCACCATCATGTTACCCTGCATCTTAGCGGTCTTAATCATTGCTTTTTCCTTCATTGTGCCTCCCAGTCTTGAAGCTGACTTCTGGCCCAGGGAAGAGTAACTTAATCCATTGTTCTGGTGAGGATCCAAGTGTAGACCCCAGTCGCGATTACTGGGCGGAGACGGCGTTTTTTTGAAGAAAACACAATCTGTCAGGTCCTGGTTTTCCTGTCCCTGTGGATTCCCGGATAGATTCCACTGAAATCAACTCCTGTCGGTGGCTGCCAGGAAAGCAGAATCCGGAGCCAGGTGCTGGGGGTGCGGCTTGTAACAAAAAACAAGCTGGGAACTGCGGAGCAGAGCAAGGACGTGGCTGCCTGCTAGCAAAGGCGTGTGTCCCCGGAGCTAGCTCTCAACATGCTGTGAGTGACAGCAGTGTGGCCAGCGCCTTGTGCACTCCAGGACTCTGGGCGGAGATGCTTCGCTGGTAATGCTGGTTCCCAAGGGCGGCGACACCCGTGTGTGTGTGTGTGTGTGTGTGTGTGTGTGTGTGTGTGTGTGTGTACACGCGTGCGCGTGGTGGCCTCAGCCTCTCCTGAGAAGGACCTGGAAGCCCTGGGCTGCAGCACGCTTCAGCTAGCTTAGCTGCCAAGGGGATGGCCAGCTAGAGGGAGACCACAAAACAGGCTCCAGGGAGATCTCTGTGGGTGGAGCCACCGGAGATTAGGATAGATGAGCAGCCGCCAGTCTGGGGCTGAGCCCCACTGACCAGGGAGTAGAGGCTCCACAAGCTTGCAGCCCGCTGAGAGTCTGGCTGAGGAGCTGGGGGTAAGTGGGTGGAGCCTGCATGGCAGCTGATAAATAATGTGGTTTCAGGTTACTATGGGACACACTTGGTGGCTCCATGGTTGCACCAGGGGCGCCTTGAAGTCAGTGGCCTTGGCAGTGACAACTGCACCCTATAGAGCCCCTTGCTATGTCCCCAGAGCCCCACTGTGACGCCTGCTACTCCAACCCTAGTCACTGCCCTCCAGACCTCCACCTAGCCACCTTCCTAGGAGCTACTTTGTTTCTTCAGTTCTGTCTCTCAGACCAGCACCCTCCTCCCTAGGCAACCCGCCCCCTCCCCCAAACTCCAGACCCACGTTTATTTCCTCAGCCTTCTCCAGGGTAGCCAAGCCTGGATTCCGGGATCGCCAAGAGGATCACTCACAACTGTGCTTTGTTCAGCATTATCTCATACAGCAGGGAGCTCCAGGGTGTCCCGGGCAGAAGTCTGATTCTTTCTTTTACTGATGGACCTAGAGCGCTCCAAAACCCAAAGGAACTCCGGCTTGTGGAGGTGTGTGAAGTGCGCCCTCGCCTGCCAGGGAAGGGCAATGGTGGGAGCCGGTCTGGTAAGGCTTTTGAAAACTTCTCTCCGCCTTTTTAACATTCACAAAAGATCTTTTATAAAAAAGAAACAGGAGGCCAGGGCTCAGAAGTGGCTTAAGCTGATTCCTAAACCATGCACGTGTAGAGCACAGTGTGTAGCTATGCAGACTAACACCATGCCTGCGTACTCAAAGCCATTGGCAAGTGGTACACAGGTATAAAATGAAGATCTGGGTTATAGAGATGAACGGAGGAGAAAAACTGAGGACAAACACTTGGAAAGCAGCCTGTGCAGTATGCATGTCTACAGTGTACGCATGGTCTTTTCTGGAAGTAATTTCTGGTAGGGTTATTTCTCTCCTGGCCACTACGGCAAGATACTGTAAACAAAAATGTGTCCTTGCAGTGCTAGAGGCAAGGGATAAACCCCTTTCCCCATCACGAGGTGTGCCCCTCCAGTGAAACAGTCTGCTTCTTGGTCTCACAGAAAGCCTCTGGGGCATACTGAGTGGCTGGAGGAAGGGGGTGGCCGGGGTTCCCCTCCCTGGCCCCCACCCCCTCCTAACCACTACTTCATCTCAGTTCCTCAAGGTTAGAGCTTGCAGATTTAAATCTGGGGATAGGCAGAAGCATTCAGGCCATAGGATATTCAGGTTAACAACACAACGTTTTGAATGAGAAATGTCCGATAGTCTAGGGCAATTGGCTACCATTGTCCTCAGCTGGCAGCACTGACTGGGGAGGTTTAGGTTGTGTAGCCTTGCTGGAAGAAGTGTGCCACTGGCTGCAGAGAGAGCCTTGGCATTGAGGGCTTCTCCACCTCTCTCTTCTTCTTCTTCTTCTTCTTCTTCTTCTTCTTCTTCTTCTTTTTCTTCTTCTCTTCTCCTCTCTCTCTCTCTCTCTCTCTCTCTCTCTCTCTCTCTCTCTCTCTCTCTCTCTCTCTCTCATTGCACCTGGAGATGTGAGCTCTCACTTTCCTACTCCCATCTCCTCATGTGCAACTTGCCCCCATGCCTCCCATCCACGACACAAAATAAACTCTATCCTCCGCAAGTCACTTTGAGACATGATATTTCATCATAGCAACAGAAAAGTAACTCTTAAAGCTGTCCACACTGGCCTTTCCCTCCCAAGGTGGGAAAAACAAACACAACAACAATAACAACAACAACAACAAACACTTTTCACCTTGCCATGTTCATAGCACACTTTAAATTACCCCCTGGAAATGGAGTTGATGAATGAAGACAAATCCTAAGGTCTAAGAAACCAGCACCATTGGGAGGCTGAGAGTGTGCCCCTAAGGCTCACCCAACAGTCACAGGCCCTCATGTGCTGGGCTCTGTTCCTTCGGCCCACTGTTAGTGCAACGCCTGAAGCGAAGGCAGAGTGAGAGGTAGGCCTAGAATGGAAGGGATTGAGGCAGCCTAGGGTTCTGAGCACACGATTGTGACTGTGCTCACGCCTCCCCGGTAACTCCCCTGCTTCCGCCAGTACCTGTGGGATACTGGGCAGACATGCGAGAGGATGATCAGGGCTGACTCCATGGGAAAGGTGGAAGGCAGGGAGGTAAGAAAATATGCTTCAAATGAGATGGCTCCCAATTTTTAAGTTAATTCTTTTTTTTTTTTTGTAGATTCCTTTTTTAAATTTTTTTATTAATTTATTCTTGTTACATCTCAATGGTTATCCCATCCCTTGTATCCTCCCATTCTTCCCTCCCTCCCATTTTCCCCTTATTCCCCTCCCCTATGACTGTTCCTGAGGGGGATTTCCTCCCCCTGTATATGCTCATAGGGTATCAAGTCTCTTCTTGGTAACCTGCTATCCTTCCTCTGAGTGCCACCAGGTCTCCCCCTCCAGGGGACATGGTCAAATATGAGGCACCAGAGTTCGTGTGAAAGTCAGTCCCCACTCTCCACTCAACAGTGGAGAATGTTCTGTCCATTGGCTAGATCTGGGTAGGGGTTTAAAGTTTACTGCCTGTATTGTCCTTGGCTGGTGCCTTAGTTTGAGCGGGACCCCTGGGCCCAAATCTACCTATCATAATGTTCTACTTGTAGGTTTCTATGACCCTCTGGATCCTTCTACTTTGCTATCAGCTATTAAAAACAAGGAATTCCCAAAATTTGTGGACAAATGGATTGAGCTAGAAATGATCATAATGAGTGAGTTAACCCAGAAGCAGAAAGACTCCAACGGTATATACTCACTTATATCTGCATACTAGCCCAAGGGGCATGTCCCATGAAAGCCTTCACTTACCAGGAAACTGGGACAGAGGGGAGGACATCCTATTTGGACTCTAGATGAGAGAAGTTAATTCTTGATAACACATTTTGTAAGAAAATCCCTTTAGGAGACCACGGTTTTCTGAATCTCTTCCTATCCCGGCCACAGTGGCCTTTTCCACACTGTTGCAATTGTGAGCAGGGATGTTGTCTCAATCTTTTTGTCACTATGAAAACACTACAGTGTAACTTACAAAGGATAAGGCTCATTGCTCTGAAAGTTGGCAAGCTCAAGACAGGAAAAGGTGTCACAGGGAGAAAGAGAGCATATATGCTGACCTGGGTCCCCCTTCCTCTTCTTATAAAGCCACAGTGACATCATGACAGAGCAACCTCAGGCCTTCATCGAACCCTGGCTGCACCCTAAAGGCCCCACCTGCTCTGCTTTCTAAGATCTTACAGGATGAACTTGGCTAGGACATTCAAAGAGTGGCAAACACAGAAACAGTCCCTGGGTTCAGTTCCAAGTACCAACTGCCTCTCTAGTTCCCAATACAATAGCCAGTGTGGCACCATAACCCAAGAGTGCAGTAGTGACGTAGACACTTTGGCAGTAACCAACATCTCTCTCATTGAACTTTTCAAAGAGAGGGCAAGAACTAAACCATGCCTGGCACTGAGACCCTAGCTAAGTACTCAGTGCTAGTGGAGTTACGTCCGTTAGAGGAGAGTCTACAACCACGGCTTTACTAACCCAGCAGAATCTCCAACCACATTCTACAAGCACTGTTCTCATACCCACAGGTAAGTGTAGCCCTCACCCCTTGTCAGAGAAACTTTCCTTTGCAACAGACAGACACCGCTACAGAAAACCACACCAAGCCCAGTCCTGGTGGATACTTCTAGAAAACATTTCCATACGTAAGCCTCAGGGATCATTGTGGAAAAGGGGATAGAAAGACTGTAAGAGCCAGGAGATTGGGGAGGTGTCTTTTGTGTGTGTGTGAGATTGTGTTTTCTAGCAACACCATAAGCTATATCCCTCTGGTACCTCACTTTTGAACACGTCCCCTGGATGGGGAGACCTGGTGGCACCCAGAGGAAGGACAGCAGGTCACCGAGAAGAGACTTGATACCCTATGAGCATATACAGGGGGAGGTAATCCCTCTCAGGAACAGTCATAGGGGAGGGGAATAAGGGGAAATGGGAGGGAGGGAAGAATGGGAGGATACAAGGGATGAGATAACCATCGAGATGTAACAAGAATAAATTAATAAAAAATAAATAAATAAAAATATCAATGAGGAGGAAGGAAAAAAAAAAGAAGCTATATCCATAAACTCTCACCAGTATGACTGCCCAGACCTAAGCTGAGCAAGCATGACATCAATGACTATGCCAAAGTAGATGGGAAAAGCCCATGAGAACTCAGCCATATACAAAGAACCATAGGCAGCTGAGGAAATCTAGGAGCAGGGGAGGCAGTCTTGCCCAGTGCCAAATAGTCAGTGTATATAGATATATTGTGTGTGTGCATATATATAGTGTGCATGCGCATATATATATATATAGTGTGTGTGTGTGTGTGTGTGTTTATGTGTGTGTATGCAACAACACTTAGTGAAAAAAGTGGCCGTGAATTTAAAGGAGAGAAAGGAAGGTTTGGAGGGGGAAAATGGAAGGGAGAAATGATGTAATTAAATTACAATCTCAGAAAGAGAATGAGTAGCTGAACAAAGAAACTACAGGAAGGAAGACTTTATTTTGGCTCATGGTTTAAGGTGACTCAATCTTCCTTACAGAGAGACATGGCGGTGGCTGCAACCCACTTCCTCCAGGGCGGTTCTACTTCTTACAGATGCCACAACCGGCAGAAATAGGACTACCAGCTGGGGACCGAGGGTTCAAGCACAGGATCACATTTTGCATCCAAAGCATAGCAATGTGCTACCATAAGGGAATTCAACATGCGACATCCCCAATTTTTTGAGGAGAACATTACGGCTGCAGGGGAAAGTACACAGTTATTCTTAACCATCACCTATTTTTATGCACATTAAATTTATTACTGGCTTTTTTTAGAATGTAGCTGCTTGTGTTTTATTGAAAACATCATTCACCTTATATAACTTAATTTACTCATAAATCTTCAGGAAGGTGACTTCTGGAAAAAACAGGAATAATTGTCATTTACTTTACCAAGTGTACATGCATACTAATAACAGCATGGAGAAAATGTGTAATGAATTGTCCTTTGTTTTCTCTCAATCGAATCAGAAATAAGACAAATTACCTTCAAGTATCCCGTCACTCTAATGAGATGTGATATGTTTGGTGATTGATGGTGCGGATGTGTCAGTGCTGGGGGCAGCTGAGGCAAAGAACAGGATGAGCTGAAGCGAGGGGTGATGGTTGAAGTACATCCCAGCATCTACGTAACCACCATGAACCTGTTGCTGGGACAGCAGCTTCCGCAGCAGGATGTTAATACATAGGCAGGGGGTGTATCATGAGACCAAGGAGGTAAGGAAGCACAGTCACTGAGGTCTTGAGAGCCAGTCCAGTTAAACCCAAGTCCCCAGGAGACAATGATGTGGCAAGACCCACATGCAAAGACTGTGATGGCTCCTCCTCCGATCAAGCTGGAAGTAGGGGGTGAGGTAGGGCATCTGGACATCCCCATACTAGCTGTGAGAGGTGGGACAAGGTGGGCAGCTTGGCAGGACTGAGGTGTAGAGCAGAAACATGCATGGCTCATTCTTGTAAGCCAGTGATCCCTGGGCTCAGGGGTTAAAGTACCACACAAGCCCAAGTACTGAGTTTTAGATCCCAGAAAGTCACATGAAAAGCACACATGGCAGACTGCCTATAATTCCCACCTCGAAGGATGGAGATGGGAGCCCCAGCTGAAGCTGGCCAACAAGACTAGTGCATACTGAGTTTGACTGAGAATTTAACCCTGTCTCAATGAATAATCTGGAAGAATACATCCAAAGATGATTAGTGATGTCAAGCCAGGCCTCCATATGCAGCACCACGCTTGTATCCACACACATGCAAAAAATGCAGAAATACACATGTACCACATATATGCCAAATTAAAAAAAAAAACCCAACAAACAAAATGTACTAAATTCAGTATCACTGAGGATAACATCATCACCCTTCGCCATCATCCTTTAAAACCTCGCATTGGCATCTTACTGGGACATGAACATGGTATTTACTATCACCTCATTTAATTGTCAGTAACCTTTCCCACAGTTAGAATAGCACTTTTACAAATTATCACAAATTGTCTGTGTGTACATGTCTGTTCTCTCACGCTAAGCTGGAGATGGCAATGCCAGCCATTCGTCTTCATCCTCACACCCTTAAAACTTGACTGCTGGACAGCCAATGGACAATCCTTAACAACTGAAGGGATGAAGGGGCATCTGTGCTGTCACCTGCCTTCAAAGAGCCTACCAAGAATTGACAGGACACATTTTACAACAAGTACCCTTTAAAGCCAAGGCACATTGTTTTACTCTGGAAATAGACGTGAGAAATCTCAAGTGTTTGCACAAGTGACATGCAGACTTGGCAGTGTCTTGATTTTCTGCAGTGTTTACAGAAGTGACATGGAGACTTGGCAGTGTCTCACTTTGCTGTGGTGAGTCAAGCATCCTAGAGTTTGCTAAGGTCATCTGTCTTTGGCCTTGCTCAATTTCAGGGGTTTATCACCCACATCCATGGAAATCAAACCCTTCAGGAATGGGAGAATTCTGGCCAGACCCCTTGCTGTGTCAGCCCTGTTTTCTCTCCTTCAGGTAGCTGGATCTCTGGAGTTCTAAACACCATAGTATTTATATATGCCCCTTTTTTTATTTTTTTTGAGACACAGGGTTTCTCTGTGAAGCCTTGGCTGTCCTGGACTCATTTTGTAGACCAGGCTGGCCTCGAACTCACAGAGATCCACCTGCCTCTGCTTACCTGAGTGCTGTGATTATAGACATGTGCCACCACACCCAGCTTCATAAAGCCTTTTTTAAACTGGTAAACAATTAGAATTACACACAGCTAAGCATATGAGAGCCATCATCATGTCTATGGGTGACATGATGCTCTCATGCTGTGGCTATGAAAAGTCAAAGACACAAGAGCTCCATCAAAGAAATGGCCACGCATCTATGGACTGGGACTAATGTACAGGGAAAAGAGATTTAGGCAAAAAAGGGATTTTAATTGGCTTATAAGAAAACTTACATGCACCAAAAAAAATCACAAAGACAGTTTAAAATTATAACCAAGCTTAAGTCGTTCAATGAAAGTGGCTTAGAGGCACATTCATAAATATATCTCATCACTCTTTTTCCCATATAGTGTATAATGATTAATAAGTAGCTGAAAGTTTTATATGTATGTATATATATATATATATCTTTCAAAAAGATAGGAAATTAAAAGTAGAAAATACATTTTTGAAAAATCTCTATTTTCTGTCTCTAATGCAACCAGCCTATTGAGTTCACCACTGCTCTGTCCCAAGTAAGATTGTAAATACAGTAGAAGGATTAAGAAAGCTCAACAAAAAAGTTAATTCAGGGACTAGAGATGGCTCAGCGGTTAAAAGCCCTGGGTGCCCTTGTAGAGAATCCAGGCTCAATTCCCACCACCCAGAAGGGACTCATAATCATCTATTATACTAGTTTTGGGGGAGTCCACGCCCTCTTTTGGCATCTACATGCACCAGACATGTGCAAGGTGCATATTATTATATGTGGGCAATATATATATATATATGTGTGTGTGTATGTGTGTGTGTGTGTGTGTGTGCATACATATATAACACAAAAATAACTCTTTTAAAAAGTTAATCCATCAGTTATCATTGCTAGGATAGAATACAAACAGGTATTGATTAGTCAATTCAGGCATTTAATTAAGAGCAAGTTAAGAAACATGTTCTTATATGACTTTCAGGGGCACAGCAACTTGGAGTGCAAACCTAAACCCGCAGCTAATCTTGAATGCCCTCCAGCCTTGGCTCCCCACGTCCTCACTCCTGCCACTGCTCAGACATAGGGCTGGTGTCCTCCCCCCTGGCCCATTACTGTCACTTCTCAGCTCCTGCACTCATGTCACCTCCTGTGCCTTCCTCCCCGTGATCAACTGGAAACACGCAAAATACAAAGTACACAGTGTTCGCAGCACACCTCTTTCATAGCTCATCTCTGGCTGCAAGAGCAGAGCATGGCTTTTCAGGACCTTGGAGAGTTGCAGCTGCTGGCCTCTCCCAGGCCCTGGAGTGACTGCTCACTCTTTTTCCTCTTGCTCTTTCCCTCTCCTCCTTCACTCCTGTCCCTCTCTCCAGTCTCTATCCACCCATTTTCCTCTCTTCTTCTTCCCTTGTTCTCTCTCCTCTCTTCCACCTTCTTTCTCATGATTTCCTCTGCCCTGTTTCCCTCTTCCTCCTCTTTCCACTTCTCTATACTCCAGGCACAGCAGCTTGATAATAGTCTTTTTATTGACTGCTCATTCTCTGCAAGGGATCCCTGCCTGCTGCTCCTTTACCTCAAACATTCTCTTCCCTTTCCTCCATTTAAAATAAAAGCACCTATTTTATTGAAGTACATCAGTGTAGAAGTACACAAGTAAGTTTATTAAGTTATAATCATGACGTGAGCTCATCAGGTAGTCTTGGCCAGTCTAGAAAAGTGATATTTAAAGTATCCCCTAGGCTTCCTCAGTGCACCATCCATGCAACAGCCCATCTTCTGAGGCAGCCACTGTATTGATGCTTAACTCTTGTTAGAAGCAAGCATCTCATTTCTGAGAGCTTTAAAGTACGTGTAAATGGAGTCAGCCAATGTGTACTCCTTTGAGTGTGGCTTTTGTCATCACAGCATAGGATGGGGAGACATAGATGCTATGTAGCACCAGACCTAATCTTCTTAGCTAATAGAACTCATTGGTATGCACACATCATAGTTGGTCCATCCTCTTCTTGAGTGGCTTTGAAACTGTTTGCCAGCTAGGTGCTCACATAAATAATATCACAGTCTATGCAATTATATTGATCGACATGTCTGAAAAAGGTCTGAAGGCCAAATACCTAGAAATTGGTTTGTTAGAAGGAGTATGCTTGGTTTAGATCACTACTGATCGACGTGGTTTTATTCATGAAACATTCCCACTGCAGCAGTATCTACTACTTCACTGCCTTAAATCTTCACAGAATTTGATATGGGTACTGTTTTATTTCATTTATATGACTATGACAAACAACCTGAGATCAAGTAACTTAGAGAATAAGGAAAGTTATTTGGCTTACGATTTTAGGTGATAGTCCATAACTGAGGGGAAGTAAAGCAAGTCATGTGACAGCCGCAGTCAAGAGCAGAGGAAAATAAATGCATGCATCTTTGCTTGCTCCCAGTGAGCTTTCTATTTTAATTCAACTGATATTATTGTTTCTACTTTGGAGGTGATAATGAGTGTCTTGTCTCTGTCTGGTCTTAACAGTTCCTGTGGCTCAGTTTTCAGAGTTTACTCTATGTCACACCATGCGCCGGGATTTTCTTGTGTGTTTGTTTCTGTCTGTATGTTTTTCTGCCACTTTGGAAGCATCCTGATCTACATCACTTTCCATCTGGTCTTCTCTCTCTAGAAGCTTCATTGGATCTGATATCTTTGCAATGCAGATTATATTCATGGCAATCTTCTCTGCATTTTTATGTTCACTTCCATCTCTCTTCATTTGTGTGACTATGGAGCCTACCTATTCAGTAAGGTCCTCATTTCAGGGACTGGAGAGATGGCTCAGTGGTTAAAATCCCTGGCTTTTCTTTCAAATTACCAGGGTTCAAATCCCAGCATCCAATACGGGGGGGAGGGGCTCACAAATGTCTATAACTCTAGTTCCAGAGGATCCATTGGTGTCTTTCTGCCTCTTTGGGGATCTGGCATGCATATGACACTCAGAGATTATGCAGACAAATATACACAATTAAACAGACCCTCATTTTATATATCAATTTTTTCATTTCTATTATTTCTGCTTGATATCTTCTCATAATTCTGAGAAGATTCTCAGAATCTTCTTGTTTCTGAAGTGTGCTAACTGTGTGTGGAACCACACATCTGATAATCGCTTTGGAACACTGTCTCTCTTGTGTCTCTGTGTGCCTGTATCCCTCTTCATCTCCTTTCTCAGTGCCTTTGGGATAGATGCTTCACACCAGTATGACATTGGTGAGGAGAGTCTTGGCCCCAAGCTATCAGCCTTTTCTCTGGATATTGTTCCTAGTAAACAGTTTGGCTAGGCAGGAGTAGGCAGTCTCCATGCTGTCAGGGGCTTTGCCGGCAGAGTGTGAGCTTCATCTCTGCTCCTAATATGAGCCCTTCTGTCTCAACCAGTATAGTTCTCATGACTCTAACCATCTCCGGAATGTGAGTCTATGTAGACTTTGACCTACAGCTATCATGTGTGAATAAGCAAAATTCAGCTCTAAATAAAATCACCTTTCTCTCCTCCCAGTTTTCCTTGCTCTTGCCTGCTCAAGTTCCCCCTTTCCTGGTGGCTGTATGATGCCCAATACCCTTTTTAGGTGCTCTTGACAATAACGTGTACCTCCTTCTTCCATTGCAGGGTCAGTGTCCCCTCACTGGCTCCTCTTTTCCCTGGACAGCACCCACTTTCACAGCTCACTCACTTACACCCGCAGAAAGTTAGAAAGGCCTTCTTCTTTTTAACTTCTCAGTCCAGAATAAACCCACACACAACAAAAATATCCTAATTCTTCAAAATACACCACCCCATGTTACTTGCTGAAAATGCAAATCCATTTTAATTTCTTATTGCAAATTTTTAGGTCTTTAATATTAGACTTACAGCAACAAGACAATATTTTACTGGTCTTTCAAGGGACTTCAAGAAGATGTGTGCCAATTCTCACTGTGCTTCCTGGAGAGGAGCAAGTTTCTGGGGCTATCTTGGAACGCTGCTTGCCTTGCCACGAGGCTTGTGCTGCAGGCACAAATTCCACCAAATTCCCCTGTGATTATGAAAATGCAGAAGTCTAGGTCAAGTCCTGATCCAGTGGGTCTGGCCCCAGGCCCAAGACTCTGCATTCTTAGCTGGAAGAATACTCTCAGGGAAGAAACTGTCCTATAGTTGGGAGTATTTCAGCTCCAGGAAGAAGGGAGTAAAGGCAAACTGATGGAGATAAAATAGCAGCCTCCATATGGATATTTGTGAAGAGGGTGACTCTGTGACCACAGTCCTTGCTCTTAGTGATGCCAGTTGCAGCAAGGGAGCTCTGCCATGATGCAGACACCGTGGGGGTGGCCAAGACAGTGAATAACATATCTCAGGCCTAGCTGCAGGATTTGAAAAACACGAACCACAGAGAAAAGACTCTTGAAGGTGCCTGCCAGAGGGTGGCCAGGGAGATGTCTCAGTAGGAAACATGCTCGCTGCACAGGCATGTGGAGCCATGCCTGATCTCTGAAGCCCTGTATAAAGCTGGGTGTGGCGTTGCATGCTTGTAATTCCAGTGCTTGGGAGGCAGAGACAGGTGGACCCTTGGAGCCTGCTGGAAGCCAGCCTAGCCTGCCCAGTGAGTGCCAAGTGCTGTGCAAGAGAGCCTGTCTCATAAGTAAGTTGGATGGCTGCTGCAGAGCATCTCCCTAGCCTGACCTCTGTCTTTCTTGTGCATATGAATACCATGCTGCCCCCCCATAACCTGTCTAAGTGTATAAATGAGTCCTATGAAAAACTATAAAGTCTACTTCACACATCAACCAAAGGGGCAAAATAAACTGAGGTGTCAGGATGTGTGTAACTGAGTTATGGACACATTTGTCATCTGTATCTCAGCTGTCACTCAGGCTGTAGTTACTAGGTGACACTAGCATCACAAACAGAGGAAAGAAATCAGCCTTTCATTTGCATTCTGAATCTCAGTCCTGGAGTCTTTTGCTGAGAAGAATATCAATAAGGCAACCACCTCATCAGAATCTAGAACAGGAAACAATACCAAATTCATCATTCAGGACCCAGCACTCAGCACCAACATCACATAGCACCCATCACCACCCAGTACTACCCAGCACCCATCTCCACCCAGTACTGCCCAGCACCCATCTCCACCCAGTACTG
>OU015744.1:132088680-132099530 GCA_907169655.1 Acomys percivali | reverse complement strand
AGGGGAGGGGAGGGGAGGGGAGGGGAAGAGAGAAGAGAAGAGGAGAGGAGGAGAAACAGGAAGAAGCATTACTGCGCTGCCCATAGAGAAGAAGACATAATTTAGGTTTCAATTCCTTCCAAAGTAGAGGGGCTCAAAGTAAAGTATCATCTAAAATCCATGAAGTACAAAATCAAACCTTTACAAGTTCAAGGTGATCAGCCTGCAGAAACCTGCCCTCAGGAGCAGATCTCAGAATCCTCAGCCTTCACTAACAAAGCCAGGATCTAGCAAACTGCACCTTCCCAAATGTGCAGAGAGACAGAAAAGAGCATGCGTAGTGTAGGTGGCAACAAGTCACCAGAAATCCATGGAGTCAGCAGTGTGCTAGGTATAGCAAAGAGTTCAGCATAGCAATCAGAAATATGACCGAGGGTCTCATGAATAAGATGAAGGGACTCTCATCAGAGATGCCTGCTCGGTGACAGGCAAACGTGGAAATTCTAATACTGAGACTAGCTGAAATTTAAGGGGAAAAAAAAACAATCACAGGATGGTCTTTACCCCAGACTAGACATAGCTGAAGAAACTATGTGTAGACTGTAGAAAGAATGGTAGAAATAAGCCTTGTGGGAAACATGTGTGAGGGCAGTTAAAAATAAGAGGAGGGGCCCCAGCTCCTCTATGAGATGACATCACATGGTTGCAAATGTAAACAATCACGATAATTAAGACCATTAAAATTAACCAGTATGTCATCCAGATGAAGGCAATAACAAGGCAACAGGAAGGCTGATTGAAATTAAGCAAGATAAAAAACTTTGTTTAAAACAAGAAATCAGTCACATTTCAACTTATTATTAACTATGTAACATGTTTAATTAACATTAAAAATGTCTACTGCAGCCAGCAAAGAAGAGGAATATAGTATTTTAATTTTATGTTTCTGGAGGAAAGAAAATGGTTTGCTTGGGTTTTAATCAAAGAGGGAAAAAGGGAAAAGAGAGAGAATATAGATGAGTATGACAGATGAACAGAGAGCAGTGGGGAAATAGGAAAAGTCAAACACATAAAAAATCCACCTGGTGAGATCTGAGGCTGAAAATTAAAATGGAATTGAAAATTAAAAGATCAAAATTGTCAGAGTCAACACTACATTGAAGTCCTAACTTAACACTCTGTGGGAGGGACAGATGTGGACCAGAAGACAGTGAAGATTGTATCAGAGGCCAATCAAAAAGAACCTGTAGCGATACCTTAACATCAGGCCAAGCAAGTGTCAAAACAAGACACTCATCAATGCTACCAAGTGGCACCACATGACAAAGGGAAAACAGTTCTTTAAAACTAATAACAAAATATGCCAGTCAAAATAGTGGGAATTACCACAATCATTCTCTCTGTGACAGTTAGCTTTGTCAACTTGACACAGCTTGGAAATACCTGAAAAGAGAGCTTATCTAGATCAGGGGGGGGTCAATGGGCATATCTGTGGCAGACTGTCTTGATTGTTAAGTGATCCAGCCTCTTGTGGGCAGCACTACTCCCTAGGCCAGGCTCTTGGCTATGTAAGAATGGGAAGGCAAAGTGAGAGCAAGCAAGCAGGAGGACACATTGGTTTTAGTTAGCAAACTATAGTTTTAGTAAATGGAAGAAGAGAAAGTCAATGTGTAAGAGCCTCTAATAAAGAATCAATAATTTAATATCTAACATGTTTTAATAAAAGAATAGTTGTAGGATAAAAATTCATAATGCATTATCAATTGCAAGGATAAATATCCCCCAGAGAACTCAAAATCCATTTCTTAGCAATATTCTTGAACTAGATTATTTTTTCTGTGATGAATTGCCTTCATCTTTAATCCCCAAATGGAGTTAAACCCTGGAATTTATTCCTTTTTGTGCCTCAATTATCAAATGTTTCAGAGAGAATTTGAATGATGTATGGTCTGTCCAACTCAGAGGCTCACAGACACTTCACTCCTTCTTAGAGCCATCATCCTGGGGGAGCTTTCAGCTCAGCTGTTTATATAGCTTCACATCCATTCACCACAAATAATGTACATCCATTCCAGTACAAGGCGATGTATTCAAAAGCATATTACTTGTCGATTAGGAATTATAAGTTTATTATGATGCATTCTTGTCTTCCAATGTTTCAAGTGCTATTGTATGAAATGTGGCTGGTGAGCTGCAAGCAGTTGCCCCAATCCAGCCCTGTATTTAGTACTGGCTGATGCATGATTTAAAAATAGACTTTATATTTTCAAATTTTGAAAATGTTGAGATGATAAGGAACATTTGTCTGACATATAAGAACAATGCTTAATTTTTATTGTAGTGTCTGTCATTAAGGGCCTGCTGGAAGAAGCTGAGCTGGCTCGTGTGGGAGTTACTCATACCTGGCACACTAGATAGTTTTATGACGACTTAACACTGGCTAAAGTCATCTGGGAAGAGGGAACCACAAAAAAAGTGCCTCCATAAGATCAGGTTGTAGGGAAGACTGTAGAGTGCTTTATTAATTAGTGATTGACGTGGGAGGACCCTTCCCATTGTGGATGTTGCCATCCCTGAGTGTGTGGTCCTGGGTTCTATGAGAAGGCAAGCTGAGCAAGCCACAAGGAGTAAGCCAGTGGGCAGCACTCCTCCATGGCCTCTGCATCAGTGCCTGCCTCCAGGCTCCTGCCTTGGTTGAATTCCTGTGACTCCCTTCAATGATGGACTAAAATGTGGAAATATAAGTCAAATAAACCCTTTCTTCCCCAACTTGCTTTTTGTTGTTGTTGTTGTTGTTATGGTTTTTCATCACAACACAAGAAACTCTAACTAGGACAGAAGTCGTTACCTGTGTAGTGGAGCTTTGCTGTGACAGACTAGAGCATGTTCTTTTGAGAAGGATTGCAAAAGGATTTTGGAACTTTGGGCTAGAAAAGCCATTGGGTAGTCAAAGCCTGGAGAGCTGTCCATGGGAGCTTGGAGGGTAAGGATGGCAAGAGCAATGCAGATGATGAAGGCGTGGCCTGTGAAGTTTCAGAGGAAAGTTTAAATACTCTATCGGAGCCACTTGTTATTTTGATTTAAGATTCTTTGGTTCTGGTCAGCTGGAGCTGAGGAATCAGATGTGACTAACAAGATACCAGAACTTCTAAAGTGAAACTTTTCCTTTGCTCTAATACTGGATGCTGGTTAGTTGGAGCTGAGAAATTAAGTGGTGATTAAGAAGCAACTGGAATTGTTGAGGTAAAAATCTTCTGGAGAGAGTCTCCTGAGAGTCAGCACACAGAAGCTGCGTTCCCTTCGTGGCCAAGGTTGTACCTTGTGATGGCAGCTGAACTTGGTAGGCTAAGAGTCACACAGGCAGTACTGGCTTTGAGGGTGTGAAGGGGCCCTGGAAAGCAGGGAGGCCTGCCACTTTCTGGCAGGGCTAACATCCCTGAAGAGACCCCAGAAGAGTCTATTGGTGAAAGTGCAGCTCAGTTAAGGAGAATTCTGGAGAGGACAATACCATGGGATGGCCACCTAGAATAGCAGGTGCTATAGGAGTGAAGTCAGCTGGAGCCTAGAAGACAAATTCTGTGCTGCAGATGGCAGAGCTGGAGAAGTGACCCAAGCCCTGTAGAAGAAGCCAGGAGACTGAGCGTGGACCCCAGACATTGGATATTGCATTATTTGCACTGTTGGAAGCTTAATTTTGCTTTCATCTGATTGTGACTGTGGCCTGGTTCTTCTTTTTTGAAGCAAGAGGCATTTTATCTAAGTTTGATTTTTACAGGAGGGACTGAACTTTTAATGTCTTTGAATTTACCAAGGCTTGGGACTTTTAAAGTTATGTTTCAATGTGAGATTTTGGGGATGAATAAGAAAGGAAAGGTTGTGGCTTAATGGTGTCTCTAGTAACAAGGGGTCAATTGTGCTGGATAGTTTTATGTCAACAGAGGCTAGAGTCGCTGAGAGGAGGGATCCTCAACTGAGAAAATGTCCCCATAAGATTGGGCTATAGACAGGCCTTTAGAACATTTTCTTTTTTTTTTTTTTAATTTATTCTTGTTACATCTCAATGGTTATCCCATCTCTTGTATCCTCCCATTCTTCCCTCCTTCCCATTTTCCCGTTATTCCCCTCCCCTATGACTGTTCCTGAGGGGGATTTCCTCCCCCTGTATATGCTCATAGGGTATCAAGTCTCTTCTTGGTAACCTGCTATCCTTCCTCTGAGTGCCACCAGGTCTCCCCCTCCAGGGGACAGGGTCAAGTATGAGGCACCAGAGTTCGTGTGAAAGTCAATGCCCACTCTCCACTCAAGTGTGGAGAATGTTCTGTCCATTGGCTAGATCTGGGCAGGGGTTTAAAGTTTACTGCCTGTACTGTCCTTGGCTGGTGCCTTAGTTTGAGCGGGACCCCTGGGCCCAAATCTGCCTATCATAGTGTTCTACTTGTAGGTTTCTAGGACCCTCTGGATCCTTCTAATTTGCTATTCTCCCATGCTTCTCTCATCTAGAGTCCCAGTAGGATATCCTCTCCTTAGAACATTTTCTTAATTAGTGATTGGTAGAGGAAGGCTCAGCCCTTTGTGGGTGGTGCCATCCTGGGCTGATGGCCCTGGGTTCTATAAGAAAGCAGGCTGAGCAAGCCAATGGGAGCAAAGCAGTAAGCAGCACCCTTCATGGCCTCTGCATCAGCTCTTGCCTCCAGGTTCCTGCCCTGCTTGAGTTCCTGTCCTGACTTCCCTTGGTGATGAACAACGATGTGGAAGTGCAAGCCAAACAAACTCTTTTGTCCCAACTTGCTTTTTGGTCAGGGATTTTCATTACAGCAATAGAAACCCTAACTACAGCATGTGGCTTACATTCCAAGAACCCAGTTACATGGTTGTGGCTCAAACCTGTGGCCATGATGCCTCAAACATTTAAGGAAATACTTTTTAGACTCCTGTCACTGAGAAATGAGGAGCATGTCTGTGGAGGTCAATGGCAGGGTCAGTTCTCATTCAACAAAAGACATTTTCTATCACTCAGAAATTCTCAAAGGAACAAGCACTTGTGAAATTTAGAGGTTTTAAATATTACAAGAATGTCAATTTGGCCATATTTCCCCTATATTTTTCTCTGATTTTTAATTTAAATTTATCTCCTATCCATTGCTACAAATATAAAGAATAACTGACTGTATGACTATTGCATTATCAGCCTACAATTAATTCACCATTTGTATGAACTGCCAATAACTCCTGTCGGGGGAGGCAGAGTCTCTTATATGTGTGTGAGTGGCCACTGGTCAGTTGCCTGTGCCCCAGTGGATAACCTCCCAGCCATGGCCATAAAGGAACTGATGGGACTCACTGAGCCACAAGACAAGAAAAAAGATGGAAGAGGAGGCATGGAGTTGAAAAGGAGGCATGCTGAGAAAAGGTCTGGAGAGGAGACGGAGTGAGGGAGCGGAGTGGATTTGATCGTGATATATTGGATACCTGTGCAAACATTTCAAAGAATAAACTGTAAAATGTTTTAACTCCGGCCCCTATCTTCCCTGATCCCTGGTATAAGGTGAAGTCTGGATAATCTGTAGGCTTACATAAAAAAGATGAAGCCCTAAGGGGACTACTAGACAAATAAGACAAATATTTTTGGACGAGGGAGGCAGTTTTCAACATGATATAACAGGAATACATCATAATGGAAAAATATGGGTTGAGAGTAACAGAACAGAACACCTCTGTCTCCCCCCCCAAAAAAAAAAGGTGAAAGGGGAAACCTTGGAGCTAATAGTATTAATGAAAACCCTGAATTTAAGAGATAATATGTTAATTATTAATCAATAATCTTAGTGAAAACCATGATAAATTATGGAGAAAGGTGTAACCACCACACACAAGGTGAAGAAGCATGCACGTTGGGCCAATTTAAGGACGTTTGCAGAAGCAACATGAAATTGCTTTGATGGGGCCTGGGTTTGGAGTCACTGCCCTTCCCTGCTTCTTGAACAGCAAGCTTTCATAGAGGGATTTTTCAGCATTGGTCAAATTCTCCAATGTATTTGTCTGACACTGGTTTTCAGGGACAACACTGATATGAGATGCTCTTATCTTTATGAGTTTACACTTTGCCATACCCCAATCCTTCTCAGCATCACTTATTCATCATTTCCATTGGCTCACTCATGAAAAGGGAAGCTGCAAGTATTATAAATTAGGGAATCATACAGAAACAAAGATGGGGTACACAGTGTTCATAGGCGACTAGAGAGATTTAAGAGCACACACTGATCTTGCAGAAGACCCGAGTTCAGTTCTCAGCACCCTTGTGGCGTGGCTCACAGCCAACTGCAACTCCTCCTCTGGGGATCTGAGGCCCTCTTCTGGCCTCTGCCTGCACTGCACTCTCATGTACAGACATACTCCCAGACACAGACACATGATTTAAAAAATAAAGTAAACTCTTTAAAACACAACAAAATGACTGATATTTTGTGCTAGGCAGTTTCTTTGGAACAATAAGCACAACACAGAAGGAGAAAGCGCTGTGTCAAGCTGATCTTGTCTCTGTCCTGGAAGGCGTTAAATCGGCAGCACAGCTCATCCGTTACAGCTTCTCAGCTCACTACGCACCACGATTCTCTTCAGCCCACTTTCTCAAATACAGTGTGTTCACGGTAAATGCTTAGAGTGCTTCTTCTTTTTCGAGCTGACTCTAGTTGCTTTGAGATTTATGCATTTCTGTGGAACATAGAAGCAAAATGTAAAAAGACTTTAAAATATGGGCGAAACCAATTTGGTTTGAGTAGTTCCTGCAAACTCGTTCATCTCCAGCCCTCGTGGTATTTGCCAAGTCACAGCTCAAGTTACCCTTTAAGTTGTACTTAGAGCTTTTAACTCAATGCCTCACTCAGCACGAGAAGTTGGAGGTTGGGCAGCCCAGCCCGGGCTCTTGGAGTTGGATGAAAATCGAGGTGGACTGCTAATGAGTCAAGGCTGCTGAGCTCTGGAGCCAAGGGCTGGCTTGGTTATAAAGATCATTAGTTTCATATGAGTGAAAGGCTCTGTGCAGGCACTTCCTGGCTGATGCACAAACAAGTGATGAAATACTTGGTACTATTATCTTCAAAACACATATCTGTCTACATAAGCAATGATGCAAAGTATTTGTGTCCTAGGAATTCATTTTGCTAAGGTACTTTTTGTCATTTAAAAATATTTATGTTTATTTTACATGTCCAAATATTGTGTCTGTGTGTGCACACACACACACAGAGGCCAGAAGAGGGGACCAGATCACCTAACCCTGGAGTTACAGGTGGTTGCAAACCACAATGTGGCACTGAGAACTGAACCCAGATCTTCTGGAAGAACAGATAGCAAGCACTCTTAAGCATTGAGTCCTATTAAGTGTAATTTAAACACATCCTCACCACTCCCAATTTTTTTAAACAGGCTCTCTCATTGAACCTGGAGCTGCCTTCTGAGGTTCCATCTGCAGCGTGCTGAGGCAGCATAGGAGTGGCACATTCTGCTTTCTGAGTAGACCTGGCTGAGTTCTCTTCCCCAGAAGAAGATTTTACTCTGCTTCTCACTGGCTTCTTGCCACTCATAGCAGGCTACCACTCCCCCAAAAGCTTTATGCTTCTGTCATACTATGAGAAAAGCCTTCTGGAGACTCCTGTTGTATGAAATGTGGGCTGGAGGAGCAGGTATGTTATTGCTGGAGGCAATTTTAACCTGTGCTCTACTCCTGTGCTGAAGTTTAACTGAGTCTGTGGAGAAATGTTTGAAGGCAAAGCTTCTAAGTTTCACGGTACTCCCTCAGATTTAGGAAGAGGAGTCATCTTCTGTCATCCTCCATGCACACATCATCCTCATCTCTAGGTCTTGTGTGTGTGTGCATATATGTACATACATGTGTATGTGTGTGTAGCATGTACACACACACACAAACACACACACCTGTACATGTGCATCAGTAAGCCAGAGGTCAATGTTGGTGTCTTCTGTAATCCCTCTATTTCCTCACCTCCCTTTTTTGAGACAAGGTTTCTCCTTGAACCTGGAACGCACCAATTTGGGTTGGCAGGATTTCTAGTGAGTTCTGGGAATCTGATCTACATATCTCCACTTCTCCAGCATGGAGACTGGAGGGCTGTGGGGCCATGCCCAACTTTGTTAGGCTGTTCGTCCTAAGGTGTTCCATCTATAGCTTGTAATGTTCATTTATGAGTCACTTTCTTATATTTAAAGGCAGAGGCTAAGATTTTGTTGAGTCTGAACTGCTATATCAGAGGCATAGATAACATCAGAAGCAGAACCTTCTATCAAAGGCAAGAAAACCCCTTTAATCCACATGTAGGAAATGTTCTATTTTGTACCTAATTCATGCAAGTGCTACAATCGAATTATAGGATACAGTGTGTGAGTGTTGCTTTCAGAAGTGTAAGGAATGATCCTACATGAATCAGAGGTTTCCACTGACTTCTTCCATCCCCAGGACTGACCATGAGGAAGGCACAAGAACCTCAAGGTCTCCCACAGGTTTTCTGGACAGTGCATCCTTTTCCCAAAGAGCGGCAAAACCACTGAAAGCGTGGATGTAGGAACATGCTGAAGGGAACCAGCTGGGATGGATTGCTACCCCACTGTGATTCCATTGCCGACCATCCGATCCTCTGTTCTTCATATCTGCCCTCTGCTTCTGCTGACACTCTTCCTTGAGAGCATTTGGCACATGTAAGCTGATTTATATTTAAAGCAGATACTGAAGGGGATAAACCAAGTTGGTAAAAGGAGGCTTGAATTCTTAATGTGTGAGGGAAAAAATAATTTGTCCTTCCCCATGCTCACAAAACTGCCAGAGGTGTAACTCTGAATTCCAGCAGAGGGCAAACTCAGCCTTTTGGTTTTGTAGGTGTTTGGACTTCGCCAGGAATAGCCTCTCCATTTAAAACAATGTTTCCGATAATGGTTCACCACCTCTGAAAAGCCACATAAGCCCATCTTTCTCATCACTGAACACTTAAGATGAAAGATGAAAGAAGGAAACTGACACAGAAGAGCATGTGAGATAGAAGTATTGGGTTCTTATGACTGCACCCCATGATTCGTGAATGTCACACCTAGAAACTCTTTTTTTTTCTGCACACCTAACAAGAATATGTGGTACCTTCACAGCATTTGAGCCAGGAGAAGGAAGGCAGTTTTGCTTGTCTTTTTACTTAATCCCAATGCCATTGTCCAAAATGTCATTGATGAGTAGTAACTTTTGTGCAGAGCAGGTACTAATGGTTGTTATAGACTGAGCATGAACATAGTCTGCCTTGTAACTAGCTAACTAAACATGAAGTTCAGCATTGAAATGTGTGGCCATTTACTTATTTATGATTTTGCGTGTGTGACCATTTGCTGCATGCATGGCTGTGCACCATGTGCACCAGCATAGAACTAAAATTCTTAAGTTCCAGGAAATGGGGTTTGCTTAGATGGTAATCTCAAAGAGTTCCCACATTGTTGAACTACAGTAGATTTGATTCAAAATGGGTAGAAAAAGGTCTGCCCTGGCCATCTCACTGAGCACAGAACTAAAGGGGACAGGACACTGTTGTACCCTGTAAATTCAAAGATCCTTAGCATCCAACATGGCTTAACAGCAGCACAGAATGCTCTAGAAACATGTGACAGAAGTTGGTGTGCAAAAGAACACTGCAAAAGCCAGATGTGGTTGTGATCACACATCATGATGGGGCATATCATGGACAGATGTCACCATGTCCCTTTCATGGGGACAGAGGCCACAGGCTTGTTATTGTTCCACCAGGAAGGAAGTGGGACACCTGCTAGAGGCAACAGAGATCGGGTGCCAAGTCAGTGAGCTGGAGGTAGCAGAGGATGGTAGACCTCAGCTGACATCCATGACACACACACATTCTCAATTCTCTCCTGCCCTTAGCCTGCACCTGCTTGTTTCAATGCACACCCACCATAATCCATCCAGGACCGGCAGCCAGAGGAGCTGCGAGCACTTGCCATGAGCCCATCTTTCTCTGCCTTAGTTCTGGTATAGTGAAATTCTTTCAATTCTGATAGAATGAAATCCTCCTTTTTCTAATACCTCACATGACCTGTCTCTGGCTTACTGGGCACTCAACTCATGCATGAACTTTAGCCTAATTCTTTCTACTGTCACTGGCCCGGAAGTCTTCAAACTGTACTCTCTCACCCAACTCGGCTCAGTACCTGCTGACACCGTTTACGACACATGAAAGTTATCTGACATGCAAATGTTGGTGTCCACGGACAAGACACTGCACTACCACACCACGGATGCCTCTACCATCCCTGGCCACGTTAGCTTTACTAGAGCAAAGCAGAGTGATCACAGCACAGCCAGCTGCAAGGCCAGAAGAATTTCTGCTGGCCCTTTATAGAAAATGTTTGTGAGCTGGAGGGCTGCTTGGGAGCAGCACACTCTCCTGGTGTGTATAGGGTCCTGGCTTCAAGCTCAACTGTCACTAAATAAGGAAAGAAGAAAAGCAAGAAAGGCTTGGGGACCCTGCTCCAGCACACACAGCTTGCCCTCTGTTTCTTTCCAGCTCACTTCCTCCTGTGATTTCCTGGTTCCCTAAGTCTCAAATGTCACGTATCTGAGAAGTATTTTGTTTTAGTTACTGTTCTGTGAAAAGACTCTATGACTATGGCATCCCTCCCTCCCTGTCTCTCTGTGTGCGTCTCTCTATCTCTGTCTCTGTCTGTCTCTGTTTCTCTGTCTCTCTCTTTGTCTCTGTCTGTCTGTCTGTCTCTGTCTCTGTCTCTGTCCCTCTCTCTTCCTCTCTCCTTCCTTCTCTCTCTCTCTCTCTCTCTCTCTCTCTCTCTCTCTCTCTCTCTCTCTC
>OU015744.1:132005793-132084263 GCA_907169655.1 Acomys percivali | reverse complement strand
AGAGAGAGAGAGAGAGAGAGAGAGAGAGAGAGAGAGAGAGAGAGAGAATATGCAGGTATATACATATACGTCTGTGTATATGTGGAAAGCTCCAGTACTGTCCCTCAGACACTGACTACTTTGTCACTTTGTTTGTTGAGACAGGATCTCTCACTGGAGAGACCTCTGAGTACATTAGGGTCCCTGTCCAGTGAGCCCCGGAGATGCTCCTGTCTCCTGATCACTAGAGTTACAAATGTATGCCACCATGCCTGTTTTCTTTTTTGTTGTTGTTGTTGTTGTTTTGTTTTTTGTTTTTTTTTTTTCACTTGCATTTTGGAGATCCAACTCTGGTCCTCATGCTATCGTGACAAGAACTAGACCGATTGAGCCACTCTTCGTGACACAAATATATGCAACATTAGGAGAAAGTTGAATGCTGGCCACGCCCGCACCAGCTTCCTGCCTATTGTCACCACAGGAACTTGTCTGTCCCTGAGCTGTCTGCAGGTCACAGACTTTTCTCTCAGGTTTCATCTTCCCCCACAGTCTCATGGCAGAGACTTATGTCAAGCCGAGGAATTAATCTAAGTTGTGGAAGTTGATGATGGCAAATGGAAATGAGATGAGATAGAAACTAAGGAGTGTTTAACTTTGGTACACAATGCAGTCTGTCAGAATTCCCCTCTCTCCTGTTACTGGGGTGGAAATGTCTGGACTAGCATCTGACCTTGGTCTTGGGGAGGTTAAGGGATGACTCCTCATGTGCATACCACACACAGTCACCTAAAACCTCAATAAAAATGCTTTCTGTGTTTTCAGTATTCAGCATCACGTGGTGAGTGTGTGCAGACAGCCAATGCTCGCTCTCCAGAATGTCTCCAGGGCTCTATCCCTCAGCCACAGTTCACAGTCAGTGCTGGCCTCATCTCATCTCACAGACCTTTCCAACCCATGCCTGTTACCTTTGAAACAAAGGAACCTAGTGTGTTCTCATTTCTATGGGAAATGGTGATTTGCTAACTGTCACCTATGGCTTACTGTAGTCTGCCTACCTACCAGACAGGAGAAGATTCTGAACTGTGACAAATGTTTCTAGTAAGAGGGGGCTAAGAGAGCCACAGAGGTCTTGGGTAAAGTTGCTTTGGTAATCAGCCTACATCCTGTTTTGATAAATCACACCTCCATAGATGTGTTTATACACTGTCAAAGGAGGCTGCTCTTTCTCTAGCCTGGTCTCCCCAACTCTTCCCACCCTTTCACCCACACAGCACCAATACAACAAAGAACAGCTACTCCTAAGGGCGCACAGGCTGGGGCAGGGGCCGAGAGCCTGTCTTGTGAAGAGGATGGAGGGTTAGTGGCACTTCACTTTTACATCTGCTACAATTGAGCAGACACCAGGAGACACAGAATGAGGAACGTGAAGTCAGCTTCCTCACAGGCCATCACTTACCCAGAAGGTATTACATTAAGGCCTTTATACAGATCTCCTCCCAAGCTCCAGGAACCCCAACCAGCCTGGAGGTGAGCACAGCCACAGACTTCCCCAAGAGCTCTGAATGATACAGATCCATGAGGGCACTGGGCAATCTATAGTGTACAGCAATGAATTAATAAAGAAAGGATTCAGAATTTTTTTTAACACCAGGAGTCTAATGTGCTAAAGTCTGAGGATGAGACATCCAGAAAGGCCCCATGGGAGTGGCACCAGAGTTCTGTCAGAACCTGCAGGGTGGACAGGGGCACATAAAGTGGGCTAGGAGTAGAGTCAGGCAGGACTCCTGCTTGATGTCTGGAGAGAGCAAAGATAAAAGGGGGCTCACCTCTCCCTCCTGAAGGGAACCATATAATGCCCACTTGAGATATAAACATGTCATTCTTCCCATGCATCAAATACATGCCTTTCCCTCAGCGTATAAATAGAGAGAGCTCAGACCACCCTCTCCGTGCCTGTCAGATCAACCTGATGCACTTTCCTGGCCATGGCCAGAGGGTCCTTACAGCACAATGACAGCAACAGTCAGTGACAGACGCTAGGCACCACATCAAGAACGACAACATTGACACGGTACCAGCCACCACATAAATTACAGGTTTTATCAAGTCTAAAATACCATCAGATGCAAAGTGGACCCCTCTATTTCATATACTGCTGGGAAAGAAATACCATTTTGACATTTAAAATTGGAGACATTAATTTTCATGGGAATCTTTATTTTGTTAAAACTGCCTCTATCTACACTTTACCATTTGTCACATATCATCATGCCAATAATTAAACATAGAACAACCAATGACCTGATGCCCCCCTCATTCCTCAATCTCACACCCGAGATTGATCTTCCTAATGGCTCTTTGTTCCAGATCAAGTCAACCTCAGTGATTCCAAACCAGTGTCATGTTTCCTGCTTTGAATGTCTGTGAGTTGCTTCACCGGCGTCCGACAACTACACTGTGTAGATTATATTGTCAAGTCTGTAACACAAAATCATCACCTTCCCTGATGGTCGAGTCTATTGAGATGCAGTCCAGGTCTAGAGATAATAACCAAACATAAGGCCGGGCGAGGATGCTTGGGAGTATGAGGGAGCAGAAGCCATGTGTACCGGGCAGATGTGAGGACTGCCTTAGACACAAGAGTAAAGACATGAATTGCTTGGGGGTAAGGTATCAGATACCCAGAGGGTGAATCTGTACAGGATCAGAACCGTCCTGGAAAAAGAGCAAAAATTGGATATGCACATAACCGTTTGTCTGCTTGCCTGTCTGTCTGCCTTTACCTATACATGTGTATATGATTACATGTTCATCTATATTTGTGTATGCAAATTTATATTCAGATGTATATCCATTTGTTTGCATATTTATACATTGTTTTATATGCATAGGTAATTAAAGTAACAAATCTGCACATTTTAAATATATGCATGCAAAACTATATATTCTTTCTTTTAATATTTATTTTATTTATTGCATATGAGTGCTTTATCTCCAGAAGAGGGTATCAGATTACATTATAGATGGTTGTGAGCTACCATGTGGTTGCTGGGAACTGAACTCAGGACCTCTGGAAGAGCAGGCGGCACTCTTAACCAATGAGCCATCTCTCCAGCCCCTCAAAACTATATATTCTTATTAATTATTTTTTAAACTGTTATATGTATGTGTATAATTGTGTGAGTTTATGAGCACTACATAGTGTTAAAGTGCCACTGAGCACTGAAGAGTGTAGTGACACAGAGGCTGGAAAAGAACATGCAATTCCCTGAAATGGGAGTTACAGATAATTGAAAGATACCATATAGGTGGTAGGAATCAAACTCAGGTCCTCCCTATACATATAAACATATGTTTTATCCATATAAAACATATATATATATAAACATATGTATATATAGTTGTATATTTATATACAAATGTATATTGTATATGTAATATTTGTATATGTGTATATATTTATATACATATAAAACATAAATTCCTATATATTAGAATCTTCTTTTACATAAATTATAACATTCACACATGGATTTGCATATGCGCAGTCAATTTTCAAATCTAGTTTATATGAGATTATTTGTGTGTTGTATTATATAATATAAAGAGAAAAGTTTTCTATCTTCATATATAGCTCCATGTGTGTGTGTGTGTGTGTGTGTGTGTGTGTGTTTATGAGCTATACCACATTATGCCTTGTGCAAGCAATAGACTCAGAAGAGCTGGTGGCATGACTCAATGTGAATTCAGGAGCCTAAGAACCAGCGTGGCTGGCAGAAAATCCTGTCTATGGAAACCTCTCTGTTCTGACTCACAGGAGCAGGCTCCTCCTTCCTCTGTGCAGGCACCAGTGACTGGCTGATGCTTATCACTGTAGAAGAAGAAATTTTGCTTTATAAACTCCACAGATTTTAATGCTAATTGCATCTGGACATGCACAGAACAGTTGCAACTAGTGTTTACCTAATCTGGGCAAGCTATGCCACAGTTAAGTGGACACTTTAGCCCTCACAACTTGCCTGTGTGAGCAACAACAGGGCAGATGCTCCAGTCTGAGACAGGCCAGCATAGGACAGAAATGTTAGGGAGCCTGTAGATAGGGCTGGGGCAAACAGGCTAGTGGGCAGATGTGATGGAGGCAGCTGTGAATCTCCTGGGATTATGGGTTGTTGCTTCCATTGGGTTGTCTATGCATAGGGAATATAAGGGGTTTGGGTACAGGAGTGATCAGACCCAAGCTATGCTTTTCAGGACCACTGTGCCTGCTCAGCTAGGAGTGGCAGGTGGGGACACAAGGCCAGCACTGAGCTACCATAGCAATATGGGCAGAGACAGTGGTGGTGATGGGCAGCAGAGCCAAGAGGCTTTCCTAACACAGTGAGATTCCACTTCCAAATATTAAGACTGAAGATACAGGGGCGTCGTGTTCCACAAGCAACTCCACTTTCCAACTTCAGAAGGTAGTTGCAGCTCAGAAATAAGAACAAAAATCTCCTTTCTTACACATTTTCCACACAGGCTTGGGAACTGGAGGCAGCACTGTCATAGATAAGATTAAGTGCATCTCGAAGCATCAATAATTGAGTAAAAAAGATAATAAGTTATGCTGAAAGATGGATAATCAGATGTCACGCCTCAGGCAGGGGGTGGGGAACCAGCCAATCTCAAAGAGCAGCAAGAAGCCAATATTCGTGTTTGTCTTGTCTTGCCTATTTCTTGTCAGAATTCTGGAACACAGACAGAATTCTTATTGGGAAATATTAGCTCTGAGAATCACAACACAATTTTGGCATGCTGACAACAAAACTCCTCTCAATAAAGCCCAAGATAGGTCATGAATAATTTTCCACATCCTCAAGACTGGGCTGTTCTGGATTTGGGGGATTGTTTCCTTTGACTTGCCCAACCACTCACAAGGCCCCACGGCCTCATCACAGGCAAAGGGGCAGAGATGTCAGGTTAGAAGTGACACTGGGATTTAGGTCTGCCCCACCAGACACCGTGGGCAGAGCAGGCTTCAGAGCACAGGCGACAGGCTCAGCTCCCCCATGCCCCTCTCAAGCAGTCCAAGAGGTCAGAGCTGAAGTCACATGACTACTGGATCTTCGACAAATTGCTTCGAGTTTTCACACACTTGTCCCGGTGTTTAGAGATGAGATCAATATTTGCCTTTCCTCCCTGTCATAACTCCTCTGGAAAGAAAGTAGTATGTGAGATGCAGAAGGCTTCAGAGGCTTCAGAAATAAATATTGGAAAAGAAGAGCCAGGTTAACTTTCAGTGAGCTGTGAGCAATCCAAGTACTGAGGCTGCCTCCTCAGGGCCTTGGAGTTCCAATGCACAAGGCTTTATCTATTTCCCTTCCTAGAAGAGGTCTGTGGCTTTCATGTCCTGCCACAAAAGTTCTAAAGTCTCTGTCTTGAGCTGCCTTGCAATGTGGTAGCTTTTCTTTCCTCCTTTCTGTTTCCTCTGACAGACCCTCACGGCTGTATAGCTCTTGGTGGCACACCAGTATACCAGGATCCTCTCCTGTCCCCTTCCACAGGGCCTCCCTCTGAGTGTGGCTGTTTCTAGGGAGGCACAGCTAGGCACGGGAGCCAGGACTGGGAACTGTCCCTTCTTCTTCTGCAGCTGTGTGCACATGGATGACTTGGGGTTGGGGGCATCTGAAGGGAGCACAGATGGCAGAGTAAGGGATGAGGTGGTTGGACACTGTGCAATTGGCAGTGATAAGAGCCTCCACAGACTTGGCCTTGCCAGGTTCCCTTCATGAGAACTAAGTGGCTTCTTAGTGTTGATGTGAAAAAAAATCACACCTCATTTTTGTAGAATGAGAAATAACTCTGCTGTTCAAGAAAAAGAGCACTGGACCCACACACCAAGGCAACGTGATGGCACTGAGGCATTGAGAGCTCCAGGGAGGATTTAAAAATCACATTCTGGGTTCTTACATACTTACTGTCTTTCTGCATGTTTATCCACCTAATGCGCAAAATGCTCCAGATGTCCTCAGAGTAAACATCTATTGTACAATCCATGTCACTTGCCCTGTGAACTACATCCTTTCTTCTGCTATGACAAAGTTTCCAGCAAAGCGATGTCAGGGAGGAAGGGTGGTTTCAGCTAACAGTTCCAGAGAGGAGTCTACCATGGTGGGGGTGGCTCGGTGGCAGTGTTGCTTCCACTTCTTATTCAGTCCAGAACCTCTGCTGTGGAATAGAGCTGCCTGCATTTAAGGTGGATCTTCACATCTAGCTAACCCAGTCTGAAAACTGCCTCACAGCCATGCCCAGGGATGGGTCTATAGCCTGTCAAGTTGACAGTCAACATTTTCAATCACGTCCTTTTACTGCTGATTTGGACTCATGTGTTATAGAGTATGGTCCGAAAGACGTGAGACTTGGATTCTTAGATAAAATTATCGACTCACAAGCAATTATGGGAATAACTGAGGTGATAGTTTTCAGCAATCCAAATGCGGTTCATTGTAAGTTAGCAATCAGAGGAAAATGTCACCTTTAAGGAAGAGGTCAATCTCATGACCTGTGAGCATCAGGCTCTCTGCACTCCAGTTCACGGGACACAGAGCTTTAAGAATGGATGAGCATGTTATTGAATTTAAGATGTAGAATATGAACTCACATATAAAAATCGGTGCCAAATCCTAGAACTGGATGGTGTGTGGCAGAAGCTCCCTGGAGACAAGATGGTGTCTGTTCCATCAGTACCAGATCCTCTTGCCACAAGATACACTCAACAAATGCTTCTTCTGTATGTGTGTGTATATATGTATATGTGTATCTATGAGTATTATGAATATATATACAAATGTGTGTATGTATGTATATACAAGTGTGTGTGTGTGTGTGTGTGTGTGTGTACATATCTATGTGCTGGTATGTGTATATCTGTAGGTGTGTGTGCCATGGGGTTATGTGTATGAGTGTGTCTGCACATGTCTGCCTATGTAGATGGAGACCAGAGAGTGGCTTCAGTGGCCGGGCTCGGGAACTATCCATCTTATTCTTTGAGTCAGAGTTTCTTGCTAGGGCCTGGAGTCTGCCAATTAGGCTTGGTTATCTGGCCCCTGAGCCCTGGGATCCTTCTCCAGGATTCATTTTACAAAGAGTACTAAGCACATCACCACATCTGGCCTTCCCTGTGGGTGCTCAGAGTCAACCTCAGGTCTCAAACTTGTGCAGGAAAAGTTAAGAAGCAGCCAAATCAGAAAGTTTTCTCATTTACATGTATGGTTAATTCCTGGGTCAGAAGACTGACAGTTGGTAATGCTGTAAAAATACATTTATTTAGAGAAGTCAAAAGTCAGTTTGGAGCACACTGAGCAAAACTCAGAAATTTCAAATACACTCAATCATGAAGATCCATTTTCTACAAAGGCATCATGTGTTTCTACTAGGGCTGCTGGCAGCTCACAACAGCAAGACATATCCCTTCTCTCTGGAAGAACACAGTGTCTTCCACTACCCAGGGCCACATGTCATGGCCCCAAGCAGGTGTGATGAGCTCTAATGTCTTTGCTACTGACTACTGCAGATACATGACTTTGAAAAGGCCAGTGAGACAAAAACTAAAGCCTGAGAGTTATGAATATATATTCAATCTTAAACCCTGCTGGGGGTGCAGGGGAGGGGCTAGAGGACAAAGAATTATGAACCTCTCTCTAGAAGGTCCATACATAAAAGCGTATATGTTGAAAATCCAGAGGGCCTATTACTCGTGTGGGAATAAGGAGGCAAGCATGCCAGATACTATGGAATTCTGATGATATGATGACTGTTTAAAAATCTACAAGAAGAACACTATGACCGGCGGATCTGGGCCCAGGGGTTTTGTTCAAACTATGGATGCAGTAAGCATCAAACCCCTACCTGGATCTAGCCAATGGACAGGACATTCTCCACAGTTAAGTGGAGAGTGGGGACTGACTTTCACATGAACTCTGGTGCCCCATAATTGAACACCACCTCTTGATGGGGAGGCCCGGTGGCACTCAGAGGAAGGATAGCAGGCTACCAAGAAGAGACTTGATACCCTAGGATCATATACAGGGAGAGGAGGTCATCATCAGTCACAGTCATAGGGGAGGGGAATAGGGTGAAAGTGGGAGGGAGGGAGGAATGGGAGGATACAATGAATGGGATAACAATTGAGATGTAATATGAATGAATTAATAAAAATGCTAAAATAAAATAATAAAATAAAAATAAAATAAAATACAACTGATTAGTAACCTTTTAAAAAAAAAATAAGGTGGTGACATGATCCAGCTCCATTGTCTAAAACCAAAGGCAACGATGACTCACAGAAACCAAGGTGACAAAGCATGCAGAAGGGACCAGTCTGCAATGAGTCTAAATGGCAGCACAAAGGAGGAGAGGAGAAAGAGCCCAGGCCTCCCAGTACTTACTTGGTTCATTGCATATCAGCACAGGCCATGTTCTGAACTCTCTTGGACTCTGTTGCAGTCCCTTTAACTGTTATCCATTCATTTGTATAGATATTATATATAATGTGTACTGTATGATATGGTATTGTATGTGTACTCTATGTTATATGGTGGTTAATATTAGTAATCAAGACTGGAATGAAATCCCACATTCACCTTGGCCAGGTTACTAAGGTAGATGGGGTTATATGAAACATGTCTGCCACTGAAACCAGTATCATTGTGAATTCATGGGTCTCTGACACTGCAGAAAGACATAAGTGTGTTCATTTATGCTTTGTAGATGCTCCTGGTTATGTAACTGTGTCAGAAAACCATGTTGAAAGGACTTCTAGACCTTAAAGATGTTCACCCATGTTTGTAGTTTATTACATTATTAGAAGGAAAATGTAAAGACACATATTGCTCATGAGGAAGAGTCTGAGCCATTCCAAGCCCATGGTCTGTACCATCCCCTGGAAGCCACAGCCTCTTGGTGTTGACACGACACATGGATGGTCTGAACCTGGGGTCTCACCAGGTTTTTGACTGGGGCCTTTTTGCATACCATGATTAACTGATGCATTCCTTAACAGCCCTCTGAGCTCAGTTCCCGGCTTGTCCCAGAAACTGGGTTGGCAACATGTGTCCCACCAGTCATAGATAATATTTTGCATAAATTATATGTTTACTATAAAATATCAGTCACAGTTGAGGGACCCACATGGTCCCCATCACCCACATAGTAAGCACTAAGGACTTCAAGGTACCATTCCAGAGGCCAGGAAAAATGACAGACCTTAATTTGGGCAAACCCAAATTCTTCGTTAGAAACCACATTAACACTGGTGGTCTAGAGAGAGCTGGAGTAGCTATGTTGCTATCAGGCAAATCAAATGTAAAAGCAGATAATATTACATCTATAATATTTTATAATCATGCAATAGCTGGAGATCTTTATAATTCACAGTTGAGCTTCAAAATGCTGGAACCAAAGTCCAACAGTGTTTCAAAGAGCAAATGGCAAATCTATAGGTATAGCTAAAGGTTCCCAGTCAAGCATGGACAAACCAAGACACTAAACACTGTAACAACAATACCTACCTACATGATCTCCTTTCCACTGCAGAACACATGCTGCCATGTCAAAGGATGTGAACAGCCTGCGCACCTGCCCACAGGATGCTGTCCTAGATGGACTGTATTCTGGGCCGCAAGACAAGTCTCAGCCTATTTAAAAGCACCCAAATCACAGAGAGTATGTGATCTGACTATAATGGAAGAAATATTAAAAATCAATAACAGCATGGGTTCTACAAAATGTCCACATTCAAAAACCAAGTTATACCTCTTTAAACAATCTATTTCAAAGAAGAAATTGAAAGTGAAATCAAAGACGAAATCACAAGACTCTGACGGGTTTTGAACGGAATGAAAATAAAATTATGACATATTAAATTCAGATAACTTTTAAACACAATTCTTAGAAGGAACTTCGCTACATTAAGTGACTGTATCAGAACAGAACAATCACTGTAATCGGCATCTTAATTTCCACCTGGAAAAAAACTGGAGCAGAAAATAAATAAAACCAAAGAAACCACACACAGTCAGAGTGGAAATCACAACTATGCCAGCAACCCAATAGCCACAAAGAGACAGTTCTTCATAACCAATAACACAAATAACATCTGGCCAAAACAACCAGGAAAAACACAGAATCACAGCTGACATAAAGCACAAATGAAGCCCTAGACGGATGCTTCATTGGTTAAGAGCACTGACTGCTTTTGCAGAGGACCTGGGTTTAATTCCCAGCACCCACATGGCTGCTCACAGCCACCTGACCTCCAGTCCTGGGGGATTTGGCACTTCTGAATTGCACAGGCAGTGTATGCATGTGGCACACATGCACACATGCAGGTAAAACAGTTATATACATAAAAACAAACAATCTTTTTTAATAGCACAAATGAGTGCAGTGAAATTGCAATAGATTCTGAAGATACTTAAACCATTACACACACACACACACACACACACACACACACACACACACACGCACACTAAGGAATTAAGGACAATTAAGGAATGTTTTATGACAACAAATTCATCAACCTCAGTGAAATGTAAAATTATTTGAAAGATATATGTCTTGATCACTGTTCTATTGCTGTGAAGAGACATCATTATGAAGGCAACTCTTATGAAAGGAAGCATTTAACTGGGGGCTTACAGTTACAGGGGTTAGTCCCTTATCATCACAGTGGGGAGCATGACAGCAGGCATGGCACTAGAGAAGGAGCCCAGAGCTTACACCCTGATCCACTGGCTGAGAGAGAGAGAGACTCTGGGCATGGCATGAGCTCCTGAAACTTCAAAGCCCACCACTAGGGACATACCTCCTCTGACAAGGCCACACCTCCTAATATATGACCTGAATAACTTTACGTCTGTTAGAGAAATTTAATTTTCTGCTAAAAAAGAACATTTCCATAAAGAAAATCTACAGGCCTAATAATAGCTTCAATGGTGAGCCCAACCAAGCATTTAAGAAATAATAACCTAGCATCATGGTACACAATTATCTGTGTCAGCACTCAGCTGAGATGGGAAGGTTATATGCTCAAGACCAGCCTGAGCTACATAGAAAGACAGATACAGCATCAGAGCCATACTTCCCTATGAGTTGTTCATCATGGAGCTCCCTAGGTCCCCCAGACACTACAGGCAATTACCAGTGTTCTTGATTGTCTGACACAAGTAGATGGTAAGAGCCTATTGTTAAAGATATCATTGCTGGGCTGGGCATGGTGGCACATGCCTTTAATCCCAGCATTCAGGAGGCAGAAGCAGGCAGGTCTCTGTGAGTTCTAGGACAGCCAAGGCTACATAGAAAAACCCTGTCTTAAAAAATAAACACAACAAGAACAACAACAACAAAAAGGAGTCAAACTGGAACTAAACTTCCTTACTGCTGCCCAATTTTCATAGTGAGGAGAAAGTTGTTGATGTTGTTTACCCATAGACGCCAAATGCCAAATATGACTGACTTTCCAGGCATGATGTACTCAATAATGATACAGGGGCATGACTTTTATGGGGACAACCAACTTCTTATGACTTGAGTTGAAGAGATACATCATGTCAGATACTGCAAACCTAATCAAAAGCCCATGGCCAACTTACTCCTGCTGTTTTACTAGATTGACATGTGCAGCTGCATGTGTCTCCATGACACCATGTTCCCCTCGTGACACACAAAAAGCACAGCACAGACCATAGATCCATGATAAAATCTCGTATGTCAATAAAACACACAGAATTTAGATGTGCAGCTTATTCTTCATGTGGACCCCTCCCCCCAACAATTGCAGTGGGCACCTGCCTTTGGATCGCTTTCTCACAGCTGGTTGCATCCTCTGGCCTCAGTGGGAGAGGATGCCCTTAGTCCTGCTGAGACTTCTGCTCCTCCTCTGAGGAGAAAGGTAGGAGGGATGGGGGGAGGGGATGTGAGGGTGGGACTGGGAGTAGAGGAGGGCGAGGGCTGCAGTCAGACTTTAAAGTGATTAAATATATAAATATTTTTTTTAAAAACCCACAATTTACCTAAATATTTCTGAGGCTTTTATAACAAGCCAAGTTGGTGCACAAATAAAGTTGACTGTGGCTCACAGGACTGCATTTAGCCACACCACAGATGAGCAGATGCTGGTGCCTCCTACTGGCCCATTTCATGGGACATCCCTTGGCATGCCTGGGTTCTCTGTAGTTATGACTAGCTGCTCTGTAAAGCAGACTCAAGGACTTGTTTTAGGCATTGGTTACCCAGCCTCTCTAACACTGCACGATGGCCTCCAGCCACAGTGAGCTGGACCTCCCAAGTCCATCAGCAGACGGGCCAATTCCCCACAGAAACTCCTTTGTCACAGGTGATCCTAGATTGTGCCCTGTTGATCACAAATCTGACCAGGATGTGGACACACAGAGCATACTCTCAATCTTCTTTTGGTCACTCACCCTACATCCTTTTCAATGTTTCCTCAACCCTCTACATCTCTCTCACATAGCCAAGGTCACAGCGTTCCAAGAAAGTATAATGACCACATCCTGCTGAGCGAGCTACCTCACTGCAGAAGCAGAAGGCAGCCAATCTGTGCTGACTTAATGCTCACTGAGGAATTTCAACAAGGTCCATACAGACATACCCCCTAATGGAGCCCAGCCTTCATTTCATCAGGAATTTGAGAATATTGGTTTAGGTTACAAGTCTCTCATTTGGCAGGAGTAATAGCTGACCATACTCTGTGATGTAATCCCAGACAGAATCCAATCCAGCAGACATCACTAAGAACAGCAAGATGAAGGTATTCTTTCGCAAGCTGTAACCAAACACTACGGTGTATGGCTGTACAATGCTTCACTTTGAGGACCGCACAAGGGTAAGAATATGAGCATCTGTGTCAGAGCTGTAACTTCACGAGAGATGTCAGTGGAATTAGACTTCTGCACACACAGGACAAGAGACGCAGAGGTTCATGCAAACATCACTGAGTTTTCCTTGTACCCTGGTCACTGTGAACGCTGGCAGGAAGGAAGTTACCAGTAGCCGCATCCTCCTTGAGGATTCAGGATGGACACAGACTGGCAAGGGCTGTCTACCTCGCTAGCTTCAGTGTTGGTGCTCTCCAAAGTGTATTGTAACTAAGGGAGTAAAAGTGCATGTGCTCCCGGTGCCTCTGAGCAAAAATGATGGACAGTGGAAAGAGTGGAAGGGCTGCTGCCTTTCCCACAATATGTTTCCAGTTCTGTGTTCATTCTTAGATTCATTCATAAATTTCACACATATAAATGTGAAATGTTAATATCTTATTCACTATTCTATTGCTGTGAAGACACACCATGTCCAAGGCAACTCTTGTAAAGGAAAGTATTTAATTAGGGACTTGCTTACAGCTCAGAGGCTTAGACTATTATCAGCAAGGCAGGGAGCATTGTGGCAGGCACAGTGCTGGTACAGTAGCTGAGAGCTTTACATCATGATGGGCAGGCAGAGGGGTGGGGGGCTGGAGAGGGAGAAGGGAGAGAAGGAGGCAGGGAGAGAGAGACATACACAGAGAGAGACTGAGCCAGCTGTGGGCGTTTGAAATCTCAAAGCACACCCCAGTGACATACCTCCTCCAACAAAGACTAATCCTTCTAGCAATTTTCCAATTAGGGACTAAGCATGCAAATGTATGAGCCTATGGGGCCGTTCTCACTCAAGCCCCCACAGAAGGTCCGGTATTTGAATGTTCTGAATGTGGAGAATACCATGTACCACATATGTGTGTACTGACACTGGTGAACACTGTGTATCATATATGTGTGTACTGACACTAGTGAATACTGTGTAATTTATACATATACTTTGACTCTGGTGAATACTGAGTCCTATATATGTGTATAGTGACATTAGTGAACACCATGTACCATATATGTACATACTGGCATGGTTAACGCCATGTACCACATATGTGTGTACTGACAAGGCCAACATTGGTCAACACTGTGTCAGTTGTGGTGGTTTCTTGCCAATTACCACAACATCATTCACTTCCAAGCTTGACGATGTGTCTGACATTGTTGCTATGAACATTTCCCCACTTTCCCATTTTCTTTGTTCTTAAGCATTTTTGTTTTTAATTCACAAATTCAAATCCCTCAGTGATCTTGGGACATTTCTGGTGCTCAACCTTAAGACATCCTCATTAACCAGCTCTGATACCATGGTTATATCTGGCTCCTGGCATAAGGGGAACTGCGGGGCAGACAGACAGATAGACAGAATGATATACATGTATGTAGTTTATATCTGTATTTATGTGTGCATGTACATGTGTGTATGTATACATGTTGGTGGGTATATGTGTATATGTTAGGTGTGTTTATTTGTCTGTCTGCCTATGTCTGTCTGACTGTCTGTCTGTACATATATATATGCATGTATATTCATTTGTTCCTGTATATTTGCATATATATCTATAAGTATGTACATGTGTGTGTATATGTGCATGTTATGTCTGTTGTCTGGATGTATATATTCACATTGTGTGTATCTGTCTGTATGTGAATATGTATGTAACTGAGGGGGGTATCTTTGTGTCTGTTTGTATGTGTGCATGTTTGCATACTACACAGTGTTAAGTTGATTTTCTCTCAAGAGGCTGTTGCTCCCAAGTTGTTGACTGGACCTGCTTGCTTTCTCTGCTTTCTCTGCTGGAAGCAAATGTGATAATAGTAGCAGAATCAGACAAGAGCAACACGTACATTGTATGGCTTTTTATTCTAACAATTCCAGTTTCCACATTCACTTCTTTGTTAAAGAGAACTGTGTTTGTGTTAGAAGCCTGCAAGATTAACAGGAAATAGCTCAAGGCAGGGAAGGAGCCCCTACAAGTGCTTGCCTTGACATGTTAACATGGACTCCTTCAGCCCCATGTGTTGGCACTGTACACCCAGGTCCATTTCCCTAACAGTTTGCTATGGGAAAGAAATAGTACCGTGGCTGTCCAAAGCAAACTTTCTGCACAACCCATGCCAGCTTCAAAGCCTTTGGCTTGATAGCCTAGACTTCACCCATGGAACCAAAGGAACGCCCCTGGGAATATGAGGAGTCCTGGGATTGCTCCCTCCATAATTTGTCCAGATAGATTTGCTTGGAAGAATGGGACTCACTTGGAGGCTAATGGGTCTCCCTGGGCAAAATTTGTTTTCTTTCTAACTTACTGTGTGTTATCACTTATTTCCTTGAAGGGTCCAAAGTTGCAGCAGTCTCCCACCCTCCCGAGAGTGTATATTAGCCTAACAAGCAATATGACAACAGCTCTCAGCCAGCAGGCTGGGAAAGGGAATTGCAGCCTGGCTGTCTCTCACTGCGTTCTACTCTGGTGACTACAGTGTCTCTCAGCGAGAGCAATACCCGCATTGGGACAATTTGAACACCCTCAGGGCGTTTTCCACTGGTGCTGTTCCTAGCACTGAATGTATAGAAGCCTATTCTACCAACTAGTTTGCAATATGCAGGTCGATATTTCAAAGCAAAAGTGCTGCAAAACTCTCGTGAGCGGCACGTGTCCCCATGGACTGAACGCGCTGCTTGTCATACACTGCTCCCGCGTCAGCACACAGTCATCCTGGAATTGTCTGAAGAGAAGGTTCACGGGGGCAAGCGCCGGGGGAGAATGCTGAGGACAGGAGTGAGTACATCAATTAGAAAGGCTGTCCTGAATAACAGAATAATTTGTTCGGCTTCTGTATCTACTTGGCATCTCACAAAGCTCCCAAATTCATATCAGTAGAAGAGTGCAATCACAAAGGCTGAGCCGAAACACATGCATCCCACCGCAGAGATGAAACAGGGATGGCGAGATGCCCGTCAGGAGCCGGGCCACCAGCTACAATCAAATTAATTAATTGAGCTGCACAGAATGCCTAGGTTTCATGGAATTTCATTAATACATGCAATTTTAAAAGAGTGATTCCACAACATCCCAGCTTCTGCATTTCAATAATTACACATCGCAATACAGAGTTCTCTTAGCTACAGCTGATGAGAATGGGCTTCACGTAAGTGGGGAAATCAGCCTGAGGATGCTAGTGGCTCAGTAACAGGAAGTTCTCTCACTATGATAAGCTCCTAATGCGATTCACTTGGAGGTTAGTTTGCCCGCTTTTCACATAGCACCTCCTCCCTGGGGGGTGCTCCACAGACTTTCCCTGCTCGTTCTCATTTGGTCCTTAGAAACTACTGTGAACCATTTTTAACTGCCCCTGGCTCCAGGAAGCTGAATGCCTGCCTGGACCCTCAGCAAGATGTTCTAGCAGCATCCTTCCCGTGGTGGCCTTCCCTAACCCCATGACAGGTCATAAGGCAGGTTTATCACGTTCCTGTTACACTTTTGTTTCTATATCCTCAGCCTTCAAGACCTATTTCCTAAGGCAGAGGGCCTCTCCAGCCCCTCACTGATGCCATGCAGGACACGCCCATTTCCGGTGTGTGTATGCTTCTCACTTCCTGAGCCAGAAGTGAGTTATACTCTGAGGAGAACACCACTATGAACTAAAAAAAAACAATGTTTTCCCACTCACTACTGATGGGACCAAACAATATTTTCATTTTAATTAATTTTAATTTGTTTTCATTATTAGGGAGATGAAAACTTCTATAATATTTTTGTTACCTCAGATATTCTGTGATTTCACTCAAATCATTGTTTGCATCAGGTTCATATTCATATTGATGTTCAAGCCCTTATCTGCTTAGAGTGATATGTTTCATCTGAATGTTCAGTCAGGTCCCTAGCACAGGAAAGTTAACATAAAAAGACTAGAATATAGACATTGCAGAGGAGTTGAGGATGTAAAATCACCAACAAACTGAACCACAGTCCAATATCATCACATGGCCATTTATACAGTAAATGCGCAAAGTCATAATGGGACCTTGGCAAATGCATCTAACTAGAACGTACAAACGACAAAATATTGCTCAAAACAATAAAAGTTAAAATACCTGAACTTTCCACGGTTGTTGCTTAGCCACCAATGAAGAAAGCACCAAGTTCAAATAAAGATATAAAAACAGTTTTAAAATAGATACAGCATCCATTTGTCAAAGAGAGAAAGCAGGATTGGAACTACTTAGACCTGTAAGTTCAACAGGGCCCAGCTATTTTACCATCAAAAACAGTATGTGTCCACAGATTTAAAAACTGTAGGATGTATATTTTTCTTCATTAACTTATTTGTTCATTTTACATCCCAATTGCAACCACCTTCCCTGTCTCCTTCCAGTCCCACCCTCCCACCAACTTCCCCCATACTCCCTTCCCCTGCTCCCAGGTACCAACCCATCCCGACACATCAAGTCGCATCAGGACTAAGTGCCTCCTCTTTCACTAAGGCAAGACAAGGCAGCCATGGTAAGGGAACAGGATCCAGAGGGAGGCAACAGAGTCCAGTTGTCAGGGGACCCACTTGAGGACCAAGGCTTCGTTAGCTTCATACGTGGTGGGGGCCTAGCATGTATATTTGAAGGGAAAAAACCTGAAGCATAACAGAGAATGTTTGGAAAACACTAGCATGTGGGAAAGTGGGAACAGATGATGAAAGATAGCTAAGATTACAAAATATTAAAGTAGCATAGTCAAAAAAATGTGCACTGGATTCACACAGCCTCGCTCTGCACACTCAGGATATACACATTACCAAAGCAAAGAGCCTTGCCTCATGCAGCGACCAGCCAGTGGACAGAGGAGGCTGATGGACACTGCATCAGGACACAGAAGCGTCGGCTTGAGACACGCCCCAAGCAACCTGCTCCTGTCTGCTTATTACTGCCCCCTCACCCCTAGGGATCCAACTCAGCCCTATTCCCAGCTCTGCAGAACCCCCGGATTAAAATACAAAACAATAACATCCACACAGACAAGAAAAGACTAGGGTCAACTACTGATCCTGGAGGTTTGGTATTTAGATTTATTAGTTACCTGTGATTGGGTGGAGTTCAAACTTCATTTTCTTTCCAGGACTCTGGTTAACTGACAATTGGAATTTTATACAAAGAATTTTATCTACAGTACATTGGGGCTGCTTCATTTAGCTTTAGTTTTGGTCTAGTATAGTAGGGTTTTTATTAAAATTGTCTTCTTCAACTTTAGTAGATCTAAATCAAGTTTACACCCTCAGCACCCCATTATGCCTGTCTTCTCTTTGTGAAGCTCAGCACTCAAGAAAGAATCTATAGACCATTTGAATGTGGTCCGTTAATAGTGGAGAATGAGATCTATTTAGATTCTTGAGGCATGCCTGCGAAAACTAGCCTCCCGTCAACTGTGGCAGGAGTGTTTACGAGCTTCTCTGCAACTGAGCTCTGCAGGTGTTTAAGACTTAAAGTGGAATTCATAATCACGTCTTCACCTGAAATTAAACTGTTTCTAACCACAATTCATCATCCAAAATCAATTTTCTAAAACCATGAGCAACCAAAGCATCCGAGGTTATCAAATGCCTACCGCTCAAATTCGCCAGCTCTTGGGTGACGTGAGTGGCTGCAAGCTTGACTCTCCATGTTAAAGAACAAGATGAGATCAAGTGGCGGAGAGATTTCCTATCGTTTTCACTATCATGCAATTGCAAATGCAGAAGCTCTGTCTCCTAGATTTATGTTTATTGCCAGCACAGCAGTTTTGGGTGCAGATTGATGAAGATGTGCAAAGAAGGCAAACCTTGGGAAGAGGATAATCTGCACACGATGCTGACAACACATCTCCTCCTCTTCTGATGCGCCTCCATTACAAACGCCATAATATAGTAAAAAAGGGACAGGAAATTAGCTCTTTTACTGTTCCCCAATTGTGTCTTTCTGCATTCCTTTTAAATATAAACATCTACCTTGTAAAAATTATTTTTTATGTGCATGAGTGTTTTGAGTGTATGTACGTATATGAGGTACATGTGCGTCTGATGCTGGAGGGGACTGGGGATCAGATTCAGTGAAACTTGAGTTACAGGAGGCTGTGAGCCAACATGGGTGCCAGGAATCCAGATTCAACCACTGAGCTACCGTCTCCCCAGCCTGTTCCTCTGTTCTCTTAATTTCAAGACACACAGCAGAGGAACATGTATACATTGGCTACTGTCTTCATGTACATTATAAATGGTGGTGGGATCAGTCTGTGTTGCTCCACGTGACTCTGTAATGTTCTAGTAAATGCAAAACAGAACAGCATGCTGCTCCAGGCTACTTTGATGAGCATCAAGACTGTTTTCAATTGCCAGTTGCTATAATAACAGTTCTATGAATATTCTGTATATGTCTTTTGATGAATGTGTGTGTGCATGGGTGTACGTGCGTGTGTGTGTGTGTGTGTATGTGTGTGTGTGTGTGTGTGTGTGTGGTGTGTTCACTTAGCAGTGAAACTACTAAAATGCAATGACAGATAAGGCTGTTTTTCTAAATGGTGTACTCCCTAGATTTTGTGTGCATGTGTGGGTGGGTATGCATGGGTGTGCATGTGCATGCATGTGCATATGTGTGCACATATGTGTGCCTCTGTGTGTGTGTGTGTGTATGTGTGTGCACTTAGCAGTGAAACTACTGGAATGCAATGGCAGATAAGGTTGTTTTCCTAAATGGTGTACTCCCCAGGTTTTGCTAATCAATGTGGACATGTTCATATCATTATTTTCAGAGTCTTTGAGGGGGGAAGCATAAGAACATGTTTTCATTTTCCAAATCTTTTATATCTAATTTAGACTTTATGACATGCCCCATATTATAAGTGGTTATGATTTAAAAACAGGCTTATTGGTCGCATGACTTTCCTTGCTTTGTGACATGTTTGTGATGTGTCCTGCATACTACACACACCACACTGGTCACACTCTATCCTGGCCCCAACACGGTTCACTGATTTTTTTCTGTTGGTGGTGAAGTTTAGCTTCATGAAGATTAAGCTACTTCTTCATGAAGTTCTTCGAGAATGCCACCCCTGAGCTTTCTCCCTCTTATCAAGGATCATGGAGTCAGAGCGCAGCGAGTATCCATGGAGGTTCTCTCTGTGGTGATGGGCTGGCCACGCTGTACCTAGATTCACACTCCACACCTTTCTTCATACCTATGGACCCTGTCCTGACCACAGACTGCAGTCATCTCAAGACTAGATACAGGACAGCAGATGGTCAGAGGTGATGCTCTTTGCATCCCCATGGAAACAGTGAGGCCACTGGGCATGAATCTCCATCTTTACAGTACAGGACACAATGCTGGGGAGTGAGAGCTCATCCTTGCTTTCACAACCCCCTTTCCTAGTCCCTAATGTTTATATTTTTTAAAGCAAAGTTAGATTTTATTATAAAAAAAGGTTTACCAGGGATGAAACAGGCACTAAAGAACAGAAAGAATTGCTTAGCACAAGTACAGTACACACCCAAGGTGTACATGTGGGCTTCTTTTTATTGTATTTTACTTTATTTTTAATTTTTCTATTTCTTTGAGAATTTCATACAATATATTTTTAACATAATTTATCCCCTAACTCCTCCCAGATCCACCCCTCCCCTACACACCTAGTTTTGTATCTTCTTTTAAAAAAACCAAACCCATGAAGTATAATATATACTGCCCCAAACTCTTAGATGTATGGCCTTCCGCTGGATCATGGGTGACTCGCAGGGTGCATGATCTTAAATTAAGCATTCTCCTTCTCCATCAGCTGTCAGTTGCTGTTATCTCTTTAGCTGGAGCCTTGTGCCTGCCTCTGCTCTTCAGGCCAGGTCTTGGTCTGGTTTGCGCTTGCAGAGGTCTTACACACTCTATCATACTTGCAGCTGCCCTGCAGTGTCTAGAAGATGCTGTTTCCTTGTGGTCATCCATAGTCCCTGGCCCTTACAGTCTTTTTGTCCTTTCTTTACCAATAATCCGTAAGCCTTTACAGCCGGGGTTCTTAGCCTGTGGGTCGTGACCTCTTTCACAGGGGTCACCTAAGACCATCAGAAAACAGATATTTACATTACAATTTATAACAGCAGCTAAATTACAGTTACAATATAGCAACAAAAATAACGTTATGTTTGGGGTGCTGCCACAACATGAGGAACTGTGTCAAAGGGTCACAGCATTCAGAACACCGCTCTATAGGAAGAAATGTGATCTAGACATGCCACACTATTATTCTGCTAAATGAACACAACGTTAAACTGACTCCTAATACCCCACAGATTAGCGCATCTCTCAACTGTCATCAAAGAAGCTTCCACTTGCAGTGGATGGCGATCAATAGAGACTCACAGCCAGTCAAGGACAGAAAGTGGGAGCTTTGGGATGTGTAGGTGCGTTTAAAGAAGGAGTTGTCCTCTCATCTTGCCAGTCTGCATTTGGAGCAGTAGTGCTAGGCAGTTGCCATTCACACATCATTTTATTGCAATTAGTACTGAATCCAAGTCAGAGGGCCTCAGCCTACAGGTTGGAGCTCACATCACTAACTGCTGGATCCTCACGGATCCCTCCCTTCCTCCCTTCCTCCCTCCCTCCCTGCCTCCTTCCCTCCCTCCCTTCTCCCTCCCTTCCTTCCTCCCTCCCTTCTCCTTCTCTTCCTTCCTCCCTCCCTTCCTCCCTCCCTCCCTCCCTTCCTCCCTCCCTCCCTTCCTTCTCCCTCCCTCCCTTCCTTCTCCCTCCCTTCCTCCCTCCCTCTCTCTCTCCCTCCCTTCCTCCCTCCCTCTCTCCCTCCCTCCCTTCCTCCCTTCCCCCTCCCTCCCTGCCTCCCTCCCTTCTCCCTCCCTTCCTACAAGGCTACAGCTTTGTCTCTGTGGCATGCTTAGCTGTCCCTGCCTCTAATGGTTGCATCATCACAGTGCTTGAAGCCATTATGGTTCTCGATCTGTGAGTCTTGACCCCTTTGGGGTTCACATGCCAGACACCCTGCATATCAGATATTTATATTATGGTTCATAACGGGAGCAAAATTGCAGCTATGAAGAAGCAATGAACTAACTTTATGGTTACCCTAATATGAAGAACTGTATTAAGGGGTCGCAGCATTAGGACAGTTGAGAACCACTGGTTTTAGAGGACTCAGAGTCCCAAAAGATGGGGCTGGTTTTGAACTCCAATTGGCCTGTCACCCATACAGAAGGAGGGGCCCAGAGATGTTGAGCTGTAAACATCAGTGCCAGCCAGCTTCATTATTCCTTCAACACCTGAAAATCCATTTAAAGTGTGAGGCATGTAGCCATGTGTATTCCTCACCGACAGTTGTGTGTGTTCTCCGGGGAAGGGGTGATATTGCTCTTCACACCAACACTGCAGCTCATGGCTTTAAAACAGTTCATCATTGCTGCCTCGAGGTTTGGTTAACTGACTCACCATGGAAACAGGCCATTAAAAACACATAATGAGTTAGGGGTTGGAGAGATGGTTCAGTAGTTAGGAGGGAGCACTTGTTACTCTTGCAGAGGACCCAGGTTGAGTCCCCAGCACCCATGTGGTAACTCACAACAACCATGACTCTAGTTTCAGAGGACTAATGCCCTCTTCTGACCTCTGATGGCACTGCATATACATGGTACACATGTTTACATACAGGAAAAGCACTCATACACATAAAATAAGTAAATATGAAAATAAGTTTAAATAGTGCAAATTGAGCTAAAACTCAAATGTCCTTACACTGCTTGAACGGATCTGAGTTCCATCAAGTGCCATGGGCTGTGCCTCTGAAGTGGGTTCTGATAGAATCTGCCCAGTGCCGCCAGCTCCTTCAAAGGTCCTAGTATCTCCAGCATAAAGAGTACTCTGCAGGGCCTCCTCACGTCCTTTCTCTGGTCTTCTCTTGCAGGGAACACCAGGGAAAACAGAACCTTGCCTTCTGCATCCAACTTCCTACCAGTAGGCTGATGTGCAGGGTACAGAGTGTACAAGCTGCACACACCATCCACCAGGAAATAACCCTGATTCCCAAAGGGGAGCCATGGTGGGCTGCTTCTCCTCATGTCCAGCTGGGAAGAAAGTGGTTCCTTCCAGAATGTCTCTGCTAGGTCACTCACTGCCAAATCTCCATTCTCTCTGTGGGAACAGACTTCCTCCAACAGCCCTGGGGAGTTCTGATCCAGGATTAATGAGGGACTTAAGCAAATTGTTGGGCTATTTCTCATCTTGGATTAAAATGTCAGGGAACTGATGCAGTGGGCAGCTGATCCCAGGCCTCTGGGGCTCCTGTCTGCAGGATGAAATGAGAAATGGACCTGGAGTGACCATGAGGCTGCACAGCCCAGGCTCACATGGGTAATTCATGAATCCACATTTTAAACTCCCACTTCTAAAACGACTCAAGGGATATGCCTCTGAGTATGAAACAGGCCACTCCTGTCAGTGAATCCCTGACAAATACTTCAGGAAAGAACCTAATAAATATGTCTGGCAAATGTATTGTGGCTATCCCATTTTTTCTGCTTTATTCTCTCCTTAAGAGTTAGAAATCATATTTATTTCCTTTCTCCCAAATCCAATGTTATGAGGGATGTCAGGTCATGATGCATCTTGCAAAGACATGGCTTTGGGGCAGCACACACCTCACTCCATACTTCATATAATCTGGAAGGACCAACAAATCAGAACCTGCCCTCCCTGATGCACTCTCGAAACTGCTCCACCTGGCCCCCACCCATCTGTCTCATCAGTGGTCCAGGGAACAACTTCCTTATTTCACTAGCTCCATACCCTCAGGGCTCCTGTTTTCCAAGGCCACCTTCCAGTCACAGTGCTCTTCCCAGCCCCATGCCTTTGTAGCTTTGTCAGGGTGTACTCCTCAGAACCTACAGATGCCAACAGTTGCACACCGAGCACGTGTGTAATGGGCGGGTGCAGCTCCATTGTGCATTGTGAGTTGTGTCTGGGTGTCTGGCTCTGACCAGACTAGAACCACTTTCACTTCTAGAAACGTGCTATCAAGAGGCTGCTTGGAAATTAAAAATGTGGTTAGAACCAGGAATGAAATTGGGAAACACTGAATCTTTTTCTAAAAGTTTAGTAGCGAGGCTCTCCTCAAACTATTCAGTGTGTTAATATGCACTACTGATTGCAAAAAAATTAATAACTGGAATCTGTGGTTTGCTCATACACACATGGAATCACACACACACACACACACACACACACACACACACACACACACACACTTCTGAGTGCCTGTGAGATGTTCTCCCCTCATTCTTCTCTAAGGTCAAGGTTCTGTTTGCGGACCCCAAGAACTAAGCAACTATCACTAGACACAGGACTAACTGTCACAGTACCGGAAGCCCGGCATAGGGTCACATGGGGAGGAGGACGTGTTAACTAGCTTGATGGAGGTTAACCACTTTCCACTGTATACATGCATCTACATCTCACACAGTACTCCTAAATCTAAAGGAGACAATAAGACGCAGGCAAAGATGAGTGGAAGGGAACAGTAACAGGTGGGAATTATGATGTCACCATTATTGTTTGTAGATGGCACCATCAACTAACAAAGTCCGGGGCACTGTTAGAGAGGAAGAGAATGGTATGAGGTGAATAGAGATGAGGTCAGCCAACAAAAACCAGTGACATTTTGGTGAGTAAATCCAAGCCAGCAATTGCAACATGGTGGTCCCACTGCTCAACGTTGCTCCCAACAGTACAGAGAAGGCTAACTTACAGGGAGGTCAGTGTAATGAAAGATGAAATGTGGGACTATTGATGAATTTGTTAATTTTGTACCATTTAGCAAACATTAATCAGACAATCAGACCCTTAGGTTCAAAGACTCCAGGAATGACACTGAGCTTGGTACCTCAATTGCCATTTGACCTTGCTGCCTTCTAGCTCTGAGTCCTCCCTACAGAAGCACCTCCTAGGCCATCCTGGGGTTGAACAAAAGGCCACATGATCCTAGCAAGTAGGACCCTGTTTTCAGATCTGAATACATTTTCTCCCCTAATTCCTGTTGGAGATATCTTTTCCAGTCCGATGTATGGCCACAATTAATCAAAGAGTTAAAAATTCCTTTTCCACAATAAATGACACTATTTATGTTGTTGGCTTAGTTAGGGTTACTATTGCTGTGATGAAACACCAAGACTAAAGCAATTTGGGGAGGAAAGGGTTTATTTTAGCTTACACTTGCAGGTGACAAGCCAACACTGAGGGAAGTCAGGACAGAAACCTGGAGACAGGAAATGATGCAGAGGCCATGGAGGGGTGCTGCTCACTGGCTTGCTCATCATGGCTTGCTCAACCTGCTGTCTTACAGAGCCCAGAACCATCAGCCTAAGGATGACCCCACCCACAGTGGGCTGGGCCCTCCCCCATTGATCACTAGTTGAAAAAATGCCAGTCAGATCCCTCCTTCCAGATAACTCTAGCTTCTGTCAGGTTGACATAAACTAGACTGTGCCTCTGTGTTTTTACCTCATGTGATGACTGCTGCATTGATCACAAGTTCACCTTAACACTGAAGTATCTCCCAACATGGGACACAGATCCCAAAATACATTTTTTCTTCTGCAGAATCAACTTGATCAACAAGTTTCTAACATTGGACATCTGTTGTAGAAAATATGTTATTAATATTTACTTTTAATTCATAGATTATTACTGTGGTTATTACTTAACCCACTACTGTATCAATAAAAGACACAAACACCTGTTAGATTTTTACATATGCCTTAAAATCTAGGGCTGGGCAGAAACAACCCAACTAGCTACCTTGTTATCTCACACCTCATGCCATTGGCATTAGTTATTCCTGTCTGGGCTACTTCCCATCCATAACTCCCATAAACACTTGCACATGCTTTTCATCTGGGTGGCTTCTCTCGATCATGGATCTTCAGAGTAAACTCCTCCCAGCCGCCTGGTTGGTCTCCACTTCTTCCTCTTCTTTCTCTCTCCTCTCCTTTTCCCTCCTCTCATCCTCAGTCTTCCAAACCATCAAACTTTACCTCTGCTTACCTCGCTTCTGCCCTGCACAGGTGTAGGCATTTATTAAGCCAATCAAGGGTAATCTGGAGGCAAGGTTACAAATGTCATTTAGGATACATGAGGGTTTGCTTAGAGGAGAGTAAGAATCTCTGGGGTGGGGGGTGGGGTGGGGCAAGCAATTAACATCTGAATACAAAGCACCAGACCATGTTGTAGCAAACATCTACTTTACATATTGAAGTACCTTACAGATTTTAAAGGATCTCAGTTTGGTCTCAATGTTTACTCAGGCCCACACATTTTATGATGTCACCTTTACAGGCACCAGTGACTCTGTCCTGAGAGTATTCACTTCAGAAATATTCACAATGGATGCAATAGTAGATATTCCCTTTAAAGCAACAATGCTACCAAGGAAAGCTAGACTCAGAGGGATTTAGACTTAAATTTGGTGGTGTTTGGTATATTTTTTTCAGAATAAGCATTCAAAGTTTCCAATAATATCAAGCATACAGTTAAGCGTGTGAGAATATTTCTCCTATCAAGGATAGTTTTCTACCAAGGGTCAACACATTCTATAAATCTCCCCATTTTGTAAAATCTTTTTACAAATATTTTAATCTCTACAACCTTTTTATATTCTTGCTTATTCACAGACCTCCTTTATTCCTAAAATTTGGTAGCCTGGAGTTGCTGACCCTCCAACTCTCATCCCACCCTACCTCCCATTTTCCTTTCTTTCTTTCATGCCAATTCTTTTAAAAGCAGCCATTCACAGAAGAATGTGATTGTGGACCCCAGCCAATGGGGAAAAGACACAGTCACTCTCTGTGCTAAAACAAAAACAAGTGAACTTCCTGTCCCAATATGCTTGCCAGTTCAGTCTGGGTCTTGGTGTGCCCTTTTTGCTAGAAGAATTGCCTTCCTTAGTTATTTTCACTTTGTTCATATATTACTTTGTGCAACATGGAGATTATTCTCTTTAACATGTGTTATCTATCTTTTTTTAAAGTTGTGTAGGACCTAAGCATTAATTTGAATATTCTGTAGAGGAGTGTTAATTCAGAACATGGCTGTTCTGGCAAGAGATAACATTCAAAGACCTTCTAAGACTGTGTACTCCAGCTGGAATACAAACCTTCTAATCAAGGAAACAGAGGCAAACAGATCTGAGTTCAAGGCTAGTCTGGTGTAGAGCAAGTTTTAGGTAAAGAAAAGCTTAGATCCTGGCATGGTGGTGCATGCCTTTGATCCCAAACGAAGGTAAAGTTTTTTTGTAGAAGGAAATTCATATTTGAAAATTATGTCTAATTGAGTAGCAGAAAAAGTGACAAGTCAGAGAAGATTTGACAGAATAGGAAACACTCAACTCTCATGAGAAGAGAGAGGAAAAGGAAGCTACTTAAGAGGCAATTTTACAGAGAGAGCAAGCAGTTTTTAACCAAGACAGTCAGGAATAGAGAAATGAGTTGCAGAGAGAAAGAACTCAGGTGAAGACAGAATGAGACAGAAAATGAGGAGAAGCCAGAAGATTAGAGCAGATTGTTGAGTTAATTTGAGGCCAAGCCAGGCCTAGAGAGAAGCCAGATTAAATTAGTCAGCAGGGAGAAGAGTTTGGGCCAGCTGAGTTGAGCCAGCCAGCCCAGAGCTTAGAAAGAACAAGAAAGGGTGAGCATATTCAGCAGTGAGTCTCAGGCTGAAAACATTCTAGGCCTAGGTCAGATTGTATGGAGGCTAGAAGCTTCCAGGACTAGGCCAAGGCCACCAGAAGGGAGGTAGTAAGCCTCTTAGTTAACAATTGCGCCAGTAGAATAAAAGTTCCTTTTACAATGTTCCATTGTTATCTCAAGTTGTATTAGCTATGAGAATTTAGAGAATTTATGACTTAAATGAAGAACTATAATTTAATAGATCGAGGAAAACACTGGGCCTTTACTTCCCTGCTTAAAAAACAATGTAATTTGTCTCATGGCACTTTTGAAATGTACCAAGGTTTTATTTTGTTTTCTTCCAGCCAAACTTCCTTTCTCCTCTTTCCTACTCCTGCCTTCTCCTTTTCTCCCTAGAGAGTAGCAGAAAGAAATGTCCTTTTCTATAATAACACACAAGTTAAAGTTCATAGAGGGGTTTTGCCTTTCTCATTCATCTTTCTCTTAGCTCTCTTCAACAGACTGATCCATAACCCAGGAGCTGAGGTCTAGGGACAGGTCACAGTTCCGTTGCTGACTTTTCAAACCATTGCTTGGATTCTGATACAGACAGAATCAAAATCGGTGCATTAGGAAGCTGGACAGCAGGAGCTACATGGAAGGCTAAGTGGTTTAGGTTGATGTCTCAGTGAACTCTACCTTTAAGAAGAAAGAGTCCCAGCGTGCAATCACTGGAATGAATCAACAGGGAGCCATTGTCTGCTTTGCCTCTTCTTTAGACAATTATTCTTAAAGCAATAAGGCTTATAACTTTTCCTCAACTGTTAATGCTGGGTTTTGGAAAATTGGAAATGAGAAATAAATTATACATGGATATTATGGGACATATTAGTTTCATGTTAATAAGTTAACACCATTAAGAAATAAAGATTTCCTACAGAAAATTTAAAGCCCCAATTTCCTCTCTATCTGGCATCTCTACTGTCCATATTTGTCACCACCCCTAGCAGATATTTACCAAGCATCCACTAAGTCTAAGGGTCTACTTTTTGTTTTGGGAAGAAAATAGATATAAATACAGAATTACCTGCCAAGTTTATAAGAACATGGGTACATAAATGTAAGTTGTATTTGAAAATAAAGAGATAGCATAAGCTAGACTTCTAGAAACCAGCTAAGACAACACACGTTTAATGAAAGTAGGCAGAAGATGGGCACATGGATGTCTGCTTATAGCCTGGGGCATCTGGGAGCAAAACTGAGCATGGAACCAACCCCCCTTGTTCCTATTCTAACACTACTTTCCACATAAAGGGCACCAAAACTTTAAACCACAGTTCAAATTAATAGAAGACTGTAGTGGTCAAATCACCATTAAGACTATCTTCATAACATCAAAATGTCCACAGATCTTGACATTCACACACAGTGCAAAGTACTGTGGGTTATTCTGTCAAAGAAAGAGTTTCCTGTCACCCAAAGTGTGGCCAGAAGACCACAGAGCACAGACACCTTTTTGGGAGTTTGATTCTGAAGTAGCACCTCAGGGTCCACTCAGGCCACTCATCTGTATTGGAACGAGAAACCCCCAAGAATTTGAGCTGACTCAGATGCACAAGTGTGCATCAAAGAAGCACAGGCAGGGGGTTGCCAGGGAAGGAAGTGAGTCCTCTCATGCTCTCCCCATTTCTTATGTGTGAACACACACCTGCAGTACAGACCCCTCAATGGATGCCTGGAGTCATGAGTAGCATGGACATGTCTTCATGTACTGTGGTTCTCTTCCTCGGAAGGTGTAATTTGTGAATTAGACATGCTGAGAGACCGACAATTGATGATAAAGCAAGATACTGCAACAGGTAATGTGAATGTAGCCCTTATCTCCAAACCTCTTCTGAGCTTGAGATGGCTCAGCAGTTAAGAGCACTTGCTGCTCTTCCAGGGGATCAAGGTTCAGTTGCCAGGACCCACTAGATAGGGATTAGTGCAGGCAACACGAACTAGAAGACAGAGGCAGGCCCCTCCAGAAGCCAAATTGCACTTTCTATCAGAACAAAGCAAGGGCCACAGTCTCTCTGAGGACGTAGAGACTGCACTGTAGCACTCGAGGCTGGAGGTCTTGTGGGGCTTAAAGGGAGGAAAGAGCATGTCGGGGTGAGAGTAATATGGACCACTTTCTGCCCTTAGTCCTGCCCCTACTATCTCAGATGGGGACTGTGGTATGGGATAGAAGTTATTCTTGAATAATTGAGTAGGAGTTTCCAAGCAAGCATTTACCAAACTGAGATGTAACTTCAGTTCTAGGGAATCTGGCAGCCTCTCCTGGCCTCCATGGACACCAGGATCACACAAGGTACACATACATACATTCAGGTAAAACACTCAAACGCATAAACTAAAATAAATAAATCTAAAAAAAAAAAATACTAAAAATGTCTCTTCCAGTTCTGCCCCTTTCACTTGGAGGGAGCATGCTCTGATTGCAAGTCAGCATTCTCGAGCTGCCAGCATCTCTGTCCTTGCGCTTCAGAGCCATTGCTTGGCCATACTGTGCATTTGATTGCTGGGAGGAGGGAGTGACTGACAGGAGGGGGTGAGGGAACGGCCCACAGGAGGCAATGGCTCCAACCAGCCACTATGGAGCTGGCAGCCGGCTAGCAGGCTCAATAACACATTACTCAGAGAAGCATGAAGCTAGAAATGTAGGAATTCTTTATTTCTAGAATTCTTCATTTGATATTTTTCTATGATGGTTGATTGTGACAAACGAAGCCAGCATGTAAACCCCAGTTCTGGGTACATTGGTGTTCTTAGAATGCAAATAACCAGCCCTCAAAAATACCCTTTTCAAATCAGGTGAGCCTTTTTTTGCGGGTGGTGGGGAAAGTAAGGATGTTTCTGATGAACTGGAACTGGACCATATGTCCCTGTGGAAGAATCACACTGACAAGGCAGAGTGACTAGCAGAGGGAACCACAGGACACAGGAAAATGAGCGACAGTCACAGGTGGAGAGAGGACAACAGCCACCTTGCACGGCCTTGTGTGATTCTCAAGCGAAATTCTCCAGGAAGCTCCTTGTAAGGATCAGAATGCAAAGCGATTAAATGATAAATAAATAAATAAATAGAGAAAAAGAAAAAAGAAAACAAAAGCTAAACTAAACTAAAATGAAAAGAGAAAGAAAGAAAAGCAATGAAAAGAAATGGTCATCTTCATCTATGTGTTTGTACTAAACCTACCACCATGTGGCACTGTGTCTACCTTTCTCCAACTCACATGATCCAAAATTTGGAGGAGTAAGAAATGAAGACAAAACAATTCAAGATGAAGAATGGATATGCGAGAGAGGTGACAAGGAAATACCCACCTCCAGGGTGAGATCTGCTCACCTTCAAAGAGAGCCCCACCCTCCTCCAAAGAGAGCTCCACCCACCTCCAAAGAGAGCCCCACCCACCTCCAGCTCAGGCATCTACACTCACAGCAAGCCTGGGTGGAAGGGAGAAGAGTCTATCTCTGAATAAAAGCTGGGGCTTGCCAAAGTACCTTAGCCTAGACAGGGCATTTTAACTTAGTCAACTCCACCATTAATAATTCAAACAGACCAGAAAGAGGTGTGCTACCTTGAAAACTCAGGCATTTCTGTTTAGAACTGGTTACATATTTGTTTGTTGAATACTCCCAGAGTACTATTCACTATAACACTAGTGAACTCATTCAGGGTTGGAGGTCAGGCTGGGTGCATACAGAAAAACCTGAAGGTGCTTTGTAAATTATGCAGCATTTTTGGTAGAGTTCATTTGATTGAAAAAGAAAAAAAAAGAATCAATACCCATACAAAGTACTTAAAAGAAAAAAAGGCAGACACATTATGGATATAACCTAGATTTCCTGTATCCCCTGGGAAGACAAGGCTCTTGTCCTCCCTCTGTTTTGAACTTCTACTTAATGCTACAGCAAACTGCCCAACCAATGTCACAAAACCGAAGGTCCAACAGTAAAACATTAGCGAACACAGAAGAGTCTTATTGACACTTCTCTGAAAATCCAAACAGCAAGCAGCGTTTCCATTCTGCTCCTCAGTGTTATCTCCTGATGCCAGGAAGGTTGATTTTCTCTTGTTTCTTTTTATCTCTTGTCACAAAGCCCCACTATTTGTCTGATAAACTCAGTTCTGGCAAGCTCCATCTAATAATAACCTGGGAAGTGGCCCTCTTTCCAGATCCTGCTTCAAAAGTGATTGAGAGTCCAGGGAGAGAGATGGTTCTGCCACAAAGGGAACCTTAGTGTGTTCCGGGGGCTTAAAGACCACCCCAGGATCACACAGGACAAGGAATTGCAAGCACACATCACAAGCAATTGATTGGTCCAGCCCACCCCAGGAACTCTGTCCAACTGCCGAAAGCAGAGTGGCGCCTTCTGTGCAGGGAGCCCACCCTGGGGCCCAGATTGGTCGCAAGAGTTTCAGTGCCCATTCAGCAGGGTCATTTGGCTGCATGACACAGTCGCTGGAGAGCTGGGCCATGGCAGATGTGCCATCTGGGCTCAGAGTTAAGTCAACTGCCCAGGCACACACAGAACCAGAGAGCAAGCTCTGCTTGCCCAAGGTTATCAACAGGGGGTATACACATAAGTCACCTGCTAGAATAAAGAGAAAAAAAAAAAAAAACCAAACCCTATCCTTTTTGTAAAAACCAAAATTGTGGCTGTCTCCACATGTGTGCAAACACCAGCACTAAGACACAGTGAGCTGAAAGGTCACAACTCATCCAAGAGAAACTAAAGTGTCTCCAGTAATGGAAGTCACAAAATGTAGCATCCATAAAATGACAGGCAGCAAGGTACTTCAGAGAATGGCCCTCCTGAAAATGTCCATGGAGAGCTAGCATGGTGTTTGCTTCCAGGCTGGTGCCCTCTGTACATGCACTCTGCAGGACAGGAAAGAACACAGCAGCACCATGTTCAAGTGCTGAGAGAAAAATGTATCTACCAAGAATATCTTATCTAGCAAAGCTGTGTTTCAAAAACAGGAGAAAAACATCTTCCCAGCAAGCAAAAGCAAAGGCTGCCCATCACCACTGGGCCTGCTTTGCAGTGACTTCCACCTGAAGAATGACTTCTTACCACCTAACACAGGAAGCCAGGAGACTTAGCAGGCAGCTGAGAACTCTCGTCCTCAGGGTCCTCTCGATCCAGAACATCTAAGCCTTCAGTGACGGTGTGCCGTTCATTCCCAGGATGACGCTTAGAGGGCAAAATTATCCGCGATAGCTATTGCTAAAATAAACTGGGTAATGGTGCATAATATAGATGGTGTAAATTCAGGCACTAAACACTTAAAATATGGGGAGTAAAATCTGATAGTTGTTTGCAATAAAACCTCATTCATAACAAGCTTGAAGAAAATTCAAGGTTTGATATGCTCCAACAAGGTAACCAAAAAGCAAAGACCTACCAGAGAGTCATACCAACAAAACTGTTTGACTACACCACCAGAAACATCAGTCATGGAGGAAGACAGCACAAGAGAAGAAACAGCTTGTCCGTTAAAAGCCAGAAAATAATGAAAAAAGAGAAGTAGTTTTTATCACTCAAAGTTACTCTGAATATAACTGGATTGAATTATTGAAAATTTGATTTAAAAAAAAGATTCATGAATATGATGCCTGCAGGAGACTTGCTTCACTTTGAAGGATGCACATGTACTGACCATGGAGGAATGAGGAAGACAGCCCATGCAGAAGGACAGTGCAAGTGAGCCATGCCAACAGGAGGCACGCTAGTCTTTAAATCACTGGGCAATGATAAAATGCCTCAGTTTGCCAAGTAGATATCATAACATAGGGGGACAATTTTATATCAAAAGATACCCTAAGACTGTGAGAGAAGTGTATAGCATACTTTCTTACAATTACATGTTTTAGTGCTATTTTAGTTTAAGATTAGAATTTCTAACATAGAAAAGGATACTTCAAACTATTTAAAACTATTTTCACAAAGGCTTTCACTTCTGGTCAAAATGGATAAACAGGGAACATATCACTCAGCCTTGGGCAGATAAGCTTCTTTTTGCTGTAGGCAGTGATAATTCAGAGACTCCAATCTGGTCAGAGTGTCAGCTATGGGCAGCTGTAGGCACTGTCGATGGGCCATTTGGACCAAGCTCCTGACATCTAAGATCAGGCAACACCACAGAAAATATGGCAGAAAGAATATAAGGACTGGAGAACGGGGAGGAGTGTTGCAAAATGCTCTCATCCAGATATGACATGGTCACTGCACTCATTAGCTCACAGTAGCTGTGTAGGTGCCTGAATGAGATCCAGCTGGTCATAATCTCAGCATATATGGGGGAGGTCTCTTACAGCCCCATTTCCACCTGAGGCGTGACTGGTAGTTAGTTGATACCTGTTAGGTGACAGGTAGTCATTTTTGTTCAGGGTGTGGAAATTCCAGGTTCCTAGAGCTCCAGTGGACAGGTGGCCCAGACCCATGTCCACATCAGCTGGACTTGATAGGATACATATGTATGTATGTATATGATAGGATACACACACACACACACACACACACACACACACACACACATATATATATATATATATATATATATATATTTTTAAATGCGAGGAAGAGGACATGAAATTGTCAGGGAAGTGCACTGGAGGAGCAGCCCAAGGGAAGTTGGAGGAAGAACTGTGTGAATAAGTCCAAACATGTTGTATGCACTTATGAAATTCTCAAAGAAGAAATACAAGAACTTTTAAAAAAGCAAAACTTGGTGTGCAGTTTATATTAAACATCCAAGTAAAATGGGAATATGGGCCTAAGTCAATGCCATCAGTCCTTTCTTTAAGAAAAGAAGAAAGAATACTAAATTCAAAGTCAGTAATAGAAAATTCAAATCCGAAATCCATAGGACAAGGAGTTTAAACAAAGAAAGTAGAATGCTTCCAAGCTAGTTCTCCGAAAATGTCTACAAAACTGATGAGCTGAGCCAACATACTGCCTCACACTTTCTTCTGGATCTTTGAAGGGCTCGGGTTTGACATCTTATTTATGACCCACTTTGAGCAATTCTTTCCTTTCAGTGGTGGGAATGCTTTTTCCTCCTGCATGTAAACATCCAAAGTACACATTTATAGTCTTCAGAAGTTGCCATGGAGGGGAAGGACATTTAGCAAGTCATGTGCTTGATATTGATAATTCATAAAGAACCTCAACTCAACAGAATGCAAGTGGGTCACCGGGGCTGTGTCAGAAATTTCCACAGACCCCTCAGCAAAGATGTGTGGACAGACAAGGAGCATACAAAGATGTTTGACACAATTAGTCACTGGTGAAATATTTATCTCAACTGTCCCAAGTGTGTCAACTTACACACATGCTAAGATGCTTAGCAGCAATAAAGTCATTCAAAGAGTTGGCAAGGAGTCAGAGGGACTGAAAACCTTTTACACATGGATAGAAAGTAGACTTCTAAAGCCATTACTGAAAACAGTTTGGCAGGTTAAACTTTTAAAGCAATCTAATCAGGGAGTGGGCACTGCACAAACATGAGGACCTGAGTTCAAGTCTCAGAAGCCACCTAAACAACCTGGACTTTTTAATGTACACATAATCTCAGCACTGGGGAGGTGGAAACAGGTGAGTATGTGGGACTCCTGGCCAGCTAGCCTAGCCTATGTGGTGAGTGACAAGTCAGTGAGAAACTCTGTCCCAAAAAACAAGGTAGATAGCTCCTTAGAAATAACACCCAGACTTCGACCTTTGGCCTTTGCAGGTACATGACCCCTCCCCCCCCCCTCACACACATACCACATACCTACCATATGGCCTAACTATATGAGATACCAGATATGCCCCAAAACACTTGTGCACAAAGGCTTAGAACATCTTGTTGGCAGTATCTTCAAATCTAAATCGTCTAAATGTCCATCATAATAGGAAGTTACAGAAATCACAGCATAGACTCACAGTCTCACATTACTCTGCAACAAATGATTTATGTGGTGATGCTAGAGTTCCAATCCAGATCCTGGCCATATTGGCCCTAAGTAAACTACTGATACAGGCTTACAGTATGAACATCTAACTTAGTGAAAGTTGTCACAAAAGTGCTCACACTTTAACATTCTCATACAAAATGTTTGAAAGTGAAAATATAGTAACTGAAGAGAAAGTGAAATTTTGGTTGTGGAAGAATAGGTGAGGTAGGAGGGTCAGAAAAGAGACCACAAGGCATATGGAACTTTCTGGAATGATACTTAATCTACTCAGTGTTCTCACGTGTGTGTGCACACTTATGTAAACATTTACTGCATGTACAATGTGAATCTGTACAGTATATCTCAACCAAGTTGTTAACCATAGTCTCTCAGTGTCTTGATATTTTAAGAGTAAAAACAGTAATTATATACATATTTAATATTGATTTTAAATCACAAAGCATTTTGGTAATCACTGGGAAAAAAAACAGCAGTAAGGTCCCCTGAAAAGACTATTTGTTGGGCAACTGAAAACATCCTACAACTGAGTGGCCTCCAGAGGCTGAAGGATCTACTGGTACTGTTTTGTTACTAAGACTATTTCACTGTAGAACCATCTTTGGTCCTCATGTTCATATCTGGCTTACTAATGGCCAGCAGTGTGCCTGGATGCTTTGCAGGCTGGGATGCTAACAACGTTGAAACTTGATAGGGACTCAAGGCCTAGCTGGATGTGCCCCACCATGCTCTGACAAGCATGACACCCAGCTCAGTTAACAAGGCTCCTCTGTCACCTTCCCATAGCCCACCAACCCACCACCAGGGCCAGCCTGCAGACCGTGGCCAACCCCAGCTTACCTTCATTGTCATCAAGCAAGAGAGTACTCAACACAGCCTGGTGGGCAAGATTGTCAAGTGCTTAGGGTAGAAGGGGTTCCACCTGGTGCCCATGAAGCTCCTTGTGGCTCCTGAGGCACACCCAAAGCAGTACTACATTGATGTGAAGGACTGTCCTTTCTTCCCAGGGCTAGTGAAGTACATGAACTCAAGGCCTGTGGTGTCCCTGGTCTGGGAGGGGCTCAGTGTTGTGAAGACAGGCAGAGTGATGCTGGGATAGGTCAATCCAGCTGAGTCTAAGCCAGGTACCATTCGAGGGGATTTCTGCATTCAAGTTGGAAGGAATACCATTCATGGCAGCAATTCAGAAGAAAGTGCTAAGAAAGAGATCAGCCTATGGTTTAAGCCTAAAGAACTTTTTGACTACATGTCTTGTGCCCATGGCTGGTGTATGAGTAGAGATGGATACGCTATGGTCCTTTTCAGCATTACTGATGGATCCCTGGATATAGCCCTTCATTCCACTGAGTGGTACTCACAGGGATGGGTTCCTGAGCCCCTACAGATGTAAAGCTTAACAGATATTCACAAACCATCTACAGCCATATTTAGATGGTACGATACTTGCCTGCCATTCAGATCATCCCCTGATTTCTTACAACACATCATGTAGTATCATCATTGTAAAATAGTTGTGGTGATATATTGTGTAAGGGATGACAAGGAAATTAGTCTGTCCACAATCTACATCACTGAACAAATGTTCCCAAATAGTTTCAAGCCTTAGCTGGTTGGGTCGTACTTGGGAGCCCTTGTAGAGGGAGCAGCCATGTGGCAACACTCAAGATTCAGCTTTTGACTGGAAAAAAAAAAAAAGGTCCGAGAAATGGAACAAGGAAAACAATTACTACTCATTTACTGCTTTTTATTCCTGGAAATTTAACTTATGCATGAGCTTATATTCATTTTATGCATTTAACTCAGAAAATGGGGACAATTAAAAATTTTAAAATCAATAAAATGTAAAACCAAAATAACATAAATAGATTTTCGCTGATATACTGGAAGTCATTAAGGCAATTTATCTTGCATGTACCACATTGAACTTTCCAAAATCCTTCAGGATGATTTAGTTCCTGCGTAGTAAAAAGAATTTACATTTCTTATTTATATGTTGCCCTTTCCTATTTCTTTCTGAAATTATCAAAGAAGTAGACTTCTCATTTAGAATAAATAAGAGGGGTGGGAAAGATACAAGTGAATGCAACATTTCCTAATGCTGGGCACTAGGGAGGTGTCTTTAAGCTATTCAACAGGCTGCAGTGTGCCTACACTGCATCCATGCTGGGTGTGACTCCTTTATCTTTGTATGTTTTGATGAGACAGATCTGGGGCGGTAGAACTTGGCAAGAATGGCAGACTCTCACTAATCAGCTGCATTATCTTGAATCTCAGCTGAAGAAATGAGGGGGTTAAAAGAAATGAATTTTCAGATAGATCCGGTCTTGAAACACTCCATGTTAGGTGTATGAGATTTGCAAACAAAAGAGAAACCAGATGCTTCCATAGAAGGTGACAGATGCCAACCATCAGGATCAGAGAATCAATGGATTCACACCCAGGTGGGAACAAGATCAGAGCAGGGAGAAAGGGTGAAGTTAAGAAGCAAACAGCTGGGCTGACCTGTGGGGCCGGAAGTTGCAATGGAGATTCCTTAGAGGAAGCTGGTTCTGTGCTGTACTCATGCATTGTGAGGAAGGAAGGACTCGGGAGGGAAGGAGACACAGTGTGTCACAGAAGGATCATTGAGGAGTCAGGAGCTCCCTTGAGTTTTTCTTGGATCAGGGTGGCTTGTGACTCAACTGACGATTTAGTCATCTGAAAAAGGGCCTTCCAGAAATGGAGATAGTGAGCAAGCTATCTGGAAATTGAGGTCAGAGCCTTCATGTCGTAGGGAAGAGGAGGCTGCTTGCTTCCAATGGAGTGTGTGTCTAGGAGGACAAAGCTCTACAGATCCAAGCAGGAAGGCTCACAAAAGAGAAGAAAGGGAAAAAGGAAGGGTGCTGGGAAACAGCCAGTGTCAAGATAGGTATTATTTCCAAACATGACAGGGGAATTCCCCAGTATGCATAAGACCTGCACAAGACCAAGCCGAACCAAATCCCAGCACATACAGGGGTCGGGGAAGGGTGCTGCTCACAAGGATTTATCTCTAGCTGAGAAAGTATTGGCAACTACTGGTTGCTGGGGGAGAGAAGGACCCCTGGTTTCTTCAGGGATACTGTCCCTTACTCCAGTAGACACAGGCCTACACTCATGCAAACAAGCAACACTAAGTGGACGTGGTGGCACATGAAGTTGAGAGGGAAAATTGATAGGAGAGGAAATAGAAGGGAAGAAATAGGGTGAGTTTAATGAAAACGTTGTATGCATGCATGAAATTCTCAATGAATAAAAAAAAAGCATTGTTACTAGTAAAGGAGGTGAAGACGGACAAAGGAAGACTTTAGACGAAGCAAGTTCTATGAAAAAGAGGGGAAAGAGCTGACAAAAAAAGAAAGTGAAGAAAGATCCAGCTCTCATCAGCAAGGAGAGATGACCAAAATTTAAACAAAGTCTCCCCTTGAGAATAAGGTTGGAGAGATGACAGCCACATTGTTGTAAAGAAACTTGGGTTCCTCCTACTCTTCTCCTGGATAGAGTGCCAGGAGACAGAGAAGTGTTAACTTTGAGCTAAACATTGAACTGATTTATAATTGAAACTCAAGGACTAGAGTGGGTGAGACCTGTAGAGCACATGATGCTGACCCTGGGCACCAAGTTTATTGATGAAGAGATACAGGCGCAGCTGCGTGTCCAGCTGTGGATAGGGTAGTTTCTGGCTGAACTGTCGCACCCAGGACAGCAGGATCTGTACAGAAAACACAGAAGGAAAATCTGTAGGAGTGTGTAAGAGACATCTGAGGTTCAGGTTCTGGGCAGACAGGGGTGTGCTAACTCTAGAAGTTGGAGAGAAGGAGGGAGGGATGGTGGGAGGGAGGGAGGGATGGTGAGAGGGAGGGAGGGAGGGATAGAGGGAGGGAAGGAGGGAGGGAGGGAAGGAAGCAGACAGACAGACAGAAAGAGATAGAGAAACAGAGAGAGAAAGACAGAAATACCTGAGGTTTGGGGTAGACAGGGGTGTGCTAACTGTAGAAACTGGAGAAAGGGAGGGAGAGAGGGAGAGGGAGGAAGGGAGAAAGAGAGATAGAGACAGAGAGAAAGAGAGAGAGAGGAGTTCTGGAAGAAAAGAGCAAAGACCTAGAGTGCTGTGCCTCGATCCCTCCTGAGACTTCAGCTGCACCCACATAGGCACTGTGAAGATTTCAGTGACCTAAGTAAAGATAAAAGAACAAAATTTGCATTTGGGTTGCCACTCAACTAAATTATTCATAAGAACAAGCAACCAATAAATCATCAGAGAAACCTAAGAGAATCCGAGTTTCTAAGTGCTGACTATCCCCAAGATAAAGTTGGACTTTAACACGAGGAAGAAGCCTACAGCCGATCCTCGAGGAGAAAATGAGTTGACATGGACTGACAAGGAGGGACACTGGGATGTTAAGACCAACAGACAAGGGTCTGCAGTGGCTACATAATGCAGTTCATCAGAGAGAAAAGGATGCTTACCATAGATAAAGGAGTACCACAGCTTCCAACAGGAAGCCAGGAGCAAGAAGAAGCAACAAAGTAGAAATTCTAATAACATTTTAAAAGTAACATTTAAAAAAAAAAAGTCTGAGTGACCCAACAGGTACTAAAGGTGAAGCTAGAGCAACAGTTATAGCCAAAGATGAGAAAAAAAAAAAAATAGAGATAAAAATCTAATGACTGTCTGTTGCAGATTTTTCTCCCTAGGGGAGGTTAGAACTATGTCAATCTTCATTTCCCAAGATCCCAACAACAGAACAAAGTAGACTCACCGCAGTTCACCCTGGGGTACCATTGCGTTTACTAGGCTTACTCACAGGGCATGGATGAGGAGTGGCTGACAGGAAAGGGAGTGACCTGCAAAGAGCTGCATTGGGAAGGCTGCACCCAGCATGGACAATGACTCCCTTGTGTCTGTGTAGACGGAGCACCCTTCCCCTGTGTTCAACAGCCTATATACTCTACCCTTCCCTGAGATGGCAAGGCCAGTGCAATTCAGGTAGAACTGCATGCATCTGGTGGGCAGAAATGGCTGGATAATCAGATGAAGGTCTGTGAGTCAGTGTTCTCTTGCTGCAAAGAGATACGGTGACCACGGGCACTCTTACAAAGGACAACAGTTAACTGGGGATGGCCTACAGTTCAGAGATTTAGTCCATTACTGTCATGGTGGGAAGCATGGTGGCATGCAGGCAGACATGATACTGGAAAGTAGCTGAAAGTTCTACATCTGGATCTTCAGGGAGCAGGATTAAAGAGTGAGCTACTAGGCCTAGCTTCAGCATCTGAAACCTCAAATCCCACCCCAGTGACTCACTTCCCCCAGCAAGACTATGCCTACTCCAACAAGGCCACACCTACTCCAACAAGGCCACACCTACTCCAACAAGGCCACACCTACTCTAACAGGGCCACACCTTCTCCTACAAGGCCTTACCTCCTACTACTGCCACTCCCTATGGGCCCATGGTGACTCATTCGAACCACCACAGGGTCCTGTAATCCTACCCTACTCTCCTTCTGGGGGAGAGGATGACAACAGTCCATAGAGCAGAAGGTGATGGACTCTTGCACGCAGGCACAGTGGATCACATGAAGTGCAGCAGTTGGGCCTAAAAGATGGAACCTTACAAGAGGTTCAAAGTCTCATTGAGTAACACACACACTTGTCACCCTGATAAAGAGTGAGACATGAAAAAAAAGACCTTAAAGAGACAGCATTTGTTGCATTTAAAGATTCAAGGTGACCCCTAAACTACTAGCAGGGTAAACATAAACAAAATTAAACTTGGGTACATGACTGGTGAATATGGAAACTCAAAGACAGCGATGCAATCCTGAAAATAGAGAGAGAAGATGATATATGACAGACAGGGAACAAGAATTCCAACAGTTCTGTGTCTGGGGGGGGTGTGCGCGTGAGAGAGAGAGAAAGAGAGAGACAGAGAGAGACAGAGAGACAGAGACAGAGAGACAGAGAGACAGAGAGAGACAGAGACAGAGAGAAGACCTAAACTCAGTAGAAGATAATCCTTAAAGTACCAAAAGAAAAACAGAGTCCTGTCAAACTGGAATTCTGCACCTGAAAAAAAGGAGGGTATGATTCCTGCTAGCCACATTTTTATACATCCAGGTTCTTTTGAAGCAAACCATGGTTTTTTATTTCTAAGTACATTTTGTAAATACATGTGCAGGAATTTTATTAGCAACATTGTAATACCAGTTTACCCTGGTTAATAAATGTATCCTTCTACCTGAATTCCAGATGTACATGTATGTGTACCTGTGTATCCAAGCGCACACAAGAGTCAAAATTCAGGTTCACATCATTCCACAAAATATCATCTGATTGTTCCAAAATGGTTTCCATTAACACATGTTTTTTTCCACCCAGTGTCAAGGGGAATGGGCACACACGTGAGCCAACAGGGAGTATCTTTTCTACCCCATCCTCTTGGCAAAATAAGCACTGGAAGCAGAAAGTAAATAGCTTGGTAAAAATTTCACACGTCATGTCAGAGGTGACAGGGATTAGAGAGTGGTAGAGAGAAGGTTGTCATTGCAGAAACCCTCAGGGAGTTGTGTAAGTGGCTTGGCTACCCGGAAACTGTTAAAGACCATACAGTGAAGCAAGCAAACAAACAAACAAACAAATAGACGTGGAGGTGAACTAATGTCCTGATGTTCTGACATAACTGAGTTTCCGTGAGCAAGCTTTGGATAACTAACTCCATGGCTCCCAGAGATGGAGGACTGATCAACCACCATTGCTTTGATGCTAGTGTGAGACTGACAACACAAAGCCACAAGTGAAGTTGCTCTTTTAGAAAAGCTGTCAGGCATATCCAACTTTCTGACATTGCCAAAGGACATTATCATCTACACATTCTCACTAGAGAACCATACAAACTGTGAGTGCTCCACCACGGATGGATTTCCACTCCCTCCCCCCTACTCAAGGACCAAGGAACAACATGGAAGATAAGGCAGAAGGAATTAAGAACCAGAGGATGGGGTTAGGAATTCTGAGACATGCTGTCCCCTGGGTATGCCATGGCTTTTGCACATACAATTCACAGTAGCTGTATAAGAACTGCACAAGAGAGACCCAATTAAATTGCAAGCATAGCTGAGGGAAGGGTTCCCTAGACAGCCCCTAGCAGAGGAGCCATAAAGCTGATGGCTACGGTGGGGGAGGCTAACTTCTCCTAAGCTTCTAGAGATTGCCAATGCCACAGTAATTGGCCTCACATTTATGCCCAGACAAGAAGTATTAATTGGACCCATTGGGTTATATAAAAGAAAGGGGTGGGGTCCAACATGAAGTTGGGAGAAAGGGAGTTGGAAAGGCAGGGTGGATATGACCAAGATACATTGTATACATGTATAAATATTTTAAATAATAAATTTAACATATTTTTAAAAGAACAGTGCAATCAGGTTACACAAATAATCCCCGGAATGATCATATTGTGGGGCTGGCACCCTAGTTCAGTGGGTTAAGTACTTGCTGCACGAGTGTCAAGAACTGACTTTATAGTCCCACACCCAAGTGAAATGCCAAGTGCAGTTGTACATGTCTACATCACAAGTTTTGGAGACGGGGGTTGCTGTTGTGGACAGGAAGATCACTGATCTTCCTGGCCAGCCAGTCCAGCCAATCAGAGCTATAGATTCAGTGAGCTAGAGATGCAATAAATGAAGAGAAATACAGGATGGAGAGGAATAAATGAAGGCATTCCACATTGACCTCCACATATGCACCCAGTGTGCGTGTGCATGTGTGCACACCTTGTGTTTTAAGTAAATTTATGAGTTTTTGTTGGGACATAGACATGGCTGTCCTGAGTCCCAAGCAGCCCAGGGCCTCAGGTAATACAGACCTGTGAGAAAACAAAGATAAAAACAAAACAACACCACCAAAACACCTCCACTAGAGCCACGCTTTCTCCTTAGTCCTGAGGAGGAAAGGAAGTCCTCTTTGGCTGGAACTTTCTTCCACTGTCTCTGTCCCGCTCAACTTTTTGAACAGGTGTCTTGGAGTTTTATTGCTGTGAAGTGACACCGTGACCATGACAACTCTAATAAAGAAAAACATGTAACTGGGGTTGGCTTACAGGTTCAAAAGTTTAGTCCATTGTCATCATGGTGGGAAGCATGGCAGTGCCAGCCAGACATGGTGCTAGAGGAGGAGCTGAGAGGTCTATAGTCTAATTCCCCAGGCGGCAGGCAATGAGAGTGACACTGGGCTTGGTTGAGCATTTGAAGCCTCTGAGCCCACTCCCCTAGTGGCACACTTCTTCCAACAAGGCCAGGCCTTCTAATAGTGCCAGTCCCTATAAGCCTATGGAGGCCATTTTCATTCAAACCACCACAGCAGGGGAGAGTGTGGTCCTGCAGAACTAAAGTTGTGTAGCCTTCAGTTCCCTCTTTCCACTGTCTACAAAACTCAATCTTGCTGCCTTTGTTCAAGGCTCTTGTAAGTTTCCAGGAGCCAATAACAACCCAGGATGGGCTGTAGCCTGGATCAGACCATAGGCAGCCTGTCCCTGTCAGTCCACCCTTGGCTCCCTGCACAACAGCCCTAGTTGCTATCAAGTGCTCAGTGCACCCCAGGCACAAGCCAGTTCAAGAGTGACTCTATGACTCCATGGGAAATACTCACCTACCATTCCATACAGCCTTATTTTGTGTACTTTACTTCTCTGGAACATTGGCTCCTGCCCTCTTTGGCGCTCAGCCAATGATCAATTGTCTCACATTTTGGACCATACAAAAGCTACAACAGTGAGCTTTTTATCTTAGTCCTGGAGACCATTGAGCAGCCACCTACAAGACAAGGTGTCCCTCCATGACTGTCTGCATTGAGCCAGGAGATGGCCCAGTCAGGAAAGTGTCTGAAGACGCAAGTTTGAGGCAGACACAGACAAATCCCTGAGCAGCAATTCTCAACCTATGTGGATTGCAACCCCTTTGGCAAACTTCTCTCTCCAAAAATATTTACATTACAATTTGTAACATTAGCAAAATTACAGCTATAAGTAACAAGGAAAATAATGTTCTGGTTGCAGGTCACTATGACATAAGGAACCATAGGAAAGAGTTGAGAACCACTGTCCCTGAGGCTCACCAGCCAGCCATCCTAGCCTCCTTGGAGAATTCCAGGCCACTGAGAGATCCTGTTTCAAAGACTGAACATGCATGGTGGCTGAGAGGTGTTCTCCAGCTTCCTCATGCACTATCACACACGTGCACAAGCACACTTAGGAGCACACACAGACCACACTGCCTAAGGGAATCCATTGTGGTCATCTCCCAAGGTGACTGGGAACAGTGGCTGCAGTGGAAGCAACTTCTTTCAAACTTCTAAGAAAGTGAGTTTATATTATTAAACTTTGTATTTTATTAAGAGACATTGTAACCTAATGATCCCAACAGTATTGTGCATTTGTCCACGGCCAAGACCCTCTGCTAGTTTGTTTTTATTCAGGAAAGGCACCTTATAATTCTCAACTCCACCATTGTCATTTGCCTAAGCGGGCTCTTCTCTGGGAAGAGGAATTACCATCTTTGGCAATGGAGGGCTGCCACAGACTTCAGACCATGAGAGGCGGAGTGATGGGAACTCCAAGGGAAAAAAACGTCACTGACATTCTTCTTACCCAGTGCCTCATCCATGGGGTATAGCCAGAGATACATTTGTGACACGAATGATGGATTGATTGTGACTTATTACTGAGTTAATGGGGTTGATGAACTGAACACCCAGGCAGACACACCACAAATGAATGGGCCAATCCTTGACTTGTGACTAAGGGGTTCTCTGCCTAGCACCTTCTAAGTGCTGCTGTGTGTTCCAACACTTCCAGGAAGGTTTTATTGGTGTCGATACCCTGCAGTCCAATTCTGCCAAAAAGGCACTTTGCCACTGGAACCAAAGGCCTTTTTCCCCCCAAAGAAATTATTGAATGATCTTCTGAACCACACAGATGTCTCTACTCTATAATCACCGATGTGTGGAACTTTATTATTTTTTAATTTAAAATCTTATAATGTCAGCCATTATGGATTAAAAAGGCATTTTATCTGGATATTAAGGTGAATGTGGAACCGGGAACTGATCAAATCATATAGTTCATGAGAACAGAGATCAGTCACATGACCTGCTAATTAAAATGTTTCATCCAGATCTGATAGCCAGTAAGTGACAGCAGCTACTCATCTGAAATAAAAGTGTAGTAAGGCCATAGCTCCCTCTTATATCAGTGTAACAGCCCATGGCTTCCCTCAGCCACCATATGATCCCAGTGTTACTACTGACCCCAGCACACAACTAGACGATCCCAATGGCATTTTTCTAACATGCCAATAGCCACATGTCTGCAATGTATATGCAAGTTTAGTCATAGCAAGCACAAAATAATAACTTGTGTATTCACAAGTGTAGATTCAGACTGAATACCAAATACTCCACAGTACTTATATTTAAATTAAGAACGAATTTAAACACTTTGAAATATTTGGCAAGTCTGTATTGGTGTGTCCTACCCTGGGTATCCAGGTAAACAATTTGCTTACAACTGCTCACAAGACAACTACAGGTGATTGAAACAAACAAACAAACAAACAATAAAAAGCAAAAACAGGAAGCCTGGGTGCTGCCAAGGGAAGACTGAAGCTCAAGATGCGTGTGGAAAGAACCTGGATCTTTGAGTGTAGGAAGTAGACTTGTCCAACCTTTGAGCTTCTAGAGTCTTCTGCTAAGGCTCGCAGCCCGCCCGCCCCACCCCCCACCCCCCGCATGCTCCCTTTTCTCTACCTCACTAATTTCCTAGGAATAACTGCAGGCACACACACTGTTCCGTTAAAGTTAATGTAGCACGTGTCTGTGCCACTGACAAGAGCGCGAAGCCTCGTTAGGAGCTCCAGCCTAGAAGAGCTGACCCAAGGGCTGTGCCTCCCGCAGACCTATCCTTCCAGAAAACTCAAAAGAGGCCAACAGCTGCATCCACTAGACCTGGACCAGCGAAGACCAGCAACACAGCATCTCCAAGCCCAGGATAACCCAGAGCAGGTGCACACAATGAGCCCTCTTCACTGGCTGCCTCTGGGTCTGTTAAACATCACACATTCTAGAGAATCCACGCCATTCATCTGCTGTCTCCACTGAAGGACATGCCGGAGCTAGGGAGGGACGCATGGCAGCTCTGAATGCATGAAAGTCTCCATCAGCTCTTCAGAAGTGAGCAATAGTCCCCTCCCCTCAGATGCCTGTCTCTTACCTTATGGCCTTTCCCAGGAGGACACCTGACATTGTTGGAGGCTCCGGCTGTTTGATTCATGTCCGCAAGAAGTTGGGGGTCCGGATACTCTCTACCTTGCAAACTTCGTGGGCGCGTGGAGGCTGGCAATACAGACGCGCGCCTCAGGGGAGACTTCCCTCTTCAGGCCAAGACCTGTAATCCAGGCTTCTGAGAGCCCTCTTGCCTGGTGCCTTGAGATCCGCAGCCCAGAACCCTAGGAGCAGCTGTCCGCACCCTGGAGGGAGCCCTTGCCGGCGCCAGGCGCTTCTGAGGGCTCTCTGCCCAGGGCTGCCTCGCTGGGAAACAGTCCAGGTCTCTCCAAACCAGAAGTGGGAGCAGCTCCAAGAGGACTCGAGGAGAAGCGAGAAGCTGGATGGGGAGAGCGGATTGTCCACGCAGCCCTGCCCTGCGCCAGGGGCGGGGAAGCCACGACCGCCTGCACTCACGCGCCACCCGCCGAAGCCACGCGGCTGGGACTCCAGCGCAGTCTCTGCAAGGCCCTCCAGACCCACAACTGCTGGGACTGCAAGTGCAGCCGTCACGCCCCTCAGCGCGGGCTTAATTAAGAAAAAGCAACTCTAAGGGGCCCGCGCTCCCCTGCAGCTCTTGCTGCTTGCTTCAGGCGCCAAACCCGGGGATGGTCGGGAGATGGCATGCGAGGTTCTGCCAGGAGCCGCTGCACTGGTGAAGGCGAGAAAGTGGAGGGGGGCGAAGGCGGAGCAAGGTTGACACGCAGGGATCCTTGGCAAGGTTCCTAAAAACCACAGCAAGGGATATAGCCTCCTTTCCACGCCGCATGCGTGCGCTCACCGGGGCAGGTGGGCTTCATTTGCCGGTATCTGCTTTGATGGGGTAATAACGAGGAGAGCAGTGGACGCTCTCCTTTTTTTTTTTCTGTGAGCTAAGTCTTTGCAGTTGACTAACCCTCCCTCCCCGTGTGAAGCCCTGGTTTAATTAGACAGCGTTTGGACACAGGTAGGAGTAATCCCCGCCCTTGAGAATGCAGGCACACAAACCAAAAAAGCGCGGAGGAGGCTTCTGGAGACCGCATTGCAACATCTTAGAACCATAGCCCACACTATGGACCAAGAGCACATTTAGGTACAGCTGTATTAATGAGCAAAATGTTCAGGGTTTTGTTTTGTTTTGTTTTCTAGATTTTTTTTTCACGCATGGTTAGTTGTGTTTGAATAATTCTGGGTGGAATACCAAGGCACACAATTCAGCTTCATTTCTGACCCCCAAATTCGTAATTGGATCGTGCATATAGCCTGCAGGAAGAATTTAGGCTCATAAAGGGTCGGGAATACCCTTAGCCTTTAGGCACTTTGGTACAAGCCCACTCCTTAGGGCGCCCTGCTAAGAGTGGTAAGGGGCGAGTTCCCTTAGCTCTCCACTTAGTCTGATCATGTTAAGCCTCATTCCTCCTCCAGCTTCCCCTACAAATCTCTTACCAGGCTCCCTTTCCAAGTTCATGTGCATGATGAAGCGGCCTTTGAGTCAACCGTACTCCTATAAGTAATTCCAATAAGCCCATCGGTTCACCAGAACGGGGAAAAAGTCTTCAGTTATTTTTTGAAATCATTTTGCTATTTATTTATTGTGCCCAATTCCAACTTAGAATAACCAACCCCTCCTTGATTTGTGTCTTCACATTCAAAAGCAGCTCCATCAGGCACTGCAGTGGGCAGTTTGGCGTCAGCTGGTGGTTAGAATCTGCTTTACCACTTCCATTTGGGCATCTTTGAGCAATTTTTTTTTCCTCTCTGTTTATTCTTACATCTCTGTGGTAGGGTTTACAGTGCTGCTTTTCAAGAAAGATGGGAGTCTGGGAACCAGTGATGCAGAGAAGGTCCCGGCGGTGGTCCATCAGGGCAGGGACCGGCGGACTGGCCACTGGCCAGACAGTGCATCATCACAGCTTACACGATCCATCCTTTCAGCCCTCACCAACTCCCATATGTACTGACTTGTGGGGTCCCATGTGAGTATCAGCACCTCCGTTCTGCCCTCACACACTCAGGACTGCACTCAGTTGCTCTAGGGGGATAGAGTCTTGGGAAGGATCAGGCAGGCAGTGGGCAGTGGCCCAGACACTCACCAGGAATTCCACACTGGGTCAAGTTGCTCTTCAGAAGCATGCTATATCTACCAAACTTGGAGGTTTGAAAAAAAAAAAAAAAAGGCCAGGAAAAAGATATCAAATGTGTCTAGTGACTTTCCATCAGTTTCTTGAAGGTCTATTGGATTTTTATATAAGCAGTTACCATCTCAGGGAAATGGGATTCATTCTTACTCCGTGGCACACACTTATTATTGAAAGTTCCTGCAAAGTGGAACTTCTTCTGAAAGTTGGTCCGTCTTTCCAATTCCCCACCCCAACTCTTTCTCTTGTGGTGTAATGTGCACAGAATAAAACAACCATCTGTTGTGACAGGCTCACACCTTTGCACAGCTAATGCTCCAATAAAAGTTATAGCACACCCATGCTCCACACATGGCTGCAGCTTGCCTCTTCTCAATAGTCTCCCGGGTACATTACTGTTTTCATTTTGTCACTAGAGATGGTATCACTTGTTCTAGAACCTTCTGGAAATGAATTTATATTGTGACGGCTAAGATTCTTGTGTGTCTCACTAGGTCATTATTGTCATTGCTGAGTAATATTATACTGTACCTTTACCTGCTTGAGCCATTTTGCTAGCCCTACAATTGTTTAGTCTCCAAATATTTGGGGACTGTGCAGCCATTATTCTGTTCCTAGGTTTATTTAATTTCTCTGTGATCTGAGAAAATCTTTTGTATGAATTCTGGCCTCTTGCCATTGTTTGTTCATTTTATGACCTGCAGTGTAACCTACCTTGGTGGATGACTTAAGGGAATTTGAGAAGAATGTGTGTAATGCTCTTTTGTGTGTGTGTGTGTGTGTGTGTGTGTGTGTGTGTGTGTGTGGTATTCTACCTCTGTCAAAACATCACATTGAAATCAATCTGGCGCTTTCTGAGGAAACTGGGAATAATTCTACCTCAAGACCCAGCCATACCACTCCTGGGAATATACCCAAAAGATGCTCCACCTAACAACAAGGACATTTTCTCAACTATGTTCATAGCAGCTTTATTTGTAATAGCCAGAATCTGGAAACAACCTAGATGTCCCTCTATGGAAGAATGGATAAAGAAACTGTGGTACATTTACACAATGGAATATTACTCAGCTATTAAAAAATAAGGAAATCTTGGTATTTTCAGGCAAATGGATGGAACTAGAAAAGATCATCCACAGTGAGGTAACCCAGACCCAGAAAGACATGCATGGTATATATTTACTCATAAGTGGATATTAGCCACATAGTAGAGGATAACCACACTACAATACAGAGACTGATGAACCAAGCAAGGACCATATATGATATGGACCTAGACCCTCTGCTCAGTGTTGTAGAAAGGCAGCACAGTCTCCTTATGGGTCTCATATATGGGGAGTAGGGACTACTCTGGGGAGGACTCTGGTCCCCCAATGTTGATCACTTCCCCCTGGCAGGGCGGCCTTGCCAGGCCACAAAGGAACAGGATATAGGTAGTACAGATGAGCCTTGATAGGTTGAGGTCAGATGTTAGGGGAGGAGGACTCCCTTTTCTGAGGACTATGAGAAGGAAGGAGAGGGGATGAGGAAGGGAGGAGGGTCGGGAAGAGATGAGGGAGGGGGAAACATTTAGGATGTGAAGAATTCAAATGGCAGAACAAGCAGGTAACTTATATTGCTAATCCCACTATGTAGGAATAGCTCTGAGGCTGGCTGAGATAGAATGTCTATGCATAGACAATGCTTCTTGTTGGCTATAGAATCCCTGTGGATTATTAGTTAGATGTCATTCTTCCTATGACATGAATGAAGATATACAGATGTCTTTTTTCTGCATACACAAAGAGCAGAGAACCAGCCTTAATTGTTCTGTGCATCCCACACAACTCATATCTTTATAATTTTAGGACTATATAATGCTTTGTGAGAAATTATATGTTTTCAGAACAAAAGAACCAGAAAATGATGCTGGATCAGACCTGACAGGAGTCATTCCTCTGAGCATGCTGGACACTGACATCCTGCATCCTTCATGTTTCAGCCCCAAGTGCTTCAGTTGCTGCTCCTCATCAGAACAGGGCAGCTCTCAGGACAGCTTCAGAAAGCTTCCAATCCCAATTGGTTCAGCATTTCAGACTGTCCCACACAGGACTCTAATTAAGCCTAGAATTTCTCAATATTTAGAAACTGGACAACAAATGCTATACCTAGCCTGTTTAACCATTTTCCCCAATTTTATTTGGGGCATTATTCACCGCAAATGAGCCTGAAGAAACTTTAATAGAAATGATGCCCCATTTCCCTTAAGGGGGTGAGTTGGTAGGTTTTTGGTTGTTTCTTGGATGATATATCTTTATTTTCATTAGGAGTTGGTTATAAGTTATTATTGGTCTTATTTAGAGAGAAAACAAGGTTGGACTCAGGGATGTCTCTCTTTTCCTTATTTTCCATTCTTAGGTTTGGAGATAGGGGTTGAAAAGAAAGAAGGGGTAATATAGAAATATATAGGAATGATAAGACAAAAATAGATTAGTAAATCTACTCTTCAACTTATTGCCTTAAATGTTACTCACAAGGTTATTTTTAATTCACTGGTATAGAATTTTGTATATAGATGCAAAGTGAGTTTAATTTTAGATACATCGGTACAGAATTCAAATTTAAGATTATTCTTCACACATTATATGTATTTCTACTCTACTATGCAGTATTGTACCCATACAACTCAATTATTATACAAGGTTTGCTTCCAATACTTTGAAAGTGCAATTGCAGGCTGTTTAGGATATGTAAGTTATGCATATTAGTTGTTAGTTGATCATATCAGGGTCATATCAGTTACTAGTCTATTTTTATCACAAGACTATACATCCTAGGTGTAACACTTAGATATGATTCTATAGAAAGATAAGGTAAAATAGTTAGATAAGGTCCTCAAAAACTCCAGAGACATAGAGAATATGACAATTAAAGATGTTTTTATTATTACAGAGATACATTTACAATGAGACAGGTCAACTCCTAGTTACACCCCAGCCTACCTCAAAGAAAATGATGAGCATCAGATAACTTCCTTATGGAGATGGCTTCAAATGTGGCCAACAAGCCACTGGGGAAAATGTCCTTGCTTCTACCACAGACAGAATTCTTCTGTGCAGCTTGGATACAGGTAGAGTCAACAGCCAATCTCTGTCAAGACAGGATAAGCAAGTCCTCAATAGTTCCTGCCTCACGAATATGTCTGACAGATATATTGGGCCAGAAGGCTGACGATGATACCCCAACATTATAGAGAGTTTTGGATGACTGTTCAGACAGCAAACTGTCTCTGTCATCTTCTCATTATGGAAGCTGCTAACCTGCACTCCCTGTATACTCAGGTAATTAATTTTATTCCTTCTCAAGTCTCTGATGGGGTTGAAGAACAGATAGTTTAGTTTTACAATTAAGCTTAGCTGTTTGGGAGTTAAGATGTTTTTAAGTTTTTAAGATAGATGTTTTAAGTTGATAGTGATGGAATATGGTTGATATTGATTTACATTCAGAATTTTAGACTCACCAAGATAGGAAAGATGTTTTCTTCAAGGCTGCCAAATACAAACAGCCACAATACTATAAATGTAACATACATGTAATTCCTAATTGTTTCATAGCTCTTCTTGCAGTAGGTAATGTATTGTATAAATGTGTAATAATATAAATGTATATGTAAAATATTTAATAAAAATTGTAATAAAAAAACAAAAAAATCACATTGATTGATAGTCTTTCGGATCAACTGTATCATTACTGATGTTCTGCCTGTCTGAGATATCAATTACTAAAAGACTGCAATAGTGAATTTGTTTCTTTCTTTACTTCCGGCAGCTTTTACATTGTTCTGGGTATTTTTCTCTTGTAGGATGGATAAATATTTGGGGCAATTGTGCATTCTTGGAAAATTGACCCTTTTACTAATATGCATGAACTTGCCTTTTCTTTCATACTTTTTCTTGCTTTCCTCCAAGATGAACACAATTTCATGGAGTTAAAACAAAAAAACAAGGTTTGCCCAGGATAGATAACTTTTATGTCTTTATCTTTGACCTCTCTGCATTTATAATGCATTTGTTTTTATTTAATTATCTCGAGGTTTCGTACATGTGGGGTCAGAGAGATCGCTCAGTGTTAAGAACATTGGCTGCTCTTCCAGAAAAATCAGGTTCAATTATGCCCTATGGCAGCTCACAACCATCTGTAACTCCAGTTCTGGAAGCTCAGTGCCCTCCTCGGGCCTCTGTGTGCACCAGGCATGGACATAGAGCATAGACACACATGCAGGCAAACCACTCATATGTATAATATACACGTTTAGAGTTTCATACATGTATATAATGAATTTCAGTTGTGTTCAATTCCCATTGTCCCTTCTCACCTTTTCATAGCCCTCTTTTCTACAGAAACTCTTCTTCTCCCCAAGGAGCCCCCTTCACCCTGCTATCTTCTGCATGCGTGCATGGCCTGCTGAGCTTGATGAGCACTGCTTGCCTGAGCAGAGGTGGCTTGTTATTTCCTGCAGAAGAAGCTACTTATCCGAGGTTGTACCACAGGAAAGTGATGCTCCTTTCCCAGAAGCTCCCCGAGGGACTACTTACTCAGGAAGGGATGTCAGGGACCCTCAGATATTCAGGCACATATAACACCCATTTACTGTAAAACGCAGTTGGCGTTTCCTCATTATATAACCCTCTGTCTTTTCATTGTTGTCTTTAATGTATTTCCATTGAACGTGATCATAGATATGCTGAATTAATATCTACCTCATTTTTTAACTGATTTTTAATTTTTTTTTTGGTTTTGCCTATTTTTTTTTTTGTTATTTTTAATTGGACATTTGATGTGATTTCATTTTTCTTTTCTCTTAACATTCTAATCACACTAGTTTTGCAATTGTTTTAAGGGCAGCCCTGGAAAGCCCAGTGTTTTTGGAAAGCAATCCCAGCCCACCCTGGCTGGGATTCATGAGCCACAGTGTCTCTTTCACCTGACTGTGTGCTAAAATAGATATCAATGCACAGTTTATTCCTATGTGAAACAATTAGCTGCAGCCCTGCACTGGCTAAGAAAAGAGAAAGATTAAGAACAAACATAAACAACTTTCTTTTCCGCACTCTTCCTGACTTCTGGTTCCACATCGTTGAAAGCTTCCTGCTCTTGGGGTCTGTCTGTGGCCAATTTCTAGAGCCCTCTCCTTTTTTGTTTTGTCTTTAACCCTGTGCTTTCATCTCCATCTTTTCACGCTTCAGTCTTTCTCCTCCTCTTGTGCTCTTGGTTCCTAATGGGAAACTGGATGCTCTCCTTACCTTTGCTCCTGTGTAGAAAACACCAACTTATTTTATGCATTGTTAAATGGATGTATAGCTGTTCACAGTACTGCACCTAAGGGGGATATTTCTTCAAATAAATACATAATGAGCTTTGGTCACCCCCACCCCTAACCTTCCCTCCCTCTCAATTAATTTTCTTTTTTCTAGACAGTCTTTTCATCTGATTTTATGCCATATATGCATACATGATTTTATGTATGTATTCAAAACCTAGAGTGTGCAAGTGAAAGTAAACAGACAGTATTTGTCTGAGTCTTGACCTAACTTGCTTAATATGATATTCTCCCATTGTATCTATTTTCTTACAACCAACATGACTTTGTTGTTCTTTAGAGATAGAAAAAAAATCTTCCTCTCTTCTTCTCTCCCCTCCCCTCACCCCACACTTCCTTCCCACTCTTCCTCTCCTCTCCTTCTCCCATGCTTCCCCCTCCCCCATCTCTCTGTAATTCCAATGACTTCTTTTGAGATTTTTCGCCTTAGCTTTGGTTTCCTGCAGTTTAGACATGAGCTGCTGCTTCTGTCTTCGTTCATATTCTCTGTACTTTCTAGATGGTGGTTTCGTGTCTATTGATTTTGAATGATTTTATGTTATCATTCCCTTCTGGAATCCTAAATGTTCATTTTTCCACTTTGAGTTTCCTCTAGCCTATCCTCTAGCCCCTGAGGATTTTTTTTTTTTTTTGACTTGCCATCTGTACAGATGAACCTGCTAAAGGCATTCTTCATTTCTTTCAGTGATTATTTACAATTAAACATTTTCATACAATATATTTTAATAAATTTTCCTCTCCCCAAATTCCTATCAGGTCCTACCTACCTACCTCATACCCAACTTTATGTTCCCTCCCTCTTAAAAGCAAAAAACAAAAACAGGAAAATGAAAATCAAAATAAACAGCAACAAAAGAAAATATATAACCCAATAAGATAAATACCTCCTTCAGTTTCTTTCTGAGGCTTTTCCCCTCTCTCCCCACCTTTCCTGTCAGCTTTGTCCACCATCCACCTCATCCACTGAGCTTCTACCATGTTATGTTAGTTGGATTAATCTCAAATTCATGTCCCGCCCAAGTTTGCTCTGGTGTTTGCAGTATAGCTTCCATCACCATTTTTCATGCTTTAAAATTTTTATGGAAGGAGCCCCATGAGATGCCTCAGTGGGTAACAGCACTGGCTGCTCTTCCAGAGGGCCTGAGTTCAATTCCCAGCACCCACAAAGAGGCTCCCAACCATTTATAACACCAGTGTCAGGGGATCCAGTGCAGTTTTCTGAGTTCCATGGGTACTGCAAAAATGTTTTGCATATGCACACATGCAGCCAAAACACTTATATGCATAAAATAAATAAATGTAAAAAACTTTAAAACAAATTTCCTCAGAGGGCCAGGTGTGGCATGTAATAAGTATGATGAATAAACGTTGGTGTATGGATTGTCTTTGTTGTTCATCTGACTGAGGGTCGGGCTGGACCAAATGCTCATGTCTGTAGATAGCATGAGCTTCACGGTCACGTGTATGCCCGTTTGGTATACTCTCCTCAGCAGAGATGTCTGTCACTGGCTGGGACCCAGTATGTGTTCCAGAACTGGGTATGTGGGTCGGGTGTGCTCTGGGAAACGTTTCTTCATCCTATAATTATATCTCATTATTTGAGTGACCAGTGATCTTCACTGGTCTTGGTTTTATTTTTTCCTTTGGAGAGAGAAGGAAGTCACTGGAATCTGGAGTAGGAGGGATGTATGTCTGGGCCAAGTTTTACCATCTGGAGAACAAGTCTCTGCTCTGTGTGTGTGATGCATGTATGTGTCCATAGGTAAATGGGATACACTTGCCTGTGAGTGTGTGAATGGAGGCCAGAGGTAAAACCACGTATCTTCTTTCTTTGCTTATGGTATATTTTGAGACAGGGTCTCTCACTGAGCCTGGAGCTAGCTGGCTGTTGAGGTCCAGAGATCCATCTATCTGTCTCCCCATGCTCAGTGATAGGGCTTTGGATGTGCCATTATACCCAGGTTTTTGTGTAGGCACTGGGGCTCAGAACTCAGACCTTTGGGCATCTCATAGATCTTTGCCTGCCAAGCATCTCCCCAGCCCTCCTGTCCTCTACAGCCAGAGCAACGCTTCCCTAGTTTTTCCCGGTAAGTGCTTTTGGGGTCTCAGGAACGTCTCTGAGGCTGAGTACACGCAAGACATCATAGCATGATACCCTTTAGCCATCCTGGTATCATCTTTACAAGATGCCAGCAGTTTGTCTCCAGAGGTGTCTGCTCCACCTAAGCTGAGTGGGCTGTGACTTCAGAATGCATCCTGGTTTTGCCCACTTGACAACTTGCCCTGAAAACTCAATTCTCTTCTAGATCTGAGAAATTCACCACTTTAGGCCTTTCTTGTGAATGTGGGAATCATGGCTCCTTTGTCATTGTGTCAGAGCAGAAGCCACATTGCATGATATAGCACTAGGACCTTAGGGTCCCCAGGTTTTGTTTCACAGTTATTATTTGATTCCTGTCTTTTCTTCATGCTATTCTGTAAGCTGCAAGGAAAATGCAAACACTTCCTCCCACTGCCGAAGAAATCTTCTTCATTGTATGGCCAGGTCTACTCAGCACACTGTCTGTTTTAGCAGGATAGCAGGTGACACTGCCCCCAAGTTCTGGCTGTTGCATGATTAAACAACTCACTTCCACTGGGGTCATGGAACCATTTCAGAAGCATCCTGCTACACCTGCCATATATATTCTTGGATAATTAATATGAGGATTATAAAATCTAGTGTTGTGTGGCCAGCTTTACTGATAAATTGTGTGTTTGGGCAGTGAAACTTGGAGCTTATAGATATAGCGGGCATTCATCAGTGATTTTTTTCCCCCAGGCCTGGACAAGCAGCACCCATAACAGATCACATTCTATGTGGCTGAAGAGACACAGGCAGGAGAGAGGAGAGGTGCCCTCATTCTCTCATTCGCCCCTGCCTTGTCCTTTCCTAGTGAGCAGGTAGCAGTTCTCTGTACTACAGCTGCTGTCCCTCCAGTCACTCAAGAACCTTTTTAATGGCTGGATATGGTGGTACATGCCAGTAATCCCAGCACTCAGGGAAGCAGAGGTAGGTGGATCTCTGTGAGCTCAAGGGCAGCCTAGTCTACAAAGTGAGTCCAAAGTAGCCAAAGTTACACAGAGAAACCCTGTATTGAAAGAAAGAAAGAAAGAAAGAAAGAAAGAAAGAAAGAAAGAAAGAAAGAAAAAAAGAAAGAAAGAAAGAAAGAAATAATAGAAAAAAAGAAATAATCTTTTTAATGGCTGTATTAGTTCCTTTTCTGTTGATTTGATAAAACACCATGATCAAGGTAACCTAAGGATGAAGGACTTTATTTTGGCCTACGGTTCCAAAGTGCTAGATTCACTCCATCACAAGTGATGGAGACAGCAGGGAATGGAGCTATAGATTATTGTGAGCTGCCCTGTAGGTGCTGAGAACTGAACCTGGGTCCTCTGAAAGAGCAGCCAATGCTCTTAGCCACTTAGCCATCTCTGCATCTCCCTCTGATAGTAACAATTAAAGTTCACTCATCTCTCTGCTTTGCTATTCTATAGTTCACACAAGGCAGTATAGGCTACAGAACATTAAAAATGAAGCTGCACGTGGTATGTTGCATGTGTATTGATTAAACGTCCTCTCTATTGGAAGCCACGTGTCATTAAGCCACTTGTAAGGCAGATTCACGTTTAGCTCAGAGACAGAAGATAACCAAGGACGTGCTCCGTGGCCTTAGAATGTGGCATTCTCACCTTTATCTCTAGGGCTGAAAGAAAAGCAGACAGAGTTTATTCCAGCTCATCATCTCTCATCAATCTAGAAGGAGGACAGAGACAAATGACAGAGACAGCAGTGACAGTTTCCTTACCCTGGATGCCATCTATGTCCATGATCAATTAATCATTAGGATGCAGTAATGTCCACTGGATACGGGCTGAGTATCTTGTGGTCACTCCATGGAGTGACAGTGTTCTACAGATCACTCATACCAAGCACATATTTGTTTCCCCCATACCTCAGTAGACTCTGCAGTGCTACCTAGACCAATAATGCCTCGAGAAAATAATCAATCACTGGACACAGCGCAAAACCCTACACTGTGAAGTCTGTGCCTGGGGTGGGTCTGTTTATGGATACAAAGTGTACCCTCTGCAAGTGAATTAGGCTGAGCATGCCACCTCAATCTCTTTGCTGTCCTTAAGCCTAGTTGATCACATTGCTTCAGGCTACTTGTGGCAGGGTCCAAGGTTGCCTTGGGCAAACAGTCCCACCAACCAGAAGCCGCCTTCCGCAATGTGTTCTGAAGTCTTTCATCTGTAGAAGGTTTCCATCATGCACCCATCACCTGTCCCTGGAGCATGCCCACACCGACTCCCTTGGCCCTCCTGGCAATGCTGACTCTGCTCTTTTGTAGCGCCTAATGCTGCTGTACCTTATTTCCTTAGCTTTAGGGCCATTAAGCCTTCCCACTTGACAATCTAACTAATTAACTTTGAAGTGATTTTCTCAATGCATCCGATAAAGAGAGACTGGGAAGGAGGGGATGCGGGGGAGGGGGCAGCGGAAAAAAAGAATTCCTGAGAAGCTTTTCGCATCTCAGGTGGTGAGCAGCAGGAGGAAGGAATGCAAAGGATGCAAAGGCGGTGTTCTCTCAAGGGTTCCTGTGCTTTGCTGATAAAGGCAGCAATGAGGGACAGGTCACCTCAAGGCATCTCTACTGTGTTTGAGCATTCACAGGTGGCAAACCCTGCCTGGGCTCTGCCATAAGGAGATCATTCTGAATGACTTGCTGTGGGGGGGGGGGGGAAGGGGTTCCCAGGAGTACCAGGAGGACACCCATGTTTCCTTCTGTCTAGTACTTTGCAGCAGACCTTTTCAGTGGTCTAGGCAAACCCTCTTGGCAAGAAGCCTTTTGTGTTTACCAGTCTGATTTTTCACCTGTAAGCAGGTTGGGTCACATGATGGCCCAAGGGGCTTTTCTGTATTCTCATTGGGTATGGGCCAGGAGACTGTGCTGACTCATGGGTACCTGAGTTCATGTCTCAGCTGGCAACCTGAGGTAACTGAAGGCTGAACCTGACAGCTAAATTCCTATCCTGTGCCCTAGGTAAGGTAGCTTTAAGATACATGCAACCCCCTGTCTTTTGAGGTCTCAGTGCCCACTGATAACTTGACCAACAACATCCTTGCTGTTGGTTGTTCCTGAGCTATCTGAGGAAGACCTTGCAGGCTCCAAGCACAAGCCAGCTGCTGCCTCTGCCCCACTTATGTTTAGGGTTAGTCTCTCCATCTTTCTCTCTGTCTATCACGGAGGGTGGTGAGTATGCTTATGTTGGCTTATTGCTGGGAGACGCTGGGCCTTGTGTATATCCGGTCATGGGATGAAGGTCCCTAGAGAGCTCTCTCAGCTCTGCCAGGCACCCAGGCCTCTCACCATGCTCCTTCCCTGGGGGCCAGTTTAAACCATGTGAGAACTCCCTCATTCCCTCACACACGAATCCCTCCTGATCAAGTCTGCTTATGCCAAACCCTGTGCCATGTCTGCTTCTGAATGAGAGAAGACTGGTATTGTAATTACATTTCATACTTGCCCAGGACAACTCTGACCAACCTTGACAGTCATAGACAATGTTTCTCTATTTATTTCCATAGAGAACCCTGGAATGATGCCAAGCTAACAATCACAAACTTAATTTAATTTTTACAAAATCTATAACAATTGGAAATAAAGAGAAGAGGCCACAGATAACACACAGTGCCACATGCCTATGTGTCATATGGAAAATGAGAAGAGTCTGCCTGTCTCTCAGGAAGGGCACAGGCAGGGATGGATTGCTGCAAATAAACACCATGACCTTTAATGCTATAGATTTATGACCTCTGCTTGAAAAGACACCATTACAAACAGCACAAAGTAATTTGACTTTGCAATTCAGAGCAGCATTTTTAAGACATAAAATTAAAATTCCCAGGGTAGTAGACCTATGTATATCTATGCCTTGTGCATTGTAAGCCCTGAGTCAGGAGTGTCCATGGTCTCATGTACAGACTTATTTTCAAAGTGGATTTATAAGCTTCTAGAAACACAATAGATGAAGGAAATTGTATTTTACCAACACACACATATGTATGAATATGAATTCATATATGTGTATGTGTGTGTGTGCTCACTTACTGTGTTTTATATCCAGATAGACTGTTAGTTTTTCTTTATAAAATAATGTAAATTTTCTTGACATTAACAGACGTGTAATATGTGAAGAAGACATATAGCTGGATTTGCAGCATCCCCCCCAAAGTCTCATAAGTTCCTCTCCCATTGATGGAGTTATTTTGTGGGTGATGAAAAACTTTTACTTAGTGGGACTTGGCTAGAGGAGGTAGGTCACAGAAAGATGCATCCTTGGTGGCCATGTCTTGCCCTGGGTCCTTCTGGTGGTCCAGGGACAGTGAACTTAAACCCTGTCACCCCAGGCAATAAAGTTGGTGGTTATTTCTTAGGTGTTTTTCATTGTGATAAAAATTCTGACTGACACAAAAAGTGGAGTGAAGTGTCTTCCTGGCTGTGTGGTTGACAAGCCTCTGAAACTGGTTTCTAGAGAGAATTTAGAAAAGTATGGAGGAGCAGAGTACAGAGCTTGGGTTTCAGCCAGGCTCAGCGGTGCATGCCTGTAATCTCAGCACTCTGGGAGGCAGAGGCAGGCAGATCTCTGTAAGTTTGAGGCCAGCCTGGTCTACAAAGTGAGTCCAGGACAGCCAAGGCTACACAGAGAAACCCTGTACTGGCAAACAAAACAAGACAGGCTTGGGATTTTTTAAAATGATGTTTAATAGGGGATTCCAGTGAGTGAGAGCTCATAAGACTAGAATACCTGGGCGCTGACTGTGCAATCCCAGAACCCCATGCTATTGTTGCTTCTAAACTCTATTAACTTCAGATGGCATAGTCTACACTCTGTTCAGTTACAGCTTGGATCTGTGAAACCATGAAGGTTTGAATTCAGCAAAGGATCGCCACTTGTTTCCTCGGTGACTTTTCCTCATCTGTCCTCTTTCTAAGTTTCCAGTATGTCAATCAATGTAGTCTGCCAGCCCCATGACCTCCCCCTGTCCAGACTCTCTCTTTCAGGAATTTTGCTTCTCGGTTTGGAACAAAGGCCTCCATCCATTCTAGTGCTCACTCGTGCCTTCAGATGCAACATCAGTTCTGCTGAGATTTACATGCTCCACTATAGACAGATAGGCCCGTGGGCTCCAAGATACTCATTCCCTAGGAGAAGAAGTTACTGATGGTCAACACACACACACACACACATACACACACACACACACACACACACACACACACACACACGGCTCTTTAAAACTGTGGCTGGCTCCATTTGCAATGAAGATCTGAATAAACTTAATCTCTCTCTCTCTCTCTCTCTCTCTCTCTCTCTCTCTTTTCTCTCTCTCTCTCTCTCTCTCTCTCTCTCTCTCTCTCTCTCTCTCTCTCTCTCTCTCCTCCTTTCTTTGCCTTCTTTATCCATACATGGAGGTACATTTTAAAAAATCATTAAAAAATTCTGAAAAATTAAATGAATTGCTACATTTTATAAAGAGCCTTTAAATTTTTCTTGATGTTAATAGAATTGCCTGGAGTCCAAGTGACTAATAGTCTCGGAAATGAATTCTGAGTTGTTATGTGATGGGTAGTGTTAGCAGTCAACTTGTGAACTCTAGAATCATCTGGGAGATGGCCCTTTGGGTATCTCTATGGGGTTATCTTGATTGCATTGACTGAGATATCAGAGCCTATTACTGCGGTCAGCACCATCCCCTGAGCCTACCACTGCAGGCAGTACCATCCCCTGAGCCTACCACTGTGGGCAGCACCATCCCCTGAGCCTACCACTGTGGGCTCCAAAGCCTGCCTGGGATCCTGAACTGTGTAAGTGGGGAAGGGAGCTGAGCAGCAGACACTGGTTGCTCTCTGCTTCCTGACTGTAGATGTGTGAGATTCAAACTCTTGCTGCCTTGTCTTCTCCTGAGCCAGAGTAAGACTATTCTCCTTTAAGTAGCTTTTGTCAGAATACTCAACCACAGCAACAAAAGAAGAAAATAAGATATTTTGGTAGAACGTTATTTATCTGGCAAAAACCTAGAATGGTTCACTCTTGCCTTCTCTATGAAGAAAGGTTTGAGTAAGTGAACCAATAGCATAAGAAAAGGTTGTTTCTGAGTAATACTGCTTATTAATTTATTATTTAATTAGCATTTAAATGAGAGCTTCGTAACATCACTATGCATTCTTCATGTTGTGTAAACATGCTAGCACCCAACTCCAGATCTTTGCAATCTCTAGCTTTCTAATTATTATGACCTTTATTCACTTCAATGCTCCAGAAAATGTATTAAACCACTGTTGGCAATGTTGCAAAGTTATAAATATATTCAGATTCAGTATTTCCACATTTTATTAAATTTGTTATTTGACAGTTTTATACATATTTGTAGTGAATTCTAATTACTGCTGCTTTCATGCACTCTTATCTCCCAGCTGATTGAGCTTCCTTCCATCCTGGAAACTCCCCTCCTCCTCCCCCCAGCCACAGTCTGTGACCAAATGACTTTAACTAGGGCTGTCTGTGGCCACAGGGTTGTAGCAGTCCACTGGAGTGCGGTGAGTTCAGCAATGGGTACACAACTGAAGAGGAAGACTGGTCTTGACCCAGAATCCATCATATCCCATAGTTCAGCCGGGAGGAATAGGGCCATATAAGTCCCTCCCAGATCTGGGACAGGCTGTGAACAAGCAATGAGCAGATGAACTGGGACATTGTCACATGCCACAGGCCTTCAGCATTGTCTTGCAGGAGACAGCAGGATACATGTTGACTGAGGCCGGATGGAACTCACTACCTGACTTCTTTTTGTTTTGAGAACCGAAGAGGAATGTTTTCAGTGTCCCAGTCCATGAGCCCCGTGACAGTAATGCTGTGAAGGAAGAACTCACAACCTGTTTTGGTACATCAAGCAGTTTGATTTTACTGTAGCCGAGAAAAAGCAGGCTGAGTGCTGGAAGCTGCAACTGTTTGCCTCACGGGCAAGAGGCGCGAATTGGGCTAGTAGCTGGCTTTCCTTAGTAGGAAGGGAATGGGTCTTTTGGATGCTTGAGACCCAATGTACTCCCCATTTGTACCTGCAGCTTCAGCCCCATTTTGGTTTTGTTCTGAGGGTTGAGATGTGAGCACTCACATATTTCTGCCCTGGGTTTTCTAATGTTAACCACCCAGTGAATTCCACAACATTCCAGCGATAAATGATGCCACTAGCCATGACCAGCAGGGCAAAGCCAAGCGTGCAACTGTGGGAGATGAGGCACTGTGAACAGAGCAGATCGTGGTAACACCTGCCTCAGAGCCATCAGGTCTTGTCAAGGACTTGTCATTGTCACTTTGATTTGCAAGGGTGTGTCATCATGTCTAATAACAATTGCCCGTGATAATTTATAAGCTAAGCTTAAAATCCACTGATGAAATATTTGTCAGGAACTTCATTGTTTAGAACAATATGCAGGGCTGGGGGAATGGCTGAGTGGGTAAGAGTGCTCACTCTGCAAACATGTGCAGCTGAGTCTGAATGCCCATAACAAGCTGGGTATGACTGCAGTGTCTATCACCTCACTGGTGGGTGCAGACAGCAGAATCCAGGGAGCCTCGTGGGCACCCAGCCCAGCCGAGGGCAAGCTTTCAGTTCCATGAGAAACCATTCTCAAGGGAATCAGATAGCCCAGTGTCTTACTCAGGCCTCTTCGTGAGTAACACAGCCTGGCCATTTCACATGCACACCGCAACTGGCTTCATAGTTAAAAATTTTCAGATTTGGGGCATTGATTCAAATAATTTCTTTCCATTTCCTGAGCATATAAACAAAGTTTAAACTCAAATCATACATAAAAAATAACTTTCAATCAGTGTTATAAGTAATTGTGATGAATGACATATCATTGTCACAGCTGCCCAGTCCTCTCTGTGTAGTCCATATTCATTCAGCATGTGCCTAGTGTGTACTGAGCACCCTGGGAGAGTGCAAATGCAGTTTTTTTTTCTAGCTGGCCATGACCCTGGCAGTCACAGAGCTCTTACGTGGTGGGTCAACCACACATAATAACAAGGAAGCAGACAGATAAACCCAGCAACCACTGGGCTCCATGCAGCATGACAGCAAACAAGGTGCTCACATTAGGGTTACTGGTGACTGGTAGGACTATGTTAGACCACCGCCCCCTCATTTGAAAAGAGGTCTTTGAATGGATACTTAATTGAACACTCTAGAGAACCATATGTGTTGACCCAAGCTGTGAAAAGTTGGGCACTGTCAAAGGGCTGGCTGGGCAGTAATGACGAAAAGCTGAAGCTTCACAGGCCACGGAGTGACTCCTAGTGCAAGCAGCAACACAGGAATTCCACGCTATGAGTCCCTCTTCCCCTGCCTTCTGCTGCAAAGGCGGAAGTGGTAGGTAACACACAAGTGGAGGGAGTCGGAGAGGCATAGCGAGGACTAAGTAAGATGTGGGTCTTTGTGGAGGATAAACAGGCAAAAGAAAAACAAAAAGCAGATGGATGAAAGCTCGGGTTTTCTGATCTCTAGGACAGCAGGGCAAAGCAACTAAAACCCAGTGTCCCCACCAGGTGGGGACTGTGAAGGTGGCCAGCTCAGACCAAGGACTCTGCTTCCAGTTAAAAAATATTATTGGGGCTAGAGAAATGGTCCAGGGGCTAGGAGCACTGGCTATTTTCCCACCGGGACAATGATTCAGTCCCTGGCACACATGTGATGGCTCGCAGCCATCTGTAACTACAGTTCCAGTGGATCCAAGGCTCTCCTCTGGAGGACCTATGCAGGATCAGGAACTCACATGCATGGCTGATACTAGCAATCAAGGTGATAATGTGCTTGCACTAGATGGGTTGTGGGGATGGACATGTGCCTGTTTGGTCCACATAGTGTGTGCACTGCCTGTGGAGAGATGTGCATGGTTGGTAGCAACATGCATGCATGGCGCTAGAACTCAACAGAGAGGTGCAAACAGCCACGTTTGCCATGGGTTTTATCTTTATTTAGCCTTGCAATCAGTGATAAGCTGTGCAGACATCCTCATTACTTAGGAAAAGGCCAGCGTTGAGAGTCTAGTCTGCTATCTCATTCCCAATATCCCTACCTCCAAATGGAATCAATGAGATGGAAAAGAGAATGCAAGGCAGACTAGTCACTACTCCCACCTGTACCCTGGTCCCAGCAGGAAGGGAAGCCTGACTCATAATATGCTACTTCTTGGTGGCAAGCCACCCACCTGATAAAGAAGATAACTGAACAGGATGCCGAGTCTCCTGACATACTCTGATGTTCACAGAACAGTTTTTAAAATCATATTTTATTCCAGGAACCAGGAAAGTCACAACAGGAGAGAAGGCACAGAACAGGCTCCAAGCCAAGGATAGCTCAGCTGGTGGAAGTAAGTAACAGGATTTTTAAGGCAACGACTATAAAATGTTTCCATAGGTGCCATGAGTTAAGATGGTGGGTAGATTGTTTGCCACATAAGCATAATGATGTGCTTCCATCTCCAGAAGCCATGTGAAAAGCCAGGCATGTGTTCTGTGAGTGTAATCCCAGCTCTGAGGAGGCCAAGACACAAGGAACTCTGGGCTGAGCTTGCCAGTCATGTGAGCCCCAGATCCTCACCAGAGACTCTGTCTAATTCAAATAAGGTGGATGATCCTGAGAAACAACACGAGAAGTTGACCTCTGCCTCCTAATGAATACATATGTATGCAGATGAACCTGTGCCCACACAAACACACCCATACATAAAGTGCTTCAGTGAGGAATTACCTGTACTCCTGAAACAAATGAAAATATAGAAAACATTTGAATTACACAATAAACATATGGCTATATCTTCCCTTTTAGTCTAATAAAAGGTTCTTTCTCTTATGATAACAAACTACATATAATAATAACAATTATAAAAAATATTAGGTAAAGTTTACATTTGTATTTTTGACACCCTTGGATGAAGTATTTTACCATTTATCAATTTCTATCATCCTAAGGAATTTAAGTTTATCCATGAGACTATAACTATATAGTCTTTAACCCCATCAGAGTCTTATGAAGGAATAAATATTATCTGAATATGTAGAACGTGCAAGCAAGCACCTTCCAAAAGTATAGAAATAAAAGAGATATTTGGCTGACTGGACAGCCTCCCAAAGTTTCTCTGTAATGTTGGAACATCAACTTCAGCCTTCTGAGTCAGAATATTTGACATATTTTGGGGGGAAGCAGTAATTATAAAGGACTTGCCCATCTTGTCCTTGCAAAGCTCAGCAGTCAACTCCCCTGCATCCAATTTTTCCCATTTTGGACAGTATTCTGTCTGTAATCGATGCAAGAGCATTTTCTCACCCATTGGCTAGTTTGCCACAAATGAAGCTTTTGATGCTCTTTGATGGAGAAATAGAATGGGGTGCCGCCAGGAGCAGATCTGTCTCATTGTCAAATATAACTTCAATTAATAAAATCTTTAAATGCTATATTTTGTAGATCTCTAAGATTTTTTAAAACAACCTATCTATCTTATCTGATTGTGTTTTAGCCATGTTTTTAATCTAGGAAACATATTTTTGTAATTAACTAAATTAGTATGACCATGAGTTTGATTGTCTGACTGCTAATATGCATTTTTTACATATCCTATCAGTTTGTAATAGAAGCTTTCAAAAGAACTAGAATTTAAAACTGTAGTTTTAGGAGTTCATAGGTATATTACCTTAGCATGTTGTAACCAAATATGATCTTAAATTTGTTGTATATGCAAAGATCTATAGCAATGTAAGATTTTTGGCTTATTAATGCTCTTTGGTCTAAAAATAGATTCAATAATGTACCCTTTTACTTATCATTTCTATACCAATTCCTTTAAAACAATAACAAATATCTATCACCCACAGAATGACCAAAAACCATCCATCCCTTATTGTGAATCGGGCATACTTTTCTTAAACTGTTTCTTGTTGATTTGGGATGCAGTTTTTCTTTTTGAGGGGGGCGGGGAGGCAAATAATTTAGGATCATTTTCAGTCTTAAGTAAGTTATCTGTAACCTTTGCTGACCAGTCTCAGAATGCTGCGAAAGTTCAGAGATGAACTGAAATCCTGACTGGAACAATCTATGATGTTGGGCAATATAACTAGCTATTTTGAAATTGTTCCAGTTATAGATTTTTGAGGAAACAGTTATTAAGGCTATCTGTGAGGTAGGATCACCTGGATTACTTGCCTTGTCTTTGAGTGTGTGTGTGTGTGTGTGTGTGTGTGTGTGTGTATGTGTGTGTGTGTGTGTGTCTGGTCCTCCTACTCTGAAAAAATATTAACTTTTAAAAGTTTTATACATTTTGTATTCATGCTGTATGTATGGGCTGTGCACTAATCAGAGTCCAGTTAAAGATTATTCTCTTCTCTGTTTGAGAAGGTAAGGCATTTATTTTTCTATATAAGTTAGTTTGGACTATATAACCAAACTTTAAAATGAATTTTATCTATACCATTTAAATTAATGGCATGATAACTTTTTGTAGCCAAAGATTTATTGTCCATGCATAGCAGAAGTCTTAGCTGGAGACATTTTAATTTCTCAGTCCATCTCAGAGCTGTTCCCTTGTGAAGAAATCAGCAAATTATGTTACTTGTCCTGTTTGGTCTTCTTGATTTCTTTCCTTCTGTCTGGAGCCAAGATCTTCATGGGTCTCCCCCCCTATAAAATCCATCAGTTTGGATGGAATACATAGCTTTTTGTTTCCTGTTGATACAAGAGCATATTCTCCTCCCAAACACAACAGAAAACCTCAGCAAAGAAATAAATAGGAGGATAAAAAGCCAAATGGAATTAGTGGAACTTAAAAAAAAAAAATCCAAATAAGCCCTGAATAGGTCTAGTAGGATAGAGATGGCAGAAGACAGAGTCAGTGAACTTGAGGCCCGATCAATAGAACTCACTCTCTCCAGACGTGAGAGATCAGAACAACAGAGCAGCAGAAGGCAGCACAGAGAAAGAAGCTGTATGAGTAATGGTTAACAGTCATGGTCAACTTGTGGGGTCTAGAACCATGTAGGAGCTAAGCCTCTGGGCATATGTGTGAGGCGTTTCTAGATTGGGTAAATGGGTGGAAGGGGTCCATTCTGAATGTGGGCAGCACCATTCCGTGGGCTGAATGAAAAGAACAAAGTAAGCTAGGCACCAGCACATATATCTTCTTCCTGACTGGATGTAAGGTAATCAGATGCCTCACATTCCTGCCATAACGCTCCTGTGCCATGGTGGACTGTGCACTCCAACAGGAGCCAAGTTAAATGCTTCCTTCTGCTTTTGTTGGGTGCTTTGTCATATCAGTGGGAAAGGTAATTAATAGATTGACTAAACACTGAAACCTGGCTGTGTATGCCATGGTCCTCTACAAGCGTGTCAACATGGCCCATCCCAATGGTGCAAGGGCATAAGGATCTTGCAATAACATGAGCCCATTCACCAGCCTGGGGATCTTGTGCCTGGGGAAAGTGGCACTGGGAACAAGTGGGGAGCTTGAGGAGTGAGACCTCGTAAGAAAAGAAAGAGAAAACTAGGCAAATCTGTTTAACATAAAGTTACTGGGGACAGAGCCTTCTGAGTACAGTCTCAAGCAAATGAAAGACTTGAAATGTTTTATGGTAGATTGGTAAGTGCAGAGGTGTCACTGCATAAAAGGTGTCAACAGAGGGAGGGCTTCCACGTGCTCTGATTCACAGTGACCCTTCATTTTCAGAAACATCGGTCATATATCGAATAGGCATTGTCTTCCAAGATAGTGGGGCATGAGTATGGTTAACATGACCTTCTTGTCACAGCTGTCATGTCCAGTACCAAGGAAACATTATACTTTAAAGCAACTGCACAATAAATACAAACTCAAATTGCACTGCATTTACAATGACTGATATTGTCAAATTTCACTGAATCAGCACTACAGAGAGCTGTTCTTTAATGAAGTCTATAATTTGAGTTTTTTAATTTTAGTCAGGCTTCTTGCTGGAGATCATTGTATCCCAGCTTTATAGTGTACCACTGTCATCTTGCCCATAACTGTGGCACCATCAATTGAATCTGGATTTTCCTTTTACCAATCCAGCTGCTATTCCAGACACACTCACAAAAGGATCAGTTCTGTGGTGTGTCTCCTCTGCCTCCCTCTCCAGCCATGCATTACTCCTCCCAACTCCACACAGGAAAATCTTCTATGTTACATTTTGTCCTTCATAGAAGCTTATTCTATGAAGTCACCTGAATTATGCCCTTGTAAACCATTTCTCCTAAGGAAGGTACAGGGTTAGGTTGCTAAGAACACTAGCCTACCTATGTTTGTCAACTTAACATACCCTACAATCATCTAACAAGAAAGCCTCCGTGGAGGGGTTGCCTAAGTCAGACTAGTCTGAGAGTAATTGTCTTGATTATTAATTGATGGAGGAGAGCCGAGCCCACTCTGGGTAGCACTATTCCCTAAGCAGGTAGTCCTGGGCTGAGAAGGGTAATTAAGCATGAGGCTACAAGCTTGCTGACAGCATTGCTCCATGGTTCCTGTTTCCTCCAACTTCCTGTCTTGACTTCCCTCTGTAACAGACTATGACCTGGAAGTGAAAGCTAAGTAACCCATTTCCTCTCTGTGTTGCTTTCGGGTACAGTGTTTCTCACAACAACAGGAAGGCAAACAGCCCATTGCCCAGATAGGTAGGGAGAGGGGGCAAGGTCACATTTCTGAAGAAAGTTCAGACATTAGTGGACTTGAAAGATGCAGGTATGGTTGTTCCCACCACGTCTTCCTTTAACTCTCCTATCTGGCCAAAGACAAAGACAGATGGACCATGGGGAAGGATAGCTGACTATCGAAAATGCCATTGAGTAGTGATTCCAACTGCAGCTGCTGTATCAAGTGCAATGTCCTTACTTGAGAAGATTAACATATCTTAACATGTATTAACACAGATTAACACGGTATGCAGTTATTGATCTAGCAAATGCCTTTTTCTTGGGACCTGTCCCTAAGAGCCACAGAAGCAATTTACTTTTAGTTGGCAAGGCCAGCTGTATACCTTTACAGTTTTACATCAAGGATATATTAACTATCCAGCTCTGTGTCATAACTTAGTTTGAAACAATCTTGACTGTATGTCTATTCCACAAAGAGTTACATTGCTCCACTATATTGATGGTGTTATGCTAATTGGACCAAATGAGCAGGTGACAGCAACCACTTAGGAATTGTTGGTAATACATACATGCACCAGAGGATGGGAAATAAAGCCAACCAAAATCCAAAGTTTTTCTACCTCAGTCTAGTGGTGTGGGACATATGGGCATATTACTTCTAAGGTGAAGAATAAGTCTTGCACCTGGCCCATCCCACCATCAAGAAAGAAGCACAATGTTTAGTTTACGGATTCAGGTTTGGAGACATCACATATTCCAGCCTATGTACCAAGAGAATCAGAAAGCTGATAGCTTTGTGTGAGGCCTGGAATAGGAGAAGGCTCTTTAACAGGTCCAGGCTGCTGTGAAGTCTGCTTTACCAATTGGACCATATGATCCAGCGGACCTGATAATACTTGAGGTTTCAATGGCTGATAGGGATGCTGTTTGGAGCCTTTGAAATGCCCCTATGGGTGAATCACAGAACAGATCTTTGAGATTTTAGAGCAAGGCTCTACCATCATCTGCAGACAACTATTCTCCCTTTGAAAGACAGCTCTTGCCCTGCTACTGGGCCTTAGTGGAAAATAGACTCTTGAAAATGGGTCACCAAGTTACTGTGCAATGAGAGCTGCCCATCATGAACTGACCAGTCTCTGACCACCAAGTCATAAGATGGGACCTGCACAGCAGCAATCTATTATGAAATGGAAGTGGTATATACATGATCAGGCCTGACTACGTCCTGAATGCACAAGCAAATTATACAAAGAAGTTGCCCAAATGCCTATGGTTTCCACTCCCATTAAGATGCCATCTGATGCCAACTATGTATCTAGGTCCTTATGGGATTGTTCCCTATGATCAGTTGACTGATGAAGAGAAGACTGGTGCCTGGTTTACCAATGGTTCTGCATGTTATGTAAGCGCAACTCAGAAGTGGACAGCTGCAGCATCATAAGCCCTTTGGGGGACGACCCTGAAAGACACCAGTGAAGGGAATCTGCATAGCATGCAGAGCTTTGAACAGTACGCACGGTGTTACAGTTTACTTGGAAGGAGAAATGGCCAGATGTGCGGTAGTTCACTGATTCATGGTGGATAGCCAGTGGATTTGGCTGGGTCACTGGGGACTTAGGGAGGGCATGATTGAAAAATTGGTGAGAAAGACATCTAGGGAAGAAATTTGTGGGTAGTTCTCTGCAAATGAGTGAATGCCGTGATCATACTTTGTCCCATGTAGATGTGCAGCAAAAGGTGACTTCAGCAGAGCAGAAATTCAGTAGCAAGTAGATAAGATGACCCATCCTATAGACAGTCAGTCATCTTCTTTCCCCAGCCACCAATATCATTGTCCAATGGGCCCATGAGCAAAGTGGCCATGGTGACAGACATATATATCATGCATGTGCTTGACAACATGGACTGCCACTCACCATGATTAACCCAGCTATAGCTGCTGCTGAGTGCCAGATCTTCCAACAGCAGAGACCAACACTGAGCTCCAGAAATGGTACCATTCCCTGGGATTACTTGCCCATGACCTGGTGGCAGGTTCACTGCATTGGATCACTTTCCTAAGTGGAAAGAATAATGCTTTGTCCTTACTGGAGTAGATACTTATTCTGCTTATGAATTTTCCTTTCTTGCACATAATGTTTCTGCCAAGACCACCATCTGGGGACTTCCACAGGAATTCCACACTGTATTGCTTCTGACCAAGGAACTCACTTCACAGCTAGAGAAGTGTCATGGAAATCATGAAACACAGTCATGGAATCCACTGGTCTTGCCATGTTCCCCTCCATCCTGAGTCAGAGGTCCTGATAGAAAGATGTAAAAGCTTTTTAAAGACACAGTTGCAGTGTCAGTTATGTCACAGCAGCCTGGAGGGTTCTACAGAAGGCAGGATGTGCTTCGAATATGCATCAAATATATGATATTGTTTCTCCCATACTCAGGATCCTTGGGTCCAGGAACCCACTCATGACCATCCATACTGACCCACTATTTTTGCTTCCTGTTCACAAGATCTTTAGTCTTTCTGGCCCAAAAGTTCTGGTTCCAGAGTGGAAAGCTCTTCTGCTAGCAGATACAACAAATATTTCACTAAACGGAAAACTCAGATTTCCCCCTGGACCCTTTGAGCTTCTGGTGCCCTTAAACCAATGGGCTAAGAATGGAATAACAGTGTTAGAGGGGTGATTGATCCAGATTACCAAGGGGAAATTGCATTGCTCCTCCACCACAGAGGAAAGACAGATTATGTCTGGAGTGCCGGAGATCCTTCAGGGCATCTTCTGGGGCTACCATGTCCTATGATTAAGGTCAACAGGAAACAACAACCTAATCCAGGCAAGATGACAGAGAGCATAAATTCTTCAGGAATGAATGTATGGGTCATTCCCCCAGGGAAAAGAGCCAAGACATGCTGAGGTGCCTGGTGGAGGCCTGGGGGGAAATACAGGATGGGTAGTAGAGGAAGGTAGTTATAAATACCAGCTAAGACCATGTGACCAGGTGCAGAAATGATGATTATAAATTGACATGTTTCTGTCTCATTTTGTTAAAATGTGTTTGTTTGTACAGATATTTGTGTTTCTTTCCTCAGTTCCTCCTTTTCAGTTTTGTTGTTGTTGTTGTTGTTGTTGTTGTTGTCGTTGTTGTTTAATTAGTTTATAATTCACTTTACATCCAGATCCTATCCACCTCCCTCCTCTCCTCCTGGTCCCACATTCACTGCTTCTTCCATACCCCACCCCCTACATCTCAGAAAAGGAAGCTGCCCCACCCTCCCCTACATATCAAGTCACATCAGGAGCAGGGGCTGTCTCTGAGAAGGACTCTGTTTTCCTGCTTTTTGATCACTTTCCCCTAGCGGGGCTGCCTTGCCAGGCCACCAAAGAATTGGTTGAGCTCAGTCCTGATGTCCCCTTAGTAGGGTACCTACATGAAGATCAAGCTGCCCATCAGATACACACACACACACACACACACACACACACACACACACACACACCACACACATACAGGGTCTAGGTCTAGTCCATGCATGGTCCTTGTTTGGAGCTTCAGTCTCCCCAGGCCCAGGTTAGTTGGCTATGTTGGTCTTCTTGTGAAATTTCTGTCCTCTCCAGGCTCTTCTACCCTTACCCCTACTCTTCCACAAGCCTCCCAATGTTTGGCTGTGAGTCTCAGCATCTTTTCAATCTATTGCTGTGTGGAGCCTCTCAGAGGACAACTATGCTAAGTTCCCATCTGCAAGCATAGCAGAGTGTTGTTAATAGTGTCAGGGGTTGGCTCTCTCATTTGATGTGGGTCTCAGGTTTGGACCAGGCATTGGCTGGATATTCCCTTAATCTCAGATCTATCTTTTTCGCTGCACATCTTGTAGGCAGGGTAAATTCTGGGTTGAAGTTTTTGTGGGTGGGTTGGTGTTCCCCTCCCTACACTAGGAGTCCTCTCTAGTTAGAGGATGACCTGTTCAGTCTCAACTACACCCTATATTATGGGTCTCAGCTACAGTCACCCCCATATCTTCCAAAGAGCCTACCCTGCCATAGGTCTCCAACTTATCACAGAGATCCTTCCACTCATTGTTTCTTTTCTCTCTGCAAGCCCTCTATCCTACTGACCCCGTTCTCTCCACATTCAATCCTCACCCGTATTTCTCTCAGCATTCCCTCTCCTATCCTGTTCCTTTTCTTCCACCGCTTCCTCTATCTGTTGTATTTGCCCTTCTGAGTGAGATTTCAAACATCCTCTCTTGGATCCTCTTATTACTTACCTTCTTTGGGTGTTAATTGTAGTATGGTTATCCTGTACTATATGGCTAATATTCTCTTATAAGTTAGTACATACCATGTGTGTCTTTCTGGGTCTGGGTTACCTCCCCAGGATGATCTTTTCTAGTTCCATCTATTTGCCTGTAAATGTCATGATTTCCTTGTTTTTAATAGCTGAGTAGTATTCCATTGTGTAAATATACCACAGTTTGTTTATCCATTCTTCAACTGAGGGACATCTGGGTTGTTTCCAGTTTCTGACTATGAGGAATAATGCTGCTATGAACGTACATAATTGAGGCAAATGTTCTTCCTGTAATGTGGAGCATCTTTGGGGTATAAACCCAGGAGTGGTATAACTGGGTCTTGAGGTAGAGCTATTCCCAGTTTTCTGAGAAATCCCCAGATTGATTTCCAAAGTAGTTGTATAAGTTTGCATGTACTGTCACTTGAGATTTTGATCTTAGCCATTCTGACAGGTGTAAAATGGAATCTCAGAGTTGTTTTGATTTGCATTTCTCTGATGACTAAGATGTTGAGCATTTCTTTAAGTGCTTCTTTGCCATTTTAGATTACTCTGTTGAGAATTCTCTATTTCTGTACCCAATTTAATTGGATTATTTGGCTTGTTGGTGTTTAATTTCTTAAGATCTTTATATTTTGGATATTAACCCTTTGTCAGATGTAGGGTTGGTGAAGATCTTTCCCAAATTTGTAGGCTGCCATTTTTTTTCTGTTGACAATGTCATTTGCCTTATAGAAACTTTTCAGCTTCATGAGGTCCAGTTTATTAATTGTTGCTCTTAGAGCCTGAGCTGTTGGTGTCCTGTTCATGAAGTTGTCTCCTGTGCCAATGAGTTCAAGGCTCTACCTCAGTTTCTCTTCTAATAGATTTTGTGCATTTGGTATGTGAGGTCTTTGATCCACTTAGGCTTGAGTTTTGTGCAGAGTAATAAATATGAGTCTATTTGCATTTTTTACATGTAAATATCCAAATTGATCAGCACCATTTGTTGAAGATGTTTTACTTTTTTCCATTGTATGGTTTTGTCTTCTTTGTAAAAAATAAGTTTCCTTAAGTGTGTGGGTTTATTTCTGGATTTTTGTATGATTCCATTGATCAGCCAGTCTGTTTCTATGCCAATACCATGCCGTTTTTATTATTATTGCCTTGTAGTACAGCTTGAAGACAGGGTTGGAGATATGTCCAAAAGTTCTTTTCTTGTATAGGATTGTTTTAGCTATTCTGGATTTTTTATTTTTCCATATAAAGCTTATCATTTTTTTCAAGGTCTATAAAGAATTGTGTTGGTATTTTTATGAGAATTGCATTGAATCCATAGATTGCTTTTGGTAAGATGGCCATTTTTACTATGTTGATCCTATTGATCCTTGACCATGGAAGAACTTTCATCTTCTAATATCATTTTCAATTTATTTTTCAGAGACTTGAAGTTCTTGTTGTACAGGTCTTTAACTTGCTTGGTTAGAATGTGTGTGCCCTTGCATTTGGGGCATAGATGTTCAGAACTGAGACATCATCTTGATGGAATTTTCCTTTGATGAATATAAAGTGTCTCCCTCCATCTCTTTTGATTAATTTTTGTTGAAATTCTATTTTATTAGATAATGGAATGGCTACTCCAGCTTGCTTATTGGGTCTATATGCTTGGAAAACCTTTTTCCAGCCTTTTCCTCTGAGATAATTTTTTGTTGTTGCTGTTGCTGACGTATGTTTTCTGTATGCAGCATAATTATGGGTCCTGTTTTCACATCCATTCTGTTAGCCTATATCTTTTTATTGCAGGATTAAGTCTATTGATGTTGAGGGTTATTAGTTTCCAATGACTGCTTATTCCTGTTATTTTGATGTTGGTAGTAGTAGAGTGTATATATGTGGTGTGTGTGTGTGTGTGTGTGTGTGTGTGTGTGTGTGTGTGTCCCTGTCCCTTCTTTTGGTTTTTCTGATGTGGGGTTATTTATTTCCTGTGTTTTCCTGGATATAATTAGCCTCCTTGGACTGGAGTTTTCCTTCTAGTATCTTATGTGGGTATGGCTTACTGGATAGATATTGTTTAAATTTATTTTTGTTGTGTAATGTCTTTTTTTTTCTCCATCTATGGTGATTAAAAGTTTTGCTGGATATACTAATTAGACCTAACATCTGTGATCTCTAAGTGTCTGTAAGCTCTCTGCCCAGGCCCTTCTGGATTTGAGAGTCTCTGTTGAAAAGTCAGGTGTAATTCTGATAGATCTGACTTTATATGTGACTTGGCTTTTTTCTCTTGCAGCTTTTAATATTCATTCTTTGTTCTGTACATTTAGTGTTGTGATTATTATGTGAAGGAAAGATTTTCTTTTTGTCCAATCTATTTGGTGTTCTATAACCTTCTTATATGTTTCTAGGCATTCTTTTGTTTAGGTTGGAGAAATTTTCTTCTGTGATTTTCTTGAAAATATTTTCTGTGCCTTGGAGTTTGGAGTCTTCTTCTTCTATTTCTATTATTTTTAGGTTTGGCCTTTTCATAGGGTCCCAGATTTCTTGGATGCTTTGTGTCAGGAACTTTTTGAATTTAACATTTTATTTGACTGATGTATCAATTTCTTCAATATTATCTTCTACACCCAAGATTCTCTCTTCCATCTCTTGTATTCTGGGGTTGCTGCTTGTATCTGTAGTTTCTGTTCTCTTCCCAAGGCTTTCCTTCTTCAGGATTGCCTCAGTTTGTGTTTACTGTATTGTTTCTGTTTCCATTTTCAGGTCTTAGATAGTTTTATTCATTTCCTTAACTTGTTTAATTTATTTTCCTGTATTTCATTAAGGGATTTATTAATTTCTTTCACCTATTTAGAGAATTTTCTTATGCTTCTTTAACTAACTTATTCATATCCTTTTTTAAGGCCTTTATTATCCTCATAATGTTGTATTTAAGATCATCTTCTTTTGCTTCAGCTGTGTTAGGGAATTAAGGTCTTGCTGTAGTAGGATAACTGGGTTCTGGTGATGCCATATTGCCCTGGCTTTTGTTTATTGTGCCTTTACGCTGCCTTTTAGCCATCTGGTTGTCCTTGGCATTGGTTGGATGCTCCAGATGCTGACAGGACTCCTCAGAGAGGCAGGCAGAGCCTTGGACCTGATAACGGAGTTCAGGGAATAGCAGGCTCCTCATTTCTGCTGGCTGAGTGTTCCTGGAACCTGCAGGCCTGATGTTTCTTTGTAAGTTGTGTTCCAGGTGGGCAGGAGAAAGGCTGGGCTGGCTCTAACATGGCTGTTCCTGGAGACACACAAGCTTGGGTAACCTTGTGGCTGGTAGACCTCTTTTAGAGGGTAGGTTATGGAGCTTTGTGGAGTGTGTCCCCTGGCAGGCCCTTTCCTCAGTTTCTTAATCATGTAATATAACATCAGTGGCTATCATATTTAAGTTTGTGATACTAAAGGAATGTTTCTCCAGGAACATATCATATTAGGTGTAATTATTATCTGGTTACTGTTTCATTTGGAAAATAATCATGGTATGAGAAGATATGATTGTATGTCAAATTAACAAGGGGTGGACTTGTGATGGCTATTCTCAGTGTCAACTTGATTACATCAGGACTTAACTAAAACCCAAGTGGCTGGGCACACTGTAAGGGACGTTTTTCTTAATTAAATTATTTGAGGTGAGAAGACCCACTTTTACACTGGGTCTTTTCAGGTGGGATGATCCACTTTTAATGCAGATCTTTTGAGGTGGGGAAGTTCCACCTTTCGTCTGAGCCACAGTTTCTGCTGGCAGCCTATATAAAGGAAATAGAACAAGAAAGATTGATCTCGTTCCCTGTTTGCTCTTACTGGCAAGTTCATTTCCTCACTGACATTACAGTGTACGTCTTTGGAATTCTTCTTATAGTGAAGATCAGTTGAGATATGCAGCCTCATGGACTGAACAGCTACTGGATTCTTGGACCTTCCTTTGTTAGGTAGAAATTGTTAGGCAAGCTGGATCACAGTCTGCAAGCCATTCTAATATATATATATATATATATATATATATATATATATATATATATATA
>OU015744.1:131991316-132005783 GCA_907169655.1 Acomys percivali | reverse complement strand
ATATATATATATATATATATATATATATATATATATATATATATATAGAGAGAGAGAGAGAGAGAGAGAGAGAGAGAGAGAGAGAGAGGGAGGGAGATTCATTCTATTAGTTCTGTTCCTTTAGAGAGCCCTGACTAATTGAATGCTAATGCCTCTTTCTTTTCTGTTGATGTCCTCTGGCTGACTAGGGTAGGCACCCACTGATTTCCTGAACCAAGCATGGCCTCCAAGCCCTATCCCCTGAGATATATCACCAATAAACAGAAGGCAGAGATCAGGCTCATCTCATCTCCGGTCCAGTGGCCTTCTGTCATCTCTAACTCTGCTGCTAAACTTTTCATCATCTTGTCATGATAAATATCAAATGTACTTTACATTTTATATCTAGTTTCTCAATAATATGAGGTCTGGTGATATTTCACAAGTTTTCCAAATTTATGGTGCTTTTTAGTACAAACTAGAATTAACCACATTTTTCTTCCTACTTTATAAGACATAATAATAATTTACTGATGAATGAAATTTAAAAGGGAATTTTTAAAATTTATCAGGAATGCCTTTTAGCCATTCTGTTGAGATATAACAATAAACTCTTTGGAATCTGCTTGTTTTAACTTTTTCTCCTCATCCTGAGAGGTTAAATGATGTATTTCATGTTAAATGTCCTTTTAAAAAAGATGGAGATTCATTTATGTTAGATTAATTTTATAATATAAGTGAAAATAGGTTTCTAGAATATCCAATGATGTACAATTTCTTTAATGTAGATTAAACTAGATTTAGAATTAGATTAACTCTAAACTAATCTTTGTATCAGTGATGTCTTACAGAAACACCTTTTCCATATAGGGTGGGCAACTATGTGCATTCACCATATCTAGAACGTAAACAATGAGGCTGTCACTTTTTACTCATATTCTGGCTTGTTTTCATGCAGGGAGAGTCATCTTTCTCTCTGCATTTTCCTTTCCTCCCTGCCCCAGGTAGGATCCTTGTTATTTCTCCACAAAGTTAGGTGCTTGTCCTAATTAGATTAATTGTCAACCTGACACAGCCTACAGTCATCTGAGAGAAAAGCCTTGATTGAGAGCTAGCTTAGATTAGGTTGGCTTGTGAGTATGTCCATGTAGGATATTTTCTGCACCTGGGTGCAGGTACATGCACACGTGTGCATTGCTGTGAATGGAGTTAGTTTCTGCAGTTCTTTATCTGCAAGTTCATTGACACTAGTTTTTATATGCAGACTTTTGCATACTGCAATTTAACTACATTCACTTACTAGACCTAGTCATTTCTAGTGGAGTCATCTATAAACAAGGATGATTCCAGAAAATCAGACAGGGTTACTGTTGTCTTCTGGGTTTGATAATAAGTTCAATACCCTCAGTTTCTCCTAAAACCCATCAGAGGAAGTGGCATCAGAAGCTGTGGTCACACTCAAGCACTATCAGCTTGAGTTTGCAAACTTTCAGAGAGATGCTGTGTAATTGCTGCTGAGTCTCCACCAAATTTCTTTTCCCCTTTCCTACAGAATGCTCATGGATGCACAGAGCTCTAGTAGGCGTCAGCCTCCACTGCTTCTGGCAGTTCATTTTACTGTCTCTACAGACTTGTCTCCTCTTAGGGATGCATTTTTACTTTCTAACCTGATACAGTAGAAAGAGATGCATCTGGATAGCAACATCAAGATAGGGCCATAATAATCAGCAGACAAAAAATTTAAGGATTTTGAGTGATAAGTTTTAAAATAATGAATGAGTTGAATCAAGTAGCAATGCTGCATGAAATATAAATTTACTTTTCTAAACACCAATTTAAGACACAAATAAATATCTTTAACAAACTTATTGTTGCCAGGCCTGGTGGCGCACACCTGTAATCCCAGCACTCAGGGAGGCAGAGGCAGGCAGATCACTGTAAGTTCAAAGCCATCCTGGGCAACAAAGCTAGTCCAGGACAGCCAAGGCTACACAGAGAAACTCTGTCTCAAAAAGACAAAAAAACAAAACAAAAAACTTTATTGTTAATGCAAAATTGTTTGCCTCCCTATTTTAAATTTTGTGATTAATGCATTGCAATAACCATAATTTCTCCCTCAATTTTAGTTAAGAATTTTGTACAATTTAATTTTATCATATTAATCCCTTCCTTTATTCTTCCAAGATTCATCCCACTTCCCTATACATCCTACTTAGTGTCTTAAAAATTAAAACCAAAAAATCAAGTACAGTTTTCACTGCCCACACAGTCTTAGATATGTCGCCTTCCTTCACTGGAAGGAGGTCAATCCACCAGCAGCCACACCTTTAAAGAAAACTGACACTCCTTCAGCCATTAGGTATCCTCTGCAAATATCTCCTTAGCTAGGAGTGGAACTTCATGGAATTTGGTGTTGCTAATACTTGCACTGCTTTTGTGGATGCTGTCACAAGCACTGTGAGTTCACACATGATGCACTGGTGTGCCTAGAAGACACAATTTCTTTGTAGTTATTTACCATCTCTGGTTCTTAAAACCTTTATGTCCATGCTTCCAGCATGATCCCTGAGCCTTGGAAGGAAGGAGTGTGCTACAGATGTCCCATTTGTGTTCGGGCTTTCAGCAGTCTAAGTTTCATGAGTGAAGAGCAGATCAGTTTACTGATACACTTATCTAAGCCCTAGCCACGGTGAGATAGGGTGTTCTTATCATGAACAGTGCTCACAGTTAATTTGTAGCAATGAGAATACCAATGTGCTTACTCAAAGGAAACTCAGGAATTTTAAAGCCTCATTTATTTCCGATTACCTTAATAATCCAACACAGTAAGAAAAATGACTTAATGAGATTTTTTTCCCTACAGTAATTTACTGTTGTAACACCAAAACCTGTCAATATTATTGAGACAGATTCATATTATCCATTCTGTACTTAGCATGACCCAATTTTCCCTTTGAAATTTTTATACATGTATACTCAATGTATCTTGATTACTTCCATCCCCTTCTCCTCCCCTCCAACTGTCGCTGGATGCCCCCCAGCACATCTCCTTCTCAACTTCATGTCCTCTTCTACATATTATGTATATACATAAACCCACTGAGCCCACTACTGATGAGTCCATATGAAGCAAGGCAGGAGTGCATCTCCTGTGGCACAGGGAATCAATGGCCGCATGTGGAAAGAATGGAAACTCTCCCTCCTACAGTAGCCATCACTACCAGTAGCTTCTCAGGAGCAGAGCCTTGGAAGCTTCCCTCAACCCCACTCCAGGCTATCATTTTGAACTGGCTTGATCTTGTACAGGTGACCACAGGTGTTGGGTGTGCATGTGTGTCACAGCATGCCATGTCCAGAGAGCACTCTTCCCCATTCTCAGGCTCTCGCATTCTTTCTGCTCTCTTCTCCAAAATGTTCCCTTAGCCTTGGAGGTGGGAGGGTAGGCATAGATGTCGGATCTATGACAGAGCCCTCACAATTGCTTATTCTCACTTACTCTCAGCACTAGGGACAGTAATGAGTCTCTGTAGTTACTGCTACCCACTGCAATAAGAAGCTTCTCTGACCAAGGTTGAGAAGAGCACTGATATGTGAAGAAAACCATAGCTGTTTAAAGGGCAGTTTGACAACATGTCCACTTAGCAAAACTACTTTGGGCTACGACTTCCTTAGCCAAGTCCTACCAGAAGTATACCCTGTCTCATGTCTCCAGCTTGTCACAGAGATGTCCTCATCTGTGGTTTCTCTAGGCCCTCTGCCCCCTCTCAACTCCCTACTCTCCCCAGATCGATCCCCTCCCTCATTTCTCTCTGTGTCCCTCTCCTATCTTGTTTCCTCTCTTTAAACACTTCTACTGTCTCTTCTATTACCCCTTTTGAGTGAGATTTAAGCATCTTCCCTTGGATCCTACTTGTTACTTATCTTCTTTGGGTCTGTGGATTGTAGTATGTTTATCCTATACTATATGATTAAAATCTACTTATAAGTGAGTATAGATAAGACAGCTAGTAGCCGTAGGGGAATACCAACCTACCCCCACAAAAACTTTAACACAAGATTTACCCTGCCTACAAGAAGTGCAGGGATAAAGACAGAGCAGAGATTGAGGGAAAGTCCAATCCATAGGAGAGAGCCATTTCCTGACACTGTTAAGGATACTCTGTTATGCTTGCAGACAGGGGCCAGGCATTGGTTGGATAGGTGTCCTCTGAGAAGCTACACCCAGCACTGGATACAAACAATTTAGGCAAAGCATAGGGAGTCTTGTAGAAAAGTGGGGAGGGGGGATAGAAGGACCTGGAGGTAACAGAAGTTCCATAAAAAGATCAACAGAGCCAACTAACCAGGGCCCAGAGCGGATTGTTGAAACTAAAGCTCCAACCAAGGACCATGCTGGGTCTTCATATGGGTCGCCTAGTAAGGCAAGGGGGCGTGTCTGATATGTTCTCGGTTTCTGCTTTTTGAGCACTTCCCCCCTGGAGGGGCTGCCTTGCCAGGCCACAGGGAGAGAGGACACACTCAGTCCTGATGGGACTCCCCTGTCCAGGGAGGGAGGCTGAGTAATAGGGTAGGGGGTATGAAGGAATGGGAAGGGTGAGTGGGGCTTGGAGGAGAGGAGGGAGGGGGTCACAATCGGAGATGTCTTAGCTTTTGCAGTGGATCCAGGTTCCATTCACAGCACATGTGTGGTAGCTTACACTGCCTATAACTCTACTTTCAGGAGATCCCCTTCCCACTTCTGGCCTCTGCAGGCACCATACACACACACATGCTGTATACATACATAAAGGAAAAACAGTAAAAACATCTTTTTTAAATGACCATGATATGTTAAGTGACTTCTGTTAAGCTGTCATGTTCCAGGTCAATTAATATATAAATGAATTACCAACATGTATTAGTTTCTTACAGACAGAAATACAAATAAATTGATGCATGTATACATGACTGACCAAGATAGATCCAAGATGGTGGTGTCTAACGCACACCTTGTTTGATCAGCAAGGCAACAGTGATTATTCAGCAACCTAAGGACTGATCTGAGAACCACAAAAAAAAACCCAACACTAATAATCCACAGGTGAGAGGAGTGCGAATTTTGTGGAGCACAGTTGGGTTTGGCCTCTGGTTATCCAACAAAACCACAAAGTCCCAGGTCCCCACAGAAATGGGTGCACAGCCTTCAAAGGCTAGTGCCATACACCTGCCAGTGGGCAACTCCTTATCTCCCTGGGGCACAGAAGTAGTTGGGGACTGCAAAATCAACAGCATCTGTGGGTTCTAGCACTGAAAAGATCCTGCAGTCAGGATCACAGGTGGATCTGATCTCATATCACCCAGAAAAGCCACAGAGAGCTCCTGGGTTTCCTAGCATCTGCTTCATGCCCACTCGACTGCCACACACCTGGCTAACAGGCAGCTCTTGAACTCTATGGGGCACAAAGCTAGTTAGGGACTGCAAAATCACCAGTGTCTGAGGGTTCTAGGACCTAGCAGGCACCACAGTCAGAAACACAAGTGGCTCAGACCTCAGGTCACACAACTAATCCACAGAAAGTTCCAAGGTCCAAGCAGGCACTGGGAATGCACTCTAACCAGAGGCATCACAATGAATAGAGATCAGTGTATGAACACAAACAACAATCCCCAGTACCATTTGATACGACCAGAAACTGGCAGTCCCACCATCACAACAACCCCTGGAGATACTACCTCAGCTGATGCACAAGAGAAGGATTTCAAATCTGAGGTTTGATAGAGCCCTTGGGGGAGGAAAATAAATCACTCAAACTAGAACTGGAATTCACAAAAAAAAGGGATGAAAGAATTGAGCAAATCACTTGAAGAAACCACAATCAAACAGGAGAAGGAAATGAATACAAGGCTTCAAGACCTAAAAATGGAGATACAAGATATGAAGAAAACACAATCTGAGATAATCTGGGAAATGAAACCCAAGAGAAGAGGACAGGATCTACAGACATAAGCATTACCAAGAGAATTCAATAAATGGAACTAAGATTATCACTGATAGAAGATATGACTGAAGCAATGGGTACACCAGTCAAAGCCTCTGACACAGAATATCCAAAAAATCTGGGACACTATGAAAAGACAAACCTAAGAATCATATGGCTAGAAGAAAAAGAAGACTCCCAAAAGCAAAGCCCAGAAAATATTTTCAACAAAATCATGGAAGAAAACTTCCCTAACCTAAAGAAAGAAATCTCCATAAATATACAAGAAGCCTACAGAACTCCAAATAGAATGTATCAGAAAAGAAAGTCTTCCCACTACATAATAATTAAAACACTAAAAGTACAGAACAAAGAAAGAATATTAAAAACTGCAAGAGAAAAAGGCCAAGTCACATGTAAATACAAACCTATCAGAATTACACCTGACTTCTCAACAGAGACTATGAAAACCAGAAGGGCCTGCACAGAAGTCATGCAGACACTAAGAGACCACAGATGCCAACCCAGATTACTATACACAACAAAACTTTCAATCACCATAGATGGAAAAGCAAGATATTCCATAAGAAAACCAAGTTCAAACAGTAACCACAAATCCAGCTCTATAGAAGATACTAGAAGGAAAACTCCAATCCAAGGAGAGTAATTTTACACAGAAAAACAAAATAAATGAATAACTGCACATCCACAAAAACAAAGAAAATATCTCTCTCTCTCCTCTCTCTCCTCTCTCTCCTCTCTCTCTCTCTCTCTCTCTCTCTCTCTCTCTCTCTCTCTCTCTCTCCCCCTCACTACCAATATTAAAATAATAGGAACCATTAATCACTGGTCATTAATATCACTAAGATAATGTTTATCTTTATTGCTGAGCTGTGTTTCTTGTACGCAGCAGATTGATAAGTCCTGTTTTCACATCCATTCTGTTAGCTTGTGTCTTTTCATTGAGGAGTTGAGGCCATTGATATTTAGTGATATTAAAATCTTCCTAATCTCCATACCTGATCTCAAACTGTACTATAAAGCAATAGTAATTAAAACAGCATGGTACTGGCACAGCAACAGACTGGTTGATCAGTGGAATCGAATCGAAGACTCAGATATGAATCCACATACATATGGTCACTTGATTTTTGACAAAGAAGTCAAATCCATTCAATGGAAAAAGGATAGCATTTTCAACAAATAGTGCTGGTCTAACTGGAGGTCTATGTGTAAAAAAAATGCAACTGGACCCATATTTGTCACCTTGCACAAAACTCAAATCCAAGTGGATTAAAGACCTCAACATAAAACCGGAGACACTAAGTCACATAGAAGAAAAAGTGGGGAAGAGCCTGGAACATATTGGCACAGGAGATAACTTCCTGAACAGAACACCAACAGCCCAGGCCTTAATGTCAACAATTAATAAATGGGACCTCATGAGGCCGAGAAGCTTCTGTAAGGCAGGAGACACTGTCAAGAGAACAAGGTGACAGCCTACAGACTGGGAAAAGATCTTCACCAACCCTACATCTGACAAAGGTCTAATATCCAAAATATATAAAGAACTCAAGAAATTAAACACCACCAAACCAAATAACCCAATTGAGAAATGGGGCTTGGAACTAAACGAAGAATTCTCAACAGAGGAATATCAAATGGCTGAGAAACACTTAAAGAAATGCTCAACCTCCTTAGTCATCAAGGAAATGCAAATCCAAACAACTCTGAGAGTCCATCTTACACCCATCAGAATGGCTAAGATCAAAAATTCAAGTGACACCACATGCTGGCGAGGATGTGGAGAGAGAGGAGCACTCTTGCATTGCTTGTGGGAATGCAAACTAGTACAGCCACTTTGGAAATCTATCTGGTGCTATCTCAGAAAACTGGGAATAGGGCTTCCTCAAGACCCGCTATTCCACTCCTTGGAATATACCCAGAACATGCTCCAGCACAGAACAAGAAAATTTGCTCAACCATTTTCATAGCAGCCTTATTCATAATATCCAGATCATTGAAACATCCTAAGTATCCCTCAGTAGAAGAATGGATAAAGAAACTGTGGTACATATACACTATGGAATACTACTCAGCTATTAAAAACAAGGAATTCCCGAAAGTTGTGGATAAATGGATTGAGCTAGAGATGATCATAATGAGTGAGTTAACCCAGAAGCAGAAAGACTCAAATGGTATATACTCACTTATATCTGCATACTAGCCCAAGGGGCATGTCCCATGAAAGCCTTCACTTACCAGGAAACTGGGACAGAGGGGAGGACATACTATTGGGACTCTAGATGAGAGAAGCATGGGAGAATAGCAAAGTAGAAGGATCCAGAGGGTCCTAGAAACCTACGAGTAGAACATTATGATAGGCAGATTTTGGCCAAGGGGTCCCGCTCAAACTAAGGCACCAGCCAAGGACAATACAGGCGGTAAACTTCAAACTCCTACCCAGATCTAGCCAATGGGCAGAACATTCTCCACAGTTGACTGGAGAGTGGGGTATGACTTTCACATGTACTCTGGTGCCTCATATTTGACCACGTCCCCTGGAGAGGGAGACCTGGTGGCACTCAGAGGAAGGACAGCAGGTTACCAAGAAGAGACTTGATACCCTATGAGCATATACAGGGGGAGGAAATCCCCCTTGGGAACAGTCATGGGGGAGAAGACTAAGGGGAAAATGGGAGGGAGGGAAGAATGGGAGGATACAAGGGATGGGATAACCATTGAGATGTAACAAGAGTAAATTAATAAAAAAATATATGTATAAAAAAATCTTCCTAGAATTCAATGAATCTGAAAGAACAGCATAGCCAAACTTATGGGACACAACAAAAGCAGTGCTAAGAAGGAAGTTCATAGCACTAAGTGCCTTTATAAAAAAAATTGGAGAGGTCCCATACTACCAACTTAAACACATCTGAAAGCTCTAGAACAAAAAGAAGCCGACTCACCAAAGAGGAGTAGATGGCTGAAAATCGTCTGGAGGAATATCTATCCCAGATCATTACTATAAAGCAATGGTAATAAAAACAGCATGGTAGTGCATGGTAATAGGCTGGTTGACCAGTAGAATTGAATAGAAGACCCAGAAATAAACCCATACACCTACAGGCATTTGATGTTTGACAAAGAAGCCAAATCCATACAATGGTACTGGTCTAACTGAATGGCTACACATAGAACAACATAAATAGACCCATATGTATTACTCTGCACAAAACTAAAGTCTAAGTGGATTAAAGACCTTACTTAAAACTGAACACCCTAAATCTGTTAGAAGAAAAAATGGGAAAGAGCTTTGAACTCATTAGCACAGGAGACAACTTCCTGAACAGAACACCAATAGCTCAGGCTCTAAGATCAACAATTAATAAATGACACCTTATGAAACTGAAAAGCAAAGAAAACAGTCAACAGAACAAAACAACAGCCTACAAACCGGGAGATCTTCACCAACCCTACATCTGATAAAGGGTTAATATCCAAAATATCTATTAAAAATACTCAAGAAATTAAACACCCTCAAGGCATATCCAAAATATCTAAAAATAAATGAATAAATAAATAAACAAATAAAACTCAAGAAATTAAACACCACTAAGCCAAATATCCCAATTTAAAAAATGGGGTACAGAGCTAAACAGAATTCTCAACAGAGAATATCGTGTGGCTGATAAACACTTAAAGAAATGCTCAACATCCCAAGTCATCATGGAAATGCAAAGCAAAACAGCTCTGAGATTCCATACTACACCTATTCAAATGGCTAAGATCAAAAACTCATGTGACAGTACATTCTGGCAAGGATGTGGAGATTGCTGGTGGGAGTGCAAACTTGTACAACCACTCTGGAAATCAATCTAGTGCTATCTCAGGAAATTAGGAATAAATCTACCTCAAGACCCAGCCATACCACTCCTGGGCATATCCTAAAGATGGTCCACCATACAACAAGGACATTTTCTCAACTATGTTCATAGCAGCCTTGTTCATAATAGCCAGAATCTGCAAACAACTTTGATGTCCCTCTACTGAAGAATGGGTAAAGAAACTATGGTTCATTTATACAATGGAATACTATTCAGCTATCAAAAACAAGGAAACCTTGAAATTTGCAGGCAAATAGATGGAACTAGAGACAATCATCCTGAGTGAGGTAAGCAGACCCAGAAAGACATGCATAGCATATACTCACTCATAAGCAGATGTTAGCCACTTAATTCAGGTTAACAACATTATAACACAGAGACTGATGTGCAAACTAAGGTCCATGTATGATGTGGACCTAGACCCTCTGCTCAGATGTAGTAGATAGGCAGCACAGTCTTCTTGTGGGTCCCATAATATCAGGAGTAGAGACTACTCCTGACAAGGACTCAGGCCTCCTAATGTCTATCACTCCCCCCTGGCAGGGTAGCCTTGCCAAGCCACAGAGGAAGAGGACACAGGTACTACAGATGACACTGAGGCTGAGGTCAGATGTTATGGGAGGAGGGCTCCCCTTTCTAAGTACTAAGGGAGGGAGGAGAAAGGGATAAGAGAGGCAGTGGGGTTGGGAGGTGATCAGGGAGGGGGCTACAATCGGAATGTAAAGAGTTCAAACTGCAGAACAAGCAAATAACTTATATTGCTAATCCCACTACATGGGAATAGCTCTGAGACTGGCTGTGATGCATAGACAAGGCTTCGTATTGGTCACAGTATCCCTGTGACTTATTATTAGATGTCATTCTTTGTATGGAATGAATGAATCATTGAAGATGTCTTACTTCTGCTCATACAAAGAGCAGAGAACCAGCCTTAATTGTTCTGTGCATCCCGCACACCTCATACAATTATAATTTTAGAACTGTATAGTGCTTGTGAGAAATTATGTTTTCAGAACAAAAGAACCGGACACTGAAACTGAATCACACCTGACAGGATTCATTCCTCTCAGCCTTCTGGACACTGACATCCTGCATCCTCTATGTTCCAGCCCCAGGTGCATCAGTTGCTGTTTCCCATCAGAACAGGACAGCTTCATAGAAAGCTTCTGATGCCAATTGGTTCAGTATTTCGGACTGTCTCACACAGGACTCCTATTAAGCCTTGAATTTCTCAACATTTAGAAACTGGACCACAAATGCTATCCCTGGCTTGTATAACCATTTTCCCCAATTTTATTTGGGTCCCTTCAGAGGTATTATTCACCTTAAATCAGCCAGAAGAAACTTTAAGAGAACAATATTCCATTTCCCCTAAGGGGGGTTGGGTATCTTTCTCTTTGTTCTCTTGGGCTACAGATAGTGATTTTCATTGGGAGTTGGTTATAAGTTACTATTGATCTTATACAGAGAGAAAACTAGGTTGGACTCAGGGATGTTTCTTTTCCTTTATCTTTCTTTCATAGGTAAAGAGATAGTCACTGAAAAGAAAGGGGGATATATAAATATATACGGATGATAGAACAAAAAGCAGAATATTGAATCTATTCAACTTAAGGCCTTATTTGTTACTCACAAATAAGGTTATTTTTAATTCATTGATTTAGAATTCTGTATATTGATGCAAAATAAGGTTAATTTTGATACATTGGTATAGAATTCAAATTTAAGATTATTCTTCACACACACACACACACGTGTGTGTGTGTGTGTGTGTGTGTCTGTGTGTGTAATATGAGGTATTACAGCCATCCAACTCAACTATAATCCAATGTTTACTTCCAATACCTTGAAAGTGATATTGTATGCTGTTTAGAATAATTAAGTAATACAAGCTAATTATTAGTTGAGCAAATCATGGTCACGTCCATTACTAGTCTATTTTTAATCACAAGAATATATACCCTAGGTCTAACAGATAGATATTATTCTATAGATATATAAGGTAAAATAGTTAGATGAGGTCTTCAAAGCCTCAGAGATCTACAAAATATGGCATTTAAAGCTTTTTAAAAATTATTCTAAAGATCCTTTGACAAGACAAGTTAACTCCTGGCAACACCCAGCCTACCACGAAGAAGATGATGAGCATCAAAGAACCTCCTTATAGAGATGGCTTCAAATGTGGCAATACAGCCACTGGGAAAATTTTCCTCATTTCTACCACAGACAGAATTCTGCCTAAAGGTGGGCAAGCTTGGATGCAGGCAGAGTTGACAGCCAAACTCTGCCAAAACAGAGTAAGAAAGTTCTCAAAAGTTCTTGCCTCGCAAATATGTCTGTCAGTTATATTGGGCCAGAAGGCTGTAGATGATGCTCCAATGTTTAAGAGAGTTTTGGGTGACTGTTCAGGCAGCAAACTGTCTCTGTCATTTTTTTTTTTTTTTTGGAAGTTGTTAACATGTACTTCCAGTTCACTCAGGCAACTACGTTTTATTCCTTTTCAAGTTTCTGGTGGGGTTGAATACTAGATAGTTTAGTTTTACAATTAAGCTTAGTTGTTTAGAAGTTAAGATGTTTTTAGATCTAGATAGATGTTTTAAGTTGATAGAGATGATGAAATGTGATGAATATGGATTTTCATTCAGAATTTTAGACTCAACAAGATAGGGAAGATGGTTACTTCAAGTTTGCCAAATATAAATAGCCAAATCACTATTAATGTAATTCCTGATTATTTCATGGTTCTTCCTGCTGTATGTAGTTTACTTTATTTATGTATAATAATATCAATATATATGTTTTAAAAAGAAATATAATAAAAAAAAGTTTTAAACTGAAAAGAAAAAATACTCTTTATGGCTATCCAAATGAAAACTGTGGACATATGCATACAGAAGTCTAACCTGTGTTTTCCTCTAGAGACAGCATCCAGCACTGTCTAATTCCCAGCACATTTACAGAGTATACGAACAGTAAATAATGAAGGCCACAGCAACCCTTTCCTGAGTGCTTTAAAATCGGCATTTCCACTCAGCTTAAAAATACAATCACTGTGCATCTCCATGGACATGGACATGTTTGTAATGAAAAGTGGTAATATCCTGTGGATCACTACATCAACACTTACTTCCACAGACCTTACACCGCCTCAGCAATTCTTCAGCTCTTTGGAGAACATGGATGTAGCAAGTATTCATTATCTTAGCTCCCCAAGGTGCAATCCAATGTGATGCACATCGCAAACCAGAATTGAAGGAACAATGCAACAGCACAGGAGAGCACTAACAGGGCAACAGGGTTTATTAGCCTAGCCCCATCTGAAGATGAGTGTGGTGAAACAGAGGTGCCGGAGGAATGAAGGGATGAAGTGGTCCAGCAGTGGACAGGTACACAAGAAGATCATTCATCTCAGGATCACACAACAACAGCACAAAGGTACATTACAGAAAGTGAAGAAAGAAAAGGGAAGCCCACTGTGTCAATAATACTTCATCATAATTAAATAGAATTAAGGCTGGTGGGGAGGCTCCTAAGCCACTGCTGTCTCCTAACTACCTTATGGAGATTTCAAAGCCTTGAATGAACAATCTCTGATAACCTTCAGACCAATATTTAATTTTAAATACATGTATATTAAATTTTCTATGAAAATCTAATGGCTTTTTAAAAAGTAGGATACTTGGAGCAAGATGTGCTTTGGAACTAAATTATTTTCAGACTGCATTTAGGTAAAAATGATGCCTGTGTGTTTACAGTCTTGAGTATATGACACTGTTTTGTGATATTGGATTGGGGCAGCTCCTAAAGGTCTGGGGATAGTGTTTACATACAAGAGGAGGCTTTAAGGAGATACAAACTCTGATGGTGCTGGGGCATGTATACCCTAGACTCTCATCTGCATCTTCTGGATGGAAGAATTGCCCAGAACTGGACTGTTTTTACAGTGCACATGCTACCTGAAGGGCACAGCTCAGTAGAATCACAAACATCCCTCACAGGGCAGAGGATAATAAATGTGTAATTGTCCCTGCTGTATAAAGATGTAGCAGAGTCCAAGTGGAAAGACGGGGCCATGCTTGGGAACTGTCCAGGGAGTCTTCCTGAAACATCTAAATCTGCCTTTTTGCAAGATCAAAGCAAATCACTCTATACATTTTGAAATGTGGAGGTTTAAATGGTCTAAATCTGCATGTATTTTAGACTTAATGCTGACCTCCAAATCTTCTGATTCCCACAGAGACAGGTTTTTGCTTGTTTAGGATTTGTGGCTCATGAACATCTCCAGCTCTGTGCCTTCCTTACGTTCAGACCTCAAATCTGACTGAAGTCAGGTATTGTTCTCAGTTGAAAATACCTCTTTTTTTGTAGTGACAGCATTATTCATCTTTGGTCCTCTATGGATTAATCCAAACGTCTTCTTCTTCTTCTTCTTCTTCTTCTTCTTCTTCTTCTTCTTCTTCTTCTTCTTCTTCTTCTTCTTCTTCTTCTTCTTCTTCTTCTGCTTCTTCTTCTTCTTCTCTTGTTCTCCTCCTCCTCCTTCTTCATTCTTTTTCTTCTTGTGTGAGTTATGTGCATGTTGATGTGTATGTCTGTGCAGTCTCTCTCTCTCTCTCTCTCTCTCTCTCTCTCTCTCTCTCTCTCTCT
>OU015744.1:131966681-131984393 GCA_907169655.1 Acomys percivali | reverse complement strand
TCTCTCTCTCTCTCTCTCTCTCTCTCTCTCTCTCTCTCTCTCTCTCTGTGTGTGTGTGTGTGTGTGTGTGTGTGTCTGACTGTCTCTGTCTCTGACTGTCTCTGTCTGTGTCTGTCTGTCTGTCTCTCTCTCTCTCTTTCTCTCTCTCTCTCTCTCTCTCTCTCTCTCTCTCTCTCTCTCTCTCACACACACACACACACACACACACACACACACACACACACAGCCTAGGCATCTTAAATTCATGTCTTATATTTCCTTATCCATTATAAAATATAATCTTATAAAATGTTAATGAGACACAAACTATAGAAGGCTGGAGATGCAGGTCACTGGTTCTTGGTTCCATCATCAGCTCCCCCCAAAGGCATGCAGACAATTAGAGAGCAGTGATAGTTTTATCAGCATGGTGGACTCTGGAAATGGCCATGTGCCAACCAAATAAAAGCAGACCTGATCTTGCAGCCTCAAGTGTAGAGAAGTAAACAAGGATGCATGTCCATCAAAATGCTGGATGATGAGGGCTTTCACAGAAAAAAAAGGTGCAGGTATAAGGCTGGGAAGAAACTGGCCAGGCTTCCTGGCCTGAACAGGACCAAGCAGTTCTAACAAGCCTGAAGAAAGGCACAAGCGTGCCTTCTATTTAAAAAGAAAAACCAAGTGGTGGGCATGACGCACATTTAAAATTATTATTTAACTAATATTTGATGTATTTAATTAACATTTAATATATTATTTAAAATAGATTTTAAAAGGATATAGATGATAAAGGAAAACTAGGGAGTACAATCAATATATCTGTCCATTCATGCATCTATCATCTATATGTCATCTACCTATCTATCATCTACTGGTTTATCTGTTCATCCATCTGCCCACTTATCTATCCACCACCTACTTCTATGTCTGTCTATTATCTATCTAATCATGCATCTACCTCTATCCATCATCTCTATCTAACTTTATTATTTATATTTATCATCTATCCATATTATCTCTCTGTATGTTTATCTATTATCTATCTCTTTATCTCCATCATGTCTATCTATCCATCTTTATTTTATCATCTACCTGTACCTGTCTGTCTATAATTCTCTATCAGCTATGGTTTGGATCTTGAGTATCTCCCTCATGGCTCTGCATTAGCTGTTTGGTTTCCAACATGGCGCCAGTGCTGGGGTAGAACCTTTAGAGTTAGGGGATCATGGTCAGTATTTAGATGCTTGGGTGATGGAACTCTGGGATCTTTTCTTCTTCTCTTTGTCTTCCCAGATTTCATATGAGGGATTTTGGTGCACACACTGTTCCATCATGATGGGTCTGCATGGTCCCACAGCACTGGGCCAACCCATCTTGAATCCAAACTACTAAAACATGGGGCCAAATAACCTTGTTTCTCTTGAAAAATTGATTATCTCAGAATTTTGTTCTGGTAATGGAAAGCTGATTCTATCTATCTGGTTGTCTTTATGTCTATGAATTTAACAATAGGTACCTTGTTAAAGGGTTCTCAGAGACTACATAGGTCTAGAAGAAAGTACTAAATTGGTACATAGAGAGCTCTAGTAAAATTATAGGACAAATATCAGCACAGAATGAATTAAGAATATGTAAACCTTTTCTCCCATCAAGGTATTACAAAGAGACAACAAAACATTGGAGATAGGGAGGAGGGAAGCCCTGAAGTTTGCAAGAAGCCCATCTTTAGGTACGAACACCCTACAGAGGTAAGGAATAGGGAGGCATCCACATCTAGACACTCAATAAAACACAGACTGGAAGATTGCCTTTCTGAGAGAAAGTGACATTCTCTGTGAAGGAATGACAATTGGACTGAGCCATGTTCAACAGCAAATGGAAAGAGAAAATTCCTCCATAGGTAAGTATAAGTTAGGTTAACTTTCTATGATAAAAACAAATGAAAACATTTAGAGAAGAGAAACACAGAAGGCTTTCACTGGAGCAGAAAGAACTATTTGTTTTTCAGGGCTGGAACAGGACAAGATGAGACCTGCTAAGAAAGGTGAATAGACTGAGGTGTCCTGATAAGATAGGACCCCTGGGATAGCCAGAGGTTTGAAGGATGCCTCTGAGATGTGTCCTGGATGAGCTACCAACAGTGAAGAAGAGTTTGTTGACAAGGAAGGATGCTCTGCAATCCACGCTGGCTACCAGTACACACTGTGCTTTGAACAAACACAAGGATGCTGCACTGCAGTGCACACTGGCAACAAGGGTCCCAGGAGCTGGCTCAGCTGTCACATGCACATATACTCTGGCAAAGGAGCCAAATTCAGTCTCATCTATAACATCAGCTCCAGGGGATCCAAGCTTCTTTTCTGACCTCACAGGCACCAATGAACCAATGTACATACATATATGTACAAACACTCACATGTAAGTATAAAATGCATATAAGCAAATCCTTACTAAAAATAGCAACAGGTATCCTGCAAAACCAAGTTCCTCATATTGTGGTGACTCCCCCAACCATAAAACTGTTCTGTTGCTACTTCATAACTGTAATTTTGCTACTGTTATGGGTTCATAATAAGGCTACTCTACAAGGGTCGTGACCCACAGGTTGAGAACCACTGCTCAGAATGTTTTGAAGGGAATGAGTTTGTTGACCCTTAGGGATTCATGGAGATGGAGAAAGAATATCATCTGAATTAGCAGAGGAGGAAATAAAATGAGGACTACAAGGAACAAAGGCAGGAGCAGCATGAAGATAAACAGGGCAAGCAAGATAATGAAAACACAAGGGGTATGCGAGAAATGAAAGCCCTCATATGGCTCATCACAGGAGAGCAGACTCCTTCAGGCAGCAGCTTCAAACATAGGAACAGAGGAAGAGTGAAAGCCCATGACTGGAGCTGGAGGGACACGTACGTGCACTATGAACAAAAGGAGGCACTCATTGATTCTACTTCAATAGAACTGGAAAAATCGCCTAAAATACCGACTAGATGTCAGACAAATACTAACTTATTTCCATTTAGAATATATATGTCTATTTATGTGTGTTATATAATATATTTGCTGATGAAGCTGCTGTGTAGAACACCTGAGATTTTTAAAAGGGGAGGACTTTATATTTTTTATTAATTTATTCAGATTATATCTCAATTGTTATCCCATCCCTTGTATCCTCCCATTCCTCCCTCCCTCCCGCTTTCACCCTATTCCCCTCCCCTATATCAAATTGACTAATATCATTTTGGCAAGAAGCTGCAGCAACTCTAAATGCATCCACCTCGCTCTGAAGCTTCGGATGCAGAGCACATAAACACACACATGCTGCAGAAGGAGCATAGATCGTACTGGCAAGTGAGGTGCAGAAATATCTGCACAAACAGGAAGAGCCTGGTCTTTCCTGTCTGAACTGGATCAACACAGAATAGCAGTGCAGGCAGGAAGCTGGAAGGGTCCTTGGGTTTCCAAATGCCCTGGCCTCCACCTCTGAACTGACCTATACTACCTGGACTTCTGATGCACACTCCTGAATTTGCTTTCAGCTCCTCCTGGGTGTGGCTCTGCCTCAGGAAATCTTTAGCCATCTCCAGGCAGTGTGATGAATGAAGTTGCTGTGGCAGCTTGCAAAAGCGTGGGATCTCCCCATCAACGGAGAAGGAAGGAACTTGTCCCAGGCCACTGCCACCTACAGTGGTCTCCCTCCTTGGACTCTGTGTTAAAGGCATATAGTCTTCTGCCCATCTTTAATGTCGCCACACCCTTTTAAAACCGTTTCTTTGTTTCTTTGAAATTTTTCATATATTTACGCAATGTTTCTTGATCACAGCCATTCCTGCTCGCCTCTTCCAACTCCCCCGGGGGCCCTTTCAAACACATCTCACTGCCAATTTCAGGCCTTCTTTTAAACTTTAATTGTCATCATTATTATTACTTTTGTTTTTTGAGCCACCAAGCTACTTAGTGCTGGCAACATTGGGTATTGGATGTGAGGGTGTAAATATGTAAAACACCACTGCCCAGCCTCCCTCCCCCCCCCCCCACCCCCACCTACCCCCTCACCAAAGCCTGGGACACTCCCTCCTCCAGCAGTGATTAGTTGACAGTAATACTACAGTAAGGGGTGAGGCCTCCTGACTGCCTTCCCCTTCCATGCTGGAATTTCTAACTGGCTTACATCTGCAGGTCTTATGCAGATAACCACAGTATCTGTTAGTTTATTTGTGCAAGGGGCCTGTCGTGTCCAGAAGACAACATTCCTCAACATCCTTGGTCTTACAGTCTTCTACCCCACCTTTTTCTAGATGATCTCTGGGCTTTGGCAGGAAAGACAGGGTGGTATAGGTGACTGACCTATTGGGGAGCACTCCAGTCATTGATGCTCAGTACTTCAAACAGTCTCTGCCTGACCCACTGTCTACTCTTTTGAACTAGATCACTGAAGACACGGGGTCAGCCCATTCCATATCCAACCATATCTGGTGCAGTTCCCACTGACCATTAGCTGTCCACTTAATCAGGAAGGCCCTGGTGCCACAGAACCTCCCCATATTTTTTTTCTGTTTTTTCAAATATGCAACCTTCACAGCCAGTGTCAAATTCTACCTCCCCCTTTTTGTTTGTTTTGTTTTTCAAGAGAGGCTTTCTCTGTGTAGCCTTGGCTCTCCTAGACTTGCTTTGTAGACCAGGCTGGCTTTAAAATCACAATAATCCCCCCCTGTCTCTGCCTCCATGAGTGCTGGGATTACAGGCCTGCGTCATCACTGCCAAGCTAAATCCTACCTTCTTCTTAATGAAACTCGCCCACTAAGGCCACTCCCTTTATAGCTTCTGACAGCTCCTGCAGGCACATGCTTGCTGTGTTCGCCCTTCCTACCACCCTAAACTTTGTTTCAGGTCATTGTTGCTTCCTTTATACGTCACAGGGGGAACCGGCTGATTGACTCACTGTGGGATTGATGGAGACACCAAAGTGAATTAGATCCTATCTCTCAGAATCTTGCAGCACAGAAATTCAATGCTCTTATGATAAAGGACCTGTATTCCAAAAAGGAGAGTTTTGAAATTGATTTGGAAATAATTTAATTCTAGAGCTATTTCTTAAACTTCATTATGCCCTGCAAGTTCTCTGTGAAAACAGATAGTCTATTTGTGCATTTCTAACAGGTATAAGCTGTTACTAACTTCATAAGAAAAGATTTGTTCCCAGTCCGTCCAATTCTTATTTAGTTTTGTAAATCATTCTAGCAGTCAACTTTGAAGTCTTTCCTGTCACGCAATCTGGGCCACTCCGATGAGCGCTGATCCAGAACGCACCAAGAAAAAGGCTGCTCTTATCAGAGAGACTGGGCCTTGTCATCAGTACACAAGAACCAACTTGGGTGCCTGCATGAGAAATGTGCACATTTCGCTGCAAAATACGAAAGGATGATACAGAATGAAATACAATATGTCAATTATATGGGTGGGGAGAAGACACAGTCAGAAAATGTCACTTAGTTGCAGGCTAATAGGGCTTCATGGGCGTCACTGCAGGGAAGTATAAATGAGCCATTGGGAGCTGTTGACACCTGTGACAATAACAGCATCAGCTGCCTGGAATGTTGTTTACAGTGAAGACTCCTGGAGGGAAGGACCCGGAACATCACTCAGGCTCTTGAGCACAAGGCACATGGAAAGCACCAGGTAAACAAACATGCTGAAACCATGTCCACATCCACTGCCCCCACAGAATAATGTCCTCACAAATCCCTTGTTCTCACACAAGCCCAGCCCTTGGTTGCAGGTTGGTTATTATGAAAGCACTCTCACACTCTTTTCTGTCTCATCGGCTAACTATCTATTGGTTATTTCCTGTGCATGGGAGCCTCCTGAGTATGATGTCATTCATCCTGAGGAAGAAGTTTCCATCTTCTGCCCACACGAACCTAAGAAATAGTAACTGTCTAATACATACATTGAGGGCAGACTTGACAAACCTCCCTCCCTCCTCTCTCTCTCTCTCTCTCTCTCTCTCTCTCTCTCTCTCTCTCTCTCTCTCTCTCTCTCTCTCTGTGTGTGTGTGTGTGTGTGTGTGTGTGTGTGTGTGTGTGTGTTTTGAGATAAGGTTTCTCTGTGTAGCCTTGGCTGTCCTGAACTCACAGTGATTCAACTGCTCCTGCCTCCCTGTGTGATGGAATTACAGGCATGCTGTGAGTATGTGTGTGTGTGTTTGTGTGTGTGAGAGAGAGAGAGAGAGGGAGAACGCATACTAGCATACTCATGCAGAGGTCAGATGTCAACATCCTCTACCACTGTCCACCTTATTTTTGAGTCAGGGTCTCTCTCTGAAGCTGGAGCTCATTGATTCAGTGGCCAATGAACTCTAGGAATCCACCTGTCTCCACCCACCTTTAGCTCTTCAGCAATGTTAAAAGCACTTACTGCTGTACCGAGTTGCTCTGTGAGTGCTATGGATCCAAATTCATGGCCATGAAGCCATCTCACCAGCCTCCTACGATTTCTCAAGCAATGGATTTTACTGAAGGCTGTGTGTGATGGGGTCCTTCCTTTGAAACTGCATCAGCGATACTTCTGTGTCTGGCTGAGCTTCGTGTCCCTAGACCGAGGGAAATGCTATCAGAGAAAATAGGGGAACCCTCAATATGCCCTCAGATACTAGAAACCATTCCTAGGGTGATTCTTAACATGGATGTCAATCTCAGAGCCACATGAGATAATACACAAGGAAAAGAGGTGGCATTTCTGAGATGGACGCCCCACCCCCACCCCTTCTCTCTCATCTTACTGTCTTCTTCACACTGTCCTATGCTCTGCATTCACTCCACTTGCCTGAAGGCATCTCCTTCCTGGCACCTAGTAGTTGTCCTGAGTTGTAGTCCATGAGCCTCATCTTCTGTCCTGAGACAAGCACCTCCAGGGACCACTGTTCCTCCAGTAGCTGCTCCTTGGCCTGGGTTTCCTTATAGCTCACATGTGGGTAAGGACCAATACTCATTTAACTTACAAGAAAGAATCCTGATTCCTGTTGACCACCCAGACAGTGAACAAACGTCTACTCACCCCAGGTAGGGAACGGACAACACAAAGTAAGGGTAGCACCAAAGTCCAATTTAGTGAGCCAAAGAGTTTTTTGGTGTTAGTGACAGAAATATTGGTGCCTAGCCATGCATGGGTGATGGCTCACCAATATGGAAACCTGGAGCACACTGTGCAGCCAGCAGACAGCAGGGTGGCGGAGTGTTCTTTCCAGGCAACTTGGCTGGCCTCTGCCTCTTCTAAGCAGCTCACCTGGTCTGAGAGTCTCGGGGCAATCTTTAATGTTTATATATGCCTGGGGAGGGAAGGCCCAGTGGATCTGGTCATTTTCAAGGACTTCATGAAGCCTTTGAGTCATTTGTTTCCTGAGTTTAAGGTCCACCCAGCAGAGCTGGGCACAGTGGCCCATGCCTGCAATCCCAGCACTCAGTGAAGCAGAGGCGGGCGGATCTCTGTGAGTTCAAGGCCAGCCTACTCTACAAAACAAGCTCAGGACAGCCAAGGCTACACATAGAAACCTTGTGCAGAAAAAATACAAAACAAAACAAAACAACAAGAAAAAGATCCTTCCAGTAGGATGGAATGTTCACCTCCCCATTAGAACATCTGGTGTCTTTTTCTTTCTTTCTTTCTTTCTTTCTTTCTTTCTTTCTTTCTTTCTTTCTCTCTCTCTCTCTCTTTTTCTTTCTCTCTCTCTCTCTCTCTCTCTCTCTCTCTCTCTCTTTCTTTCTTTCTTTCTCTCTTTCTTTCTTCCTTTTTCCAAGACAGGGTTTCTCTGTGTAGCCTTGGTTGGTGTGGACTTCCTTTGTAGACCAGGCTGTCCTCTAACTCACAGAGATGCACCTGCCTCTGCCTCCTTAGTGCTGGGATTACAGGTGCGTCTCTCCCAGCTCTTATCTGGTGTCTTAATGAGCTTCCCTCCAACATGGGAAAGTTGACTTCTGAGGAAACTGCTATCAATAGTAGCAAGTGCTAATGAGTTTGTGTTTGTGGGGAAGGCTACACCCAGACACAGACACCCAGGCAGTGTGTTCCATGGAAATACTACGGAGTTCAAGCAAGAAGAGTATATGTGATTGCATATCTAGATTTTTTTTTTTTTTTTTTTTTTTTTTTTTAGTTTAAAAAACAAACAAACCAAAACAGGCATGGTGGCACAGGACTTTAATCTCAGCACTCAGGGAGGCAGAGACAGGCAGATCTCTGAGAGTTCAAAGCCAGCCTGGTCTCCAAAGAGAGTCCAGGACAGCCAAGGCTACACAGAGAAATCCTGTCTTGAAAAAAACAAAACAAATGCCCTGCTACTTGCTTACTGTAACTACCACTAACATAACACATGTCTGCAGTTGAAATGCTAATGAAATACTAGCCCTGGGTCAAGGGAAGCTACAGGCAGCAGTTAAATGCCAATCCCATGCTGCTATTACATGGGTCTTTCTGCCGGAGGTTTTGAAGGCCTCAGGCACAAAGCATTTAAAGGTAATCCATAAATGATTCATTTAGCACTTAGATACATTTTAAGTCGACTCCCATGATCACAGCAAAGCTCTTTAGTGCTAATTACATATAATGTATTTATCCATCTCCTTACTGGAGAATTTATAGCCTAGGATTATATTGAGTTTTAGAATATCAGTAGAATCAGGATTTACTAAACCATAGTTTGTCTTAGGTTATCCTGTACCTGCCTGCCCTCTTCCTCCTTCTGTTCTTCTCTTTTGTGCCATTAATGAAGAGCCCTAGCTAATGTGACTCCATTTTTTCCACAGGCACCATCTTGAGCCTGTCCCTAAGTTCACCTTTGTTGTTGGTAAACCACAAACTGCTCCAAGAAGGAACCACCTTAGGCTAGAACCAAGCAAGTATCTAATGTCACCAGATGTTATAGATAGATTGCTTAAGCATTTGGCTGTCAGGCTCAACCAATCCCCTAGTGCCAACCCAACCTTGCTAAATGTCAGCCAGTCCTGTAATTGCCAAAATGGAAACTCCCGTTCCTTGCTGTAACCACAATAAAAACCCTGCCTAACTATGGTTGGGCTCTCACTATTGATCCTCTGAGTCAGTGAGGTTCCATGGTCAGACCTCAAGCTTGAATAAAGGCCCCTTGATTTTGCATATGACTTCGGACTCCTGGTGGTCTTTGGGAATCTAGCAATCTGGACATAACAATTAGTCAATTATACATTATTGAATCCATGCCAGGAGATTATAAATAGAGTGAATCAGGATGGATTAGAAAGAGTGGGAAGGAGCTGGCTGTGAGCAGGACACCTACACCATGCAGTTGACTCCAGAAGAGATGTGGTCAGTAGGATGAACTTTAACCTGAGCAAGGACCAGTTCAGGGTGAGCATGTGTCTGGATTCCAAACCAGCATCAGGTAGACCATAAGAGAAGGGGTTGAGACCCTGAATTCAGGATCTAAAGAGGGAGCATAACATCAAAGGAATTAGGGAAACTTGAATATGGGAACCAAAAGATCCAGGGCTGGCTGTACAAGGGCATCCTTGGCTGGGGTTATGCACAGGCCTTGGCGCTGCTCACTCTCTGAAGAGCACAGGCTGTGGCAAGACATAGACGTGTAAATGTGAAAGGACATTTATGACAGCTTCAAGGTTTTCTTATCATTATCTCAAGGGTAGTTTTTAATTTTGTTATTATATTTATTTACTACTGGTATGGGGGGGGTGTGGGTGCATGACGCACACATGAATATATTTGTATTGTCACACATGCATGCCATTACAAATGTATGGAAGTCAGAGGACAACCTGACAGAGTTGGTTCTTTTCTCCTACTGTGGGTCCTAAAGCTTGAACTCAGGTTACTAAGCTTTACTTCAAGTAAAGACCACTTGATGGCCAGGTCAGTTTTAGTTTTATTTTACCACCCATGCCTCAGACTAGTTTAAGAAAATCTTAGATGTGTATTATTTTTTTCTCCATTAATAAACAATAACGTATTTTTAGAAAAGGAAGAATCAAGGTTAATAAAACATACATATTCTTTTAAATTTTCATTATTTTTAAAGAAAATCACATTAACACCTTTACACCCATCAGGTTTAATAATTCCTTGCTCCTATGCCTTTGTTGGCATTCCAGAGCTTTTCTTCCTTGGAAGGAGAGCTACTGGGATGCTTCCCAGCTTTTCCTTTGATGATGAGACAAGCAATCCAGGATCAGTTGACTTCCCAGAAAGAACCTGGTAGTATAATGGAGAAATTATAATAAGCAAAGGACATGTGGCTGTGGCCTCTGCATTAGCTTTTGATTTAGAATGATGTGGTGGTTTGAATGAGAATCGTTCCCCATATAGGTGAATGACAGTCCCTAGTTGGGATAACCATTTTGAAAAGAAATAGGAGGTGTAGTTTTGTTGGAGGAGGTGTGCCACTGGGGGTGGGCTGTGAGACATCTTCCCTCGCCCCACCTCCCACCCCCGTCTGCTTCCAACTTGTGAATCAGTATGTAAGCTGTCAGCTACTGCTCCAGCACCGTGTCTGCCTGCTGTCGTGGTCTCTGGCATGACTATCATGGACTCACCCTCTGAAACTATTGAATGCTTTATTTTATAGTTCCCTTGGTCATTGTGTCTCATTACAGCAACAGGAAAGCAACTTAGACAAAAGGAAAATGGAAAAGAAGAGGATGCAATGGAGGTGTTGGTTTGCTGTTTGTACAGTGGTCAGGATGCCAGAAAACGTATATGCAGCTTAGATCTGTGCTACAGAGCCCGTACTGGGAGCCAAAAGCTTAGAGCCTGTGGGAAGAGTCAGATTAGGACCAGGAAGAGAATAAGGTAGAGGTGTCAGAAGATAGCCCTCTGGTCCAGCCTTTAGTACAGAAAAGGGGGAATCCATGTTTTAGGATGCAGATGGGGAGCTTAAGGGCCTGATCGATGCAAGTAGCCATGATAGTCAGAAGTGTTCTGCCTCTAAACTACTTAATTTGGGAAAGACTTTAGCAAGCAAGGAAAGAGCCTGCCACAGTCTGGCTAGTGAGCCTGTGGGACAAGAGGGTGGATGGGATCAGCCTGAGTGCTGTGGAGGCAAAAAATTTGGCAGTATAACTACCCATCCCTCAGATGGTGGTAACCAGGAGTCCCTAAAGGCCTGCATAACATAGTCCATCAGGCCCCTATCAAGGACCAGAAGACAGAAGAAGGAGTGTTAGCATGGGATTTGGTCTTGAAATCAAGCTGTGCCTTGATTTATATAAAATAGTGGTTTTCAAACTGTGCCTCACTCTAAGACACTCCACTTTACAAGCATCTTTTGCCTTTATTTTGAGGATGACTATATGCCTAGATGGACCTTCATGCCACCCATGTAGCACATAATAATAAATGACTTATTCCTGGCAATAGAAAGGGTGCCTCCTTACAAATTATGAGGGGAGACTATAGGGGCACATGAGTGTGTTAAAATCATATTAGAGAAAACACGCCCAAGAACTTAGCAGACACACAAAAATGATGGAAGGATGTAACTTCCTTATCAGAACAACATAAAGAGGTGGACACCAGCCCTGGGGAGATGGAGATGCCCCGTGTGTGACCAAGGACTGGCAGGGAGAGAACTGTCCACTCTCCTCAGGACTTGAGCCCCGTTTGGTCCCTTCTGTTGATTTGGTCTGTCCAATGCTCGCTGCCCATCCTCTCGTCAACCCATTTGGACTTCCAGTCATCTGTCTACCCACTCCTGGGTGTCCACGGTGTCATGTCCTTTCCTCTCTGCAGTTGGTCTCAATTCCACAGCTCTTCTCTCAGTCCTGTGGCCCACAGTCATCTGACTATGGCTGAGGTTCCTGGCAGCTGGTTCAGGATTTTGTCTTATAAATCCAATCTACTTACATTTCTAGAAGCCTATAGAAGCATTGCTGCAAACTCCTGAATCCTTTGTATAAAGGATATTCTGTAATTTACACATACAATATATATATATAATATATAATATATAATATATATACACCCACAGAGAGAGATTTATAAGATGACATCTGATTTGAGAGCTAATATTGCTAATTGAGATAGAAATAAAGACTCTGTATTCCCAAGCACATGACCACAGGAAGTGGGATAGTCTGGCAGCTTGTTCTCATTGACACTGCCTGGTACTTAGCCATATATGGACATCTGCATCGCCCCCTGCAAGAATCAGGAAATATTTCAAAAGAAAGGGTCAGAAAGGAAATAAGAGCCGGAGGAAGGGGTGGAGTGCTGGGTAGCAATTTCCTCCGCTTCTTCTGCAAGGGAAGCTTATGAGAGTCAAGGAGTAAATGAATTTCCCATGACCTGGAAATCAGAAGTTTACAGGATTCACCAAGATTATGCAAGGAGCAAGCAACTGCTATGGACAGGCAGCAGCTGAGTCACATGCTGCCTGCAGAAGGCATCTATTCTGGAATTGCTGCCTGCAGGAGACACCTTCCCTGGCAGTACTGCCTGCAAGCAGTGCAGCCTGCAGCCTCCACATCATCACTCAGGCTAGACTGGACTGCTCAGTGACCACAGTTCCTGTCAGTGCCCCCTCACCCATGTCCCCATAAGTAGTCCCAGCGAGCTCACTGCTGCTCCAAGTTGTACCTGGTGTGAATGCCACTCTGCTCTATAGTCAGTGGCTAACCTGGGTAAGAAGAAGCTGAGTCACATCCCCCAGGAAACAACACAACACAAGCTCTTGCTTGCCTGAATTCTTATGTTCCTCAAAAGACATTTTTAGTTCACTGATGAAAACATTACTTTTCAAACTGCATTTCTGTGACTTCAATATATCCTCAGTGCTTTGATCTGGGTTTTGAGTTTCTTTCTTTTCTTTTTTTTTAATTATCTTGACAATTTTTGCCAAACATAAGAATATTTTAGCTTGCTTACCTCAATTAAGTTTAAGGTGTTCTAAAATGCAGGAAGGATAGTGTCCTTGGGAAATTTTCTTCCAATCTCTTACTAAGTCCCTCTTCCTCCTCTCAACTCTCCATCTGTTATTTTTCCCTTTCAACCCCCACCTCCACCCTCTCCCTTTCTTTCTCTCCTTAATCAGGACCACATAGAAGCCTAGAAGATTTACTCTGGATCCTTTCTGTTTCAGATGTTGCCTAGGCTCATTGCAAAACAAAAAGAGAGACGACATGACTAAAAATACATAACACTGATGTCTTCGCAAATATATCATAAGTTGAACAATGTTCCCTTTGACAAGATTTCCTGTGTGATCATACACATATGCTTGTACTAATCTCCAAGTGAGATGCATTTAAGGATAGCCACAACCTTAAGGTGATCCTTTTGAGAAAGGAAGCACTGAGCATTTTTAAAAAGAAGACAATAAACCCTCAACTCTGTCCCCAGAGAAGTACTTCCTCTACCTCCCTACATAGCCTCTTCCAAACAGCACCACCTACTGGGAACCAAGTGTCCTAACACATGAGCCCATGGGGGACATTTCTCACTCAAACTACATCCACCAACCATCTCTTGAAAGTGGGTCAGGAAATGCCCAATTGAGAGGCACCCACACAGGTGGGAAGAAATGAAAGTCTACAGAAAAGCAGAATATTTGTTGAGGATGACCATGCCGACCAAATGCTTCTTGTTTCTCTCCTCCCTCACCCTCCCCTGCTCCCCTTTCATACATACACACATACACATACACACACAGACATTAATGTACATGAGTACTTGTACATATATGCACACAAGCACGTACAAGTGCACACACATGCATATGTGTACTTATACAAATATGCACATGCAAGCACATGTGCACATGCATGCATGCATGCACAAACACACACACACACACAAACAAACAAACAAACATACACATTGAGACATGCCATCACAGGGTGGTTGGCTTCAATGGCTCCTGAGGCTTCATAGGTTCAGCATATCTCTGTCAGGAGTGTCCAGGAAGTGGAAATGGAGTGTGATCAAATGTCACATGTTCTCCCACCTCTCTGGAACTGGCAGCAGCTGGGGACTCTGAATATTTTCTCCAGGCCTTAGCATTGGCTTGTAGTGCTCGTTAGAGATGTGACTGCAATAGCTCTCCAGATCACTCCATAGTTGAGGTTGCTGCAGAAAGTTAAAGCAATCCTTAGTGCATCCCAGAATCTATCACATACTTGACTGGCAACCCAGAACCTCATGAGTTCTATATGAACTCTTGAGTCTTCTCACTGCTCTACTACAAAGCGCTACAAAGCAATCAGGTAAAATCAGCCAACAGCTCAATATACAGCCACCTAGCACCACACAGCATTGGGCACTCTGACTTGGGAAGTGGAGGCAAGGGGATCAAACATTCAAAATCATCTTTATCTATGTAGGAGTTCAAGACCAGCCAAACCCAAGAAAGCAACAACAGTTTGTGATGGAGGACAAGGTTGTGGCTCCTTATCACTGACTGCCTCGGGGAACTGTGGAGGATATCTACTGCCATTCCTTATCTCAAAAATGTGACCTTGACTCTGATCTACAATGAATATGTGATGTGGTGTTTACACACTAAACATTAGTCAACGCAGAAACATGGCAGTAGGATTCACAGGCAAGGCCAGTGGGGACGCCGGTGCGACTACACTCCGTATGTCTAAGAAAGTAGAGAAAAACCCTGGGCCTCTTGGGTGAAGTCAGGAAATACAAAATCTAACAGAAGTAATTAAGCTTCTAAGAGTGAAACAGCCTTGCTCAGAGCAGTGGACAACAGACCAGATTTCAGGCTGATCAGGCGAAGCAGAAGGAAAGACAGGCAGAGTGGAAAACAGACCCCAAGAGCTACCCAAAGAACAGAGAGAAAAAGAAGAACCAGCAGGTAGTGCCCCCTTCTATCAGCCCAGCACAGCAGTGGCTGAATCTCTGCTGGTGCAAAGAGAGAGCAATTCCAGAATAAATGCTGTAAGGTGTAAGTTCCCCAGACTTGGTTTTAAGATCTATAGAACAAGGAGTTTATGAGTCCCGGTGAACTTCAACACAAAGAACAAAGAAAGAAGCATGAGACCATTCCAGGTTGCTTTACAGCAAGGAATAAGGATTGCAGGCCTGAGGGGCATTTGAGGAGGGAGATGGGGACACAGTGAGCATGAGTGGCTCTTGCAGTCTGAGGAGTCTGGAAATGCCTTCTTGGCTTGATAATGTCACATGTGCATGTGATTCATTTCGGTCATAGCCATCACCCTCTCTATCCCCACCACTTATCCTTCCCGACTTCTTAACAAAAGAACCAGAAGACGGGCACAGCTGCCACTCGCTGCTTCTCCATAGTCTGGGAGCCTGCACAGGACCTGGGCCTGCCTCTAGCTCAGTCCTCCAGGTAAGGCCACCACTGTCAGCAAGAGGCCATGCCTGGGTTATGTAGAGCTCAGTGACACTATGCATGCTGTGGGAACCTGCTGTGCTGGGTCACAGTGGCCTATGTGACTGAGTTCTCATGCCTCCTGTTTGAGAATTATGTGACCTCACTCCTGCATCATTTAAAATTGGTTCTCAGGGGAAAGTACTAAAAAAAAAAAACGTTTAGAGGAAATAGTTGTGTTTTGTACAAACTGAAAAGGAAATGCAAAATATCGTTAGACTTTTTGTTTTGTTTTGTTTTGAGGTTTTGTCACAACTCAGACCAATAGACAATAAAGCAATGGCTTCATACACATACACATGCATAGATATATACACACACATACATACATACATATAGGTTCATATACACATATACTCATACATATTTACACTATATATATGTACATGCAGACATACACATGCATACACACATGCATATATGTACGTATACACATGCATACACAGAGACATATACATACCTATAGATACACATGAACACATACATATATACAATATATTCATACATACATGTATATACACATATACATATATCCACATTGGCATAATGTTCTTGTGGACTGTATATAGTTTACCCTTGTTCAATGCTGATTGTTCAAATGCTGAATTCTCTACCCCACTATCTGGTTCACATTGCAATGTGATGTTTATTCTAAGTATCTCCTGTTTCAAGTTTGTGTAAACATGTCACCAGTTGCCAATAAAACCAGCTAGCCAATGCTGAGCAATAACAGAGGATAGGGTGGGACATTCTGATAAGAGTGAGGAGAGGAGAAAGAGAATGAAGGAGAGGATGGAGGCACGAGGATCAGGAAACATCAGGAGAAATGAACTTGGCCTAGGAGGTGGTTTAAAAGCAAGTATACAGTGGGAAATCAGAACAGGAGGAAAATATTCTAGCATGGAGGTTTAGGATGCAGTCATTATTGCACAGCATTGTCCTATAAGCTAATTAAATAGCTCCTGGTGTCTTTATGCAGTTATTTGGGTATAAAGCTGGTTGAGGAGTAACTACTAATTTTACTAAGGTAATAATTCAATATTAAATATTGATAATATTTCAACATATCCATGTACACAGGACACAACATACACATGCAAGAAAACTCATAAACACACATGCATACATATAGGTATATATGCATTTACACACATCTATACACAGAAACATATATATATATATATGTGTGTGTGTGTATGTATATAGGTACACACTACCCATACAAACATACACACATATGCACATACAAAGTACAATAGTTCACACTTAGAATCCAAGCATTTGAGAGGTTGAGGCAGGAAGATGGTAGGCCTGACCGGCTTCCATCTAAGTTTATGGCTCACAGCTATGTGATGCTGTCTTACTACTTGTTCTGCAAACCTGAGTCAGCAGCAGACATACCCTAATCCACTTCTAAAAGTTTGCATTATTTAAAGCCTGTCACTTGAAGTGCCACAATACTCTCTCCTGCTCTTTAAATGTTATCTGAATGGTCGTCCCTAAGGCTTGTGCATATCCTTCCCAGCAGGAGACTATTTCCATCCTGTCACTGTATTCTGGTCATTATTATTATTGTGTAAGTTAAGAAATCTGTGATGCATACAAATATAAAAATTAATCTAGATCTCTACTTCCAATAAACACTACATCTTTTCTTCTAAGAATTTTCAGCTATAAAATTCATATAATATTACACAGAAATATTTTTAAATTCACCAGGATATTCTTGGGTTTACAAGATGGTAAGGGATAGTCCTAAGAAACTGAAGAAAGCTGACAAGAAACTTCCAAGGTGGCAGAGGAGGCAATGGCTTTGCATTGGGCTGTGATGCACTAGCTCCTCACATCCGAATACCTTTCTGAGCAACACTACCCACAGCATCTAAATAAAACATGAAAGAACAAGGGGCTACTGAAAGGCACCAGCCATGAGCTATAACAGCAAGGTAGTGATGGCAGCGTGTCAGAGCAGGAAGAGAACTGAGGCGCGACCAGTCCCTTCACCTCGGACAGAGGCTGACTCCTACATGGTGTCACTCAAAAACTTTCTGGGAGAGAACACTGAAGTCAGGGTCCAATCAAATACCAACAACTTTCCAACATGCCTGACAGGGACAAAAGCGTAGCAGTGTGGGCAGCCTGCTCTTCTAACGGTGGGAATCTGGGCTCAGGACTACAAGCACATCACTGGGTAGAGGTAAACTGCTCTGAAGCCTGTCAAGGAGCTAAATTCTCTATACACAAACAAAAAGGGTCATGAAAATTCTAGTATCCATAAACATTCATCAGGTGAAAGGAGAGAGAGAGAGAGAGGGAGGGAGGGAGGGAGGGAGGGAGGGAGGGAG
>OU015744.1:131932939-131948122 GCA_907169655.1 Acomys percivali | reverse complement strand
AAAAAAAAAAAAAAAAAAAAAAAAAAAAAAAAAAAAAAAAAAAAAAACCTGTGTCTGGCAGTACAGGTGTGGCAATTAGTGAATCGCAGGTGATGTTTCCCATAGGAGGTTGAGTAGGACTTGGGAGGTAAATATTTATCAAAGGAAACCTGTGTCACCCTGACACTTTACCCCAGTAACACAAGTTGATAATCATCGGGGGCATGTACTCATAGCACATCGAGACACAACAAGGGAACTGAGTGGTGTCTCTCTGGGGTTGATTTGCGGTGGAGGCTGGTTGAGAGAAGTGAATGTGACTAAGAGGGCACCCAGAACCACCGGAAAACACATCTCTGTCGGGAGAGAGAATTGCTCACGGACTGCGGAGGCCCCACATGCCTCAGTCCAAATGGCTAAGCTGAGAGAACTTAGAACAGCTTTCAGGGAGTAGAAAATGGATCTCATGACCTTATGGACGTGGCCATTCCTCTCAGCATTTGTTCTAGCTCTCTGGGTAGAATACAGAAGAAAGAACAAAGTAAGGGAGCCACTGTGGACACTATGACACTGTGGGCTGAGCCAGCCAGCCATTCTTCTTGATGCCATTGTCTACTTCCTAAGGGACCACCATACAACCAGGTGCCATGAGGAAGGTGTGTCCCGCAGTGCACTGGGTGAGTCCAAAGACATCACCATAAACTTTCAGCAGGTCCCCAATGACACAAAATGCTGCTTCTAAGTCTAAAAATAATAGGATTATTGATGAGGTGCAATGACAAAGAACATTTTACCCCACATACATGACCTAATCATTTCCTTAGGCCAAATCCATGGAGTGTTAGGGGTGACCTTAAGGAACATACAATGCTTATCTACAAAGCTTGCAAGGACGATGGGCTAAGAACTAACATCTGGTTGGATGGTGTCTCTGCTAATCTTTTGTTTGCTGAAGGGGCATCAGTCCTAGCTGGAAAGGCTGCATGGGAGTCACACACAATTTGTGCTGTCAGCCTCAGAGTGGCAGGTGTATTCCAAGAGACCCAGTAAATCCAGGGGCTCACCCACCTGTGGGGTGCTTAAGCTCATGGACTATGAGCTGTGAGATCTATGTTTCAGTAGACTCAGAATATCCAAGACACCGCTCACCATAAACTCAGGCCCTGCCTATAACAGGGAGAGAGGTCGGCTGATCTACTTGGCAGAATTCCACATTGGTTCCCTGACTTGCAAGGGCCGGGGTAGGGGTGGGGCACTGCGACACAGAGGGCTGAGTAGCAGCCACTAGAAGTGTCTTTCCTTATTGTACAGAAGTTCCTGGGAGAATTGCTGAGTTTAGTGTCAACATTAAAGATGTAGCAGATGGTACCTGCTGTAATGCTTCCATGTAATTCTCTGGCTTTTCCAGTGTAGCCGTTGTGGCTTTTGGGTCATAGCTACAGAAATAACTAAGTGGTTACTCCAACCAGACTGTTCCACATGGAGTATGTTTCCTTCAGGAAATCAACACAGCCCTCAGTATCCAGTGCGCAGCCAACTTTTTCTTGCGCATTATTTTTCAAGGCAAATGAGCAGTTCACTCTGCTAGGGCCAATATACACCATCACAGTCTTGCATTATTCTTTCTCTCACATACTGTGCTTTCTAAAAATCTTGATTTTCTTGGCTGCCCTCAGAGCACCACACTGCTCCACAAATTAGCCTGCTTGGATCTGTCTGGTAGTGCCTATATTTGTGTAGTGTATGCAGGCCACATTTTGGGAGACAAATTCCACCCCAAACCAGCCCCCCAGGGATGTTTTGGGAAGGCTGACAATCCACATTGGAAGGCAAGCTGCTGCCACCGGTCTCAATCACCACAACCAACATCCACAATGAGGAAGAGAAGAGCTCTAGGCTGGCGAGATGACTCATCAGTTAAGAGCAGAGCTCTTAAGGCACCATTGAGCATTTGGAAGGCAGTAGTGAGCACAGTTGAGGTATGTTACTCAAGCCCAACTAATGGGCTCACAATCTGAAGATCCTTGAGGTATCTGTGGACAGTAGGGAGCTGTGTGAAGACACAGACAAATCTGTGAATCCATCTAAAAATAGCCGCTGGTAAACATTGAATACCTAACTAGGTCCAGGAGGTAAGCCTGTGCTTCATTACCAGCTGTGGATTACATGATTGAAGGTTGTAAACCCCTAACACTAACCTCCCATGAGTGGAATGGTGTATGAGACACATCTTGGACAAGTCTGGGTGTGTTTGGTTAAGGCACATAAGCAAGTATTTTATAGTCCTTCACCTTGACCACTTTCCTTCATCCATGCACCTGTGGCATTATTTCTGCCCCACTGGTCTAAAACTCAAAAAGTCAAACCTAGTTCATAGGTAGTGATAACTGTGTGCTGGTACCAACAAGTACTGCAGGTCTGCTCAGGGTCAAGCTGATGACAAGGAAAAAAGGACCTCCTGGTAGGTAAAACTTAAGGCAATGCTTTAAGCTGCTGAATTTTCACTGCTGTAAGGAGATGTAACAAAGTAGTATTTTATCCTGATGTGTGGAGCCTAATAGGTGGAAAAGGGATGTTTAAAGGTATATAGAAGGAATAGGAGAATGGGCACAGATGGTGAAGATGGTGGGATCCCTATGACTATGCAATGGGGAGATATCCACTGCAGAGGAGGTGATGTGGACAAAGCAGATTCTGTAACATCGCTGAGCTGCTTTCTTTGGAAACCTCTGGAGTTGCTCAGCACACTTATCAAGGATCACTTGAGGTTCATCTTCACCACCAACTTTTCTGGATTTGGAATCACCTAGGAGACACATCTCTGGGCTTGTCTATGCAGGTGTTTGCAAGGATGTTTAAATTAGGTGGGAGAGCCACCCTAAATATGGGCAGCATTGTTTTACAGGTTAAGATACTTAACTAAATGAAATTATAGAAAGAAACAGCAAGATGGCCACCAGCATTCTACTCTCTGCTTCTGACTGCAGATGCAATGTGACTAGCTGCTTCATACTCATGCCATTGTTAGGGGACCCACCTATACACATCTGCTACATGTTTGTAGGGGGTCCATTTCATGCATCTTTGGTCTCTGTGTGCCCCTATGAGTCTATGTTAGTTAACTCTGTAGGTCTTCTTGTGGTGTCCTTGACCCCTTCAGCTTCCTCTATACATCTTCCCATTCTTCCAGAAAACTCCCCAAAGAAGCATCCAATGAAGAATGCTTGAATCTCACTCAGAAGAGGAAATAAAATAAACATCTGACGTAGATGGACAGAGGGAACTGGGTGGGTGAGGGGGTAGGGAAGGTAACAAGGATAGAGATCTGATGTAGAGAGATAGGGGTGGGGAGTGGAGAGAGGACAAGTAGAGAGGATGGAAATCGATGGGAGCATATCTGGGACAGTGGAGGCTCCTGAGAGTCTATGGAGATAATCCTAGCTGAGACTCCTAGCAGCAGGGCTTAAGGAGTTGCCACTGCCTGTAGCCAGGTAAGACTTCCAGAGGAGGGAGAAGGACACCAACACACCTATAAAACCTTAGACCCAAAATTTGTCTTGCCTAAAGAAGTGTAGGGATCAAGATAGAGCAGAGATTGAGAGAATGGCAACCCAATGACTGGCCCAACTTGAGACCCATCCCGTTTGAGAGAGATCCAACTCCTGTTGGATCCAACACTATTAATGGTGTTCTGCTATGCTTGTAGACAGGAGCTTAGCATAACTGTCTTCTGAGAGGCTTCTTCCAACAGCTGGTAGAAACAGATGCAGAGACCCACATCCAAACAAATCTTCATTTCTTTAAGTTCCTTTCGAAGAGAGTTTCAATAAGAGTGAGTCACCATTAGATTGACCTGTGGGTGTATCTCTGGGGAATTGTCTTAATTAAATTAAATGAGGTGGTCACATCCAGCCTACTGTGGGTTCATTCCCTAGGCAGAGGGCACTAAAGAGGAATGGGAAAATTGACATAAGCACAAGCAAGCAAATGAAAATGCACACATTTGTTCATTTTTCTCTGCTCTTGACTGTGGATGGGATGTAACTAGATGTTCAAAGTTCTGGCCTTGATTTTTCCACAATGATGGACTGTAAACTGAAACTGTAAGCTGGAGAAACCATTTCTCCTCTCAGTTGCTTTTCCTTAGGGTATTTCGTTAGGGTATTTTATCATAGCAACAGAGGAGATCACTAAACAACACAGTACCAGGGGATGGATCCATCGTGATCTGCTCTTTGTTAAGGCAAGTCTGGATCCCACTGCCAATACCAGTGACAGCACCAAGCCTCTGATGACAATGCCCTCCAGGAGGGACCACCCAGTTACCTGTCACCAGATTAACTGCATGAAACAGCAGATATTATTCTTGGTGTGCTGCTATGTGCACTGCTCAGACCGATTTGCCTCCCTCTCTTTGATGCCTCTGTGGGAACCACCACTAAACTCCTCTTTATGGGCCTCACAGTCTTCTGCACAGCATGGCTTCTGCTATTAACCTGCACTTTGTAGTAGAGATGACCACACACATTCTGTCAGCTGGGGCTATTAGAGCAGAGAAGTAGCTTCCTGAAAGCTCAGCTTAAACTCTTTCAGAAGGTGAAAGCCTGAAAGGAAGAAGTTGTAGGCATAAGGTTATTGTGTGATTCAAATGCTGATTTCTGTGCCCCTATATCTGGCTTCAATCCTTGTTCTGAGAATCTACCAGTCTCAATGTTATGTAAACACTGCTCCCCTGTTGTCCCCTGATATGCCACTAAAGCAGCTTACAGCCAGTCACTAGTCAGGGAGAGAACAGGGCTAGACTTCCTGCCAGCCAGGGGAAGAGGAGTTAGAGGAGCAGGTAGGGGATTCAGCCACAGGAGAGGTACAGGAGACATCAGGAGCAGGGAAAGCTACAAAGTTCAAGTATCTCTGCAGTGTATACTGGGAGGAAACCAAAGTAACTTAGAGGGTTAAAGAATAGAGTAACAACTTTTCAATTCTTGTGCTATGAAGCTTGTTTAAATAATACAATAGAGTCTCAAATATTTGTGTGATTGCCAAGTTAAGAGAGAAACTGAAAAACAAGCACAGTTTTATAAAAATAACCTTAACACTTTGGCACCCAATGTGGGGCAGAACTTACACAAATCTAGGCAGACGTTAAATAGAAACTAAACTTAAACAGAAAGCAGTTTCTTAGTTCTGTTTCTTAAAGAAAAACATAACAATTGGCAGTTTCTAAGGCAGGAGCTCACAACTTCCTGATTAAACAGACACCCTACCCTGCACCTCCCTTCCCCGCCCCGCCCCACAGAGGAACAAGGCTTCCAGCTGGTTGCAAACAAGAAAACAAAACAAAAACAAAAAACCGATCCAAATCCCAGAGAAGCAAGGCAGAAGCATTCTTTTAGGAAACCTTTTCTAATAAAAAACAAAGTGGCTCTTTAACACAAGCAATCTTCTCAAAGTCAGCTTTTCCTAGCCAAGGCAGAAAGGTAAATATCTTTTAGAAGAGGATTTTGCTGGCTTGACTCATGCAGGACAGAGGACCAAACACTTGTGGACTCAGTAACTTCCCAGAGTGGGGGAAGCAGGAGCCAGAGGCAGACTGAGAAGTCTCAGGCAGCTGACCTGGTGAGGTCTACAAGGGAAGCTGTGTCTAAGAAAGTGAAGTCCTTAGGGAGAGGTTTAGCGATTAATGAAGATTATTTTCTATGGTGAAAATGGGGAAAGACACGATGACACAATGTTTCTGGATTCCATTTGAGTTTGTTTCTCTTAACATACAAATAATTTTTTCAATGATGATTTTAGTTTTGTATGTCCTCATTGAGAGAGATCAGAATAAGTCTGACTTGTAGAAAGAAAAGATTGAGAAATTAGATGCTAAATTAAAGACCATAGAACAGATATTGGAGGAATCTTTGAACCAAAATAGGGAACCTTCAGAGAAATACACTTTGGGACTTACAATAACACCAAAAGAGGAGTTCTAGATGAGGAAAATCCACAAAGGCTTGAAGAAATTGCAGAAGGGCATCCCATTGAGATGCTAGGTAGAAACTCTTTGGCTGTAGGCCAACATGATCAGACAGGATATTGTATGCGTATTGTCAAGGTTCAATTATTGGATGAAGGTCTATATGCTAAAGCAAAAATGTAAATCCTGTTTGATGCTGCCTTGGAACAAGGTCATAGAGTAGCTTGTGTGCTCCATTCTGCAGAATTTGGAGAACTGAAGTATGTGCACCATGCTATATGTTCATATTCAGAATTCCAATGGGCTTCTGCCTTAAATTATGGAGAACATAATTCTAAGGTTACACATTTGTTAGAGATGGTGACTGTCTTGGAGCTGCCTCTTCAAATTGGAGCTAATGGTAGGTGATTCAGCACATATATTCATTGGAATACAATAATTTTTAGACATTATGATATGAAACCCTTTATAGAGATAACTTACAATCCTATAGGTCAAACAATTATGAAAATATATAACAATAATTTTAAAAAGATGGTCATTAAACAAAATATCTCTACAAGATAGATTAATTAATGACTTAATGATTTAAATTTTTTTTAAATGACACAAGTAGCACACCTGCTAAGACACACTGGATTTTAGAAAGGACTACTGAATTAGATCAGCATATAAAGATCCTAATTCCAAAATGGAAGAGAGGAAATATGTTACATTGTGGAGGATAATATATTCTTGTCTCAACAGAAAACAAAAAGCTATGTATTCCATCAAAACTGCTGGAAATCATATTTGAAAGGGTAGACTTCCTAAAGATCATGGCTACAGATGAAAGAAATAAATAAGACCAAACAGGACAGTTAATATAATTTTCTGAACCCTCCACGTGGGAACAGCTCTGAGACTGAGACATGAAAATGTCTCTAGACAGGACTTCACCTGTGCATGGTCAATAAATCTTTGCCTATAAAATCCCCAGGAATCATCAAGCCATTCTTTTAAATAGCATAGATAAAAATTTATTTTATAGAGAATCATCTTTAACTGAACTGTACTCAGTGCCCATCCCATACATATATTAATACAAATATGTAAAATACCTTTGAAAGTTTATATATTTTGCAGACCAAAAAGACCAAACTCCAAAAAAAGACAAGACAAGCAGCCCAAATAATCCTACCTCACAAATGGCGTTGATAACTATTTCCTCTAAAATCTGCATCCAGGACAATTTCAAAATGTCTCTCTAGATTGTCCAGCATTACAAACTTTTCCAGGCAGTACTTCAGTTAAACTCTGAACTTCCTCAGCATTAAAAACTGGACAGCAAAAGTCACAGCTTACTTTATTAAGACTGGACAATATACCAATTTTCTTGGGCCTACCCAAAAGAAAAACTAAGTCCCAATCAACAAGAAGCAATTTAAGAAAACTCTGCCTGATTCCCAAAAGGGGATGGATGATTTTTTTATTATTCTGTAGGTGATAGATGTTTGTTATCATTTTAAAGGGGTTTGTTATAGGAATGATAAATAAAAGGGTAGATTATTGAATCTATTTTTAGGCCAAAGAGCATTAGTAAGCCAAAAATCTTACATTTGTATAAATCTTTATATATTAATACAGATTTAAGATTATACTTGGTTATGACATGCTAAGATATTATACCTATATGATTATTAAAAGTGCAATGTTAAATTCTCATCATTTTGAAAACTGCTATTATGAAGCATTTAATATAAATATGAAAGGCATATTAGCATTCAGATGATCAAACTCATTGTAATGTTAGATACTAGTTTAGTTAATTATAAAATTATGTTACCTGGGTTGACAGATAAAAAATAGCTAGAAACAATTCAGATAAGATTGATAGATAGATAGGTAGATGATGATGACAGATAGCTAGACAGTATTTAAAAACCCTCAGATCTACAGAATATGGCATTTTAATTTTTCATTAAATAAAATTTATTTAATAAAATTTTTGTTAATAAATTTTTATTTATTAATTTACTTTATAAATAAATAAAATTTATTAATAAAATTTTATTAAGTAAAAATAACATAAGGCTTTTTTGACAATGAGAGAGGTCTGCTCCTAGCAGCACCTCATTCTACTTCAAAGAGCATCAAATGCTTCATATATGACAACATAACCACTAGATGAGAAAAATGCCCTTATGTCAATTACAGACAAAATACTATCCAAAACTGGACAAACTAAATGCAGGAGAGTAGATTACCAAGCTTTGCAAGGACAAGCAAGGCAAGTCCTTTATATTATAAAACCCCTGCTTCACAGAAAAGCCTGTAAAATATTCTGAGCCAAAAGACTGAAGATGATATTCCAACATTATGGAGAAATTTTTAGGGACTGTCCAGGCAGCAAAATATCTCTGTCATTTCTATACTTTTGGGAGCTGCTTGCCTGTACTTCCTACATGTTTAGGTAATATTTATTCCTTCTTAAGTCTCTCATGGGGTTGAGGACTAAGATAGTTATAGTCTCACAGATAAACATAAATTGTTTAGGATGGTAGAAATTGATAGATAGTAGAATACTTTATTCAAAGTGAAAGAGTACAAATGTAAATCTTACCTGATAGCTTTCATAATCATTATTATTACATATAGTTTGATATTGTAAGAGAAAGTGCCTTTGAGTAGACTAAAAGAAAGAAATGTCGGCATAAGGTTATTGTGTGACTCAAATGCTCATTTTTGTACCCCCCATATCTGGTTACAATCCTTGTTCTGAGAATCTCTTGTCTCAGTGTTGTGTAAACACTGCTCCCTAATTGTCCCCTGATAGGCCAATAAAGCAGCTTACAGCCAATTGCTGAGCAGGGGAGAGAATAGGGCTGGACTTCCTGCCAGCCAGGGGAGGGGGAGTTCGAACAGGAAGTAGGAGACTCTGCCATGGGAGAGGTCCACATAACATCAAGAGAAGGATCTGGAACAAGAAAGCTACAAATTGCAAGTAACTCTGAGATGTAAGCTGGGAGGAAACCGGTTAGTTTAGAGGGTTAAGAATAGAGTAATAACTGCTCGGTTGTTGTGTTGCAGAGCTTATTATTAAACAAATATAAAAGAGTCCCAATTATTTATGTGGTATTTTGGTTAAGAAAGAAACTGAGAAACAATCACAGTTGTATAAAAATAGCCTTAACAGGAAGGATTCCACCAAAAAGATCAGAATAACTTTTTGAATCTGTAACAGCTGGATAATTCTCTCTCTCTGGAGGCTTACACACAGGAGTCTGAGAATTTAGACATGCATTTCTAAGTATATACTTTTGTTTGTTTGTTTTGATTTGATTTTGAGACAGGGCCTCACTACAAAATTCCGGCTGGCCTGTAACTCACTTTCCAAACCAGGCTGACGTAGACCTCAGAGACCTGCCCACTTCCACCTACATAGTGCTGAGATTAAAGGTGTGTGCTCAGTTTACTATATCTAAAGAGGCACTTACAGAATATCTTACACTATTAGTGAAAATATTGATCTCCACTTCTATGGGAGAGCACACACGCATCCTAAAACTGGAGTTAAAGACAGAGATGTCGGATGAGCCTCTGGTTGTAAGTTGGAACTCTACTGCCAACCCATTCCCAACTTCCTTTATATAAAATGGACATTTCACCATGAGTAGGCTTAGCTACACCACTCCTGAGTGGGATATTTACTCTGAAATCGCCTCTCGATGCTGTGCTTTCAATCGCTGCTCTAATTTCTTGCTGACATCACAGTGAATTTTAAATTCCCTTCTAGGCCTCCAATATAAATATGTTGCCCTACATTCACCAGTATGTAGAATGCTCATAATTAGATCTGAGCTTCAGTAAGGCCTGTGCCAGTCCCTGTGACTAGCCTCATTCACATGACTGAGTATCCTTTAAAGCTGTCAGTGAGAGTCTGTAGGGCTCTGCTTAGCACACAGTGCTGGGAAGCTTGATGTCAAGGCTACTGACAGGGCTCCCAAGCTCTGCTATCTTTACCTGCTCACCCAGGCTCTTCCCTCTGAAGACACATAGGCAGAACACTATCCATCCATCTGTTTTTGTCACCTACATCCCTTTAAAATTGACTGCTTCTGGCTTTGTCTTGGGTATCTGTCAGAGACTGTGATGGCCAAAAGAACTTAAGAAACTTATTGTCTGATCCCTAGCGAGGATCTGTTGGCAATCTGTAGTTTTGGGGGAGGAAAAGATAGTTTTCTGTAGGAACGTGGTGACCAAGAGGCTACCTGTGCTCCAGTAGGTGGTCCTACATTCTTGCACTCTGATAGAAATGGTATCCAAACTGGAATGTGTGCAACTCCAGTGAGCTTATACACTATATGCTAAGTTACTAGGGAAAAAAGCCATGTAAATTACATTTAGTTTAATCTCATCCTTTAAGAGTCAGTGCTTTTGTTTGCATAAATGTTTATTTAATATTAATTACTGTATGACATGTAATTAGTGTTATAGAATTTCAGAAATTATTTCAGCTGTGTTATTATATAACATATATTATTGTTATAGTTGTTTATAGTCTAGTAACTAATTGTAATATATAATGACTAATTATGAAATATTAAATAACTATATAGAACTCATTGAAATGTATTATTTTAGATATTAATAGTTATAATAATTGCTAAAATTCTATATTACTTATTACATGCCAGATACTGTCTAAAAAGATTAATAGAGACTGGTGGGATGGCTCGGTGAGTAGAAGAACTGGCTGCACTTGCAGAAGGTCTGGGTTCAGTTCCCAGCACCCACATGATAGCTCACAACCGCCTGTAACTCCAGCTCTCATGGATCCACTGCCCTCTTCTGACCTCCGTGAGTACAAGCCATTCATGGTTCATACACACACATACAAAATACTCATGCGTATAAAATAAATAAATCTAGAAAAAACTCATAGGCAATAGCTAGTCTAAGACCACTGGGAGTCTAAGTGCAGATTATCCGCATTCGTGTCTTACAGACACGGAAACTCAAGCACTCGGGTTACAGAGCTACCAAGGTCTGTGATAAACACGGGGCAGCTCTGAGGACCACACCCACAGACTCTCGTTCCTCACTCCACACTGAAAAACCTTCCCCCAAGTTCAGACACTTATGTTTTCCGAAAACACGCATGCATGTGAATGAAGGTTACAGCCACAAACATTGCTTGCAGTGTGAGTGTGCTGTCAAGACACTCACAGCTCATGGTCTGGGAGGAAGTGGACACTGCCCACTAAGCCTGACAGAGGGAGGCTTCAGATAGCTACTAAATCTCCACGGACACTTACAGGTCTGCACCCACAGAACCACTGGCATTTGTAGGTTTTCATCATTCTATTTCATCAGACTTTAACTAGGCCCACTATGCACTTAACCTTATTTGTGGGTACCTGCCAGGTCCCAGGCAGCATCATTGGAGCACGACCTTCTCACATTGCATGGTTTTGAGCTGGCATCCCTGTGACCTGGGCCTCACACAACTGCAGTTCTAATGCAAGAAAGAAAGAATCCACCCATAGGAACATCTGAGAGCTGTCCTCAAATTGCTGAGTGGGTGGGAGAGGGAACATTTCCACCTCCTCAGTGTGCCTCCCTGTTCTCCCTGAGCTCTCATTTTCAAAGCCAAGCCGATGCTGTGTGGGCAGGAGGATTGGAGTTTGTTTACAAACGGTACAAAAAATTATGTTGAAAACTAGCCTCAATTCACACCAACAGCTAAACACTGAAATAGTCTGCTGAGGGCTCCTCGAGAGTGCAGTTCTCTGTGGCAACCGTGCTCTCTGCCTCATACCTCCTTTGCAGTGCTCATGAGATCACTTCAGAGAACCATGCTGGTCACCTAAAGGAATTTCTGACTGAGAAAAAGAGGGGGTTTCACTTCCAGAGAGTAGCCTTTAGTGTCTTCCCTCCACTCTTGACCTCAGGTCTCTGATGAGAACCTGTTCCCCTGGTGAGCTGAGTTTGAGACACGTGACCGAGGCAGAATATTCACTTCATTATTTAATTATATTCCAGTCTCATCCATCTGGGAAACTGATAGCAATGGCACCTGCCTCAGCCCGGTGTCTGTGCATGTTTTGAAGATGGCAGCTGGACAGTGGGCAACAGGTGCTGGGCACAGACTTCATGATGTACCACATTTTGTTACCACATCTCAGTATGCTAATGACTGAAAGGACTCTTTCTGCTGCTGTATAAGTTACTTGGCTGCTGCTGTGATTTAAAAAAAACAAAACACCATGACAAAGCAACTTATAGGAGGAGGAGTTTATTTTGCATTGTGATTCCAGAGGACCCACTATAGAGTCTGTCATAGCAGGGAGGCATGGCAGGAAGTGTGTGAGGAAGCAAGAACAGGAAGCTGAGAGTTCACGTCATCAATAGCAAGCACAAAGCAGATGACAACCTGCATGAGGGTGAGACCATAAATACCCAAAGTGTGCCCCAAACAATGTCACTAACTTGGGAACAAGTGTTCAAATAGCTGAGCCAATGGGGAGCATTCTCCTTCAAACCTAAGTATTAACTTGCTGAAACTCCTGGTTTGGGTATATAACCAAAGGTAGAGAGTCTGGGTTTTGTTTTTTTTTACACACACATATATAATATATATTAAATACATAGATGCATACATACACATATGTACCCATGTACACATGTGTGTGGAGGCCAGAGGTAGGCATCACGTCTTCCTCAATTGTTCTCTACCTGTTTTGAGACAGCTTCTCAATGAGCCTGTAGCTAACCAACTTGACTAGATTGGCTGTAAACCCCAGAATCCTCCTGTCTGTTTCTTCCTACCACGGAATTAACAGGTGCACTGAACATAGTTTAAAACACATTTAAATGAGTTTGGAAGTATAAAGGCCATGATATCATCAACACATACACACACACACACACACACAAACACACACACACACACACACACACATACACACAAACACACACACACACAAACACACACACACACACAAACACACACACACACAAACACACACACACACACACACACACACACACACACACACACACAAACACACACACACACACACACACACACACACACACACACACACACACACACACACACACACACACAAACACACACACACACAAACACACACACACACACAAACACACACACACACAAACACACACACACACAAACACACACACACACACAAACACACACAAACACACACACACACACACACACACACAAACACACACACACACACCTGCTGTTGTTTTGAGTGAGCTCTTTTGTGGAATTGTGTCTGTGGTAAAAACACTAACATGAAATCTACCCCTGAACACAATTTGAGTGCTCAGTAGTATATGGCTAACTACAGGCCCTATGGCGGTACAGCAGATGTCCAAAACTTATCCATGACCAAAAGCTAAGACTTGCATGTCACAGAAGGAATTGCATACCCACCATTGTAATGCTGTGGGGTTGGGGGAGGCAGCAGACAGCTGGTACTTTGTACTTATGCAGAGCTGGTGTTCCTCAAACAAGCCCATCTCTTCAACACACACATATAAGTACATATATACATGTATGTACACACATAATATGTATGATCATATTCCCAAAACACACTCATAAGTTCTAGAAAGATTGATAGTAAACAATTTATAGGCATGTAACAAGGGCATCAGCTCATCTGTGATAGGTAGAGGGTTAACTTTCTTCTGGTGTTGATATTTTGCTGTTGTTTCATTTTTCAAGACAGGGTTTCTCTGTGTCTGTTTTCCCTGGTTACCCTGGAACTTTCTCTGTAGACCAGGCTGGCCTCCAACATAGAGATCTGCCTGCTTCTGCCTCAAGGGTGCTAGGATTAAAGGCGTGCACCACCACTGCCTGGCTAGAAGGTTAACTTTAAAAGTTGGACTGCCAGACTGCGAAAGGCCTGACTCCTAGAGTTGAAATACTTACTCTTGGCCATCAGCTCAACACATGAAATCTACACATCTATAGAGCAAGCATACTACAGAATTCTTTTCAGCCACCCATGAGCTGCTATTTTAAATGTCTAACTGTCCACTAAGAAGAACATGGCTAAATGTTACTTGTGGCCATTGAAGAGTGAACAACTTGTGACTTGCTTGCCTTTGTGAGCCTTGGAGCTGAACTGTTTTTCAATCACCTTCCCTTCCCCATAAGGAACAGCCAGTCCGCAGCAGCTGCTGTTCGCCATGCCAGGTAACCTGCTCCTTCAGGTTCCCAGAGCTGATCTGCCAGTTGTCCTAGAGAGTGTCAGCTTTAACCACACCATAGATCACCCTCACCACCACCCCCCATGCCATTGAAAACTATCTGATATGGCTTGGATTTTGAATGTCTCAGATGACTTTCACACACTGGATGCTTGGGGAGATCCAGAACCCTTGGAGCCTCCTAAGAGGTCTTTGGGTCTCTAGGGCATGTCCTGAAGTTGACTATGGGACCAATCTTTCCTTTTCTTTGGTCTCTTTTTCTTCTCAGTCATGGTGGACACTTTGGTTCTGCCAGGCAAACATGTGCTAGGACCTCCAAAACTGACTCATAGGGAAAATTCACATTATAAAACTCATCATCACTAGTAATTTCTTAAAGTGTCTGAGACCTGATCAATACAATATTTTACCATTTATACAAAGTGGGTGGGATAATTCTATGTATCTGAAAGATAAATATAACATATGGATTTATTAAAACATTGGAACGCTAAAATTCATTCTTGAGTTCTTAAAATGGTGTATCTATTACTTAACATTTTAAAGATTTTTTTTTTTCCTGATAGTGCCCTCAGTGTTTGTAGGTTTGGGTAGTGGCAAGGAAGCAGAACAGCCATTGTTTAGGATGTTTGTGAATGTGGTCCAGCAACAGAACATGCAGAGGAAGGTTCTAGGAGGTACGGGGTTGAGATAAGGGGGTCTCTCTGTTTGGATAGATGCAGTGAGGGGCTGAGGCACCTTTGGCATGCCTGTGCCAAGATGTGCTCATGAGAAATTACACCACACAACCGGTCCAGTGTAAGAGGTTTATTGGGGGAGGGAAGAGGAAAAGGCCTTCTCAAAGTGGGGACATGGGGGAGAGATAGAGGCTAACAGACAGACAGGGAGACAGAGAGAGGGAAGGGGAGAGACATAAGGAAAAAGAGAGACAGAGGGGAGAGAACGAACAAGAGAGAGAGCGAGAGAGAAGAGAAGAGAAGAGAAGAGAAGAGAAGAGAAGAGAAGAGAAG
>OU015744.1:131904455-131919073 GCA_907169655.1 Acomys percivali | reverse complement strand
ATAGATAGATAGATAGATAGATAGATAGATAGATAGATAGATAGATAGAGTAGGTATAGAGATAAATAGAGATAAATATCATATGTAAGATTGATAAGATAGATGATAGATAGATAGATAGATAGATAGATAGATAGATAGATAGATAGATGATAGATTCACACTGTAAGTTATGTCCTTCTACAGAACCCTAATAGCAAGCCTCAAATGAGAAAATACTCTCATCAGACTGGCCTGTGGGCAAGCATGTGGTATATATGTGGTACATAAATGACTCACTTTTGGTGGTTCCACTCATGAGCAAGTGTTAAACAAGTCGATCTGAGCAAACCATGAGGAGCAAACCAGTAAGCAGCATTTGTAACAGCTCTTGCCTGCAGCTTCCTGACTTGAATTTCTATCCCAATTTGCCTCCATGATGGATGTTACTTAGAAGTATCAGATAAAATAAATCACTACCATCCCAAGTTGTTTTGGGTCACAGTGTTTTATCACAGCAATAGAAACCCTAAGACAATTAACGGGGGCTTAACCATGAACATGTCCCAAAGAAAACTAGGTCCATCAGTGAGAAAAAAGAAAAACAGAGGTGAGGTAAGAGATCATCGACGTAGTTCACATCTTTATTCCCTTTACCACATCTTTCACATATTATTTATCCTAACTCTTAATCATCATTTACTAAGATTAATTCAAACCTCCTTGCCCATTTTTTGTCCCAGGTCTCTGCTATCACAAAGTCATATTTTCTCCAGCAATGCCTCCAAAACACCAGTCAAAACATTGAGGTTATCCATGGCATCTTCTCTGCCTTCTACAACCAAAATCAGGAAACTTGTCTTAGTTTTCTTTTATGACAAAATACCCCAACAAATGCAGCTTAAGTTAGAACAGGCTTTCTTGGCTCACAATCCCAGGTTTCAGCCCACAATGGCAAGAAAGTCACAGAGGTAGGAGCTTTAGAGAACTGGTCACCTGTCCATATGGTCGATCAGAAGAGAACAATAAATGGATACCACACTCAACTCTTTGTCTACCCTTACTAGGGAATGGTGCCTCCCAGAGTGAACAAGCCTTTCCATGTCAATTAAAATAATTACGATAACCCACTACAGACATGCTCATGGGCTAACCTCTAGATAATCCTTCATTAACACCTCTTCCATAGACAATTCTATATTATGCCAAATAGACCGACAAAACTATTCATTACTATACACCCCTTCTCAACTTCACACAGAAACAAATCCCTTCAAACCACAGCTTTGTACCCTTCGTCCCCAAAGTCTCATGTTTGTTAAAGAGTATAGAGTAATGTCAACTTTTAAACATCTCCTCAATATTCAAAATTCCTACATTTAAAAGTCCAAAGTCTTGTTGTATGGTGGAGCATCTTTCAAGTATATGCCCAGGAGTGCTATAGCTCAGTCTTGAGGTAGAGATATTCCCAATTTTCTGAGAAAGTGCCAGATTGATTTCCAAAGTGGTTGTACAAGTTGTCACTCCCACCAGCAATAGAGGAGTGTTCCCCTTTTTCCAGATCCTTGCCAATATGTGTTGTCACTTGAATTTCTTATCTTAGCTATTCTGATATGTATAAGATGTAATCTCAGAGTCATTTTGATTTGTGTTTCCCTGATGACTAAGGACATTGCACATCTCTTTAGGTGTTTCCCAGCCATCCAAGATTCCTCTGTTGATAATTGTATCTTTAATTCTGTACCCAACTTTTAAGGGGGCCTGTAGAGACTAATGCACAAAGCAAGGAACAGGCATGGAGCAGACCCAGGCCCCCTGCTCAGATATAGTTGATAGCCATCTCAGTCTTCTTGTAGGTCACCTAGTAAGGGGACCAAGGGTTTTCTCCAACATAAACTCTGTTGCCTGCTCTTTGATCACTTCCCCCAGGCAAGATGGCCTTTCCAGGCCACAGAGGAAGAGGATGCAAGCAGTCCTGAAATGACTTGATTACTTGGTAAGGGAGGAGACCTCCCTTCTGAGGACTAGAGAACAAGGATGCAGGGTGAAAGTGAAGAGAGAGTGGAACCAGGAGGAGACCAGGGAGGGGGGGCTATGATTGGGATGTGAAGTGAATAAATTAATTTTTAAAAGATGGGTTAAAACACCCAAAGTCTCATAACCATGAGCTACCACAATAAAAATTGAAGTTACATACCTCTAAAATATAATAAAACAGGGAGATCCAAGATGGCGGCGAGCAGTGTGGACCGTGTTTGGAAGCTCCAGTGAACAATTCAGGGAATTGCACAGATTTCTGAGCCAGGAACACAAAGGTCCCGACACCACGGCAGCAGGAGTGCTCCACGGTTCAGAGGGACCAGGGTGCGGAGGACCTGCACCTGCACCCTGGACACGGGAGGAGCACAGATTTTCTCGGATCGGAGCAGCAGCGGCAGAGGCAGCAGCATCAGCACCAGTGGCACCAGCATCAGCAGTGGCACTGGCTGAGGTTTGCAGCTCAGAGCTTTCTGGTGGAGGCGATTGGTATGGTGGCCGGTGGGAGTTGCTGTAGGAGAGGGGACTCTGGACAGGATTTGGGTTGCGTGGTGCCTTGTGACCCAAACTGGACTTGGTGGGCAGTTCAGCCTCAGAGTCCTGGGTTCAGCTCAGTGGACAGTGCCATGGAGACGCTGGCTCAGCAGAGCAAGCAATTCTGCCCAAGGCACCAGCTCAGCACAGCCACAGCTCCCCTGCTGTGACACAAGCTGGGTGGAGCGCTCAGTTCCATGCTAGGCACCAGCTCAGCACAGCTGCAGTTCTCCTACTGTGACACAGGCTGGGCAGAGCACTCAGTTCCACCCTAGGCACCAGCTCACCTCAATGAGCAGTTCTGCCCGAGACATTAGCTCAGCTCAGCAGGCAGTCTGGGGCACTGACGCAGGTGTAGGTCAGCACACAGATTCAGCCCAGTGGCCCTAGCTGGACATGCCGGGCAGATTAGGCCCAAAGACTCTTAGCTAAGCTGTGTGCACAGGCTCGGCAGCCCCAAGACTCTGGCTGGACTATCCACGCAGTATAGGCCCAGAGTCCCGGGTTGAATTCAGCATGCAGTGTGGTTCCATAGTCCCTGGCTGAGCTCGGTGCACAATTCTGCCCCGGAGACTCGGGTGGAGCTCGGCGTGCAGTTTAGGGCCAGAGTCCCTAACTGTGCTTGGCAGACAATGTGGGCCCAGAGACTCTAGTGGAGTTTTTGGTACAGTCCCGGCTCTAAGACTCTGGTTGGTCACAGTGTGCAGTTTGAATCCAGAATTCCTGGCTGAGCTTGGTGGACGGTTCGGGCCCTGAGTAAATAACTGACCACAGCACGCACTTTGGGCCAAAGCCCCTAGCTGAGCTTGGTGCACAGTCCCAGCCCAAATAATTCTGGCTGGACCCTGTGTGCATTTTGGGCCCAGAATCCCTAGCTGAGCTCGGCAGATGATTCAGGCCCTGAGATTCTAGCTGAGCTCGGCAGGTGGTTCGGGCCCAGTGTCCCTGGCTGGACTTGGCAGGGAACCCAGAAGGCTGTGGATACCTTGGCCTGACCCAACGCTCATTCAGAGACCCAGAACGATTGAAGGACCCACAGTACAGGAGAGCTGAGGATCACTGGCTGTGAGAGTCCAAAACGACAGGGCTAACCTCCTGCCATCCACACCAGTGAAGTATCAGAGCTTCCTGCCTATGGAAATTGTGAGAAAACAAGCGAATCTACCATCAGACTCTCTCCATCCAACTCTGGAAGCTACCCAACAAAAACAAATATGGCAAGATGTCTAAAGGACAGCATAAAAACATACACAAAAAATAAATAAAAAATAAAAAAATAACATGGCATCTCCAGTTTCCAGCTATCCCAAAGAAAACAACCCAGAGAACTCAAATACAACGGAAATACAAGAAAATGACCTCAAATCCTTAGTGATGAGGATATTAATGAAGGAAACAAATAAAATTCGTAATCAAAGGCAGGGAGACACAGCCAAACAGGTGAGAGACATAAAAGTAGCACATAGAGTGGAACTGGAAAAATTTCAGGAAAATGCAAACAACCATATGAAAGAAAGAAATAAAACGATTCAAGCTCTGAAGACCTATAAAGAGACAATGGAAGAAACTCAGGAATATACAAACAATCAGATGAAAGAAATAAAAAAAATCAGTTCAAGATCTGAAGACGAAAATGGATTCAAAGATAAATACACAAACAGAAGAAAAACAAGAACATGAGACCTCAGAGAAGAAGGCGAGCAACACAGAGATGAGCTTTTCTAACAGAATCCAAGAGATGGAAGAACGAATCTCAGGACTAGAAGATACAATCACAGATCTTGAAGCAACCATTAAAGAAAATGGCAAATCTGGAAAACTCCTGACACAAAACATCCAAGAAATCAAGGACACCATGAAAAGAAGAAATCTGAAGATAATCTGAACTCCAAGGCCCAGAAATTATTCTCAACAAAATCATAGAAGAAAATTTCCCCAATCTAAAGAAAGAGATGCCTATAAACATACAAGAGGCCTACAGAACACCAAATAGAATTGACCACAAAAGAAAAACTGCCCGTCACATAATAATCAAAACACAAAACATACAGAACAAAGAAAAAATATTAAAAGCTGCAAGGGAAAGGGGCCAAATAACATTTAATGGCAAACCTATCAGAATTACACCCAACTTCTCAGCAAAGACCATAAAAGCCAGAAGGGCCTGGACAGAGATCCTGCAAACCATAAGAGACCACAGATGCCAGGCCAGACTACTTTACCCAGCAAAACTATCAATAACCATTGATGGAGAAAACAAAATATTCCATGACAAAAACAAATTCAAACAGTACCTATCCACAAATCCAGCTTTACAGAAGGTACTAGAAGGAAAACTCCATCCCAAAGGGTCAAGCTACAACCAAAACTACTCAGGAAATAGGTAACTATACCATGGCAAAAAAACAACTACACAAACACTCGATTGGAAACAACATCAAAATTAAGACTCTTAACAGTCACTGGTCGTTAATATCTCTCAACATCAATGGTCTCAATTCTCCAATAAAAAGACATAGACTAACTGAATGGGTGCATAAACAAGATCCAACATTCTTCTGCATTCAAAAAACACATCTCACCTATAACGATATGCATTACCTCAGGGTAAAAGGTTGGAAAAAAATATTCCAAGCAAATGGTCACAAGAAGCAAGCAGGCATAGCCATTTTAATATCAAACAAGATAGATTTTCAACCAAAATTAATCAAAAAGGATGCAGAAGGACACTTCATACTCATCAAGGGTAAAGTCAACCAAGATGACATCACAATTCTGAACATCTATGCTCCCAATACAAGGGCACCCACATTTGTAAAAGATCTGCTAAAAAAAACTTAAACCACACATCGATCACCACACAATAATAGTGGGAGACTTCAAGACCCCACTCTCACTGAAGGATAAGTCATTGAAACAGAAACTAAGCCGAGAAATAACATCGTTAACCAATGCCATGGGTCAAATGGATCTTACAGATATCTATAGAACCTTTCACCCAAACAAGAAAGAATATACTTTCTTCTCTGCACCCCATGGAACCGTCTCCAAAATTGATCACATCGTAGGTCACAAAGCAAGCCTCAACAGATACAAGAGGATTGAAATAATACCTTGTAGCCTATCAGATCACCATGCTCTTAGGCTGCAATTCAACAACAACAGAAATAACAAAAAGCCTACACGTAAGTGGAAACTAAACAACTCTCTGCTAAATGACACCTGGGTCAGGGAAGAAATAAGAAAGAAATCAAGGAGTTTCTGAAATTCAATGAAAATGAAGGAACGATGTACTCAAATTTGTGGGATACATTGAAAGCAGTGCTAAGAGGAAAATTCATAGCACTAAGTGCCTTTAAAAAGAAATTGGAAACATCACACATAAGCATCTTAACGACACAACTGGAAGCACTAGGAAAAAGAGAGGAAGCAGAAACACCCAAAAGGAGTAGACGTCTGGAAATAATCAAACTCAGGGCTGAAATTAACAAATTAGAAAGTAAGAAAACAGTCCAAAGAATCAACAAAACCAAGAGTTGGTTCTTTGAGAAAATCAACAAGATAGACAGACCATTTGCCAAACTAACTAAAAGGCAGAGAGACGGTATTGAAATCACAAAATCAGAAATGAAAAGGGAGACATAACAACAGACACTGAAGAAATACAAAGAATCATAAGATCCTACTTTGAAGGCATATATGCCACAAAATATGAAAATCTAAGGGAAATGGACGATTTTCTTGATCAATTTCACTTGTCAAAGTTGAGTGAAGAACAGATAAACAAGCTAAATAGTCCCATTTCCCCTACAGAAATAGAAGCAATCATTGATAGTTTCCCAACCAAAAAAAAAGCCGAGGACCAGATGGTTTCAGTGCAGAATTCTACCAGACTTTCAAGGGTGAGCTAATACCTATATTCTTCAAGCCACTCCAAAAGATAGAAATGGATGGAACATTACCAAATTCATTCTATGAGGCCATAGTCACATTGATACCTAAACCTCACAAAGACTCAACAAAGAAAGAGAATTTCAGACCAATTTCTCTTATGAACATCAATGCAAAAATACTAAATAAAATACTTGCAAAACGAATACAAGAACACATCAAAGATATCATTCATCATGACCAAGTAGGCTTCATTCCAGGCATGCAGGGATGGTTTAATATACAGAAATCCATCAATGTAATCTACCATATAAACAAACTGAAAATAAAAAACCACATGATCATCTCTTTAGATGTAGAGAAAGCATTTGATAAAATCCACACCCATTCATGTTTAAAGTTTTAGAGAGATCGGGGATACAAGGCACTTTCCTCAACATAATAAAGGCTATCTACAGCAAGCCAATAGTCAAAATCAAAGTAAATGGTGAGATACTCAAGGAAATTCCTCTAAAATCGGGAACAAGGCAAGGCTGCCCATTCTCTCCATATCTCTTCAATATAGTACTTGAAGTTCTAGCCAGAGCAATAAGACAACAAAAGGAGATCAAAGGTATCCAAATGGGAAAGGAGGAAGTCAAATTATCCCTATTTGCAGATGATATGATAGTGTACATAAGTGACCCTCAAAATGCCACCAGAGAACTCCTACAGCGGATAAACACCTTCAGCAAATTGGCTGGATACAAAATTAACTCAAAAAAGTCTGTAGCCTTCCTATACACAAATGACAAGCTTGCAGAGGAAGAAATTAGGAAAGCCATACCCTTCACCTTAGCCACAAGCAATATAAAACATCTAGGAGTTACTCTAACTAAGCAAGTGAAGGACTTGTTTGAAAAAAATTTCAAAACTCTGAAGAAAGAGATTGAAGATGACATGAGAAGATGGAATGATCTTCCTTGCTCATGGATAGGGAGAATTAACATAGTAAAAATGGCCATCCTACCAAAAGCAATCTACAGATTCAATGCAATCCCTATCAAAATACCTACACAGTTTTTTAAAGACATTGAAATTTCAATTCTGAACTTCATATGGAAAAACAAAAAACCCAGAATAGCTAAAACAATCTTGTACAATAAAAGGTGTTCCAGAGGAATCTCCATACCTGATCTCAAACTGTACTATAAAGCAATAGTAATTAAAACAGCATGGTACTGGCATAGCAACAGACTGGTTGATCAGTGGAATCGAATTGAAGACCCAGATTTGAATCCACACACATATGGTCACTTGATTTTTGACAAAGAAGCCATATCCATTCAATGGAAAAAGGATAGCACCTTCAACAAATGGTGTTGGTCTAACTGGAGGTCTATGTGTAAAAAAAATGCAACTGGACCCATATTTGTCACCTTGCACAAAACTCAAATCCAAGTGGATTAAAGACCTCAACATAAAACCAGAGACACTAAGTCACATAGAAGAAAAAGTGGGGAAGAGCCTGGAACATATTGGCACAGGAGAAAACTTCCTGAACAGAATACCAACAGCCCAGGCCTTAATGTCAACAATTAATAAATGGGACCTCATGAGGCTGAGAAGCTTCTGTAAGGCAGGAGACACTGTCAAGAGAACAAAGCAAGAGCCGACAGACTGGGAAAAGATCTTCACCAACCCTACATTTGACAAAGGTCTAATATCCAAAATATATAAAGAACTCAAGAAATTAAACAACACCAAACCAAATAACCCAATTGAGAAATGGGGCTTGGAACTAAACAGAGAATTCTCAACAGAGGAATATCAAATGGCTGAGAAACACTTAAAGAAATGCTCAACCTCCTTAGTCATCAGGGAAATGCAAATCAAAACAACTCTGAGATTCCATCTTACACCCATCAGAATGGCTAAGATAAAAAATTCAAGTGACACCACATGCTGGCGAGGATGTGGAGAGAGAAAAACACTCCTTCATTGCTGTGGGAATGCAAACTAGTACAGCCACTCTGGAAATGTATCTGGTTCTATCTCAGAAAACTGGGAATAGGGCTTCCTCAAGACCCAGCTATTCCACTCCTTGGAATATACCCAGAAGATGCTCTAGCACACAACAAGAAAATTTGCTCAACCATGTTCATAGCAGCCTTATTCATAATAGCCAGGTCATGGAAACAGCCTAAGTATCCCTCAGTAGAAGAATGGATAAAGAAACTGTGGTACATATACACTATGGAATACTACTCAGCTATTAAAAACAAGGAATTCCTGAAATTTGTGGATAAATGGATTGAACTAGAAATGATCATAGTGAGTGAGTTAACCCAGAAGCAGAAAGACTCAAATAGTATATACTCACTTATATCTGCATACTAGCTCAAGAGGCATGTCCCATGAAAGCCTTCACTTACCGGGAAACTGGGACAGATGGGAGGACATACTATTGGGACTCTAGATGAGAGAAGCATGGGAGAATAGCAAAGTAGAAGGATCCAGAGGGTCCTAGAAACCCACAAGTAGAACATTATGATAGGCAGATTTGGGCTCAGGGGTCCTGCTCAAACTAAGGCACCAGCCAAGGACAATACAGGCAGTAAACTTTAAACCCCTACCCAGATCTTGCCAATGGTTAGAACACTCTCCATGCTTCAGTGGAGAGTGGGATATGACTTTCTCACATACTCTGGTGCCTCACATTTGACCCTGTCTCCTGGAGGGGAAGACCTGGTGGCACTCAGAGGAAAGACAGCAGGTTACTGAGAAAAGACTTGATACCCTATGAGCATATACAGGGGGAGGTAATCCCCCTCAGGAACAGTCATAGGGGAGGGGAATAAGGGGAAAATGGGAGGGAGGAAAGAATGGGAGGATACAAGGGATAGAATAACCATTGAGATTTAACAAGAATAAATTAATAAAAAATAAATAAATAAAAAATAAATAAATAAATAAAATATAATAAAACAAAGTAAATATTTCTATTTAAAGATGGAAGAACATGGGGCATAGCAAGTAATTATCAAATTAAAATTCCAAGTCCAGCCGGGTAAGGATCAAATCCTACAATTCCATGTCTAGCATCTAGAACTTGTCATGACATCAACTGGACTCCAAGAGGCTTGGGTAGCGTCACCATGCCAGCTCTGCCACCCACAGCACAACGTGTCTCTCTTAGGTCTGCTCCACTCCATACTGTCACCTCTCCTCTGCAGATGCTCCCCAACCTGCTATCTCCCATATTCTGGGGTCTCCATTGTAACTGACACTTCACACAGTGGCCTCTCAGAACTTCTCAGCAGTGACTCCATCCTCTCACACATTGCCCCAGCTCAGCTGTTCTTCATGACCCTCTCAGCCTTGCATCTGTCATCCCTTCAAAACCAGTACCTCGTGGGTAAAAGTTATGGCATTGCAACGTGCTGCCACCAGCATGACTGTGTATCTCTCAACCTACCAAACCCAACCAAAGATAAGACAAACAGATAGAAATATATTGTACCAACACATGGCATAATCTATTTTATAAATATACATTGAAATATTGTTTTTATAAAGAGTTAATATAATTATGAATTAAAGAAATCATCTTTTAATACAGATCACTGTCTTAAAAGGAGAATTGTGCAAGGCTGCACAGTAACTCTGGCCCCGGAGTTAGATGGGACCTGAGGACAATCCACCTACCTAGATGACCACAAGTAACGCAGTTTGAAGGATAGCACTGGGTTTCCCTCAGTGTGTTTCTTTTCATACATAATAGCAACAACCATATGTCAAAAGTATATACATTACATATATTAAGGTAATTGCTAGAGAGTATGTGGTATTTACCAGAAACTTCATAGCTTGCTCCTTAGCGACTATAAGAGCTGTTATCTACTGGGACTCAGTGGGTGAGATATGACGCTATGCCTTTGGTAAGTGTTGCTCTTGAGTTCTCATAGAACCTACCTTCAGTGATCATCAAGACTAGCTGCTTAAAACTATCTTCCTGTGTTGTATACATCAGACTTGACTATACTTCTGGACCACGTGGTGATGGGATAACTTCTGGGCGTGAGTTGTGATCATGCTGCCTCAGGCTGAACGTCTAATGGCTGACGTGAAATCTTCCTCCAGGTCTCTCATCCTGGAGACAAAATACTTTAAAGGTGGTGACAAGAGGACACCAGAATAAGGACAGTGGTCAGCCTCCCTTGATGCCCCCTCCCCAGTGCACAGGAATCTGGAATGAAGAATAAAATGCCCCCACTGTGACACTGTGGAGCTTGGGGCTCTTTAATTATGGCAGTGTTTTTAGCCCCTCTTGACTGATGTGCAACCTCCCTGCATTTTATTATTCCCCAGAATTATTTTGCAGATGAAGAGACTGGAACGTAGGATGTGAAAGTGATTTCCCCGTGGCCTCTCAGCGAGGCAGCGGCACAGTTCAGGTTCTTTTTCCTTTTACATTTTCATTAAACTGCAAGATTCCTTTCCCCACATGTCACATTTTCATGTCTTACAAATAAACCTAGTCCAAACTCAATTCTATGAGCTTAGTGTTGTTCAAACAAATTCCAGCCGATCTCACAGACCTTGAGTTTTTACTTAATCTGTTCCATGTGTCAGCTCACATTTATATATTCTGCGGCACCGGTTCTACGAGAGAATTACGGCTTTCAGGAGAATAAAGGCCTCAAGAGGACAGTGCCTGTTAACAACTCCATCCATACATCTCCCTAGCAGTCCATGCAGTGCATATGCCATGACATTCTGTAGGAAGAAAAAGCATTTGGAGGGTGCTGGAGAGACGGCTCAGTGGCTAAAAGCTCTTCCTGATCTTGTTGAAGACCAAGCTTTTGTTCCCAGCACCCACATGCTATCTCACAGCTGCCTTTAACTACAGATCTATGAAATCCCTGTCCCTCATCTGTGTTTTTTGGGTACTGTACACACATGCTATATATGCATACATATAGGCAAAACACTCACACTTGTAAAATAAAAATGAATCTTTTTTTTTTCAAAAAAAAAAAAACCTATTTTTTCCTCAACAGGATCAAGTTTTTAAATGATTATTGCTTCTTTCCTGTATAATAAAGATTAGAGATACATATTCTCCTCCCTCTCTGTGTGTCTTTCTATATCTTTTCCTTTCCTCATTACCCTGCTTGGCTTTTTTTTTTTTTTTTTAACCAACTTGACACAGGTCTGAGTTGTCTGGAAAGAGATTTAGAAATGCCTCAAGTGAAAAAAGTGCCTCAATTATACTAGCCTCCAGAAAAGTTGTAGGACATTTTAAAAAATATTATTAATGATTGGTTTAGGAGGCACCATTCCACAATGAGCAATCCCGTCTCCATGGAGGTGGTATAAAAAGGAAGACTGAGCAATCCACATGGAGCCGGCTCTGAGCAGTGTCCCTCCATGGCCTCTGTTTTGGGTCTCGTCTCAAGGTTCTGGCCTCAGGCTCCTGCCTTGTCCCTCCTAGATGGTGACTGAGACATTTAAGCCAAATAAACACTTTCTTCTGGGAGTTGCTTCTGTCACTGTCTTATAACAATGTAAACCAAACTAAGACATCGATTTTGTCTACACAACGTGGTGATGATGAGGACCAAACCTTGATGCCTCATTTGCCCCAAGTTTCCCATGACCATTAAACCTCTTTCCAAAAGCTGGTGGCACTTTCATACTGAGTTAAAGAGAAGGAATGGGTGATAAAAACGAGGTTAGAAAGGCGAGTGATGTGACTAATGAATCTCTTCATGTTTTCCCATAAAGATTTGCACCAAGCTTTGTGTTGTTATCAGCAAATCGAATTGCTTGGCTACTCCCACTCACTTCATGAAAGTCAGTAATGTTCTCTCTGCAATGATAGTACAAAAGTAAAGACTGATTTATAAGGAAGGCTGGCTTTTCAAGCATTCATGAAAAAGGCACCGTGGGATGCTCAGAGAATCTCAGGCAACCCACAAAATCTACAGAGAAATCACAGAGCCCTTACAATTCTGTCTTCTGTGGTCTGCTGAAATGGCCAATGTGAATTCCACGTGAAATAGCCAAAAACAAATGTGACTGTGACCATAGACGAGGTTTGGGTAGGAACACAGTTAACTCAGTTTTTAATTTAAGGAAACTCATATGGTAGGTATCTCTAAATCTGAGAAATGGAAAGTAATGGGGCTGGAGAAATGTCTCAGTAGTGAAGAAAAGAATGCTTGCCACTCTTCTAGAGGGCCCCAGTGCAGTTCCTAGGCTCCCTGTTATGTAGTTCACAATTGGTAATAACTCCTGCTCCAGAGGCTCAAACACTCTCTTGCCTCCGTGGACACCATGGCATATATACATATATGCATAGTTGCACATAAATGAGAATAGAAACAGATCTTTAAATTGAAAAATCTCTCTTGCACTTTTCTTTACTATCTTCTCTATCTCTCTTTCTTTCTTTCTTTCTTTCTTTCTTTCTTTCTTTCTTTCTTTCTATTTTTGAGACAGGGCTCTAGTATCCCGGACTGGCCTCCAATTAGGTAAGCAGCCAAGGATGATATGGGGTTTCTAATCATCCTGCTTCTACCGCTCCAGTGCTAGGACAGCAGGCATGTACCAGAAATCCTGGTCTATTTAGTGCTAGGATTAAGCCTAAGACTTTGTGCATGCTAAATTTGCACTCTATTGAGTGAGCTATACTCTCAGCCCAGGAAACTCTTCTTAGTAATCACATGAGTTAAAGAAACTAAAAAGCATTTGAAAATCTGAAAATTAAAGCAAACATAATGCATTATTGTTATCAAACTCTTAAAATGTTTTGAGGGGGATCCAGAAGGAGAATATATGATATATGACCATGGGTTCTCCAAAAATGAATTAAAAAGTATATGAAAAAAACACCCACAAAGACAGAAGCATATTTCATCAAGACACAGAAGAAATCCCTCAAATAGAGCCCTTCATAGAGTAAATTATATGCTCACTCTCCAGAAATACAGGTGTGTATGGTGTGTATTATTATTGTTGTTGTTGATGATGATGATGATGATGATGACAATTATGTTATTGTTATTGCTGATGTCACTGTTGGTGGTAGTGGGAATGGTAGTAGTTAAATAAGAAATGCCTACAATAGACATGTATTTGAACACTTAATTCAAGATTGGTGGTGATATGGGGGGGTGGGATATAGAACCTTTTGAAGATAGTACTTTTAGCTAGGTGCAGTGGTGCACACCTATAATCCCAGCACTCGGGAGGCAGAAGCAGTAGGATCACTGTGAGTTCAAGGCCAGCCTCATGTACAAAATGAGTTTAGGACAACCAGGGCTACACAGAGAAACCCTGTCTCAAAAAAACAGAACAAAGAAAGGAAGGTAGCAGTTTCTCAGTCCAAGAGGCTGGATGTCTCAGCTGGTGTCAGTATATGCTGAGTCCCAAAGAGGTGGGCTGTAATGAAGGATGGACTTGCCAGCAAGAGCAAAAGCAAGAGGAAGCAGGCAAACAGCAAAGCCTTCCTTCTTCTTTGTCCTTGAAAGTCTTCCAGCAGAAGGTGTGGCCCAGATTAGGGCTGGGTCTTCCTACCCAAAAAGATCTCAATGAAAGCTACGACTTCCCACCTCAAAGATCCACACTAGAAGTAGAGCATCCAACTTCAAACTAGGCAAAAACCCATCACAGATGTGCTCCTTCAGGTTTGGCTTTTAGTTCATTCCAGGTGTAGTCAATGACCAAGAAAAGACATTATGATACCTAAGAAGAGGTGTGCTGTCACCAAGGAAGGAAGAGGCACCCAGCACAATTCAGTGTAAGTATCCAAAGTTAGCTCCAAAGATGGGAACATTTCTTACAGAAGGCTGTGAATTTCTCTGGATAAATTAGATTTCAACAGGGTATTAAGTTTATAGCCACTGAGAAATAGAATTTTTCAATAGCTCTGGGGCCAGAATAGGGATACAGTGCTTGCCTGGCATGGAGTATGAACCAGGCATGGTGGCACATGCTGCTGATCACAGCTCTCAGGAGGTCGATGTGGGAGGAGCAGACATTCAAGGTTATCCTTAGCTACCTAGGAAGTTAAAGGTCAGCTTCAGCACGATAGTCCCATGCAGAGGGGAGGGAGGGAGGGAGGGAGGGAGGGAGGGAGGGAGGGAGAGAGAGAGAGAGAGAGAGAGAGAGAGAGAGAGAGAGAGAGAGAG
>OU015744.1:131857386-131895509 GCA_907169655.1 Acomys percivali | reverse complement strand
TGTGTGTGTGTGTGTGTGTGTGTGTGTGTGTGTGTGTGTGTGTGTATTTAATAGAAATGCAATCCATCCACGGACCCTGGCCCCCTACCCTGAGTGTCTGTGCAAGTGCACACATGTGTGTACCTTCCCCTTAGATAAAAATGTATTCCATCTATTGATTTTGATTCTGTGCCTGCCTGTCTGTCTGCCCCAACTCCACTCACACATACACATGGCTTTTTGGGTTTTGTTTTGGTTTTTTGTTTGTTTGATTGATTTTTGGCTGCCAGAGAAATTAAACCCAACCCTTACATGGTAACAGAGGCACATGCCACCAGCCAAGCCTGACCACATGAATTCAGTGCTCAGGAACCTCATGCTCAGAAACCCCTGTAAGGTTTCCTCTAACCATGTGCACAACAGTATGCACACACATGAATACACACACACACACACACACACATACACACACACACATACACAGAGAGAGAAAGAGAGAGAGAGAGAGAGAGAGAGAGAGAGAGAGAGAGAGAATACATGTTAAATAAATGTGTAAGCTGAAGTTTTTAAAAAGCAGCTTTGATGTTTGAATCTCACTCTGAAGGGGAAATAGAATAGACAGCAGAAGTGGTTGAAGAGAGGGAACAGAGTAGGAGAGGGAGTGCTGAGGGAAATGAGGGTGGGGACCAGATGTGGGAATGGGAGGGAAGGACAGAGGGCTTGCAGAGAGAAGCTGAACTGTGGGCAAGGGCATCTCTGAGACAAGCTTAAGACCAATGATATAGTAAGCTCCTGGGAGGATATGGGGGTGACTCTAGCTGAGACCCCTAGCAGTGGGAGTCATGGAGACTGAAGAGGAAACCCTCTAACCAGAAGAACTCCTAGTGGAGGGAGGGGAACACCAATCCACCCACAAAACTTTGACTCAAAATTTACCCTGCTTACAAGATGTGCAGGGATAAAGATAGAGCAGAGATTGAGGGAATGCCCAAGCACTAACTGGCCAAACCTGAGACTCACACCAAAGCAGAGAGCCAACCCCTGACACTATTAATGATACTTTGCTATGTGTGCAGACAGGAGCTGTCGTTTGTGAGAGACTCCACCCAACAACAAATCAAAACAGACTCTGAGACTCACAGTCAAACATTGGGCAAAGAGTAGGAAGTCTTGAGAAAAGGCGTGTGTGGGAGAGAATAGGACCTTGAGAGTGCAGGAACTCCTCAAGAAGACCAACAGAGGGCTGGAGAGATGGCTTAGAGGTTAAGAGCACCGTCTGCTCTTCCAAAGGTCCCGAGTTCAATTCCCAGCAACCACATGGTGGCTTACAACCACCTGTAATGAGATCTGGTGCCTTCTTGTGGTGGGCAGGCACACGTGTGGGCAGAATACTGTATAAATAATAAATAAATCTTAAAAAAAAAAAAAGAAGACCAACAGAACCAACTAACCTGGGCACAGAGGAGCTTGTGGAGACTGAAGTACCAACCAAGGACCATGCATGGACTGGACCGAGGCCCCTTATTCATATTTACTTGATGAGTAGTTTGGTCTTCATGTGGCTTCCCTAGTAAGGGGAGGGGTTGCTCTCTCTGACAAGGAGTCTGTTGCTTGCTTTTCAATCACTTCCCCCCTGGTGGGGCTGCCTTGCCAAGCCACCTAGGAGGAGGATGTGCTCAGTCATGATGTGACTTGATATGCTGGGGTGGGTTGGTGGGGGGCTCCCCCTTATGTGAGAGGTTATGGAGGAGGGATAGGGAGGGATGGTAGGACCAGGAGGAGAGGGGAGAGGGAGCTATGATTAGTATGTAAAGTAAATAAATTAATAAATTTTAAAAGCACCTTTATCAGATGGTTTATTATGGCAATGACAAAAGTAGCTGATACAGCAGGTGTTCTCCAAAAAAACACCCAGGTGTCCCCAACACATACACACCTGGTCACCTCTGTGAAGGGCACAGAAGACCCAGTGCCATGTCCTGATCACAGCCTTATCAGTAAGACCCAGGAGCACTTTAAAGTCTGACATTATTACCTAGGCAAGGCAAACACACACATGACCAGAAGGCCCACAGGACAGTCTCTGAAACGTCATCACTTGTGACATGTTTAGAAGAAGTGTCAGCCACATCCAGATTGTCAGATTCCAGGTTCAGTCTTTAATTACATATTTTTCTCCCCAGTGCAGCAAAAAGGAAATTAAAAGAGCATTGCTAGCACCTTCTCTGCAGAAGCAGAAAGATCACAAGTAATGGGAGGACAAAGTGGCAAAGGTCCTGGGAGTCTTGTCAGTTCAAGCTCCACACCAGTGCCCCACACCCCTGTCAGCACTTTGCCTAAAACCCTGGAAGTCACTGCTTGAGCAAAGACTACTATCAGGGAAAACAGCTGGTGCTTTACCTAACAAGTAAGTCTCAGGGTTTGTCAAACGGGTTTCCCTCAGCAAGCAGAAAACAAAACACAGACATGGTGATACTTCAGTGTCATTAGTCCCAGCTGAGGCAGGGGAATGGCTTGAAAGTAGAAGTTCCAGAGCTGGAAAACATTCTGAGACCTTGTCTCTTATCAGAACATAACAAAAGCATAAGAGGCTACAAATCCCAGCTGGGAGGTGTCTCCCTCGGTGGCTGAGGCAGCAATGAAAGGGCATCAAGCACCCGAGGGGAAGAAAGTTCTGTCAAACGAGTGATGGACACTTGCAAGGACATTTCCTCCGGCTCAGTCTGTCTGAGCCTTTGCTTCTACTGTGTCGGCACTGTGGTACCCAGGCCTAAGGGTAACTCCCAGTTCAGGTGGAGAATAAGACAGCCCTTAGCTCTTCTCATCTTGTGAGCACTCCTGGGCAGACCTTTGGGCTGTGCCTTAGGGATTGACTACTGCCTTGAGTAGATCAAACTGCCAGGGAGAATCACGTGGCCCTTAAGGATGTCAAACTGAGGGAACTTTCATAGAGATCCACCTGGATTCCTACTGCCCTCTGGAAGCCTGGCCTAGCTTCATCTGATTCCATGCTTTCAATCTTTATATGCACTATTGACCCCCTGGGATATCCTGAGGAAGCCCCCCTTGGATAATTAATTACCTTTCCTATGAGTAACAAGTTTCATTAAAAATTACTTAATAAATTAGCAAATAGTAGGAAAATACACATTTAAGCATTAACACACATATAAGTTTGCCTTACATGTCTTTTTTTTTATACTTTATAGGTGGGATTCCTCATGACTCAGCCTGAAGCTGCCACAAAGTCCAGATGTGATAAACCTAGCTGACACTTACTGGCACACTCTGTCACCAGGGAGGATAGTAACCTGTCCCCAGAGGGTCTGATGCCCACAAAAGCTGCAATCAAGTTTGTAAATTATGGTGAAGCCTCTGAAGTCCCTTCTTTTGTGGCCAATACCTTCCCTCGGATGTTTGATACTAAAGCTACAATGAATGCAATGCATTTTCACTGGAGGATAGTCCTTGGGCTATGATCCTAGAGGTCACTCTGGTGAGCAGCTACAGGGGCAGATGGGGGGATTCACTCTCACATTAAAGAAAAATATGTCCTTTCCTTTGTAACTCCCTTGAACACACACAGACAGACACACACACACACACACACACACACACACACACACACACACACACACTTGGTGACCAGGGAGAAGAAAGGGGCTACTCACACACTGTCTTTGTAGTGGGTGCAACCCAGTTTCATAGTATCAATGTGACAGCATTTGATCACCTGATTCTCACAGGTGTGACAGGAGCAGGCAGATCTATGTAAGTCAGGCCCAGCCCTTGATTGGTTTCTCAAATTCCATTTCAAAACAGGTACTATTGAAAATACAATTTTTATATTTCATCTTCAATCTTATTATTCAGGAAGACCAAAGTCTCAATGTAGGACCTCAAGTTCGTGGTGCTGATGACCTTGCTAGCTTCTGTGTGCCTTGGCTGGCTTAACTGAACTGCTTCTGGACAAATCTAATTAAGAGATTATAATTAGAAAGCTTTCCACTTAGTTTCTAATAAAAAGAAGAAGAAGAAGAGGAGAGGAAAACCCAGTAATTAAATTGTTATGTGATGTTATGTTAAATAGTTTGAATTTTAATTTTAGAAAATTAAAAAAAAACACTTTGAAGCCTACTTGGGTAGTGAAGTTTATCATCTATTATAGCTGTGGATAGATTAAAGGGAAATTATAAATGGAATTAAGAGGCAAGAACATTTCTGAAATGTTGCCAAATTTCAAGTTTGACTTTCTGTGTCTTCCTGATGCTCCCATTTTCTCTACACCCCACAGTGCCACTGTTGTCACAGGTCATAAAGCAGGCTGATCCTTACCTCTTAGATCCTTGCCCAACTCCTCCTGCAGTGACAGCAGAGATACGAGCCACATCACCAACAGCAAGGACAAGGCAGGCAAGTTCCAACATTTCTAAAAATGAAAACAAAAATCTCTAAAACTTAATGAAAATGATACTATCTGTTTCTTCCAGACATATTATGAAGATTAAATGTAAGGAAAGAATAGCATCAAGCTCCTAATGTGTGTGCGACTGCCCAGCAGGAGCTGAAAGCTTTGGTCTCACCTACTCCTCTAGTTTTTTCTTGCAAAGGCAGATCACATAAGAGGACAGAATGGGATTAGATCTGAGTTTTATATTTCATCCCCCACACACCTCTTATCCTCAAGTCCTTACTTTCTATTGTGCAACAATAGAATTAAGAGGTTAAAATAATGCATATAAGGTATAGTGCAAGTACACTACTTCTCAGGGGTAAAAGTCATTTATTCAAATGAGAACCTTCAGAAAGGTGGTGCCTTAACACAGCCATAGGATTTTGTTGACAGTGCAGACCTGTGGGTCAAACATTTTGAACAGAAGTGAGCCGTCTCCTGCTGTTGTTCCCAACCACACAGGCTGGGCCAGGATGTTCAATGGCTTGTGATAATGTTCTGCCACCCACTTTAAGGCAGGTCACAGTCACACCACTTGGCTTGGCCAATGAAATCAGAGCAGATGCCTCGCTGGAAAACGTTTGCGTGGGTTTCAGGTGGTGGTGCTGGGGTTCTTTCCTCTCTTGTTCTACATCAAGGTTCCTCCAGTTTGGACCCTGGAATAAGAAGAAATAGAAAGCAGAGCTGCAGAAATTGTCCTGAGGGTGCTGGCAGGAAGCAGCCTTGGGTAAGATACTAAGACGTGGGGAGGTTCTGTTATCACAGCAAAACAAAATAGTGCAGAAATACTTTTTCATGATTTTTAAAATTAAATCTCACTGTAGGCTTAAAAAAAAAAAAAAGAACATTAGTTTAAAAGGGGTTTTAGTGGAAGAAGTTAATAAATTCAGTTCTCGTGCATGCTCTAGGTTAGGTTGTGGTTGAGTGTGTGCCCCTTGTATGTGGTTGACTGCACTGTAGGGCAGGTACAGGGCAGCTAGAAGCAGGAGGCGAAGACAAGACCTAGGAAGTACGCTCCAAGGTGCCGTTGCTCTGCCAAAGATCAAGAGTAGCAGTTTCACTGTAAGCCCACCTCCAGGTAGTGTTTCTCAGATTAATTACGCGAAGCTGTTTTTCCTTTCCAGAGAATACGCCCAAGCTGGCATCTGAACATTAAGGTATCCTGTGTCAGCTTATTCAGACGGACTGCATTGTGAAGAAGGCTTCCCAGGACCCATGAGCCCTGGGTGGCATCTCACACAACCACCAGTGTTCTTTTCTTCCTGGCTGCAAGGGACAAAGAGAAAGAAAAGCGTTTGAGAGTGCATTAGTCACTGAAGCATGAGGAGCATCTTGGAAGACCATGTCTCAGAAATGAGCAGGGGCTGGAGAGTTGGCTCAGCCATTGCCTTAGTCACTGCTCTATTGCTGTGAAGATACATCACAACCACAGTAATTCTTATAAACGAACGCATTTAATTGAGCCTGGCTTACAGTTTCAGAGGTTGAGTTCAATATCAGCGTGGGGGGGAAGCATGTTAGCGTGTGAACCAACATGGTGCTGGAGAGGAACTGGGAGTTCTACAGTGGGATCTGCAGCAGAAGGAAGAGAGGGACACCAGGACTGCCTTTTGAAAACCCCAAACCCCACCCCCCCAGTGACAGACTTCCTCCAACATGGCCACAATTACTCCAACAAGGCCACACCCCCTAATTCCTGCCAAGTAGTGCCATTTTCTAATGACCAAGCATTCAGATATATGAGCCTATGGGAGCCATTTTGATTCAAACCACCACAGCAATTAAATATACTGCTGCTTTTCCAGAGGACCTAGGTACAGTTCTCAGCAGCCATGATAGCTCCCAACCACCTCTAACTCCAGTCCCAGGGGAATCCAGTGCTCCTTCTGGTCTCCAGGGACACTGCATGCATGTAGTAAGCTTCTGTACATGCAGACAAAACCCCCAAATACATAAATAAATCTTTCTAAAAATGAGAAATGGAGAAAGGACAGAAAGAAAGGCATTCCTGTTAAGAAGTCGAGTCTCTTGTTAATTTTTTAAAATTTAACCCTGTTTTTTTTTTTTTTTTTATTCTGTTTTTTTTTGGGGGGGGTTGTTTTGTTTTGGGGTTTTTGTTTTTGTTTTGTTTGGTTTTGTTGTTGTTGCTGTTGTTTTGGTTTGGGTTGGTTGGTTGGTTGGTTGGTTGGTTGGTTGGTTGGTTGGTTTAGGGTTATTTGTTTGGTTTGAGGGTTTTTTCCCACTTTTTAAAGTTTATGTTTTCCGAGGCACACTTGGAGACTCATAATCTAAAGAAATTGAAACTTTGAAAATGAATGATTTAAGAACAGGAATTATAATCTTTCTATTTCCATGCCTGGAAGAGGAATATAAATTAATAGCAAACCACATGGGTTCAGATAAACTGAGTGACAGAGTCTAAATTCTAAAAGACTTTCAGAGTTGTGTGATTGCAAATGCCTCCAGCTCTACTCCAAGTTACAAGAGAACCTCCAGAAAAATGTTACCAATGAGAAAAATTTAATAAGCTTAATGAGAATGACTTTTAATTAGTACATTAATTAATGTTAATATGAATAGATTTTTCCATGGTCATTGAAAACAGTTTGCCTACTCTAAGCAGATAAAATTCGCCTCACTTAGAATGTTGGGTTGTGTGGGGACTTCTTCATTTTCTCATAAAAATTAAAACAATCTTTGATCTAGACTCTAACTTATCATGCTCTACAATGAGAAGGCTATAATTAACGAAGCTCATTGTACGATGAATTAAATTTATTCAGAAATGTTTTCTATAAAAGGAGAAGGAAAGAGTTAACAAGTTTCCATCCTGACTGATAAGATTCTGAGGAAGCAAGAGTCAGTTTCCTCTAAGGGTGTGGCTCCTGGTAGGTCAAGATGCTCCAGTGGATACCCTCTCCATCCATGAGTCTATACAAATCGGGTTCAGTGGGTTATTAAAAGAAAAAGACAAAACATTGGGGAAGTAAGATTTGGGGAGGAACAGGATTGAATGTGATCAAAACACATTATATGAAAACCTTAAATAATAAATAAAAATATTTTAAAGAACACAAAAAAGACTTTTAGAATCTAGATTATAGATAAATGACTGATAGATGACAGAGAGATGTTGGCTAGGTAGACAGGCAGGTGACCATGTCAGATTCCCAACCTGCCCGATGATGGAATGCCTTAAGTGAGTTGATTTCTTTTCATGTCCTCTGACTCATATTAATGTGGGGCCCATAAAAGACATGGGAGTCACTATTCTTAGGTTTTGGCATAATAGAACATCTATACTATAAATAAAACTAGAAAAAAATGGTACTAGGAGGACTCTTAAAATCACCTATAAATAACCCGAGATCCTCCTCCCACTTTCCACAGGAGCCTGCTTGTCAGATAGAAACATGATTTGCTGACAACCACAGTGTATCTTAAGCTAGACTTCCTGGCTGACCAGTGGACGTGGTGATGTCAGGGTGGGTGCCGGTGGGAAGACCTTCCTGTCAGGCATAGGCATAGCATTTTACTTCATTTAATTTTTATAACAACTCTGTGAGTTAACAGATAGTATTTATTCCTGCTCTCTAGGTGCAGACACAGAATTCCAAGTTCTCTGTAAAGTGGTGCAGAGTGCTGTGTGGTACAGGTTTCTATGATGGGCTCATTTTCAGCCTCAGAGATTCTAAAACTCCTCAGAGAATCCCAGAATAACTTCTCTCCAACCCACGGGAAAACTCAGCTTTGAGAAGTAACCTGACTACAAAACATTTAACCTCCACCTTGCTGGCAGACTCTCTCCAGCTGTGACTTTGATGAAGACACAATTTTACAAAAGTCTGCATGAGAATGCAAGGACAGCTTTACCCTAATAGTCCACCAAGGACTGAGACCGTAACCCCAAAAGCCAAAAGGATTTGGACCCCCCCCCAAGCTACGAGGATAGATGAAAAGCTGGCTCACTGAGCCCTGACCAACACCTTTTGAGAGGCTGCTATGGAGTAGCAGTGACCATGTCAGATTCCCAACCTGCAGAAACCACCAGGCAAGCAGAGTTATTTTGCCTTATTCCTCTTAGTGTGTAGAGATTTTTCACACAGAATACGATGGCAGGTGCATACAGAAAAACACTCTAGAAAGATTCTCCTGCAAAATCTAAACACAAAGAAAATATGCATAGGATATAAAATCAACATAACTGGAATTAGGGAGACAGGAGGTATTGCTGGCATTAAGACACAAAAGTGTTTTGCAGGTTGTCAAGAAAAACATGTCTCTTAGGGTCTCTGTTGCTGTGATGAGACACCATGACCAAAAGCAGTTTAGGGAGCTGAGAGTTTGTTTAAGCTTACACTTCCAGGTAATAGCCCATCACTGAGGGAAGTCTAAGCAGGAACTCAGCAAGGAGGGACCTGGGGGCAGGAGCAGACAGACACAGAAGCCATGAAGGAGTGCTGCCTCCTGGCTTTCTCCCTGTAGCTTATCCAGTCTGCTTTCTCATAGCACCTAAGACCACCAGCACAGAGGCAGCAGGGCCCACAGAGAGCTGGGCCCTACCACAGCCATCATTAATTGTTTGTTCATTTGTTGTTTTTGTTTTGGTGGTTTTTGCTGTTGTTGTCGGGGTTTTTTTGTTTGTTTGTTTGTTTTTTGTTTTTTGTTTTTGTTTGTTTGTTTGTTTGTTTAGTTTTTTGAGACAGGGTTTCTCTGTGTAACCTTGGCTGTCCTGGACTCACTTTGTAGACCAGGCTGGCCTTGAAATCACAACAATCCACCTGCCTCTGCCTCTTGAGTGCTGAGATTAAAGGTGTGTGCCACCATGTCTGGTACCAATTTTAAAGGTGCCTTACAGGCTTGCCTACAGCCCTGTCTTCTGGAGGTATTTTCTCAATTCGGATTCCCTCCTCTTAGAGGACTATAGTTTGTGTCAAGTTGACAAAACTGGTCAGCACAGCATGGTAAATTACTTATCTTCAGAGAGGCTTGTGATCATGAAACTGCCAGTCTAAGTGTAAGTCACCATGAGCTTTTGGGAGGTCTTAAAGGACTTTATAATAAACTTTCTCTTTAATGCAGCCGTCACTACAAGACTTTCATCTAATGAAATAGCTGGTTTTGCAGGGAGACACATGACAAAGTGCTTCTCAGTAATTGCTATAATTGTACAACTTAAAATAACTGGAAATTTAAATATAAATATTTAATAATGTGTTATTGATTCCATGGGCCAATATAGCTCCAAAGAGAATCCTATGGATTCTTTAAAATAGAAAAGTTATCAAACAGCACAGGGAGATTGCTGTCAGCTTTCCTTAGTATGAAGCACATTAGAACACTGACCCGTGTTGGGCAGTTTAAACCACCTGTAACTCCAGCTCTGGGGGCTCTTCTGCCCTCTTCTGGGGTCTATGAGCAGCTGCACTGATGGACATAAACCCACACAGAGACACAAGGGCATATATATTATTAAAAAGTAAACCCAGACCTTTAAAATAAATCACTGTGCACATGTATATCTGCATGCATACTACTGCATGAAGAAACAACTATACTGATTGATTTTAGGATGAAAGTTTTCTCGGCTGATAGATCACAGCATCATAGACAAGTTTCATTTTCCTATTTCTCCTTTGCCATGTTATAATGGTTCTTGTAACTAGAAAAAAATGATGCATTTACATTAATGGTATAACATTTCTTCATGACGTCTGACAGATAATATGTTAGTGTATGCTGATCTGTTTTTAGCTTCTTAGGAAGAAGACTGAGGCAAATTCACTGAATCTAGAGAACCACCAATGATGCATCGTCTCTGATACGTGATGCAGTTAATCTTTTCATCTGGCACTTGAAAGCTAATTCATTTGTGCTTGTACTCTGCCAAGACAATCCATCAGTGGGGCTCAGTGGCTGCCGGAAGCAAAATGGTGTCTTAACAAGGTTGGCTGTAGACAAGAGCTGCTGAACTACCAAACATAAAGGGTGGAAGGTAATCAAAGGTCATCCTATCCTAGAGTTTCAGACACACACAATATTCGTACAAACTTCTAAAAGAAGAAAAATTGACCAAATGTGAGCCAATTTACTGCCTAGCATGTCCTGCAAGTGATCCCTGAATTGCTCACTGAAGTTTAAATGTTCCTTCTCACTGAAACTAGAGAGTCTGCATACTAATCAGCCATGTGTCTACATCTTGGGCCTTTGCTGAGTGTACATTATTAAGCAATACAGTGTTCTCTGCCGTCTTTATTTGTCAGTGAGTTCATTGTCTCAACGCATCAAATATATCAGTAAAGCATAAACATGATTAATTAAGGCTCCTTCACATACCCCGGGCCTGCTTGCACACTGTCAATTTTCTCAGCCCTTCCACACATATGGAGCAACAAGACTGCCGTGGGAGCTGAGTTGATGCCAGGTGACGATGATGATGATGGTTGATTAGTGCTCACTAACAAGCTGGAGAAAGCACTGCCTTAGACTCTACATAAGCCAACTGCTCCATACAAGGTGGTGAAAAAGACCGACCCCAGTGTTAGTGCTAAGAAATAGCATGTGGTCCTGCTAGAACCAGAGAAATTGCAGGCTCATCTATAAAATGCTGCATGTATATGATGAGATGATGGAGAAAGCCCTGAGGAACAGTAGAGGGATTTTTAAGGCCATGGCCAAACTCACACCTCATACGAGAAGAAATCTGACCTGAGATGAGATGGCATCTGCACTCACACTGTGTGAGAACAACCTCCATCCCTTCTTACAGCCCAGGGAAGGAGATGACACATTCTCTGGGGTATAGCTCATATCTGCAGAACATGATACACCATGTTAGGATTTGGAGTCGGGTAGGAGATAAAAGGAAAGAGCTAGAGACACAGGAGGTAATGGTGTGAGGCAACACTCATCATTCAGCTGGATGTACCATGCAGGTCCATGGTGTCCCCTAGGCCTCCATGTCAAGCCTCCAGAGGAGCGAGTAGAGTAAAAGTGCAAGGTTAAGAGGGAACAGTCAGTGCTCTCTTTCCAGGCCTGTGTCAGTGAGCCCTGGGAAGGATACCATGATGTAAGAGTGCAGCTAGACTCAAATTAAGCTCTTTGGTTCCCTCAGTTAGTGATTTTGAATAACCTTCTGTCTCTCAAAGTTGGCTTTTTCTGCAGTACTTAGCTCATGCTGAATGATTTGTAGCATATGGTGAGATGGCATTAGTGTTGAAACCATTCACTTAACATTCTGGAAACTTCCCCAGACCTTCTTCATAACCTCTTAGGTTATGATGGTACAAATGACATGGCTGAGCAACAGACTCTTCAACTCTATGGCTACCATGGCATATGTGTCTGGAATGAGTGTTGCCCTAAGATAAGTCTGTGGGATTCTGTCTTAGCAGGTTTAGTGGTGAGCTGCAAGGTTGGGAGAGGTACCTCTGTGTAGTGTATATATCATGCTTTATTAGTTTCCTGGGTGAGGGATTACAGGCCACCACCATGTGATTTATATTCTCCTGTACTCTGCCCACTACTTATAGACCTAGGATTAAAGTAGAGTTGTCAAGAATCAAATGACAAGGATAACAAGCTGGTTTGGTGAAGCCATTGACCTCTACCTAGTAATTCTGGGGTGACACAGAGACCAAACCTGAGTAAAAGGCACAGGAGAGAGGGCAACATGTAGGCGTTTTTTTTTTTAACTTGCGTTTTGGAGTTCCTTAATGTCTCTACCTCCCTTCCAACCCACCAACCTTAGAGAAAGAAGGTGAGTGGGCAGAAGAGGCATGGTTTTCTTTGGCTACTCCCACTGTTTAGGGTCATTGGGTACTTTGGGGAAATACCAATCTCCATCATCAGGATATTCAGCCATCAACAGCAAGCCCTGTAGCAGCCTTCTTTCCCTCCTCTGACCCTCTTCTCACAGCCTTTATTCCTCTCTTTGTCTGTCTGTCTGTCTCTGTCTCTGTCTCTCTGTGTCTCTGTCTCTGTGTCTCTGTCTCTGTGTCTCTCTGTCTCTGTCTCTCTGTGTCTCTGTCTCTGTGTCTCTGTCTCTGTCTCTCTCTGTCTCTCTCTGTCTCTCTCTGTCTCTCTGTCTCTCTCTGTCTCTCTGTCTCTGTCTCTCTGTCTCTGTCTCTCTGTCTTTCTCTGTCTCTCTGTCTCTGTCTCTGTCTCTCTCTGTCTCTGTCTCTGTCTCTCTGTCTCTCTCTGTCTCTCTCTCTGTCTCTGTCTCTGTCTCTGTCTCTCTCTCTGTCTCTGTCTCTCTCTCTGTCTCTCTCTGTCTCTGTCTCTCTCTCTCTCTCTCTCTCTCTGTCTCTCTCTCTCTCTCTCCTCTCATATTTATGCTCCCCTCAGAGTCCCCAACAAGATGTTTTCCAACTGGCAAAGATCACACACCCTGCATGAGGCAGTTCCCAGCTGACAAATAGCATGGGCCATCTCATGAGTCTGTTTGCAGCTGACAAACATCATGTGCCCTCTCATGGAGCAGTTTCCAGCTGTAGACAAATTAGAGCAGTCACTATATCCCACACTTTGGATTAAAACAAAAATATGTTTACATAACATAACTAAGTTTTTAAAGAAACCAAAACTTCCACAGCAACAACAGGACTGGCATTCTTTCTGAATAGATTGTCCGTGACTACTGAAGATCATCTTATAAGATGCTTCAGGGGCCATCAAGGTTGGTAAGAAGAGCACTGTGTGTCATGCTTCACAGGGAAACACAGACACACTTACACTAATAGAGTAGACTTTCTGAGTGCTGTCTACCATGTCATACCCATGGTCTAACTCAGTGGGCATACATCATGGTGCAGTAGATAACTTGAATTCAAATATGGCTCTGCTATGTGTCTATGAACATGTTACAGAAATTTTCTGATCCTCAGTTTTACTGTTCATGAACCAGACATACCAATGACCATCATTTCATAAAGTGATTATAAGAGATTATTATACTTTGGGAATGGAGAGTTGGTTCAACTGGTTAAGTGCTCATGATACAAGCATGAGGACCTGAGTTCAAAAAACAAAGTGGAGGCTAGGCATGGCGGCTAGGACTTTGGTCCTAGCACTCAGGAAGCAGAGGCAAACTGATCTCTGTGAGTTTAAGCCCAGGTTCTGGTCCAGCCAGGGTTACACAGGGAGACCCTAACTAAAAAAATAAACAAAACAAAAAATAACTGAACCCCCAAGCCCCTAATAAACAATAAATTTAAAAGATGGACATCATCTTGAGAAATGGCAACAGAAGCTGATCTCTGGCTTCCTGTACATGCATCACAAGTATTGATGCACCACTTATACAAAATGCTTACACACACACACACACACACACACACACACACACACACACATCTATCCATCTATCTATCATCTTCTATCTATTGTATCTATCTCTATCTCTCTATTCCTTGATATGCATAATTTGGGGACAGCAATGGGAATATCAAAATTTTCGAGTATCACTCCCTCTTACTTTCATTCACAGAGTTGTGAACAGTTTGGACAATGCAATACATCCGTGCTGTCACCTGGTCCAGGGACTATCAATCATCTACCACAGCCTTCTCTCACCTAAGCAAGCTGGCTCTGGAAAAGGTTCAGCGTGTCTGGATTGAAAATTTTCAGGCCTCCAGTCATGGCCAGTCCCAGATCTCTTGGAAAACATATTATAAGCTCTTCTTGGGCACAGATGACAGAATGACAGTCATGAGGGACAAGGCCATCTTTCTAGGAAAGCTTAAACTATTTCCAAATGAAGACAGAGGGCTCTCTGATCAGGGCCCACTAATGGGGACTCTAAAGACATGAACAGTGTTGAGGATTAGGGCTATAGGTTCTTTTTCTTGCTGCTCTGCATTTTATAACCCACAAGTTTCCATTACTGCAAAAAAGCTTATCTGCATGCATGGTTTTTGCTCTTAAGAGAAGCTAATTCGCAGCCTGTGGGAATGGAAATGTAAACTGAGAAGTGCTTTGTACATGATCTGAGAACCGCATTTTGTAAAGATTCAAGGGAGATGAGAGAGACACAGACAAAGTCATAAAAGTAGAAAGACCATATGAGCATATACAGAGGGAGGTAATCCCTCTGAGGAACAGTCATAGGGGAGGGGAATAAGGAGAATATGGGAGGGAGGGGAGAATGGGAGGATACAAGGGATGAGATAACCATAGAGATGTAACAAGAATAAATTAATAAAAAATTAATTAATTAATTAATTAATTAATTAATTTTTTAAAAAAGTAGAAAGACGGGGACAAAGGACAGAAGAGGCAAATGGCTGAGCCGTGTAGGTTCCTCTCTCAGGCAATGAGAGAAACTGACCATGTCTCACCACTGTGGGAGGGGTGACTCTCAGCTGGGTCTCAGTCAGGATAGGAGCGACCTTAGCACATTCTTTTCTATAGTGATACAGTCCCTCTGTCCCCATAGCAGGACTCACAGCCCCAGGCCTGGCTTCCAGTGGACCCTCTGCCTCAGATTTCCCACCTCTTGGGTCCTGGCCACCAAGGAGTTCTTTACTGTGAGTCAATCACAGAACTGACTCAGGTCTTGGCAATTTTGCCCAAAGGAACAGATTTTTTGATACCTCATCTCTAAGAATGGCCACAGCACAAAGACTAGGGGAAAATTCAACATATTTTCATTGCCTCTTGAGGCTGCTTTTTTAAAATCAGTTAAAAACTAATTATCTTGTGTTTATTGGCTTGCACACTGCAGCTCACACTTTCTCTTTCTCACAGTGAGCTTCCTTTCCATATGGTGGTCAGTTCTCTTTCAACCCCAAGACTAGACTAGAACACATTTCATTCTTCAGCTAGCTGAACAGCTACGAAATCCCATGCCAGCTCAGACATCATATTTATAAAGTTGACCTGGAATCTATGAAGCCCACCAAGTTTGAGAGGAATCCACTCTTATTATACCTGCCTATTTAGTCCATCCATTAAAAAGAAACAAAAATCAAACAAACAAACAAACAAACAAAAAACTAGTTAGAATCCATGAACTCTCCTTCATGGAGGTTTTACTAAATTACACACTGGATTCTGAAACACAATCTCCAGTTTGTTCCCTTTGGATTGAAGCATCAACTCACCCAGGCCTGGAAGAGTAGGCTGATGACTCTAGCAGGGCTCCTCTCTGGGAATTGCTCTAAATGCAGCATCTCCACAGTTATAGCCAGGCCTTTTCAAGGGCAGACCATACACAGAGACTTCAATTGCTCTATATAAACTTCCAGAAAACTGTAGAACGATTCTGTATCTCTTAGAGAGTCTGCTGAGGCCATTTTCTAACTGGATCATAGCTCAACCTCTGCTTGTACCCTTCCCTCCCCACACCCCACTGCATTATCTGAGGGTGAGATTATCCGTGGGTGAGTTGATGCCCTGAGTTGTCTGAAGATACATACTCTATCTCCCAGTGGGCTAACAATTAGGTCTATTTAGCTAATGTCAGGCAGCACACATGGAACCTTGATCTGCAGGAACAACAGAACTGCAAGACTAGTGAAATGGAATGTGACTCCAGAGGACCAAAATTCCCTGGCTGGTGCAATGTGCCATCCTCTATTGAGGATGAAGTGTGTATGTTGTATTAGGCAGGGTTCTCTAGAGGACTAGAACTGACAGAATGTACAGAATATATTCATATATATTGGGGGATTTATTATACTGGCATCCAGGCTGTGGTCCAGCTAGCCCAACAATGACTGACTGTCTAACCAATAGAAGACCCAAGAATCCAGTAGTTGTTCAGTCCATGAGGCTGGGTGTCTCATCTGGTCTTCAGCACATGCTGGAATCCTGAAGACATAGGCTCTAATGCTGGTTAGTGAAGGGATGGACGTGCCAGCGAGATCAAGAGCAAGCAGCCATGTTCTTTACATAGGCTGCCAGATTAATGTGTGGCCCAGATTAAAGGTGGAATTTCCCACCTCAAAGGGCCTCACTGCAAAACGTTCAGATTAAAACTGGTTCATCTCACTTCAAATGATTTAACTAAGAAAAAAGTCCCTCATAGGTGTGTCCAGCCTCTTGGGTTTTAGTTAATTCCGGTTGTGGTCAAGTTGACAACTAAGAAGAGCCATCACAAGTCCACCCCTTGTCAACTTGATACACCATCATATCTCCTTAAGTCAAGCTTACTTTCTAATTGAAAACAATAACCAGGACACAATTACACTTAGAGTGAAATAACTGTTGCACATATAATAACAAATGCATTGTGTACTTAACCAAGTAATAAGTATGCCTAATTTGATGTAACTGTCTCTCAACTTCAAACACATTATAAATTTTAGAATAGCTAACAACATCCTTGGACAATGTTCTTTTAGCATCTCAAAAAGATTATAACCACTGATATTCTCTTAACTAATGTTACATTACATGATAAAAAATCATGAAAAATATCTATACAAACGCATTCTTAACAAAATATTACAGAAACATGTATTGTACGGATGCAACACTTGTCAATTAGAAAAACCTATGGCCTATAGCTTAGGCAGAAAAATAGGTGTAACATCCAAGAGAAAAAAGGATTCTGGGATAGAGAGAGGCATGGGAGAGTCAGTGAGCAAGATATGAGGAAGATAGATGCAAGGTGCCTGAGCTCAGGTAACCAGCCATGTGGCAGAATGTAAATTGGTATAATGGGCTATTTTGTGATGAGTTAGTCTCGCTATATGGCCCAGGTATTGGTAAATAATTGTCTTGAGTCTCATGAGTCATTACTCTGGGAGCTAAGGGACAGGGAGGAAAGACCACTCACAACATCATAATGGCATCCGACTATTACAAAAACACTCATGTCAATTTTAATCCTCATTTCTAAAACTGGCCAGGTGGACTTAACTGGTGTTTATAACTATCTTCTTCAGCTATCCATTCTGTATTTCCTAGTCCCTCACAATACGCCTCAGGAGCTCTTGGCTCCTTTCCTGGAGGACTGACCCATACCTTCATCTCTGAAGGGTCTGTGCCCTTTGTCATCCCTCTTGTATTAGCTTGTGGGGTATAGTTTCCCACTGACATTAATCACAGGGCAGGGCAGCACCAAGAGATGCCCTAAAGAATCTCTTATACTCCAGATATAACATTCCTTACCTCCAGTGTGAAGAAACAATGCAATTTCTCCCTGGTAATCTGGATCAATCACTCTTCATAACTCTGTTATTCCATTCTTCGCCTATTGGCTTAAGGGCATAAGAAGCTCAAAGTGCCCAGTGGACAGTCTGACTTTCCAGTTTAATTGAATCTTTGTTGTTCCTTCTGGCAGAAGAGCACCCCACTCTGGAACCAAAACTTCTAGGTCAGCAGAACTAAATGCCTTGGGAACAGGAAGCTAAAATTTTCCTAGTGTATCACTAGAGTTGGTGAGTGGAACTATTCTCTTTTCAGCCACTTTATTCCCTGACCTGTGGATCCTGAATATGGGGAAAACCATAGCATGCACTGGACACTGGTTTAAAGCATGTTCTGCATTCTGGAGAACCCTGCCCCAGCCCTCCATGTTACTGCAAACTGATTGATGCTTTAACTAGATCTGCAAAAGGCTGTTCCATCTTACTATCATGCCAGCTGTTTCAGGATAGCGAGAAATATAGTAGGAGCAGTAGATTCTACGATCATGGGTCCACTGTTATACTTCTCTGGCTATGAAGTGCATTCCTTGGTCAGAAGCAATACTGCATGGAATACTATGATGGTGGATAAGGCATTCTGTAAGTCCACAGATGGTTGTTTTTGCAGAAGCATTATGTGCAGGAAAGAAAAATCCGTCACCAGAATATGTATCTCCTCCAGTATCAACAAAGTGTTGTCCTTTGCAAGGAGGAAATGGTCCAATGTAGTCAGTCAACTTGCCATCAGGTTCCTGACTCTGGGGAATGGTGCCATATCTAAGGCTCAGTGTTGGTCTCTGTTGCTGGCAGATGTGGCATTCAGCAGCCACTGTTGCCAGGCCAGCCTTGGTGAGTGGAAGTCCCCATGCATAACTTCCATCTCTACTCTAAGGCCATTTTATTCATGAGCCCATTAAAATGGCCAGGAAAAGAGGCTGACTGTCCACAGAGGGGGACAGCACTCCTCCTCAGCTGAAGTGACCTTTTGATGAGCATTTACATGGTTTACGTGAATCTTCACATCCTTTGCCCATTTATAGAGATCTATCCACATACTTCTTCCTCAGATGTCTTTCTTATCAATTTTCCAATCATGATCTCTCCAAGTTCCTGACCATCCAGCCAATCCACTGGCTACAGCCCATAAATCAGTGAACAATTATACATGTCCCTGCATGCGCCCGAAGTTCCACCCACTGTGGAGATTTCCCTTTGCTTTTGTCTAGTTGTGTCTGGGTCATCCCTGAAAGAGGTTGTAATATTTCAGATATCCACTTCTGGGAGGTACCTGCATAAAGCACAGAATAATCAGAAAACTAGGCCCTCTTCTTCTTTTCTCAGTCAACTAATCTTTGAGTATGCCCTTGAGACTATAGGTACATGGTTGGCTGAAGAAGGCATTCTAATGGAAGTAGACACCATAGGCATTTGGGCAACTTCTTATGTAACTTGCTTGTACCTTCAGGACCTGCTCAGTTCTAAGCACATTTCAATTTGCTAATGGACTGCTTCTCCATTTTTGCTCCTACTTTATGACTTGGTGGGTCAAATAACACCCAGCGCATGATGTGCAGCTCAGGCTGCAGGATAACTTGGTGACCCATTGCTATATGTTCAGTTTCCACTAAAGCCCAAAAGTTGCTTTCAAAGGAAGTACAGTTGTCCGTAGATGATGGTAGAGCCTTTCTCTAAAATCCCAAGTATCTTTTCTGTAATTCATGTGCGGGAGCCTGCCAAAAGCTCCAACAGCATTGCTATCTGCCATTGATAACTCAATTGGGTCATATGTTCCCAAGTGGTAGAGCAGCCCTCACAGTGGCCTGAACTTGTTGAAGAGCCTTCTCCTGTTCCAGGCCTCACACAAAGGTAGCAGTGTTCTGAGTCACCTGGTTTAGAAGCTAGAATAGCACATCCAAGTGAGGAATGTGCTGTCTCCAAATTCTAAATAAGCCAACTAAGCACTGTGCCTCTTTCTTGATGGTGGGAGGGGCCCATGCAATACCTTATCCTCCACCTTAGAAGGATTATCTCTGCACACTCCACACCACTGGACTTTCAAGAATTTCATGGAGACAGAAAGCCCTTGAATTATGATTGGGTTTATTTCCCATCCTCTGGAGCATATATGTGGTTGCTTCCTCCTGCTCACTTGGTCCAATCAACATTGTGTTGGGAATATAGTGTACATATGCGATAGCTTATGAAGATACAGACAATTAAGATCCCTTCAAACTAATATTCTTGAGTTAAAACTATAAAGGAATACTTCTTGGCTTGTCAACTGGAAGCAAATTGCTTCTGATGGTCCTCATGAAAATGTCCTTATGGAAAAGAAAAAGGCTAATTTACTAGACCAATCGCTGTATACCAGGAGATGTGTTAATCTTCTCAAGTAAGGAGTCCACGACCTGATTGAGTTGTCTGTAGGCAACTGTCTATCTCCATGATCCCTCTGTCTTCTATATTAGCCAGATAAAAGAATTAAATGGAGATGTGAGGAAAACCACTACCCCTGCATCTTTTAAGCCCTTGATGGTGGCACTAATTGCTGCAGTTCCTCCAGGGAGGCCATAGTGGTTTCTACTCACTATTTTCCTTGATAAAGGCAACACTAATGTCTTCCATTTAGCCATTGTATCCACAATAGCCCTCATTCCACAGGTCAGGAAACCAGCTTCTAAGTATACCTGTCCCAAATTACATGTTCTGGGACTGAGAAAAGTGACCACAGAATGAGTTTGGAGTCCACTGGATCTGTTATAACTTGAACTTCAGATAAAACTCTGTCAATCACCTAACCTGCTTTGACTGGAAGTCCACAGAATTTCTTGGGATTCCTCCATAACCAGCATCAATCCAGAAGCAATATTCATTAGACCCCAGAAAGTCTTGTTTCCTTTCTCCCAGCATATGATAACCCTTGTAAAGCGCTGTAGGTCCCTTGGGGGGAAGGATTGGAGAAGCTAAAAGTAAAACTCTCAGGTATTTTATGAAGGTCCTTCCTCGGGGGAACCTGGTTTTCCCTTCATTTATGGAATTCTAGGTCTGCAAATTTGCTCAAGTCTAGAAAATATTTCACAGGCTGAGATTCCCTTTTGCCACAAACCAATGTAGCCTTTCTTTCGTTTGTTATTGTCCACATGTATACATCAAACAAACATACAGATTTTATCTATTTTATCCCTGGAACACCATGCATGACTGATTATCCAGAACCAAAGGTCCAAATACATCATACTACCATAAAATCCCCTTTGCCTGTGCTGACCATTACAGGTCAGGCCATTATGGTCATTGCTTTGTCTATGCTGCCCATTACAGTAACAACAATCATATTCATCTTGCCTTTGGTCATCCCAGGATGCCACCTGGGTTCCTGCTATCTTGAGGCTCAACTGAACCCATTGCATTTAATTTATCCAGCTGGGTGGCAGAGTCTTCAACCCTAAAGTCTGACACAGGAAAATGGGTGACAACAAAGCTCTCCAAATGTGCTGATACTCCTGTCACCATGATTTTGCAATTTACAGGACTAGTGAGGGCATGTCTTCTGAGCCCTCCCAGTGTGGAGGATCAGGTTTAACACAGTGTGCTCACTCTAGCACTGAATTGCCCTGAGCCTTAGAGTCCCTTCATTAACACCAAGCCAAGGAATCAGCATCTTTAACTGCTTTTCAATGGGGTATAGTTTGACAAATGCTTCAGCCACCCATTCAAACAAACTTTTGACACTTTAAAAAAAAAAACTGTTCAAGCTTCCATAGTAAACCTAAAATCTCTATTCAAGGGCCCATAGCAATAAATTTAGCCTGATCTAATTGTATTTTGCTCCCACCATTATTCCACACCCTTGAAACCCATTCCCACACATATTCCCCAGACTTCTGCTTGAATGAATTGACAAACTCATTAATCTCTTTAGTAGTGTAGTGCACCTCCTGTGGACTGTACTTTATACCTTTCCTCTAGGACCGTTCTTAGCCTTAAGCCTGGTTACAGGTCTAGAGGCAACTACTGGAGAGCCCTGAGGGACAATAGTGCCACCTTGCCTTAAATCTTCTTCAGAGAAATTCAAGGGTGGTTTAGTAGACAATGGAGGGTTAATTTTCTCAGTCAAAGGAAGAAAAGGCAGTATTCCAGGGGCAGGGTTGGGGGTACATCTTCTGCTGAGGGTAAAAGAACTATTTCCTCAAGTAAGATAAGCCCGTTGGAATTGGAGGGGTCAAAGATCAAAGTTTCAACAAAGTCTTCCCACAATCTCAATCCCAAGTTACAGGATCTCCTTCTCTATCAATAATGTCCTTACTTCAACTACCAACATCTGCCAAGGCTGGGACTTGGATTTTTGCTGTAATTTAGTCAACCTTATAATGAGGGCTTTGGCTTCATAGCCTACAACTTAGTTCTATGGCTTCTGGAGAGGAGATTTTCTTCCACCACACACTTAGAAACTTTTAGACTATTTATTCTCACCTGAAGCCAGTCATTCCAGTCCACTGCTGTCCTTAACCATATTCTCAGATGCTAGAAGTTAGCTAAATTTATCACAGAGCTCATTCTTTTCTTTGTCATTTTATCCAGATATACTAGGAACAACCAATACATAACCATCATTTTCCCTATTTTTCCACTAATCATTATGTATGTGTATATATATATGTGTGTGTATATATATATATATTAAGCCCATTGTTTCTCACAAGTTTTGAATAAGGATAATCAAACGCACTAATGTCCTTAAATTTGTAAAATAGCTTTCAGTAGTCTTTGAGCTTCTAGGAGATTCTTCAGTTACTGGAGAGGCCTTAAGTAACTGTAGGTGTTGTCAAATTGGAAAGCCTATTTCAGATACTTTTAAAAAATCATCCTTATAATTGTGTTGTCTATATCATCTCCTGGCCCCAAACTCTATATTAGTCAAGATTTTCTAAAGGAACAGTAATTATAGAATGAAATATACATAAAGGAGATTTATTAGAATGGCTTACAGGCTATGATCCAGATAGTCCAACTGTTAGAGTCCTGAATGTGCTGAAGAAAAGGCTCCAGACTCATGCAAACAACAAACAGCTTTATTCTGCAGAAATCCAGCATGCAGGAGTCACCACTTAAGCACCATAGTGACTCCAAAGTGAGTTCACAGGTTCCTTTTAAAGACATCTTGGGGAAATCTAAAAAGGGGTAAGGTAATCTTCAACATGATTGGAGCATTTAAACAAAAAACAAAAACAAAAACAAAAACAAAACAAACAAACAAAAACTGAGTTAATGGTTGTGAGCTAATCATAAGACAAGAGATTTCCAGGCTGGCAGTAAAACAACCTTAAGCAAACTTGTCTTTCTCTGGCCAGGTGGCTAGGCCATCTCTGACTGGCTGCCCATTCTCTTAGTATTCCCAGTAACCTCTGACCTCATTTCTGAGGATTGGGAAGGCTTGGGCCTATTCTAAACTAACAAGAAACTGAAGCCTGTCATAGAGTTGGCTAGACTTATTTAACCAGGCCTCCTCACAACAATGGCTGTCTACTGATAGACGGTCCAAAAATTCAGTTGTTCAATCAGCAAAGCTGGATGTTTTAGCTGGTTTTCAGTATATACCTAAATCCCAAAACAAGGCTCTACTGCCAGGGAAGGAATAGATTTGTCAGTGAGATTGACAGCAAGCGGGCAAAATCAGCAGTCTTCCTTCTTTCATACTTTTTATATAGGTTCCCAGCAACGGTGTGGTCCAGATTAAAAGTGGACTTCCCCACCTCAAAAGATCTGAGGGTCTTCCCAGTTCAGATGATTAAAAAAAAAAAAAACCTCTCAGGTGTACCCAGCCTTCCACATGCAGCCAGGCAGACAACTGAGAACAGCCATCATGGGGGGAGGGGATAGGAATAAGAAGCCTGGATCAGATGACTGACACATGGAGGGAAACAGTGAAGGGGAAATACACCTAGCCACCATTTAACAACCATGTGAAATCCAACGGAATTCTCTGTTGGCTTATAAAGGTGACTCTCATCTTCTGAAGCCTGAGAGTAGGAAAAAAAAATATGTGTGTACATGGCTCCAAGCTTGGCTACAAGGAAAGTTAAGGCAAGTAGCACTCCAAATCAAGTCCTTAACCACAGGAGGTCAATGTTAAAGCCTTGGTTGAAAGAAGTATAACTCTATAATAATTGAGGCTAAGAAATTTTGGAAATAGATAATGAAAGGCCTTCGAGTCCCAAACCTCTGGGTCATAGATGCCAAATTCTTGCCATTAAGATTGGCAGTCTTCATTTGTTTAAGATGGTGTAGAAGAATGTGTCTTTTCTGCCTCTGCCACTACCAGCACCACCACACAGGGTTTATAGCCACTTCTCCCCTGAGCTACTAGACCAAAAATAACAGAGAAGACAGGAGCCTGGATGTAGATATCCTGGGCCTGCCAAGACAGAAAAGGGACTGTGTCAAAAGATCTGAGGAAAGGAATGATTCAGAGGTTCTCAAAGTACCAACTAACTCAACATTACCACCCACTAACCAACACAAAGTCTAAGGGACCCCATTCTCTCTTTAGAAGAGGAGATAGCTGACTTCCCTTTGGAGAAATCTGTTAAAGTTAAAATACTTACTTCTAAAGTGAACTAAGTATTTTTTTATTCATGACTCATATTAAATACATATTGAGTGCCTACTGTACAGTACATTAATATATATTAATCTCATTTAATACTTAGACCAGGCTTGGGAAATAGGCATAGGAAGGATGGAGAGGCTATTTAATCCCCATTACTGCCAAAGCAAAAGATAGATAGAACACATCTTACATCCCATCACTAAGGTCATGAGGCCAAAGACCTGAAACACTGGGTTTACATGAAAATGTTCCAGGACAGACATCTTCCATTTAGTTTTCACAACAAATACTGGAGCCCGCTTAGTCAACCACACCTAGAAAATAACCATTATATGTCACCTGTGGTCTATTCAACGTGCCAGTATTGTTTTATCTAAGTTAATTTTTAAAAAAAGATTAAAACACTGCTCAGAAGAAACACAGCACCGAGGGTGTCAGCCAGCCTTGTGCTTGAGTTGTCACAGCTTAGGGATGGGGAAGCTGGAGTGAGGGGACAATGCTTTAGCAGCCTCCCTGCCCTGTGTGTCCAAAGTGGTCCTCAGCTGACGGATGCTTTTTCCTGAGTTCCACCCCAGCAAGGGAGGAATTACTGATCAGCCTTAGTCTGTCTCCTGCTGCCTGAAGCTCCATGGGAGCTGGCCTGCCCATCACAGGAAAACTGACAGTGGGAAAGCAGGGCACAGACAGGACTTCAGTGAAGAAATGGAACTTCCTCTCTTCCAAACCCAGTCCTGGCTCTGCACCTCCACCTCTTCTTCCCCTCCTGTTTCCTCTTTCTGGCCTCACTAGAGTCTGTTCTTTGGTTTCTATCAATCCTGATCTGATAGACTCAAGATTTGTTTTCAAACCTCTTCTTTTCCACTTGCCCTTCCCTGGCCCTTGCCAGGGTGGGATGCTCTGTTCTCTGTGCATACAAGAGCTACTCTGTGAATTTTGGTGTGGTGTAATTTAAGGAGTGTTTTAAGACAATGAATCCCAGAATCTCTTGGACACTCCTGGGTCTAGGCATGGGTTACACAGAGACAAGTGACAAAAAAAATGTTTCTTAGACATGGCCTTGTCATTTGTCTTCTTCCTCCTACAAGTACCTATTGGCCACCTGATCTTCCCACTGATGGCTAAAATAAGCTAAGTTCAGAGGCTGTCCCTTTGCCTCCCCTGAAGGGAGCCAGGGCTGAGATTCCTCATCGGACCCTTGACAGAGCTGAACACCTACTTTACTTTACTTCCAGCTCCCACATCTGGGGCTTCTTTGTTTCCTTCTTCAGAAATGCAAGCAGGAGTCTGAAAATGCCAATAAACCCATCAGCCTAAGAAACTGGCCACATAAGCAGTAAAATGCTTAAGGACTAAAGAGAAGCTAGATTTCTGACATCCATGATAAGCCAATGAGCAGCCCTGCAGCCACCATACACAAGGAATTACCATAACCATAATCAACAGAGGAGGGAAATGGTACATTCCAGCTTCAAACCACATGTTCTTCCTCACCAGCACAGCACCACAGTTTGCCTTTTGATGCTGTGATTAAACACTGACAAAGGCCAACTTGGGAAGCAAACAGTTTATTGGACTTACAGTTCCACATCATAGTTCATCACTGTAGGAAGCCAGGACAGGAACACACACAGGGCAGGAATGTAGAGGCAGGCGCCAATACTGAGGTCACGGAGCTGTGCCACTCATGGCTTGCTCAGCCTGTTTCTGATACAACCCAGGATCACCAGACCAGGGATGGAACCACCCACAATGAGTTCGGCCCTGCTCTATCCATCACTAATTAAGAAAATGCCCTACAACTGAATCTTTCTTTCTTTGTTTTTTTTTTTTTTAATTTAAAGTTTATTTATTTACTCACTTTACATGCATCTCCCTCCTCTCCTCCTGGCCCCTCCATGGCACCCTCTTCCCCTTCCCCACCCCCTTCTTCTGAGAAAATTGGAACCCTCACCCCCATATCAACCCATGCCAGCACTTCAAGTCTCACTGGGACTGAGCTCATCCTCATCCACTGAGCCTATGCAAGGCAGCCCCACCAGGGGGAAGTGATCCAATAGCAGGCAATAGGGTCCATGTCAGAAACAGCCCCCATTCCACTTGCTAGAGGATCCCCATGGAGACCACGCTGCCCATCAGTTACATATGCATAGGGGGCCTAGTCAGACAATGCATGCTCTTTCACTGGTGCTTCATCTCTGTAAGCCCACATGGGCCTAGGTTAGTTGACTGTGTTGGCCTTCTTGTGGAGTTCTTGTGCCCTCCAGATTCTTCTACCCTTCTCCCCAAATGTCCACAAGGCTCCCTTAGCTCTGCCTCATGTTTGCCTGTGAGTCCAGGCATCTGTTTGAATCCTCTGATAGGTGGAGCCTCTCAGAGCACAGTCATGCTCGGTTCCTGTTGGCAAGCATAGCAGAGTATCATTAATAGTGTCAGGGGTTGGCTCTCTATCATGGGGCTCAGGTTGGGCCAGGCATTGGTGGGCATTCCCTCAATCTCTGCTCCCTCTTTATCCCTGCACATCTTGTAAGCAGGGTAAATGTTGGGTCAAAGTTTTTGTGGGTGGGTTGGTGTTCCCCTCCCTCCACTAGGAATCCTGCCTGGCTAGATGGTGGACACTTCAATGTCTAGGTTCCCCACTGAAGCTTATGGAAACACTTTTTTTTCCAACTGAGGCTCCTTCCATTCAGATAACTTTAGCTTGTATCCAGTTGGCAAAACCAGCAAGCATGAGAGGAAAGAGTTTATTTGGCTTATGGTAACAATCTGGTATCAATGGAAGCTGAGACAGGAATTGAAGCAGAGACTATGGAAGAATCCTACCTCCTCACTGGATCCCAGGCTTGCTTAGCCTGCTTTGATTTGCATCCCAGGACCACCTTAGCTGCTTCCCATGATTCCTTCATGTTTTCAAAACCAGTACATATGAGAAACTCTTACACATGACCAACTTTGGCTGTGGTTCTCCCCCTGCCCCCTGGACCATAGCTTTTGTGGGCTAACTCTGAGGAAATTCTTTCTAAAAGATCTTACCTCTGTGATACTGGTCTCTTCTTGATCACAACTTATTATTCAACCCCAACCAACCAGCATCAATTGACTTAGTAAAGCAAAGGTTTTACCCTTTGTTGTTGTTGTGCTGGTGTCTTGTAAGTCAGGGCTGATTCGTCAGCCTCAGATGACCATAAACCACAGATTAATTCAAAATGTCATATAAGCCAGGCCTCTATCATCTGCACTGCTCTCAGCGTTATTTCTCAAGTTCCCACAATAGCCCGTTAAGCTCTGCGCACACAATGGCTTTTCCAGCCCCAAGTTCCAAACACAGCCACAGCCTGTCCCCAAAACAATATGGCCAGGTTTATTACAGCAAAATCTCACTCTCTGGTATCAATTTCTGACCTAGTTTACTTTCTGTTTGCTCTCATTAAATGCTGGCAAAATCCAACACAAACAGGAAAGGGTTTATTTGGCCTACACTGTAAGACCCGGCGCTAGGTCCTACTTCCCAAAGCCCAATGAGACACGAGGGTCTAGTCCAATGCAAACAGCAGGGGATGCTTTATTGATCCATATTGATGGAGTCTACCAAGCTCTATTGAGCTGGAGACCCCGAATAAGCAAAGCTTGGGTCTTTTATACCCTTACAGAAGCAGAATTGGCACTTAAGTAGAGTTGTTAGATCATGATTGGTTCTTAAGAATGCCCTTTAAAATGATTGGTTACTAGTTATTTTATCCCTGAGGGGGCAAGAGCTCAGCTTGGGACATCATGTACTGTCAGGTGTTTGGAACAGGTATGAAGGTGTGGTTTTTCTCGGAAAGTACAGAACAGCCCTGAGGCTATCTCAGAAAGTACCTAGTGGCCAGGGTTGAAAAACAACTTTTCTATCTCTTCACACATTAGTCTATCAACTAAGGAAGACAAGGCAAGAGCTGCAGTGGGGAGCCTAAAGGAACACCTCTTACTGGCTTACTCAGCTACTGTTCTTATACAAGCCAGAATTAAACAAACCCATGTATGGCAACACCCACAGAGGGCTAGGCTTTCCCATATCAATAAGCAAATGCTCCCAAAGATACTCCCACAGGCCAATCTGATGGAGGCAATCCTTCATTGAAGCTCCTTCTCCCAAGGTGACTCTGGGTTATATGACAGAGTCTTGTGCAAATCACATTACAGGGCCAGAAGGGCAGTCAGTGGCTAAGGTACAGCACTGCAGGAATCACTAAAAAACCTAGGGAACCTCACCAGTGCACCCAGCTCAGTCTACTTGGGCTCCAGGCCAGCAAAAGGCTGTGCATAAAACAGAGCAACAAAAGTTTGGGTTGTCTTATGGCTTCCACATATGTGGCACACACACGCATACACATATGCACACACAACAAAAGGCGAAGATAAAGAGGAAGGGAAGGGGGAGGAGGAAAAAGTGTATCTGGTATAGCAAGGAGTGACATTTCTATTGCCTTATCACCCTGGGTTTTTCACCTCCCTGTGATCCTGTGCCATTGGCGGTAAGCCTATCACTCTGCAAAGCCCATCCAGCAGCTGTTAGCCTATCACGCAACATGGCTCAGCAGGCAGCTATAAGCCTATCACTCAGCAAGGCCCTGCAAGCAGCTATAAGCCCATCCATCACCCAGCAAGGCCTGGCCAGCAGCTAGGGCTTGACCTGATAATGCACTTGAGTTTTTCTAGCTTACAGACTGAAACAGATTTGCTATAAAACTCTAAGCTGTGGAGAGAAACACTCAGGGCGTCTGGTGCGAAAACAAGATGAAAACTCACAAATGTCTGTAGCGGGGAATCTCAGGAGCCTCACCAACCCCTATCAATCTAGTCCTTGCTGAGCAGCCTCATGGGTAATCGCTGCTCCTTCAGCTTATTCTTCAGGGAAGTTTCCAGAAAGCAGTTCCATGGTACAATATCCAATTAAGCAGAACCCCCTCCTGAGATAGAAAATCACTCTTCTAACTTTGGGAAAAGACCCAGTTTCCATAGCAAAGAGAATATTGCACTATTCTCTCAGAGAGCACTTCAGACTTTTGCAAACTTTCTGTTTTAAATCTATTGTTTTACCACATCCCACAACTTGGTGCAGAATCAAGAGCTAGCTTTTATGTTCTTGGGAGAAAGGGCAACAGCTTGCTGGGCATCCAGGAGCAGTGTGTGGACACCCAGGGTCAGCAGCAGATCTCCACTAGAGATGAGAGACATAAATTCAAGACAACAGGTCATTAATTCTTTCCACACCTTCTCCAGTGGCTGGCCATGGAGGTTGGTCCTTGGGCTCAGCATGGCCATTAGCATCTCCCCTGCAGGCACAAACAAAGGTCTGCTGATGCCCAGGCTTATGCTGTTCTCAACCCCAGCTGTCCTTTGTCCCTTGTGCTCCCACCCATCCCTATCTTCTCAATTGAGTCCCACTCCATAGTTTTCTCAGGGCTTGCCTGCCCCATCCCTTGAGGCATGCTTACCACCAAGCTGTACAATGTCCTGATGAATGGAGAACACAGTGATTCCGTGACAGCAGGACCAGGGCAGCCTCCATAACTCAAACATAAAGTACTAAAGGCAATTTGGGAAGGTTTCAATTAAGCACTTAATTATATCTTTACTTTCTTTCATGTGTAGGTGTGTGTAGACATGACTGTGTATGTGTGCATATGTGCGTGTGTATGTGAGCTTGCAAATACAAGAGGCCTGAATTTGATTTTAGGAACCATCCTCAATCATTCTTCTGTCTTATTCTTTGGGGCAGGGTCTCTCAAACAATCCCAGAGCTCACTAATGGAGCCCATCCTGATGACCAGCCTGCTCTGGGGACTCCTCTGTGTCTGCCTTCCAATTTCTACCAACACTTACGTGGTCCAGAAAAGATGAATTTGGTCCTCACATGTTCAGCAATGACTTTAACCACAGAGCCATCTCTATAGCCCTAGTATGTCTTATGACGGGACAGATGAGCTAAGCCTTAGGACAGGACCCTTCATCTTGTATATTGTAGATCCCAGTCTCCGCCCCCCCCCCAAAGTGGTATAGATAAATGACCATCACATATTACAGCCCTATGTTCTCAGACAAAGCAAATGACTTTTTCTTCTCATTTCTAGGTGGCCTAGAAATCTCAATCCTCCCACCTCAGCTTCTGGATGCTGGGATAGCAGACACACACTCCCTCTGATGCTTTATAGACATGCCATGGCTGATGATGCTCTAGTGATGCTGTGAGGTAGATGGCTATTCATTCTTGTTTATTTGTTTGTTTGTTTTATTTTTATTTTTTAACATTTTATTTAATTTTTATTATTTAATTAATTTATTCAGTGTTATCTCATCACTTGTACCCTCTCGTTCCTCTCTCCTTCTCACTTTCACCCTATTCCCTTCCTGCTCAAACTATTGCACTAACCAAGGACAATACAAGCAGTTATGCATTCTTAATAAAGAGATAGAGGGACTCAGGGTCAGCAAAGAGATCATCCCTGGGGACTGGTACTAGAAATTAGAGGCCCCACACTGAGTAGAGATTTCCCTTTAATTGAAATCTCTCTTGGAAGGAAATGCTTCAGACTCAGGAAGTAGAGGGACCGCCTCATGGTTATCTAAGCAGCAACAACTGCCTGAGAAAGAGGAGGCACTGACATGTAGAGCTGCCACCAAGTTGTGCAGCTTCCAGAGATGCAGCGTTTGTGGTCACCCAGGCAGGCTGGAGCAGACTCTGTGTTCCTGTGAGTAATCAAAATGACTCTACAATCTCATCTTACACCCATCAGAATGGCTAAGATCAAAAACTCAAATGACATCACATGCTGGCAAGGATGTGGCATAACCCCAATAAAATCACTGCTTCCCTCTGGCATAGGTGGAGTCACTTCTCTAGTCCATCAGGCGTGTCCTATTGGGGGTGAGTGACATTTGTTCATGTCTTGTGAGAAAGAGACACATGAATGAGAAAGGATCGAGTTCTTCCCTACAGCAGGCCCAAGGTCCTAATAGGAAGAGGTTTATGCTGAGGCTCCTGGGGTTGCTGGCAAGGAACCTTCAGTGCTGCAGCAAGTGGTAGATGTGGAGCTCTCAAAGTAGTACTGCTACGCCTGGTGTGGGCTGACAAAGGGGGGTGAGTCAGCAAACCCCAGCTGCATTCAGACTACCCTGCTGCCATCAGTCACATGCTCCAAAAGTCATATTTAAAAGATGAGGCAGCGGAGAAGTACAGAGGTTAAATGATTCACCCAGCATCACACAGCAGCCATCCAGACATCAATAGTGGGCTCCCCACAATGCATCTCACCAGGCACTGGGACAAAACCTCTGCATTTACCCTCATGCCCCAAGGCAGGCTGTATGCACTGCTGTTACATCCTCACTCACAGCAGATAGGAGAGATAGACAGACAGACAGACAGACAGACAGACGGACGGACGGACGGACGGACGGACAGACACACACACACACACACACACACACACACACACACACAGAAACAGAGACAGAGAGAGACAGACAGACAGAGAGCACCTGGGTACTTCGTAGTCATTGCATGAGATCTATTCACATTTGCCCCAAGGATAGGATTTTATCTGATGCTATCCTCCTCTGTCACACACACACCCATGCCATCTCAAGCCTAAGTAGGAGGCTGGTATGCTTGCCACAGTGTCACCTATGCCACTCCAAGTCAGATGTTGTACATGGTGAAGAATTATCTCTGTGTGTTGTGCCGGCTTGGACATGAATTAGATGTCAGGAGGATTAATGAGGAAATTGAGCCAGATTCTTTCTACTAATGTACATTGTATAGAGGACCACTAAGAAATTGAAAAGCACTGTTTGATCTCCCATTTACAGCCATGAGCTGCTAGCATATATGCTGCTAGTGCGGTGAACCAACCTGACATGGAACTTTCCATCATAGTAGTCCCATTGGTTCAGTGTTGCATTGTCAAATATACTAACTTAGCTGAGAAATCCACAGGTCCATAGAGTTCTTCCAACTTTACAAACTGAAACTCATGTTTGTTTTTTGCTTGGTTTTGTTTTTGTTTTGAGACAGGGTTTCTCTGTGTTATCTTGGCTATCCTGGACTTGCTTTGTAGACCAGGCTGGACTGGAACTCACAGAGATCCACTCGCCTCTCCCTCCCAAGTTCTGGGATGCATACGAGGCACGCACCACCATGCCTAAAACTCTCGTTCTTAAGGCCCAAGCCCTTGACAGTCATTTCTACTTTATATTCCCATAACTTTAATGAATTTGTGCTTTTTACATCAGCAAAGGGCCTTGGAAACTTTGTTCCTTGAAAATTAGCTTATTCTGTTGACCATAAGGCCCTCCAGGCAATATCATGAGACAGTGTCTTTCTTTTTTAAGGCTGTGTAATATATCCCTGTATTCTCTATATTTGATGTAGATGGCCATTTGGTTTGCTTCTACATCTTCCACATGGGGAATGGGGGCCCACAGAAATATGGGAATATATGTGTTGTTTTTAAATTATCAATAGGGGCCTAATAAATGTTTATTATCAGGCCTATAATTATTATTGCTTCAGTAAACCTGCTAGCACTCAATCAAGACACAGACGCCTGTTATAGTTTAAAATAGCCTTAGTTATCCTGGGGCAGGGCAGACATCAATCCTCTAAACTACTTCCCATAGTGGGGCAGATATCCCATACCTGCCCCAATCCCATGCCATCTGCTTCTAATAACTTCTATCAAGCTACCTCCCATCCATAATCCCAAATACTTGCTAATGTTCTTCATCTGGGCCAAATCTCCATCCACGCCAGCAATGTGCTTCTCTTCCACCTACCCATGATGGCCTTCCTCTCTTCCCATCTCCTCCTTGGGTCTCTCTTCTTTCTCTTCCCAGGATTCTCTCTGTCTCTCTAAGCCCAGGAACCTTAGCCACACCGATCTCATTTGCCCTGCCCAGGTGGGATGGCTTTTTATTAATTGGCATCAAATTGCATCAGACCAACTTCCAACATATATGCATAATTTCAAAGTTATCCTCAGGATCTTTAGAATACATACTCCGAAATGAGATTGGTAGATCATGTTGTAATTATATATTCAGCACTTTTAAGAACTTCCAAGATGGCAACACCGTTTTACATTCCCACCAACAATGTCCAATATTCTGACTTCTTAGTCACTAATCAACACTAATGTTTTAGTAATGTCTTGGTTTCATTTACTGTTGATGTGATAAAACATCCTGACCAAAGCAACTTAGGAGAGAAAGGGTTCATTTGTTCATTTGATAGGTTACACTTTATCAAAGCAGGAAGTCAACATGGCAGGAACTAGAAGCAGCTAGTGGCATCCATAGTCAAGAAAACAGAGAAAGAACGTGTGCATGCTCAGTGCTCATCTCATCTTCTCCTTTTCCAATCCCAGGGAATGGCGCTGCCCACAGTGAACAAACCTTCCCTCCTCAATTAACATAATTAAGACAACTTCCTCAGACACGCCCACAGGCCAACGTGATTCAGACAGTCCCTAACTGAGGCCTACTTCCTAGGTAATTCTGGATTGTGTCAAGTTAACAGGAGCAACCTTTCATGTATAATATCCATCCTGACGTGGATAAGGGGCTATCTCACTGTGGCTTAGTTTCACATTGTTATTATCCATCATGATGACTATCTGTTGGTACACTTGTTGAACACTGCATAAAGTTCATTAGCAAAGTGTCCATTCAATTATTTTGTTATCAAACCATGTGCAGCTTTGATGGTTTTGAGTTATAGGAGTTTCCTGTGTGTGCTTTAGCTATTCACCTCTTACCAGATATACAATTTGCATGCACTGTCTCTCATTCCACAGACTGCCTTTGACTTCCTTGTTTTCTTTAATGTTCAGATATTGTAAACTGACACCATTCGGTTTGCCTTTGCTTTTGTTATCTCATCCAAGAAAACAGTACTAAATACAATGTCCTGGAGATTTTCTATATTTTCTTCTAGCAGTTATTCAGTTTTGAATCTCAGGATTGATTAGGTTACAAATTGTGAATTAATTTTTGCATATGGTATGCACAAATTTTCATATTTTTTGTATGTAAACATCACTTTTCCCAATATCATTTGTTGAAGGGACTGGACTATTGTGTACTTCTGGTATTCACAACAAAAATTGCTTGTCCTGATATGTACTGGTTTTATTGACTCTATTCTGTTCTGTTGCTCTACATTTGCACCTCTATGACAATACCACATCACCTTGGTGACTGTCACTTTGCAATGAGTTGTGGAGTTACAAATTGTGAGACTTTCAACTTTGCAATAGTTTTCAAGATTTCTAAGGTTACTCAAGACACCTTTAAATTCCATTTGAAGTTTAGGATATTTTCTGTTCCTGAAAAACAAATAAACTGTTTGGATTTTTATTAAGGTTTTAGAGCAGTTAGTGTCCTAATCCTCCACAACCATGGCTCAACATTAAATGGATTGTTTTCTTACTCTCCTTTTCAGATTGGCCATAGTTATTACCTAGAAATGCAAGCAATTTTGTTATTACCTATTTTATTTTTAATATGTAATATTTTTACATTTTTATAAAACATGTAAGTGGGTATATGCACATGTGGGTGAAGGTACCCATGGAGGCCAGAAGAGGGCATTGGATGCCCTGGAGCTGGAGTTAGAGGCAGTTCAGTTATGAGCCACGCAATGCAAGTCCTGGAGATGGACTCAGATACTCAGCATGGGCAGTATGTGCTCTTTACCACGGAGCAATCTTTCCTACCCACAGCTGACTCTCTTAGATTGCATCCTACAGTTTAGCTGAGCACATAACTCATCAGTTTTAATCAATTTTTGGTAACTTCCATAAGACTTTTTTAAAACTTTATAGGGGAAGTATGTGGAAAAAGGCAAGATACACATGCTCATGCTATGAGGCAAACCGTTAGTGACTATGCATGCTTGCTTAACTCATTTAGCACTGGCTCCAAATTTTCATTTGCCAAAAAAATCTTCCCTTGGACATAACTTCCCTGTACCACTGAGTCTCATCTGTGCCCAGGTGAAGTACACTGAATTGTCAATTATATACTTATAATTTGGTTCAAGCCACTGTAAATTGGTAGCAGGGGACAGGTAGGGCCAAAATTATCTGAGTAGTGCACATCTGCCTAATCTGTCTTAGCCTTTGAAGACACTTCCAGAAACTAGTTGAGTGATGTAAGGCTGACTCCTTCTAATTATTTTCCTATTTAAAAGAAAGAGTATCAAGTGTAATATTTTTCATATTAAAAATAGTATTTATGATCTCAATCTATACTTCCTTTTTTCCTCAATCACATAAAATATTTGAAGTGTGATTTATCAAATGAAAATATCATTCTTGAGAGGATATGTGGCTTTCTTTATGTTGGTCTATAGCACCTGACCATTCTAATGAGGCTAATTATAATGAGGCTAAGTATCTGTTTTATAAAAGTAATGAACTTGTTGCCTAAATAACAGCTTTGGACTATAATATGTAATGCCACATTGATTGGGACCTTGCTTAGTTCTTATACAACAAATAATTTCACCTAAGTCTACCCAGATCAGTAGAATCACACCTCATACTTAATAGGCAGTCCTGTGGCAATTTCATGAAAGCATTGCTTTACATGCCTCAAATTGAGGTCACTTCTGCATTCAAATCTGTTGTAAAATTTAAATTTTTGAACCCTCTAGAACGTGTGTTCAGCAAATGCAATTCTTTCTTAGACATGCAGGTAACTGTATTAAAGCACATCAGTGGCTGCCACTGCCAATTAGTGACAGAATCAGAGCAGCAGTTATTTGACCCAACTTCTGAATTAACCAAAGCAGAAATAAGAACTTTGTTTTTCCTTATCACAAGGAGGAAGAGGTGGGAGAGGGGTCTGGAGGAGGGAGGAGAGCGTGCCTTAAACAGTCAGAGCTAGATAAGACAAAGAAGGAGATTTTAGTGAGCAAAACAGATTGAGTAATAATAATTATATGTAACATACATGTGTGTGTCTCAACACCAGCATACTCAGGTACACAACAGAAATAGCTGCAGCACTGAAGGGTGGAAAACAGTGCAATGGCAGGAAGGGGCTTCACGACCCTGCTTTGACGAAGTACAGAGCACCCAGATGGCAATTCAGTGAGAAGGCAGTGGGTGGAGCATGCCAGACCAATGGACAGGATAAATACCTGCAGAGCTCCTGGGTGAGGGGGTGGGGAGTTGAGGATGGGGATGGGGGAGGGGGCGGGTTCTCCAGGACAAGTCCCAACAGCTCTGCGAATACTGAAATCAATGCTAGGTACCTTTCTAGACCAAACAGGGTAAGTCTAGAAATCAACAGTGAATGGAAAATCGACAGATTCGTAAATGCGTAGACATCAAGCATCCTGAATAACAGCTAAAGAATAAAAGAGAAGGGAACCCAGAAAAACGCAGATAGCTAAAGCTTACAGGACACAGGAGAAGTGGTAGTAAGAGGACGTTCAGAGCTGAATGCCCAAGTGTCCAGAAGACTACAGAGCCTTACGTAAGCAGCCTGCCTTTTCAGCTCAAAGTCTCAACAGCAGCTGGAGACTTGGCTAACCCTTGCAACCCAAGGAGTCCAGGTGGGACCTCCACTCAGGTGTAGCCTGGATCCTGACATCTTGCACAGAAAAGAATTTTAGGATGAGTCAGTAAGATGGAAGAGGAGAGCAATAGTGCATGCCACAGGATGGGTGTAGGCGTCTTGAGAGAGAGTCTCATCTAAGTATGTTAACAATGGCTGCATGTGTATACAGGGTACAGGTGTGTACATACTTACATGTATGTATATATGTAACATAGTTACATAATTATATATATATTATTTGTGGCTTTTAAAATTATATTATTCAAAAGATATGATTTATACCAAAATATTTGTTTGCTTATTTTTATCTGGGGAATCTTTCTTTCAGAAAGGAAGTTGTAGCTTCATCCTACAGGCCTGGAGATAAGAATGCTGACAGGAGAGAAACATAGGTCGAAAAGAGCAAAGGAATTCTCATTATACATCAGCCACAAGGAGCCTGAAACCTGCCGCCGACTGTCAATATGGTTGATCATCTTGTTCGGGAAGTTTTGCAGGAAAAGTACAAGTTGGTGAATGAAAAAGGAGTGCTGGTAAGGTCAGATTCAAAGGGCACACATATTTCTGACCTAGCATGGCTCCCTAGCTGTTTCAGCATGTCTGTTTAAAATGTCTCTCAGAATGGTCCAGCAGTTACAAGCACTTGCAGTTCTTCCAAAGGATACAGGTTTGGTTTCTAGCACTTACGTGGTAGCTCACAACTATCTATAACTCCAGTCCTGCAGAGTCCAGCATCCTCTGTAAACACCAGACATATATATGACACACAGACATATATATGACACACAGACATATGCATGCAGAACACTCATATAGATTAAATACATAATCTGAAATAAACCAAAATGTTTCTAAGAAAGGGAATATTGTAGTCTTGGCAGTGGCTTTTGTTAACTGTCTAGTTCTTAACCCAGCACCAGTGAGAGACTTAAACCAGACCCGAAGCAGTGATGGGATATTTGTCTGCCTTGGATTCCCTAAGTTTCATGCCTTTCTGTCCTACTCCAAAAGAACTGAACCAAGAAGTGCTCTGACCTGGGTCAGCAGGTATTTATTTCTCTGTCCCTCTGTCATTGAACACCAGTTTTGGTGTTTGAAAGTAACACTATGGTCATGGAATTATGGTGCTTCTTCAAAGCACATGAGGAGGAGAGAGTGATTTGCACTGAGTCCAACATGCCGTAATGGCGCCTGTCTCTGCCAGCCGTCAAGGCGGCAACCACCACAGGAACATCCTGGAGGGCAGAGCTTTATGGAGGAAAAGGTAGGAAAACGACAGACATATGGTCATGGAAGAGGAGAAGAAGAAGAAGAAGAAGAAGAAGAAGAAGAAGAAGAAGAA
>OU015744.1:131828195-131847499 GCA_907169655.1 Acomys percivali | reverse complement strand
GAGGCGCCATTTTCTAGGTGCGGCACTGCTCCGAACGGCCCCTGACATAATTCAGTGCCAAAGTCCATCACTCAATGCCATAGTTAGAAAGCCTTAGAGATACAGAGGAGGGACATGGTGAGGGAAGGAGCCCAGCCAGAGCTACAGGGATGTGGCAGCAGTCACTTCAGAGTAGAACAGGGGAGTTGCTATGAAGGCCATGATAAGCAGGAAAGAGATGCTAGATCTGAATGTGGAAGCCAAGTCTTGGTTCCAGGAAGCATGGTTTCAGCCCTATGGTATCTGGGTTCAGGGTGACTAGACAAGGGCTCAGTGAGTCCCCTCCATCCGTCTTGGGAAGCTTCCTCACTGATGCTAGCAGGGGAACCTCTTGTACAGGAATGGGCTGCATAGGCCCTGTGCAGAGGTGAATGGCTAGGGCATGGGGAGGTAGCTTCACAGGTGCAGTGCAAACATGAAGACCTGAGTTTGGCTCCCAGATCCCAGATAAGAAAGCATAGTGTAGAAGTCCATGGTTGTAAAAGTCAGCATCTGGGAGGCAAAGGCACAGGGAGCCCTAGGGCTCAATGGCCAGCCAGCCTAGTTATGATGTAGGCCAGTGAGACAGCCTGTCTCACAAAAGAAAGTTAAGACATCTGGAAGCACAACAGTCAAGGTTAACTGACTGTAAGGCACATATGTGCACGTGAATTTGCGTATGTGCACATATACACATATGTTGACCCCTGCATGCAGACTGTTTCTACAGAATAAATGCTCTTTGTTTTTATATGCTATTTGAGTCTGGGGTCTTGCTTCAGTGATTTTTCGACCCTTATAGTAGTGAGAGGGAAGGGGAGGGAGAGGAGACAGAGAGGGAGTTGGGGAGAGGCAGAGAGAGCTATCCATCAGGCCAGAGATGATATCTAGATGCTACGGGCAACTCTCTACACTGACTCTCCCCATGGGGAGAGATGTTCAAGGGAGGAAATTACCTGAGAGATGATAAATGTGTACTACTGTTGCAGGATATTTGATTATACTGTGAACCCCAGGATTGTATTGCTTACTGGAAAACCCGGTTTCTAGATGTGGTATGGCTCAGCCCTAGCACACACCTTTAACCCAAGATCTTTCTGCTTGAATATTATAAACAGGATTAAATAAAGTCAACCACAGGCCAAGAAGTGGAGCGAACAACCAGTTGACAGGGAGTGAACATAGGAAACCAACATAGAGAGTAAAAGGAAGTCAGGAGGATGGATAGAGAGGCACACAGGAAGCAGAAGGGAGGGACATTGAGTCAGAGGAGGTTGTTTGAGATGGCTAGTAGAAAGGATTGCGTCTGGGACATCAACAGAGGAGGAAGCTCAGTTGGGTGCTTTCTCTGCTTCTCTGAGCTAGCAGGCTTTCACTCCAGCTTCTGGCTGCAGAGTCCTTATTGGTAAAAACTGAACGATTGCGATTTTCTTAAAAACAACATGCTACCTGTGTCCCCAGATCCCAGAGACAAGCAAGATTTCGATACAACTTGCTCATGCTAAAGACCTATAGATTTACATATTTACTATGCGCATTTATATTAGCTGAAACAGTACCTACCTTGTGTACAAGCTCCCAGCCTCATACTGGATGGACTGCACTGTGGCTGCCTGTAGCCTCTCGGGCCACCTGGGAAAGCGCTCTGCAGAAGCCTGTGTGCACTTGCTTCATTCACTCAGTCAGGGCAGCTACTCTGGGCAGAGGCAGAACCTGCCTGAATAGCATAGCAAGGACCGAAACTTTCAATGCAAACACTGTGCTGGACTCCTGGCTGGCCTTTGACTGTATGTCTACACTCACGGTATCTTCATTTATTTAAAAGTGTATGTCTTGTCCCATGGGGCAAGCCGAACAGGGTCTCTGAAAGAAGGAGTGGGGATTGAGGGGGACAGAGACACAAAGAATGGAGCCAAGGCAAGTCCTGATCAAGGCTCAACTTCATTTAAGCAAGCACGGCTTATATAGCAAAAAACAAAACAAAACAAAACAACACCACAAGCTCTTGTTACAAACTCACTTCCCTCAGGCAGGCTGAAAAGAATACATTCCTCAGAACAGTTTCCTGTCAGGAATTCCCTGCTCCTCTCAGTGGTAGACAATCCAAAAGATCAGCAACTCAAAGGTCACAGCATGCAGCCTAAGCACAGTGACCTCCTCCAGCAAAGGTCACAGCATGCAGCTTAAGCGCAGCTCCCCACAAGTGTAATAGTAAAAGATGTGTTGGCTCCCCCCTGGCTCCCATCATGCTCTGGAAAAGTATGATGAGGTTTGGGGAAGTAGTGCTGAGGATTGGGAAGCAGTTCTGAAGGCAGAACAAAATCTTGCTACACAAGAAGCCAAACACCCCCACATCCTCCACAGGCAGGATATTGAGTGAATACAGACTTTCTCTGCTCCTAGGAAAGGAGGTAGCAGTCACCTGAGAAATGTGGTCCTTACTCCAAAACTTGGGTGTAGACGCATTTTCCCAAGGACATGGGAACCTCCTCTTTCACCATCACCAGGTATCTGGGGTGCATGCATTTTGATCTGAAGATGCCTAGGAGGTGTCTCTCCACTGTTCTAGCACCTGGGGACCTAGTAAGCCCTATAACTAATTCTGTTAGATTTAGAAAGTTTTAAGAAGTTCTACCAGCTTCGGGGTTCAGAGTAGCTGACTCCACCACAGCTACTGAGGTTGTTCCTGGACAACTAATCTCATGGGGAGACTCTCGGAACCGCAACTAGGACTTCTATAGGGAAATCTGGGGATGCCGAATTACCCTAAACGGATGGAAGTTTCTATGGCTAGTAGTAAGCAGATGCTTTCAGGCTGTGCTGGGCTGGTAAGAATTCAGCTCCCCGCGGGGCTCCCAAGTAAAGCAGGATGGAGGCTGCCACCTCCACCTTCATTTTGTTCCAGTCTCCTTTACTTTAGGTCTTGTGCTTACCTCTGCAGGCCAGAGTGTCAATCAGTGTCTGTCTAACCTGAATGATTCCCCCTTCAGGACTGACGGCACCAAGACCCACAGTGTCCTGAACCTGCTGTCACCATGGGTCCCAGGAACAGCCAGAGCCACCAGGAAGGGCCAGGCTTCAGACAAGGGCGACAGTGCACCAAGGCAAGGGTGCCTAGGGCAAGCCAAACTGACTTCTTCAGACCGACTTGCAAATCCAGAGCCGAGTCAACAACCATGTCAAAATGAATGTTTAATTATGCAGACTAATTAATGGAGATTAATTGCTCCGTCCCTCAACTCTTCCTCTATTCAAGTCTAAAACTTGTATCAGTACCCTAAGATGTATTGGGGGCCTCTCTGAACCCCTTTATCTGTTCCTGTTCACAATATGGCCACATTAGATAAGTCTTCTCCCTGATTTTCACTGTTGTATCTCTCTCTTCTTTAATATATTTCATTTATAAATTGTGTGTGTGTGTGTGTGTGTGTGTGTGTGTGTGTGTGTGTGTGTAAAACAGTGTGGGCTCAGGTGCTTCACAGTAAAGTCTGGAGGTCAGAGAACAACATATGGGGTCTGCTCATCCCTCCATAGGTCCTGGAGATCAAATTCTGGCCATCAAGCCCCTGCAGCAAGCACTTTTACCCACTGAGCCATCTCTCTAGCACAACTTGTCTCCTTAATTAGTATGTTGGGGGCAGGTAGACAAGCCCACCTTGTTAAGGCTGCCACAGCCCAGGTGTTTGTGCTGAAATCTCTGATCACACTGGAATCGCTGTCAAGAAGGCCTTACCTCGTCCTGTGGTAGGCTGGAAAATAAGTCTTCTCATGCTCTCCTCCCAGGAGCACAGCCTGTAGAATGTCAGGTCACACGGGACCAGTGCCCAGGATCATGTACGGGGTCAATGTTGAGCAGCAGATCAAGAGGTTTTGTTTAAGGATGTATTTGAAGAGAGGTTTGTCTATTTCATGCTTTCAAAGCTCAGTTTTCTATGACTGCCCATGCGAATATCAGATACTAATAGGTAAGCTTTCCTAAGACACAAAAGACTTGAAACAACTCTTTGTTTGTTTGTTTGTTTTTCAAGATAGGGTTTCTCTGTGTAGCCTTGGATGTCCTGGACTTACTTTGTAGATCAGGCTGGTCTTGAACTCAGAGATCTGCCTGCCTCTGCCTCCCTGCATGCTGGGGTTACAGACATACACCACCACACCTGGCTAAAGCAACACTTTCCTTTCAGATGCAAGCACCAAAAGAGAAGTGGTCAAGGTGCTAATTCACGTGCATAGGAAGTTCTCGGCCCTTCTTAGTTCCTTATATCTGCTCCTGCACAAGAGCAAGGAAAGTCTTCAAGGGCTGGAGAGGTGGCGCTTTGTATATAAAAACACTGCAGCCCAATCAAAGAATACAACAACGTACTTCAGTGACAAAATGGCTCAGCTGAAAGCTGTGACAGTTTGTTGTTCTCTGTGAACAGAGTTGGGGCAGCAGTTGGTGTGGGAAATGCTAACCTTCCATTAGACACATACCAAGGATCATCCATTGTTAGTGGACAAAACCTTCTCCCCTTTAAGAAATGTCCAGCTGGATTGTGCACTCTTAGGGTAGGAAATTCAAGCCCTGAAGGCAGGAAATAAAACCCTCTGAGCTGTACATCAGAGCCCTGAGCACTAACCCACCAGGTGGCAACCTGCAAGGATTATCCCTAACCCCTCCCCATCCCCCCCACCCCCACTAAACACACAAAAATCTTCTGGTGGCTCTTTCCCCTATGCCTCATTTTGAACCATATTTATAGATCCACCATCAGGACCCAAATGACACCTCATACTCGGATGCTCTGGAACTCCCAGGACTAAAAACGAAAGTGATGAGAACTCAATGGAGAAGGAAGAAAAACCAGCAGCCAGAGGGAGACTCAAAGGCTCCCTGCCCCAAGCAGGGAACTCACTCTCTCAGAGACTTCCTGCCCCTCTTACTGCTGCTGCTGACCCCATTCTCTCCGTGTTTGTTGCTTTCTTGGTGTTTCCTGCTCCGCATTGGCCTGCTCTTAGCTGGTGCCCCAGAGCCCGCCAAGAGCTTTGGAGTTATCGTCCATTCCTTGGTCGGCCCCGTGAGCCTGATGGGAACTTAGAGCTGGGACGCCACCAACCTCTCTTGTTGCTACTGAGGGTCTCAAAGGTCTCACTTTGCTGTTGTCAGTTTTTATTCCAGTGTAGCAAGTAAAGTTAGTCTTATTTTCCCTCCCATGTCTGCCTCATTTTATTCTTGAGGGAGGGCAGGACAAGGACCAGCAGGAGACAGGAGAGAGTCTCCACCCACTGACTGCTTTACTACAGTTAAATGCAATGCCTTGCATCAAAAGCCTAGCAGTGATCCTGAGCAGACTGCTCACAGTGAGCGCTATAACCACATGGCGGGTGTTCCATGAGGGAGCACAAGTGCACCTGAAGATGGGGGCTTGGGCAGATGGTAGCACTTAAGCTGTGAAGGGTAGGAAGTGGGGAAAGAAGACCAAAAGTTTCGGCCTTGTGTTTCTGTGTTGGGAGACTGTGACTGGCACTCCAAGGAGGTTGTCCTGTTTCCAGGTCTCAGCACTAGAGGTGGAGGCATGAGGGTCAAAAGTTCAAAGTCATCCTCAGCTTCATAGTGAGTTTGAAACCTATCCTGGGCTACATGAGACTCATGTTAAAAAAAAAAAAAAAAAAAAAAAAAAAAAAGCAAACAACCAAACAAGCCTCTCTTTAGCAGCAAAAAGAACAGAACGGACAGCTTTAACAATGACACCAAAATCAATACAATTCAAGTAGAGAAAGCAAAGAATAGCCAAGGATAGTTATCAGAAGCCTGATGTGCCAGTGGGTAAATTTGTGTTATTTATTTAACCTTCAAAAGCAACTCTGGGGTTAGCCACATGCTGGCAGATGAGAAAATTAAGACTCAGAGAAATTAGTTGTCTAGCCTAAGGTCACATGATGACTCGAGGTTCTGTGTATTCTAAGACTCTGAAGTTTCATATGATGTCACATACCTCCAAGAGGAAGAAGAGGGTATTAGCTTGCAGGTATGAGTGTGAGTGTAGCTTAGCGGACATGGGTGTGGCTTGGCAGATGTGGGTGTGGCTGGGCAGGAGAGGGTGTGGCTTGGAAGACTTCCTGTCTGCTTAGGAGAGGAGGTTAGTAGTTACATACTTACTTTCACAGCTCCACCACCAGGACCAGAGGAATTGCCACAGTTTTCCTTGTCCTGGTAAAACAGCCATCCTCACAGTAGGGTGTCAGTCCTAGGACTTCTTTTCTACAGAATGTGGAGAGAAATAGGTAGTTATGATGTCACTGGCTGCACCCCCAAGTCATAGACACTGTTTCTGTTCTTTATATCAACAATTACCCCACCAAAGAAAGTCACAGTAATAGGGTACTTTTGAGATTATTACACTATATATTTTAGATTATTACACTATAATATGTGATGGGTAATTCAAATTAACAACATACAGTGGTTTGAAAATGGCTGTAACTCTTTCTTTTCTACCATCTCCCTCTACAATGTGATTTTTGTCCCCTCAATCTATCATAATGAAGCCACAACCTCAACTACCTCCTGGGAGTCCCTTCTGTTTCTTGCTGGGCTCATTAACCAATCCCTGGACATGCCATCCCCCCAGAAGAACTAAGGAGATCACAGATACATGAGGAAGCCCAGATGGGACCAACAGCTGCTCGGCTCTGCTCAGTCTAAGGCACCAGCCCAGTGCAGTGGAAGCTATATTAACTGCTGAATTTCAAAGGAAATTTGGGGGCAATGGCTTGGCAGCAGAAGCTGACTATCACATGCTGTAGACTAATTGGCCAGAATCTTGCATCCCTACAGAATTGAACTTCCTGCTTTGGGATATTTAGACAAGGGTAAAAGGAGGTGAAAGGCAAGGCCGAGCCTTCCCTGAAGGAGCATAAATTCGAGTTAATGCTTAAAACACACGGACACCCGATAAATAATGAATCAGGCAAGACAGGGGATGATTATGTGATCAGCCGCAGATCCTGGGGAGCCTCGGGATGAGTCTGTAGAAAACCCAGCATATTTTAACACCTAGAAAGGTTTTCTATATCCACCAACATTGGTCATTCCAGCATCTCACTTTTCCTTCAGGGAAAACTCTGTCGATAATTACGTGATCAGTAAGGAGTAAGCCGGGGATACCCAGCAGTCATGGTACCCACCCAGCTTTCTTTGCTTGGCTCTGGAGAGCACAGATATGCTGGAGGTGTCTAGGTTGATGAATATTAATGTTGAGGAATGTTAATCCCTTGTTTATTTCACACCATCTGCATAACAGCCTCTCAGGTAAGACTGTGTAAATGCTTCCCAGCATTTGCAGTTCAACACAATCTTCACAAAAGGTCACCCTGAAGAAAGGATGGGGATGGACCAGTGGAGGAGGCACTACTGTTCTTTAAGAGCGCTGAAAAGAAGAATGTCAGAAACACGAAGTAATGTCAGTTTTCAGAATCCATAACTCTTCCACAGCGAGTCCCTGGGACAGAAACACTCAGAATCAGGACCGGAAAGTTCAATCCATGCCACGTCCTCAGCAAGGTCCCTGGGTCATGAGCACTCAGTCCCTCCATGGGCAGGGGAGGGGGATGGGTGCCTTTGAATATAGACTCCTCAGAGATTATTAAAAAATGTTGAGAGAATACTTTGCACAACTTTAACTGTCACGTATGAAATTCAAGTGAGTCAACAAATTTTGCAAATACATAGACCACACTTCGTGGTGTGAGACAATGGGTAGTCTGAGTGAAGCCATAAACACTCAGGTGCACTTGACACACTCTATAACTGTTAAGGGCTACATCACCTGACCCTAATTACATGCTGTCAGAACACCACCAGAATTCTGAAACTAACGTCAAACAGAGAACAAGGACAGAAAACATTTTTCATACTCTTAAAATACAAATACTTCAGCTGTTTGACAAAATGCTATCAGATGGTTGCTACGAACAAGAAAGCCATACACTTTGTTTTTTAAATTAAACTAAGAGATGAACTATCTGATTTGGGAAGGAATATCCAATTGATCATTATGAATCGTAAAAATGCATGCCATAAATTGCCACATACTTTATAATGCCCAAAGTTTTAGCATAACAAAAAATCAAAGAGAACAATATTAATTGCACACACACACACAAACACACACACACACACACACACACACACACACACACACACACACAAAACAACACCCAGGTGCTGGAGGAAGGTCCAACTGTGTTTCCAAATGCTAATTTCAGTGCCTTGAGATCTAGTTACTGCCCTGCCATGGGCATTCTTATGAATATTAAACTATCTCCTATAATCATGTGATAATAAGGAATGTTCCCTAATTATCCCTAGTTGACTAAATAAAGATGCTGAAGCCTAGGACTGGGCAGGGGAGAGGGAGGTGGAGTGTGAGATGCCTGGGCTTGGGTTTTGAGTGAGGAAGGGAAGGAGAAGGTGGAAGAACAAGAGTAGAGGAGGTGAGGAAACAAGCAAGAAAGCCAAGAAGCCTTTAAAGAGGGAGTAAGTAATTAAAAAGAATAATCCACATAAAGACAGGAAATACCATAACACAGAGTGTTAGGATGGTTTGAAAATAGAAACAGAAAGCAGCAGAGAAAGTCGTCCTCGATGCAATTAAACAGCATGCTGTGGACATAGCTATTAGTGACCCCGATAACGGGGTCAGAGCAGCTTCAGCAGATGAAACTGAGAACTCAGGAGAAGCCAGAAAACAAGTATTTTTTTTTAATTTTTTATTTTTTATTTTATTAATTTATTCTTGTTACATCTCAATGGTTATCCCATCCCTTGTATCCTCCCATTCTTCCCTCCCTCCCATTTTCCCCTTATTCCCCTCCCCTATGACTGTTCCTGAGGGGGATTTCCTCCCCATGTATATGCTCATAGGGTATCAAGTCTCTTCTTGGTATCCTGCTGTCCTTCCTCTGAGTGCCACCAAGTCTCCCCCTTCAGGGGACATGGTCAAATGTGAGGCACCAGAGTACTTGAGAAAGTCATATCCCACTCTCCACTCAAGTGTGGAGACTGTTCTGCCCATTGGCTAGATCTGGGTATGGGTTTGAAGTTTACCGCCTGTATTGTCCTTGGCTGGTACCTTAGTTTGAGCGGGACCCCTGGGCCCAAATCTGCCTATCATAATGTTCTACTTGTAGGTTTCTAGGACCCTCTGGATCCTTCTACTTTGCTATTTTCCCATGCTTCTCTCATCTAGAGTCCTAATAGGATGTCCTCCCCTATGTACCAGTCTCCTGGTAAGTGAAGGCTTTCGTGGGACATGCCCCTTGGGCCAGTATGCAGATATAAGTGAGTATATACCATTTGAGTCTTTCTGCTTCTGGGTTAACTCACTCATTATGATCATTTCTAGCTCAATCCATTTATCCACAAATTTCGGGAATTCCTTGTTTTTAATAGCTGAGTAGTATTCCATAGTGTATATGTACCACAGTTTCTTTATCCATTCTTCTACTGATGGACACTTAGGCTGTTTCCATGACCTGGCTATTATGAATAAGGCTGCTATGAACATGGTTGAGCAAATTTTCTTGTTGTGTGCTGGAGCATCTTCTGGGTATATTCCAAGGAGTGGAATAGCTGGGTCTTGAGGAAGCCCTATTCCCAGTTTTCTGAGATAGCACCAGATAGATTTCCAAAGTGGCTGTACTAGTTTGCATTCCCACAGCAATAAGGAAGTATTCCTCTCTCCCCACATCCTCGACAGCATGCAGTGTCTCTTGAATTTTTAATCTTAGCCATTCTGATGAGTGTAAGATGGAATCTCAGAGTTGTTGGATTTGCATTTCCCTGATGACTAAGGAGGTTGAGCATTTCTTTAAGTGTTTCTCAGCCATTTGATATTCCTCTGTTGAGAATTCTCTGTTTAGTTCCAAGACCCATTTCTCAATTGGGTTATTTGGTTTGGTGGTGTTTAATTTCTTGAGTACTTTATATATATTGGATATGAGACCTTTGTCAGATGTAGGGTTGGTGAAGATCTTTTCCCAGTCTGTAGGCTGTTGCTTTGTTCTCTTAACAGTGTCTCCTGCCTTACAGAAGCTTCTCAGCCTCATGAGGTCCCATTTATTAATTGTTGACATTAAGGCCTGGGCTGTTGGTATTCTGTTCAGGAAGTTGTCTCCTGTGCCAATATGTTCCAGGCTCTTCCCCACTTTTTCTTCTATGTGACTTAGTGTCTCTGGTTTTATGCTGAGGTCTTTAATCCACTTGGATTTCAGTTTTGTGCAAGGTGACAAATATGGGTCTAGTTGCATTTTTTTTACACATAAACCTCCACTTAGACCAACACCATTTGTTAAAGATGTTACCCTTTTTCCATTGAATGGATTTGGCTTCTTTGTCAAAAATCAAGTGACCATATGTGTGCGGATTCATATCTGGGTCTTTGATTCGATTCCACTGATCAACCAGCCTGTTGCTGTGCCAGTGCCATGCTATTTTAACTACTATTGCTTTATAGTACAGTTTGAGATCAGGTATGGAGAGTCCTCTGGAACACCTTTTATTGTACAAGATTGTTTTAGCTATTCTGGGTTTTTTGTTTTTCCATATGAAGTTCAGAATTGACATTTCAATGTCTTTAAAAAACTGTGTAGGTATTTTGATAGGGGTTGCATTGAATCTGTAGATTGCTTTTGGTAGGATGGCCATTTTTACTATGTTAATTCTCCTGATCCATGAGCAAGGAAGATCATTCCATCTTCTCATGTCATCTTCAATCTCTTTCTTCAGAGTTTTGAAATTTTTTTCAAACAAGTCCTTCACTTGCTTAGTTAGAGTAACGCCTAAATATTTTATATTGTTTGTGGCTAAGGTGAAGGGTATGGCTTTCCTAATTTCTTCCTCTGCAAGCTTGTCATTTGTGTATAGGAAGGCTACAGACTTTTTTGAGTTAATTTTGTATCCAGCCAATTTGCTGAAGGTGTTTATCCGCTGTAGGTGTTCTCTGGTGGCATTTTGAGGGTCACTTATGTACACTATCATATCATCTGCAAATAGGGATAATTTGACTTCCTCCTTTCCCATTTGGATACCCTTGATCTCTTTTTGTTGTCTTATTGCTCTGGCTAGAACTTCGAGTACTATATTGAAGAGATATGGAGAGAGTGGGCAGCCTTGCCTTGTTCCCGATTTTAGAGGAATTTCCTTGAGTATCTCACCATTTACTTTGATTTTGACTATTGGCTTGCTGTAGATAGCCTTTATTATGTTTAGGAAAGTGCCTTGTATCCCCGATCTCTCTAAAACTTTAAACATGAATGGGTGTTGGATTTTATCAAATGCTTTCTCTGCATCTAAAGAGATGATCATGTGGTTTTTTATTTTCAGTTTGTTTATATGGTGGATTACATTGATGGATTTCCATATATTAAACCATCCCTGCATGTCTGGAATGAAGCCTACTTGGTCATGATGAATGATATCTTTGATGTGTTCTTGTATTCGTTTTGCAAGTATTTTATTTAGTATTTTTGCATCGATGTTCATAAGAGAAATTGGTCTGAAATTCTCTTTCTTTGTTGAGTCTTTGTGAGGTTTAGGTATCAATGTGACTATGGCCTCATAGAACGAATTTGGTAATGTTCCATCCATTTCAATCTTTCGGAATAGCTTGAAGAATATCGGTATTAGCTCGCCTTTGAAGGTCTGGTAGAATTCTGCACTGAAACCATCTGGCCTGGGCTTTTTTTTTGGGTTGGGAGACTATCAATGATTGCTTCTATTTCTGTAGGGGAAATGGGACGATTTAGCTTGTTTATCTGTTCTTCACTCAACTTTGGCAAGTGAAATTGATCAAGAAAATCATCCATTTCCCTTAGATTTTCAAATTTTGTGGCATATATGCCTTCAAAGTAAGATCTTATGATTCTTTGTATTTCTTCAGTGTCTGTTGTTATGTCTCCCTTTTCATTTCTGATTTTCTTGATTTCAATACTGTCTCTCTGCCTTTTAGTTGGTTTGGCAAATGGTCTGTCTATCTTGTTGATTTTCTCAAAGAACCAGCTCTTGGTTTTGTTGATTCTTTGGACTGTTTTCTTACTTTCTAATTTGTTAATTTCAGCCCTGAGTTTGATTATTTCCAGACGTCTACTCCTTTTGAGTGTTTCTGCTTCTTTTTTTTCTAGGGCTTCCAGTTGTGTTGTTAAGATGCTTATGTGTGATGTTTCCAATTTCTTTTTAAAGGCACTTAGTGCTATGAATTTTCCTCTTAGCACTGCTTTCAATGTATCCCACAAATTTGAGTACATCGTTCCTTCATTTTCATTGAATTTCAGAAACTCCTTGATTTCTTTCTTTATTTCTTCCCTGACCCATGTGTCATTTAACAGAGAGTTGTTTAGTTTCCACGTACGTGTAGGCTTTTTGTTATTTCTTTTGTTGTTGAATTGCAGCCTAAGAGCATGATGATCTTAAAGGATACTAGGTATTATTTCAATCCTCTTGTATCTGTTGAGGCTTGCTTTGTGACCTACGATGTGATCAATTTTGGAGAAGGTTCCATGGGGTGCAGAGAAGAAAGTATATTCTTTCTTGTTTGGGTGAAAGGTTCTATAGATATCTGTTAGATCCATTTGACCCATGGCATTGTTAATGATGTTATTTGTCGGCTTAGTTTCTGTTTCAATGACTTATCCTTCAGTGAGAGTGGGGTGTTGAAGTCTCCCACTATTATTGTGTGGGCATCGATGTGTGGTTTAAGCTTTTTTAGCAGATGTTTGCAAATGTGGGTGCTCCTGTATTGGGAGCATAGATGTTCAGAATTGTGATGTCATCTTGGTTGACTTTACCTTTGATGAGTATGACGTGTCCTTCCTCATCCCTTTTGATTAACTTTGGTTGAAAGTCTATTTTGTTCGATATTAAAATGGCTACGCCTGCTTGCTTCTTGTGACCATTTGCTTGGAATATTTTTTTCCAACCTTTTACCCTGAGGTAATGCCTATCGTTATGGGTGAGATGTGTTTCTTGAATGCAGCAGAATGTTGGATCTTGTTTATGCACCCATTCAGTTAGTCTGTGTCTTTTTATTGGAGAATTGAGGCCATTGATGTTGAGAGATATTAATGACCAGTGACTGTTAAGAGTCTTAATTTTGATGTTGTTTCCAATCGAGCATTTGTGTAGTTGTGTTTTTGCCATGGTATAGTTATCTATTTCCTGAGTAGTTTTGGTTGTAGCTTGACCCTTTGGGATGGAGTTTTCCTTCTAATACCTTCGGTAAAGCTGGATTTGTCGATAGGTACTGCGCACTGAGCTGAACCCGGGACCTTGGGGCTGAACTGTCTGCTGAGTCCAGTTTGGGTCTCAAGGCAATGTGCGCCCCAATTCCTGCCCAGAGTCCACCTCCCGCAGCAACTCCCATCGGCCACCACACCAATCACCTCCACCGGAAGGCTCTGAGCTGCAAACCTCAGCCACTGCCACTGCTGACACTGGTGCCACTGCTGCTGCTGCTGCCACTGCTGCCTCTGCTGCTGCTGCTCCAATCTGAGAAAATCCGCGCTCCTCCTGTGTGCAGGGGCACGCAGGTCCTCTGCACCCTGGTCCTTCCAAACCATTGAGCACTCCCGCTACTGTGGTGTGGGGACCTTGGTGTTCCTGGCTCAGAAATCTGTGCAATTCCCTGAATTGTTCACTGGAGCTTCCAAACACGGTCCACACTGCTCGCCACCATCTTGGATCCTCCAGAAAACAAGTATTTTGGCAAGCTGCTATAGATGAGCAGAGGCCAAAAGTAAAAGTATGTATAAATGATATTGAAATGGAAGGTTTGGTAGACTCTGGAGGTGATGCAAAAATAATTTCACCAGAAGCTCGGCCTTCAGATTGCCGTCATCAGGAGGAAGATAGTCATTTTCCGGGGCTTGGAACTTCATCTCAGATCAGACATAATGTGAGATGGATTAAGTGTAAGGGACAGAAGGTCAAATAGAAGAATTAAAGCCATATTGGCTAATATAGCCCTGAATTTATAATGATGTGATTTGTGGCAGCAATGGAAGACACATATGAACATTCCTTCAGTCTCATAAATAAGCCATAAAAATTTTAAAAGATGCTTTTGAGAAAAATAATGAAAGTTGTTATCAAGAACAGTCACAGACTGTCCAGGTGGTCCATAAAGAGGACACAAGACATGTTGGTCTTTCAAATGTACTAACTACCCTACCTTTAAAATGGCTATGTGAGCAAACCTGTTTAGGTGGAACAACGGCCAATGAGAAAAGAAAATTTACAGATACTAGAACAGCTGGAATGGGGTCAGCTAAGTGCCTAACACATTGAAGAATTTACCAGCCGGTGGAATTCACATATATTTGTTATTAAAAAGAAATTTGAAAAATGGAGAATGTTAACATATTTCAGGGCCATAAATAGGGTGATTCATCCAATGGCTCTTTGCAGCATGGAATCTCGTTGCCTTCTTTATTACCTAAGGCATGGCTATACCTTTACTATACCTTTACAAGAACAAGATAGAGAAAATTTTTCTTTTACAGTGACTACTTATAATAGTGCTCAACCTGTTAAAAGATACCAGTGGAGGTCTTGCTACAAGGAACGTTAAACAGTCCCACTTTGTATCAATATTTTGTGTAACAGCTGTTAGGAATATTTTGTAAACTGTTTTCTTTATCCATAATTTGTCATTATAGCAATGATATTTTACTGGCTGATTCAGATGCACTTACCTTAGAAAATGTTTGATGAAGTGCAGAGAATTTTGCCTTGCTGGGGATTACAAATTGATCCTAAAAAATACAAAGAGGAGATTCTGTCAATAATCCAGGATATAAGATAGATTTATAGAAAATTCAACCACAGGAAGTACAAATCAGGAGGGATTAATTACAAACTCTTGATGGTTTTCAAAAATCACTGGGAGGTATTAACTAGCTATGTCCCATGATTGGATTAATTACTCAAGAGCTAAGTAATTTATTTGAAACTTTACAAGGTGATAAGGACTTAAATAGTTTAAGAAAATTATCAGCTGAGGCTAAGAGAGAATTGGCTCTGGTAGAAAATAAATTACAGGATGCACAGCTGGATAGCTTGGATCCAAAGTGAGATTGTATTTTACTTATTTTGCTTTCTACTCATTTTCCCACAACAGAATTTAAAAATAAATACCTATGTAGAAAATATTTCTGAATTGATTCTAAAGAATTAATTGGATTCTCTCTCATATAGTAAAAAGAGACATGATTTTCTGGAGATCCTACATTCTGTACTGATGCAAATGAATCATGAAAGGCAGATTATAAGCCAGGAAAATAAAAAAAGGAAAGTAGCTCAGAGTCCTTATAGGTCAATTAAAAAATCAGAAGTGTGTGCCATTATTATGGTATTATTAGATTTCCCTGGATTCCTTAATATAGTTACTGAATCTCAGTATGCAGAAATAATAATTTTATATATTGAAACCACTGAGCTTATCCTGGATGATTAAGAATTACCTTCACTTTTATTCAACTACAACAAATAATCTGATATAGAAATAATTCATAGTAATTAATACATATCAGATCCCATATGGCTCTACCAGGCCCTCTAGCCCAAGGTAACGATGAAATTGATTAGCTTTGAATAGGAAATGTGCTAATCTCAGAATTTTATAAGAAATATCATGTTAACAACAAAAGTTTTAAGAAAAAAATTTTCTATCACTTGGCAACAAGCTAAGGAAATTATAAGGATATATCTTACTCTTTCTTTGTATAACCAAATTCTTTTACCTATAGGAGGTAACCCAAAAGGAACCCTAAGAAATGAAATCTGGTAAATGGATGTGTTTCATTTTGAAGAGTTTGGAAAACTAATATATGTGTGTCATACCATAGATACATATTCAGGATTTCAATGGGTAACTGTTTTAAGTTCTTAAAGGGCAGCTTCTATAATTACATTTATTAGAAGTTTTCCTTATTATGGGGATACCTGTACAAATTAAGACTAACAATGCTCTAGCAAATGTCTCTAATAAAATGAAACAGTTTTTTGCATATTCTAATATAAAGCATATTACAGGTATACAACACAATCTTATACCACAAGCAATTAAAGATCTAGTTGTACTTTAAAAGAGATGTTTAATAAACAGAAAGGGGTAACAAAGACCCCCAGAGATAGACTACATAGCATTTTATTAACTTTATATTTTTAAATGCTAATGAGCAAAAGACAATAGCTGCCAAGAGAGACTGGATTGTGGAAAGGACTAGTGAGTTAAACCAGCCATATATTATAATGATGTATTAACTTCAGAATGGAAACCAGAATTATGTATTACACTGGGGAAGAGGTTATGCCTTTGTTTCAACAGGAAAGAAAAATCTATGGATTCCTTAAAAATGAATAAAGATTATATTTGACATGGGTGACCTCCTTAAAATCTTGACTGCAGACATGAAGGAAGAAAGGAAGAAGAATAACAAAACAGGTGACATACATGCTGAACCCTCGATGGGGGAACACGCTGAGACTGGCTGAGACAGGAATGTTTGTGCATGGCCAATAAATCTTGTTGGCTACAGAGTACTCAGGACTTATTATTACATACCATCCTTTCAATGGTATGGGTTGGTATTTATAGTACAGTTTAGTTATACAGTCCAAATGGCCTTATTAAGTTCAATGCCTTTCACCTGCTCAAACATAGAGCAGACAATCATCTTTACTTGATTTGCACACACTGCACATTCCATACATGTGTTAATGCAGAAATGTATGTTATCTTTAAAAGTTTATGTGCTTACAGAGCAAAAGGACCAGCCACTTATGTAGACAAAGCAAGTATCCCAGATGATCTAGCCTCACAGACTGCCTCAGTTACTGTTTCCTCAAAAATTGCATCCAGGAAACTTCAAAGATGGTCCAGCCTCACAGACTGCTTAAATTAGGACTTCAGCTAAGACCTACACTTTTTTATCCTACAGAGACTGGACAACAATGTTACAGCTAGCTCTCCTAGGACTTGGCCAATACTCCCAACTTTCTTAGGGTTCCCAAAAGATGCCTTTTACCCCAGATAGCAGGAAGTAATTTTAAGAGAATGATATCCCATTCTTAAGAAGTGGGATGGGTGGTTTTTGGTCATTCAGTGGATGATGGATGTTCATCATTATTTAAGGGGGTTGGTTATAAGTTGTTATTGGTCATGGTCAGGGAGGAAACAAAGTAATGGAGGTTAGATTCAGGATCTCTTTCTCTCTCTCCTGTATGCTTTCTCTCCTATCTAATGTTAGGGGAAAAGTTGAGAGAGGAAAGGAAAAGAAAAAATGGAGATATAGGAATACTAGGATAAAAAGTAAATTATTGAATCTACTTTTAAACTAGAAAGCAACAAGACTCAAGGATTTCACATTGGTGTGGGTTTTTGCATATTGATACAATTTAAGGTTGTATTTTATTACATCATTATATATGTGTGCATATGTATGCATGTGTGTGTGTGTGTGTGTGTGTGTGTGTGTGTGTGTGTGTGTGTGTGTGTGTTTCAATTCTTTTAGGCATTGTACCAATGCAACTCATTTAAAAATGTAATGTGAAGTTTTAGTCCTTTTGAAAGATACTATTACACACTGTTTAGGATAATTAAGAAATGCAAATTTCTTAATCAGTCAACTTAGAGTTAGTTTAATTAAATACAGAAATAAGCCTTATTTGGACTATTATAGATGTTTTCAAAGTTAAACAGACACTAAATAGCTAGAAACAATCAACACTTTTCTATTTACCTATACTGAGATAGATACTTTAGAGTTCTATAGAATATGGGACTTAAGATGTTCTTTAAACAAAAGGTTTTTCATGACCATGAGAAATGTCTGCTCTTGGGAGCATACCCACTCTACTTCAAAGAAGATGATGAGCATCAAAGAACCTCCATGTGGAGTTTGCTTCAAGTGTGACAAATCTAGCCACTAGGGAGGGAAATGCCGTTGCCTCAACTGTTCTCCAAGCTGTGGGCAGGAGGGACATGAAGGAAGCTCACTGCTGAACTTTGTCAAGACAAAGTAGGCCAATCTTTCATAATTCTTGCTTCAGATGAGTCTGTCCAATATTCTAGGCCTGTAGGCCAAAGATGGATGATCCAACATTGCAGAGGAACCTCGGGTAACTGTCTAGATAGCCAGAAGTCTGTCATTTCTATAGTTTTTTAAGCTGCTTGCTCTGCAATTCCTGTTTATTCAGATAATATCTGTCCTTCTCAGGTCTCTGTTGGGATTGAATACTAGATAATTATATTCTCACTTATATATAACCTTATAATATATATAATATATAATATATAATATATAATATAACCTTAAGTTGTTTAGAATTTAGGAAAGTATTTTAAGATCCAAAAGGATGATTTAGGTTTATAAATACAAGTTATTATATATATATATATATATATATATATATAAAATGTATAGTTATATATACAAATAAATACAAATATATATAATGTATATATGCAAATATATACATATATATATATATTTCTATATATAGAAAGTGGTTTAGATGCAGAACTTTGAACTTGCCAAGATAGGAGAGAGAATATTTTTCTCCAATGCTGTCAAATACAAATGGACTGGACATTGTGAATGTAATTCTAATCTGACAGTTCTCATAATTGTTATTATTGTATATAGTTTATTGATGTTAGAGAAAGAGTCTTTTATTGGACTAAAAGGGGGAAATGTTGAGACAATCTCCTTCTTCACTGTATAAAAGTTGTCTTTGTATTATTCAAATGCTGATTTCTGTCCTAGCAAAGAATTGAGTACAGGCCAGACTTTGGTATTATTTTTATGAAGCATCACCTATCTCAGTGTTTTGTAAACACTTTTTTACCATCACCTTCTGATTTCTTTAATACAAAGCTGAATGGTCAATAGCAGGCAAGAGAGGATAGGTGGGCCTTCTGGGCAGAGATTCTAATGCTTGGAACAAATCAGGTTCTCCAGCCAGATGCAGAGAAAGAAAAAGGTGCCAGTACCGAGGAGAAGTAATGAGCCATGTGGCAGAATGTACACTGGTATTGATGGGTTAATTTAAGGAATACAAGATAGCTGGGAACAAGCCTAAGCTAAGTCCAAGCTATCATAAATATTAAAAAGCCTCCATGTCATGTCTTGGGTGGCTGGCTGGTTGGGACAGTCTAGCAATAACACAGTACCACTTGTCCAGGGTGAGACCACCCACAGTGGGTTATACCCTTCCATGTTAATTATTAATCAAGAAGGTGCCCTACAGA
>OU015744.1:131792380-131817837 GCA_907169655.1 Acomys percivali | reverse complement strand
CTCTCTCTCTCTCTCTCTCTCTCTCTCTCTCTCTCTCTCTCTCTCTCTCTCTCTCTCTCTCTCTCTCTCTCTCATTTTCCGAGACAGGGTTTCACTTTGTAGATCAGGCTGGCCTTGAACTCACAGCTATCTACCTTCCTCTGCCTCTCTAGTGCTGGGATTAAAGGCATGCGCCACCATGCCCAGATGCCCATTCTCTTTTTGACAGCCATGGATACTTCCTTTTTCTTTCCAAAGGCCATGGCCCTGGCCAACCAACCTGTCACCTTCTGTGATAAATACCATCCAATCTCCACAGAAAGCTGGGTCAGTTGCAGGGTGGCTTGGGCCATGAACTAGGGCTTCCTCCTTTGCTTTGGACCTGTGTACCCTCCTAAGTTTGTGCCTTTGCTCATCATGACGGTATACGGAGGGTGTGCAGAAAGCAACTGTCTTTCAAGCTGTTGTTTCTGAACCCGAGTCCCTACCAGCTCAACTCTGTGCCACAGTCTTCTAGTTTCCCTTCTGTTACTTTGATAAAACACTCTGACCAGAAGCAACCTGGAGAGGAAAGGATTTATTTAGCTTATACTTCCAGGTCACAGTCCATCACTGAGGGAAGTTAAGACAGGAACCTGAAGAAGAAGACATGGATGGTTGCCACTTGCTGGCTCACTCTCTGGCTCATGCTCACTTAGCTTTCTCATCCAGCCCAAGACCACTAGCGTAGGAATGGTGCTGTCCACAGTGGGTCTTACTACATCTATGATCAGTCAGGACAATGCCCCATAGCCATGCCTACAGGCTAATCTGATCTAGGTTGTTCCACAAGGAAAAGTTTTCCTCAGGTGCCTCCAGGCTATTTCAAGAGGACAGCCATGCTAACTATGACAGAGAGTGGGGATAGCTATCTTTTATGAGGAATATTCTGGGACTGACTCTCTCCCAGAGAAAAGTGGGCTGATCTCTAGGGTTGACACCAGACTCTGACAGGGTGAACCTTCTTCCGACAGTAGCCGAAGGTGGTTTACACCAGGATCCCTCCACTGTCACTGGGGAGTGTGCCACAATCTCAAAGCTGGTCCAGAAAGCTCCTTTTCCTTTTTTGTCCTGAGAACATACATCCAACAAAAAGTGTATATAAGAAATGAGGCCCACTTTCAACAGGCGTCATTCTCAGGGGGCTGTGAAGAAGGGGGTGGGGGAGGGACTGAGGTCTTCTTTCATGTTAGGCTCTCGGTCTGTGGTAGGGTCAGAGACAATAATTGGCTTTTGTTGTGGTTGTTGTTGTTGGTTTGGGTGGGTTTTTTTGGTTTGTTTGTTTGCTTGTTTGTTTGTTCTTGTTAGAAGCTCTGAAAACACTAGCTGACATGCAACATGCTTCCTTCAAATGCTCAGCCAGCCACTAGCTGGATATCTGTCACAGATGTTCCAATCTCTCTTGCCTTATTCAATTTTGATGCCTGAGATTAATGACTGCCACTGAGCTGGCATGCCAATGAATAGTAGCCAGAGGGGAGCTGACATTGGAAGCCCACTCCTTCACCCTGACCAGGATGGCTTGTGAGTCCCACACCCTTTAGGCCCCCATTGGACCATGGAGGTGCCCAGAGCCCATGGGGTAACTCACAGCATACCCTTAGGTGCTTCTATTGTTTGTGGGAAGCACTGAAGTCAGATCTTGTGCTACACATCATTCTGGCAGTGGGTGTCCTCAGAGCCAGAGTAATTGCCCTCCATGGCAAAACCAAGCTTTGATGATCACTGTGAGCAAAAGCCAACACCACGTGGAAACCAGGAAACAGGAAGGAGCTTCTAGTTTCATTCCGTGGGAGAGGGGCTGAACTGCAAGGTTCTGAAAGTCAGAGGCCATGCTTGAGAATCACAGGGACCACCAAGAGGCCAGGCTGAAGGGGTTCTCTAATGGCGGTTTTGGTGCCCAGCTCAGCCATGTTGCTGTGGTTGCTTATAGTGCCTTGGTCATTGGTTACTAAATCGGAGCAATGTCTCCATTAGGTTATTGACCCTTTTCATCTGAAAGCTCTGGCAGTGGCTGCTTAGGAAAGGACAGGTTCCCAGAAGCATGGCCTTGGGCAGAGCCTCCAGGTTCTGCTGAATAACACTGCACTTGTAGGATTAGAGGAGACTGAGCCCAGGGGCATGTTGGTTGTTGCTTTAGTTCAGGTTTCTGCAGCTTCCCTTTGCTGTCAGCCTGTCTCCCCAGGTCTGTTAGTTGGCTTTCCTGGCCCTGGGGTTGCTGCTGGGACCAGGACAATGTTTTGTATACTGCTTTCCCCACTGTCTGGCAGTCCCACAGACAGGGTGGTGGGCCCATAACATAGCTGATGAGCCAAGAGATTCTTTACCCTGACAACTCCCCTTTGAGGGAGACTAGGGGGCAGGGCCCCTGCTATACAGGAGGGTGTTCTTTATCTCTAGCAGTTTTATAGACAGTGTCTCCATCAGAGGCAGAATCCTTTTTAGCAAAGAACTTCCATCAGCCTCTGAGCAGGCATAGCAACAAGGCTGTATGCCAAGCCCGCCGTATCAGCTCAGCCCATGGTGTGTGTGCAAGGGTGAGGGGGGCACACAGACCTCCACCTCAGGGTGCAGATACTCTTGGTTGGTGTGTGTGTGCAGCTGTTCCATGCCCCCACTCCCCTGGCTTTGCCTCTGCCAGTGGAAGCTGCTTAAAGTCTTGAAGGCCCACAGAAGACAGGGGCCACACCAGGAGGGCAGGGATGAAGAGGGAATGTGCCTGATCAAGTGTGTGAAATAAGCTGCACCGGAGACCAAATTGTGCCCCCCCCCCACATCTGTATATTAAAGTCTAAGCAGTTGTCCTCAGAGATAAGATCACTCAAATGGTTAAACCAAACTAAGGTCCTTATAGGACAAGATTAGGACACAGACTCCAACAAAGGAGCAACTGTGGGAGACACAGCGTTCAGCCAAAGAGTAAGGCCTCAGGAGGATCGGCCTTGATCCCTGAATCCCAATCTGCATATTTTCCACTCTTTTGAGGGCCTGTTTGGGTTTACACACAGAAAGACTGTACCCTGCTCTAGAATGTTCTCTCATGCCCATCTGCTCATTGCTCCTACAGTTTCCTTGCACAGACCCCATCACTACACACAGTCTCCTTAGATCCCAAGGCAGCTAGTCAGAGAAGCCAATTAACGTGTCTGCTCAGAGAGTTGTCTCTGAGGTGGGATGGCCAACTAGAGATAAGGGAAGCCGGGGCCCATCTGGGACACTCTGTTAGCTTGCTTTTGCCCCACATCTTCTCTCCTACACCGTGATTAACAGCCTCTCGCTCTCTCACCCTGGTTTGGATGATAAATTATTTGGTTATGTTTTCTCATTCTGTCTCCCATGCAGGCTCCTGACTGTCAGAATACTAAGTTAATCATAAAAATGAATAAATCATTCCGATGATTTATGAATACCAACATTCACTTTCTTTTTGGTGGGTTAGGGAATATGAACTACAACATTAATCACAATATTTATAAGTTGTTTTTAACATTCTACCCAATTTACTATTGTCATTGAGTTTCATGTGGACCCTATAAGATCAAAATGACAGCTTGTCCCCTGAAGGATTGCCAGACAAAACAAAATAAATGATTAAATAAGTAGTAAAAAAAAAAAAAATCCCCAAGTCTTTGGCTTACCTTGGGTCACACTGTAACAGATTCAGAATTGAAAAAATTATGTTCATGACACTTCTAGGTCAGAGGTCAACATGCTATTTAGGGAAGGGGCCAGATGGGATCAGCAATTTTGTTTGTTGGATATTTGAAAACAAATAACGAGAGGAGAAGCAAAGACAGTGAGTGTACTTACCAACCTGCAGTACCACCTTGACCCAGCTTGGAGTCACCTCAGAGGACAGCCTCTGTTGGGGAACTGCCTAGATCAACCTGGCCTGTGGGCATGGGTGTAGGAACTGTCTTGACTATCCAGTGAAGCCAGAGGACCCAGCACACTGGCGGCACCATCCCTAGGCAGGAGGTCCTGGGATGTATAAAAGGGCTAGCTGAGCTGGGGCATTCAGTCTTCCAGCAGGACGCTGCTGCACACAGGCAGAGTGCCATATGTCAGCAAGAAAGAACAGAGTGGCAAGGCCAGCCCTGCCCACGCTCCGTACTTGGCAGGGATCACTTTTCCTTTCCTCCCTGATCTGTAAGAGAAAAATTCATTTTACACGTGAGCCTGTGAGGAGACTCACAAGACCCTATAGTTCAGTCAGTGTTACCATCACCCCAGAAGTTCCATACCCCATGTTCAGCCAGGGCTTCCAGGTTCTGTCCTAGGCACCCAATGGCCGGCTTCTAGTTCACATTAAATAAGGATTCTTTGTGCTTCCATATAACCTGTATTGGAAATCTGTCTATATAGGACCACGTCAGTGACACTTTATTATAGAATAGGTCTCCAATAGACTGAATCTGGAATTCAGCTGTAGGTGGACATTTTAAAATGCTAGCTAAGTTGGTGCCAAGGCCAATGTAGATTGACATCAACAACAAAACATATACGCTGCAACATCTGAGCCTTATCTGCTTCTTTACCACGTGACCAAACCAACCATCCTTCAGAACATAGGCAGTTGAGCTCCTTCTAGCACCCAGTCTACCCATGCTCCCACCGCTGCACCCAACCCCACCCCACCCCCTGCAGCCACCAAGCAGGATTCCTCCATGGTTTCTGCCTCAGGTTCCTGCTGGAGTTCCTTCCTCCCTTCCTTCAGTGACCTGAGAGCACAAGCCATATAAGCCCTCAGCTCTCCCCACCCCACCCCACCCCCAGCACCCCTGCCATCCCCAGCCACCCCTCCCCCCTGCCACCCCTCCCCCTCCCTCCTACACCCCCACCCCACCCTCGCAGCCAAGACACCCCTTAGTGTTTCATCACAGTGATGGAATGAAACTAGCACAGTGAATCTCTCTCCCTAAGGTGCTCAAGTGCAGGAAGAATTCCCTCCCAGATCAGGGAGGAAAGGAATCCTTTGATCTCCGCCAAGCACAGGGGGCAGGGCCTGCCTCGCCCTGCCTCTCCTCTGTTCATTCTTGCTGAAGTGAGCTGAGGTGCTTTGCCTTTGTGAAGAGCCCTGCTGGAAGGCCCAGTGCCTTGGAAAGCCTCTACCCTGTCATTGTTCCCTTGTTTCCAGCTGCAGAGGGAAGGGTAAGGTCAGGTTTATATTAGCTCTGAGCCACGGAAGCAGCTCCGAGCCAAAGGATAAGAGGACCCTGCTCTTCTGCTGCTTCCTGAGGCAGAGGCGGCAACAGGACGAGCAGATGTTGTGCCTGGTGAGAAATGGCCCAAGAGCCCTCTGAGATTGGTAGCCAGCTGGCATGAGAGGTGGCCTCTGACAGGGATGGTTAATGACTGCCTGAAGGAAAGCTGCTTTCACAATGAGAAACACTGTACACTAATGAGGTCTTTAGTACCTGTGAACTTAGCTAGAAATCCAACAGTGGGCTGCCACGAAATGGGCAGGAAAGCTTCAGAAGCACCTTACTGTGGCACCATCGTGCATCTATGTCACAGAAGGTGCCAAGGTTAACTTAGAGTGACAGCAACAAGGCATAGACATTGCAACAACTAAGACTTATCCTCTTCACTACCATATGTGCAAACCAATTATCAATAGCTATCCTATGCAGCTGAGTGCCTCCTATAGTTAGTGCTGGAAAGGTCCCACGACCCCAGAAATGACCCACCCAACAGTTAGTCAAGACTTCCAGGCTCTGTCCTAGGCAACCAAGGGTTGTGTTCTGGTGAATTTGATGTCCACTTGACACAAGCTATAGTAATCAGAGAGGGGGAAGTCTCCATTTAGAAAATGCTTATATAAGATTAAGCTGTATGCAAGCATATAAGGCAGTTTCTGTTGTGGGAGGAGCCAAGCCATTGTAGATGGTGCCACCCCTGGGATGGCTGTCCTGGGTTCTGTAAGAAATCAGGCTGGACCAGTAGTGAGGTCTGATCCATGCCCCTTGCATGCCAGTTCCCAGACCCCAGCTTTGCCTGCAGTCCCAGAGACAAAAGCCATTGGAGACTACCAGCAGCAGTGAAGTCAGCCCCATACTCTCCTTGCACCAGTGCCTGGTCCCAGCTCTGCCTGTAATCTCAGAGGAGGCAGACATCAGAAACTACCAGAAGTGACAGCCATCAAGAACTACCTGCAACCTCCAAGCCTGCCAACACCAGGGACACCCATAAGAACACACTCAACAAAAATCAGGACAGCCAGGTGTGGTGGAGCATGCATTTAGTCTCAGCACTTGGGAGGCAAAGGCAGGCAGATCTCTGTGAGTTCAAGGACAGTCTGGTCTGCAAAGTGAGTCCAGGATAGCCAAGGCTACACAGAGAAACCCTGCCTTGAAAAAATAAAAAACAAACAATCAAAAACAAACAAATAAACTCAGGGCAATACACTACCCCAGAACTCAGCTACCCTACTACAGCAAGCTCTGGATATCCTAACACACCTGAAGCACAGGAAAATGACCTTAAATCTAATTTTATGAAGATGATAGAGGGCTTTAAATGGGAAGTGAATAAATCCATCAAAGAAATGCAGGAAAATACAATCAAATAGGTGAAGGAAATGAATAAAATTGTTCAAGATCTGAAGGCGGAAGTAGAAACAGTAAAGAAAACACAAACAGAGTCAATCCTGGAGATGGTAAACATAGGAAAGAGAACAGAAGCTACAGACATAAGCCTCACCAACAAAGTACAAGATATGGAAGAGAGTACCTCAGGTGTAGAAGATACAATAGATGAAAACAATACATCAGTCAAAGAAAATGCTAAATCTAAAATGTCTCTAACAAAAAACACGCAGGATATTTGGGACACATGAGAAGACCAAACCTAAGAATAATAGGACTAGAAGAAGGAGAAGATTCCCAGCTCAAAGGCCCAGAAAATATCTTCAACAAAATCAGAGAAGAAAACTTCTGTAACCTAAAGAGTTGCCTATAACATACAAGAAGCTGACAGAACACCAAACAGATTGGACCAAAAAAGAAAATCCTCCCTCCACATAATAATCAAAACACTAAATGTACAGAATAAAGAACAAATATTAAAAATCACAAGGGATAAGGAACAAATAATGTTTAAAGTCAGACCTATTAGAATTAAACCAGACTTCTCAATAGAGACATGAAAAGCCAGAAGAAGAGTCTGGGCAGATGGTAGCTCTAAGAGATCACAGATATCTGTCCAGACTACTATATCCAACAAAACTTTCAATCACCATAAATAGAGAAAACAAGATATTCCATGTCAAAACAAATATAAACATTATATTTCCACTAACCCAGCCCTTTAGAGGGTACTAGAAGAACTCCAACACAAGGAGATTACACCACCCCACCCCACCCCGAGAACCCAGGAAATAAATAAGCAAAAACAAAAGAAGGGAAACACACACACACACACACACACACACACACACACACACGCATGCTCATGCACACACTACCACCACCACCATCAAAATAACAGGAATTAACAACAATCATCGGTCATTAACATCTTTCAATCTCATTGGACTCAATACCCTAATAAAAAGGCACAGGCTAACAGAATGGAGGAGAAAACAGGATGTATCATTCTGCTGCAGACAAGAAACCCACCTGAGCAACAAAGATAGACATTACCTCAGAGTAAAGGGCTAGAAAAAGGTTTTCCAAGCAAATGGACCAAAGAAACAAGCAGGGTGATATTTAACAGGATAGACTTTCAAGCAAAAGCAATCAAAAGAGATGGGGAAGGACACTTCATACTCATCAAAGGAAAAACCCACCAATATGACATCTCAATTCTGAACATCTATGCTCCAAATGCAAGGGCACCAACACTCATAAAAGAAATTTTACTAAAGCTTAAATCATATATTGAAACCCATACATTAATAGTGAGAGATTTCAATGCCCCACTGCCACCATTGAACAGATCATTGAGACAGAAACTAAACAGAGAAATAATGACACTAACAGACGTCATTAGTCAAATGGACCTAACATATCTACAGAACATTTTACATAAACACAAAAGAGTATACCTTCTTCTTGGTACTACATGGAACCTCCTCCAAAATTGACCATATACTCAGTCACAAAGCAAGCCTCAACAGATACAAGAAGATTGAAAAAAAACCCTTGTATTTTATCAGACCACCATGAATTAAAGCTGGACCTCAACAGCAACAGAAAACCTACAAACTCATGGAAACTGAGCAACTCTCTACTCAATGACCACTGTGTCAAAGAAAAAATTAATTAAAGACTTTCTGGAATTCAATTGAAATGAATACACAACATACCCAACTTTTGTGACATGATGAAAGCAGAGCACTAAGCATTTCATAAAGAAGTTGGACAAATCACACACTAGCAACTTAACAAACACCCCAAAAACCATAGAGCAAAAAGAAGCAAATACACCAAAGAGGACTAGACAGCAGGAAATAATCAATGTCAGGGCTGAAATCAATAAATTAGAAACAAATAGAACAATACAAAGAATCAACAAAACTAAAAGCTACTTCTTTGAGAAAAATCAACAAGATAGACAAAACCTTAACTAAACTAAACAAGAAGAAGAGAGAGAATATCCAAATTAACAAAATCAGAAATAAAAATGGGGGACATAACAACAGACACCAACAAAATCTAAAGAATCATGAAGTCTTATTTCAAATGCAGAATAAACTTAACCAGAGAGGTGAAAGACCTTGAAAATCAAACTTTAAATCTGTAAAGAAATAGACTGAGGAAGACACCAGGAGGAAAAATAGCTCCTCGTGCTTGTGGACTAGTAGATTTAACATCACGAAGATGAATGTCCTTCCAAAAGCAATTTACAGATTTATTGCAATTCTGTTCAAATCCCCATGAAATCCAACACAGAAACAGGAAAAAAATCATAAAATTCATGTGGAACCACAAAAGACTACAGATAGCTTAAACATTCTAAGCAAAAAGAACAATGCTAGAAGGAATACCAAACCAGATTTCAAGATATATTATAGAGCTGTAGTGATAAGACCATCATGGTACTGGCATGAAAATGGGCATGAAGATTAATGGAATAAAATAAAAGGCCTAGATATTAGTCTACACATTTGCAGCCTTCTTATATTTGACAAGGATGTCAAATATCTAGCCCACTGGAGGGGGCTAGAGAGATGGCTCAGCGGTTAAGAGCACTGACTGCTCTTCTGGAGGTCCTGAGTTCAATTCCCAGCAACCACATGGTGGCTCACAACCATCTATAATGTGATCTGATGCATACTGTATACATAACAAATAAATCTTTAAAATATATATACACTGGAGTAAAAGATACCATTTTCAACAAGCAGTGCTGGGGAAATTTGGATGTTCACATGTAGAAGAAACACAAAAACTAACTTCAAATGATTAAGGGCCTCAACATGAAACCCAAAATGTTGAAACTTCTAGAAGAAGCATAGACACTTCCCTACATGATGTAGATGCAGGGACAAACACTTTCTGAATAGGGCACCGTTTGCTTGGTTAAAGCCAACAATTGATAAATGGAGCTCATAAAGTAACAATATGATAAATACTTCCGTACAGCAAAGGCACTGATCGAGTGAAGAAGCAGCCCATGGAGTGGGAAGGAACCTTGGCCGGCTATACACTTAGCAGAGGATAGTATCTCGAATACATGAAGAGCCCCAAAACAAACAGCTAAGAGATGACACATTCCAAAACGGCAATGGATCTGAAGAGATAAGTCTCCCAAGAAGATCTAAAATAGCTAAGAAATACCTTTTTTTAAATGTTCACCATCCTTAGCAACTAGTGAAATAAAAATTAAAATGACTTTGAAATTTCATCAACTAAAACAACTAAGATTTTTTTTAAAAAAAGGATGTAGGGAGAGGGGAACCTTCATTTCATGTTGGTGAAGTTTTAAACTGGTGAAACCACTACGCAAGTTGGTGTAGAGAATTCCCAAGAGCTAAAAGGAGCCCTTCCCCTGTGACCCAGCCATGCCATTCCTTGGCATATATCCAGAGGTCTAGACACCCTACTCCATATGTATTTGTTTAGCCATAGTCATTGCCATTCTGCTCACAACAGCTAGGAAATAGAAACAACCTAAATGTCTTTTGAATGATGAGTGAGTAACTAAATGGTGACACAGATGTACAGTGGTAAACTATTTGCTATTATGAGTTATGAAATTTGAAAAATTATGAAATTTGCAGGTTAATTGGTTGGTCTGGAAAATATTATATTGAGTGAGGCAACCAAGACTCAGAAAGACGAATACTGCGTATTCTCTCATTTGCAATGCCTAGCTCCAAATTTTTAGATGTAAGCACATAACCTTAAATATTTGAAGAATCCAGGAAAGCAAAAATGAACCATGCAGAGGAGAGAGAAAGGAGCTCTAGTAAGGATGCTAATAGGAGACAGGTGCTACCAAGTGGGTGATGGGAAAATGAGGGCAGTTTATTAGGCAGGGAAAGAAAGGTAATACAGCTGGGGAGAAGAAGAAAGGCGAGGTAAATAACATTAAGGATATTTGAAAAGGCCCCATGGAAACATTATCTTACAACTGTATGTAATATATATGTATGTACATATTTATTTACATATATGGGTGTATGTGTTCATACATATTTTAATAAAGTTGCACCACATGGAATGATAGTGCTTCCCTAAGGAAACGCGCATTACCTAAGAAAAAGCTCAATGCTGAGCATGGGAAACTCTCTCTAATATGTTGGTGGGGGAATACACCTGCTACTGGATAGTGTCTCCTCGACATGGCAAAAAAAAAAAAAATGCACAATAGAATTTCAACAATTTGGCTGCTTGAACAAGACCAGCCTAATGAACAATATCAGTTGATATGCCAGCAAAGACAGGGAAATTCCATATTGTTCCCCCCCCCCCCAGATGAAGAGCTACATGTGGCCAGCAACTGATGGGAGGGAGAGTCCGTCTCCTCCAGGATGAGCTCCCACAAGTTGTTCAATCCTAAGCAGTCAACCTGTACATAGGCACATGTGGACAATGCTTAATGGACTTAGGAGGTTGAATATACAAGTGTGCATCTATACCTATATCTATATTCTATACCTGTATATGTGTACAAATATACATGTGTCAATAATAAAGAAAAGATCATGAATTTTTGAGGAAGAGAGTGATAGCCATGGGAGGAGTTTCAGGGAGGAGAGAGTGGTGGGAATAACATGGATGCACTGCTCACCAATTTCGTTCACAAATAAAAGGGGTGGGGAGGGAGAGAATTCTGTAGCACAGAAAACAGATCAGTGGAGACTCAGACTGCAGGAGGCAGAAAGAACTGACTATTGGTTGCAGGAATTCTCTGCAGTGGTCAAAGATAGTCATGGCACTATCTTTTATACTCAATACATTTGCAAAAATGATTATAGTGTCATATGATTATAGTAGATAAGTTTAATAATATGTAATTTATACCATGATGAAACTATTTAAAAAAAACTATTATGTTGCACAAAAGTATTTCAAGTCTGTGTTGTGTGAAAAAGACACAGAGAGGAACAGAGCGAAAACAAGGAGATGGGGGAGGGGGGAGAGAGGTGGGTTTGGAAGGAGGGGGAGGAAGAGAGGAAGGGAAAGGAGAGGATAGGAGGAGAGGGGGAGAGGACTGTTGAAGTTATTTTTATAAAACAATGTCTGTTTCTCTTAGCTTATTTCTTAACCTGGCCATCACACAAATAATTGAGACTCTTTTATAATATAGGGCTTCACAACACAATCTTGAGCAGTTTTAGTCTGTTCTTAACTCTCTATATTATTTTGTCTTACTCCCAGCAAACATCCAAGTGATGCTTGCACTTTGTAGCTTTCCTGGGCTCCAGCTCCTTCCTCCTGATCTTTCTTGGACTCTACCCCTGGCTGAATTCCCTAGATGAGTTCCGGGCTTCATCTCCTAACTCCTCCTCCCCTGGCTGGCAGGAAGTCCACCCCTATTCTCTCCCCTGGTCATTGACTGGCTGTGAGCTGCTTTATTGACATATCAGGAGGACAATTGAGGAGCAGAGTCTACACACATTTAGACAGAAAATTCTCAGAACAAAGCTTGCAACCAGACATGAGGGGTGTGCAGAAATCAACATTTAAATTGCACAATAACCTTATGCCTACAGATGACAGGACAACATTTTGTAAGAAACACTTGATGCTGACATCTGCTCTCAGAGAAAAATCTGTCTCTCCCCTTGGGACTGCTTTACTTGGGACCCTCCGATATAACTCAGCTTCAGCCTCCACCTCAGTCATAAGCTTGTGTTAGTAAATGCATCCTCAAAACTTTGACTGTATTCTTTTTCAAAATGAGATCTCAGTCTTTGTAAAATTCTTATTTTTGACTAGAAAATAATAGCATGTAACAGTGGAACACTGTGTGATGTTTTGATAGTTTTGGAATTATTAAGCATGGTGGAATTATTGTGGAATTATTAAGCATGTATTCATCATCTTTGTACTTATTAATGTACTTTGTACATCTTTGTAGCTACAGAAGCAGCGACAGGCTGTGAGGGCAAAAGAGGTTAATCAAAGATAACAAGTTCCAAGTCCATGGGAAGAATGAGCTGGGCTACTGCACAAAAGGTGTCTATAATTAATAGCAATTGTCTGCATGAGCCAAAAATTGCTTAAAGGTTAGGGTTCAAATGTTCTCCAGTGCAAACATTCCAATGAATGGATTTGAGGGCTGACATGACAGCTCAGAAGGCACAGTGCTGGTTGTGAAAGCCTGGCATCCTGAGTTTGGTCCACAGATCCCATACAAAGGTAAAAGGAGACAACCAACAAGATGTCCTCTGACCGCCACACCTGGGTCACAGCATGCATGCATGCACATATGTGTGCTCGCACACCACAAATAGTAAACCCAAGCTTTAAAAAAATAATTTCAATAATGAAAATAACTCTTATAATGGTATTGAAAATACAACAGATAAAGAGGAGACATTCCTTCAATGTAGTAAAATGAAGCATCTTCTGACTTCATAAAATTTAATTTTTGATTAAGTTAAAATCGTATTTTGGAGTATCTCAACAGTTTAATGCTTACATCTGTATTATTTAGTAGAATAAGATGACTTAGAGAAGGTCAATGACTTTTGGCATCCAATTTTGATCATATTCCAAAAGATTTTATGCATTCTGTCTTATAAAAGACAGTATTTTTAGAATATCTAGCATTTAGGGAATCAAAAAGATCTACCTGTGAACATAATGATAATTTTTGTCTTTTTAAAATAAAAGAACTAAAAATATCCTCTATTTAGCAGAATTTATTCTGAAACCCTGATGTCTGAGTACCCAGAGAGGAATGTTCCATTTCAAATATTTATTAAAAGAATGTTTGCTTAGTTTGAATGTCTATGAATATCACTTTAAAGTTTAACATGATTTTACTTTTGAAAGTGGATTTAAAGTTTACTTAATTTATAATTGCCAAGTCATGACACCATTTGCTACAAATCTCAGGATCACCTTATGTGTGAGTTTTTCTGTTTTCTTTGAGAGAAAGTTCCCAGTTCAACAGCAAGCCTTCTTAAAAGGAACCTACAGTTTACCTTCTCCAGGAGCAGCATCGGGCAGGTTCCCCAGTACAGGAAGCAGGAAGGAGATCCCATAGCAACAGTCTCTCTGGATGTGGAAGACCAAGAGCATCAGCACCTCAGGCTTCTGGTGCAGGACACACATGACTGAGAGGGAGACAAGGCAGGAAGAAAAGACAACCCAATGAAGCATCCTCAGAAAGCAGCTTTGGGAGCAGTCTTCTTGGCTGTTCATAGGCCAGCTTTAGGTCTGTGAAGATGACTCAGTGGGTAACATGCTTGCTTCACCATGGCAAGGACCTACTTCTGTTCCCTGGAGCCCATGATAAAAGCCCTCTAACGTTGAGTGTGATTGTAATCCCAGCAATGGGGTGCTGGGAAGGGGAAGTAGGCAGGTCACTTGAAGCTTGTTGGACAGATAGCCCAGTTTTATTCACAGAATTCTAGGCCAATCAGAGACCCTGTATCAAAAGAAAAAGTACATGGTGCTTAGAGAAAATTGGAAGTTATAACCTGATGTCTCTGTGATGCTTTCCTGTGATGCTCTCCTGTGATGCTCCCTTTGGTCAGTGGTGAGAACAACAGACAGCTGCTCATAAACGGTGTGGGTTTGTTCATCTCTTCCCTTTGTGCACTAGAAAATAGCATCTCAGAGCAAAGCGATGAACAGCCAAGCAACGTGCAGCAATGCAAAACCCTTGATCTTTGTTATTTGGACTATTTATACTTTCCCATAGTCCATTCAGGATGTTTTGCAACTGGCAAAGACCATGCCTCCACAAGAGGCAGTTCTCATTCTATTGGACAAACATCATACGCCCTCTCACAAGTCTGTTTCCAGGGAATAAACATCAAACACCCTCTCACAAGTCTGTTTTACATCCCACACTTGGGATCAAAACAAAACATGGTTATATCCACTATACTTTAATAGTCTGGAATTCACATCTGGTACAGGTTGAGTTAAGCTGTACAACCTCATATATGTGAAAATTAATTGGCTAGAGTTGAAAACACTAAAACCTGCAAATATACCATGCTGTCCCATTTGATTTCATTATTTGGCCGTGAATTCTGTAAAGTACTCATTTTTGTGACCCACCAATGTGCAATTCTGTTTAAACCAAGTCAGTGGAACCAGTAAGCACATTTATCAGTTAGCTGGCGTGTTCTCACACAGCTCAAGTGTATTTGACGATCCCAATTTCTCTAACACAGGAGGGACTATAATGGGAGTCCTTCTCACTCAAGTCTTGTCCTACAGACTCCTATAACACACCAGCCTGAGTTGTGTCCTTACCTATCCAAGGGATAGCCCTTCCCTACACAGGACAAGCATCCAAAACACCACTCTCTTCTGTTGACAAGTCATGAGGAATTACTGTGATGTTGGAATGTAGAACGTTCACACATGAGTGACATTTAGTAAACATCCACTTGAAGGCACTGTTAACAGGGAGAGGTAAGGAGTGGACACATCCACTTATAGTCTAATGGAAACTTCCTATTATTGTGGTAGATAAGCCCAAAGCACCTGACTGAAATGGATCAAGCCGAGATCTAACAGTAAAGACAGTTTTGACAGGAAAATAAGGTAACAAGTGTAGGTGTGCATCCACTTCTGTGAGAGTGGCATGCCTCTGTATTTCATCCACAGGTGCATGTTATCTCTTACAAAGACAGAGTGTTATAATTGTGTCTTTCCCCAGTGTCTCCCATAATGCCACTTCTCTTGTGTTTGCATTTTATACTTTATAAGTATAAGTTGTACCATATGTTTCTGCTCTGGCATCTTCTAAAGGCTCTGGCAAAGACAAGAAATAGCAGTGATTAATGCTTGTGAAACTCTGAAGAGAATTCACCACAGTGGTCTGGGTTCTCATTACTGGACGACTGTCTGTCCAGCGGAGCAAGTTAATGGCCTAGATGCCCCAAATGCCATCATTGGCTTTCTGAATCTATGTCAGACCAACCAGTTACTAACAGAAAGATCTAAAAACCAATAGTTAAAGACGGATTGAAAAGAGTAAACTTTGGTACCTATGCTCAGCGGGTAGGCCTGTGTACTGAAGCACCAGAAGGTGATGAAATATTGACAGTGATTTCATTTCCAGAGCCCATTTTCTCTCTGAATCCTCTCACCAGCTGCCAAGTTTGGAAGGACAGACAGATGGAGCCCTGCATCTGGGAATGAGAACAGAGACACCACTTTCCCTCTGTTTCAGAGCCATAGGCTTCAGGAATGCATATGGGCTTCCCCTGTGGGAAGCCGGCTTTGGACGTTGAGACCACAGGATCCTGGACAAAGGGTTTATACTCACTGGAGCTCAGCACCAAGGACAGCACACAGGTACTCTGAGGAACTGAGAACAAAAGCCCTGCAGCGCCCCCACCCCCTCCCGGGGCTCCCTCTGTTCAGTGCTTTAGGGTGTGTGTGTAATGATTTGCAAGTTTATCTGAATAACCTGACAGAAAATGTTGCTTTCCTTAAAAACAGCCCCTTCAAAGGAACCTCGGTGTAGACACTTGTGCCCTGCACCTGAATACTGACAGGCACAGTGCCCACACAGCCACCGAGAACCCAGGAGAATCACGTCTTCACTACTAGCCTCAGCATCATTTACAGGTTTTCATTTGTGGTGTGGCTATTACCACACTTTTGGCTGCCTGAAGCCACATGCATTGATCAGCTCACAGCTCTGTGGGGCAGTGGTTCAAGCCTGTGCTTGTTCCATGAGGCCCAAGTTCTCCCAAAGCCAAGCACTCTCCAGGCCGTGCACTCACCTGGAAATTAAATGTGATGAAATCTGGTCCTGATGGCTACAGAGAGGAGGTCCTTCCTGCCATCTGGCTGGCTGTAGGGGCTTGCTTCCCCTTTACCACAGGGAAACCTCCTTCCCCCCAAACCAGCAGAGAGGCCCTCCTAGTGTACTCAATGTCCCTCAGGCTGAGTCTTGTTTTCTAAAGGGAGTCCAGTCTCCTTACACGTACCCCCCAGGGGGGTCATACTCCCCACTGCTCCCTGTTTTAAGTGGACTAATTTGGGACGCTGGTACACCCTGTGAACCCTCACAGCAGGACTCAGATTAGAAATTCCACAAATGAGAGAAGGCTAACATCCACCAGGGGCCTGCAGCCCTGAAAGAAACCATACAAGCTGCTCAGCACATCCCCCATGGATCCAGTTTCCTATAGAGTGTTGAAAAGAATGGTCCTGTCCAGTGTCTAGATCTGGGTAGGGGTTCGAAGTTTACTGCAGGTATTGTCCTTGGCTGGTGCCATAGTTTGAGCATGACCCCTGGGCCCAGATCTGCCCATCATAATGTTCTTCTTGTAGGTTTCTAGGACCCTCTGGATCTTTCTATTTCCCCATTCTCCCATGCTTCTCTCACCTAGAGTCCCAATAGGATGTCTTCCCCTCTGTCCCACTTTCCTGGTAAGTGAAAACTTTCATGGGACATGCCCCTTGGGCTAGTGTCCAGATATAAGTGAGTGTATACCATTTGACTCTTTCTGCTTCTGGGTTAACTCACTCATTATGATCATTTCTAGTTCAATCCATTTGTCCACAAATTTCGGGAATTCCTTGTTGAGTGGAGAGTGGGAACTGACTTTCACATGAACTCTGGTGCCCTATATTTGACCACGTCCCCTGGATGGGGAGGCCTGGTGGCACTCAGAGGAAGGATAGCAGGCTACCAAGAAGAGACTTGATACCCTATGAGTATATTCAGGGAGAAGAGGTCCCCCTCAGTCACAGTCATAGGGGAGGGGAGTAAGGAGAGAATGGGAGGGAGGGAGGAATGGGAGGATACAAGGGAGGGGATAACAACTGAGATGTAATATGGATAAATTAATAAAATATAAAAAAAGAAAGAAAAGAATGGTCCTTTGAAGAGCAGAAGTAGAACTGTTCTCCACTGAAGGTTTAGCTCTCAGCCTCAGGCTGTAGGAAGGGGAAAAGAGTAGCAAAGGATCATGGGTAGTGTGAGATTTTTAGCATGAGTCAGGCATTTTTACTATGTTCACTCCATATTTCTTGGTATACATTATGGGAAACATCTCATCAGTGGTTCCTCACCGGATGTGACAAAAATGGAAGCTGAAGCCAGGCACATCTGAAAAGCTGAGAAGGAATGAAAGCAAACGGCTCTAAAAAGCCAAGCCTCTATGTGCAGCACATATTCTGAGGGGGAAATAGAGGAATGACAATGCAATGTGTCACTTTTTATATATTAGTATTTCCTAAGCTCTCCCATATGAATATTAATATATGTATTACAGAGGTCATGTGACCTCATTTGTCATAAAAGCTAGGCTGTTATGAAATTGATGACAAGCTAACTATCAGTGAAGTCAGACCAGATAGGGTATCACAGAGATAGCCAAAGGCTTCCCAGGCACAGGTGACAGGTGCAGACTGTCTGTGGTAAGCTGACATATCATTATCCCAGGTGTGCATTTCTCAGATGCTAGGACCTCAGTGTGTGTGGGGGGGGCGGGGGGGCGGGGAGTGGTGCCTTAGGGCTAGAGCCAGAGTGGGAGGGACTGTCTGGTGAGGGTAGATTTACTTCCAGGCAAAGCCTGCCATGGAGGGGATAGTTTCTGGCAGCCCCCTCCATCTCCCCAGCCCCCCACCCTCCCCACTTCCTACCCCCACTCCCTCATCTATGTAGGGAAACCTTGTTTTCAGAGAACAGGACAGCCAACAGGAGATTGGCTGCTGGAAGAATCCTTCTATTTGCTGCTCTCGCAGCTTTGGGATGCATCCCAGATGCCAAAAGGCACACAGACCAAGGTCCGGTTACTGGTGAGATATTGTGGGCCCTGGAGGGCACAGACCCAGGGAGCACAGCAGGAGGCCACGCATCTCCACGTGACTGGGGAGGGCACTTGGAGACTGACCTGAGACGGTATTGGCTTTGAGGTCTTCAGCTTCACATTAGCAGTAGTTCAGGCGCCATGTGTCACCGAGGCCATATGCCAAGTCCCGGGATGTTGCTCAGATTCTCCAGGTTCCTCTAATTCAGCTTCAGACATCCTCTTACGGGGGGGGGACAGCTGCTGCCCCAGCAAACACGCCATGGCCATAACAGACCTACTCATACATGTAAATAAGGAAATAAGCACCAGGTATCTCCTTATACATAATTCATTTGTGCAATAATTGAATGAAAAGCACATGATATCCAACTATTAAAATTTTACGATGTGGTGCTTTTAAAGCAGTACATTCTCATCATTTAAATGACCTTTTAATGGTAACAGTTCAAAGCAGCAGTCTAATAAATAATATTCAAATTGTTGTCTATTTTAATAAACTCAATTATTCAATTGAAAAATTAATAACATTCCTAGACTATGGAAAGCAGTTTCATTAGGACACTTGGTTCTTAATCAATAAGTTAAATCATAAGTTAAACAAACTTATGTGTGGTGATAGGTAAATATACACATATACATATATATGGGATATTAATATCTATATCATATGTCCATGGGAGGACTCTCCTTTTCTGAAGAGAAAGGGAGAAGGAGTGAATACTGTGGAGCAAAGGGAACTAGGAGAAGAGAAGGGAGGGGTAACTGCGGGCAGATGTAAATAAGTTAATTAATTAAAACAAGACCAAACAAACAGTGCAAGGCACATGGGAGGCTGCACAGCTCAGCAACTGTGTCAATGCTGTGTGCACGGCATTGCTTACTCGTTGTGGGGCCACCAGAGTGGATGCCAAGCACACTGAGTCCCTGTGCTGTAGGGAGAGATGGGGAGGAACGGCAACTGATAGAACTCAGTCTCTGCATTTACTATCGAGTGCAAGCACGTGTGCTTAGTGTCACATCCACCTGAGGGTTTCTCACCCACTTAGCTAACTCTTTCGCTCAGGGAATATTTACTGTGTTCTACTTGTTGAGCAGTGTGCTATTTCAATGGGATAAGATGAACAAACATGGAAGGCTTTTCCTACTTGTATCTAGGGTGCTTGAAAAATGTTATTAAATAATCATAATTAAATAGTCGTAAACTGAAGTGGAAAGTGTATGAGGTGTTATGAAGGAAGTGGGGAACAGGTGTGGTGGCATGAGAATAGAGATGGCAGTGTCTCTGAAAACCATCTGAATGCTGGCTAGAAGCTGTGTGAACCTGGCAGGGAGCCCTCCATGCCTGAAAGCAATGGGCCTGAGACAGAGCAATGGAGGTGCGCACACTGGCCTGTGAGTGCAAGGAGAGCAGAGACTGGAGGAAACGCATGGGCCGGGTAACAGAACGCTGTTGGCAACCTTGCAGTGGATTCCTTTTTTATCTTGGCTTATCCAAAAACCAGTTACCATAACTTATTTGAAGAAATTCTTTCTCACTGGATTTTCAGCTGGTCTTGAGCTGTCCCTTGACAATAATTGCAGAACTGTTTTAGGGAAATACAGCAAGCTAGGCTGGGGAATCTCAGGTCTGTGCAAGTGAAGATGGTCCTGACTTCTAGAGACGTGTGAACATCGGAGGATGCCAACATGCAGCAGGCTCTGGGGGCACCAAGTAAGAGATTCAGGGTTTTGTCTTCTGTATTTCTTTTTTTCACCATTTCTTCATATTGCCCCTCCCGCCCCTCTCCTTCTCCCTCCCTCTCCACCTCCCCCTCTCCCTTCCCTACCTTATACTTTAGGATGCTGTGGGACCTTTAGGAAGTGGGGCCCAGCTGGAGGAAGCCGCAGACTTTAAAATTGACGCCTACTGTTTACTCTTATGTTGGGCTTTGCTTTCTGTTAGTCATGATGTGAACAGGCTCCCACGCTACAGGCTCCTGCCACCACAATGTTCTGCCAACACAGAGCAGAAGGATGCAGCCCAGCCTTCCTTTCTCATGGTGTATCTGTCTGATAGTCTGGTGCCAGCAGAAGAACGTAGCTGTCATATGGGTGGAGGAGGTGGGGCTAGAGAAAGCGAAGGACCTTTAGCAACAGTTTCACAAGCCCCGATGCCATGTGAAGAGCCAGCCGCGCTCACAAAAGAGATGATCCAAGAATTACTACCACCAACCACAGGGCACAGATTGGGGCTCTCAGGAACAGCACTTCCCCAGATGCTGCTTCTGACCAAACCAGGTGTGCAGACTCCTGAGCTGAGGTCTTCCAAAAACACCAGTCTATTCCACGTGGCTGGAGACTCAGGAGTCAAAGGACTGCCTATCCCTAGAGCCAACTTCTTCTTAGTGTGGGGTGCATGGTACCTCCTCCCAACACCCCTCTCCCTGCAGAGGTATCCTTCTTCTCCCTGCCTTTCTGCAGTCCCCAAAGACCAGGATTACCTCACAGAGTACATACACTGAGCAAATGGCCTTTAGATATGAAGGTCACTGTTGAAGGACGGGTGATATTTAGGGTATGGGGAGGCTTTCTTCCCCCTTCATTATTTAAAGGCAGCCAGGTCTAAATAACAGGGTCCATGAGAATAAACTATGAGTGATGTCTGTGCACCCAACATCTCTCTGGATGAGAAAGAGAAGTAAGAGTGACCCAGAGGCTCCAGGTGCCCCAGGTACTGAGGGGCCAAGGTCAGCCCTCAGCTTCATGAGAGAGGAAAGCAGGCTGGCTTGAACAGTGGCCTCTGTCTTCCTCACCTCAGGATCTCTTGGTCTTAAGGGATCAGAGGCAGCATACTGCATTAATAAACCATCAAAATTCAAGATTATTTGCAGCAAGTTAGTGACTTTAGGGAGAGCTGTAAGAAGTAACAGCACAGCCAGGTCAAACGATGACAGGAATTCTGTACGGAAGACTTGGAAATACGTTCAAAGAAAATAGCATTCACACTTCCAGCTGCGTAAGTTATTTGACTGTTCAGCACTTTAAGCCTCATATTTGCAAAATCTGCCTTTCAATGTGAAGGGAATCGATAAAGCTTGTAACATGGTCAGTGGAGTTTCTGGCTCTGCAAAGGCAATAATCACAAAGTAGCCAGCAACCGCGAACTAGGTCACTGCCTATGCATATGGTGCTTGCTTACTAGTCTCCACACAGCTCCAAGCTGCAGGTAGGATGTGAGTACACCCATAGTCAGATTCAGTTTATGGAATTTCCTCAAGGCATTTAGTTTTTGTACTCAAACCACGTGACCCAACTTCCACGGTGAGGCAGGAGAGTACAATATTTATTTATTTATTTATTTATTTATTTATTTATTTGGTTTTTCCTTTTTTCTTTCTTTCTTTTTTCAATTTTTCAAAACAGGGTTTCTCTGTGTAGCCTTGCCTGTCCTGGACTCAAATTGTAGACCAGGCTGGCCTCGAATTCACAGGGATCCACCTGCCTCTGCTTCCTGAGTGCTGGGAATAAAGGCGTGCGCCACCACCACCTGGCAGGAGGGTACAATCTAAGGGCACTGCGTTCTGTATTCTCTCACAGTTGAGGGCACACCTCTATGGTGGCTTGAGGACTGTTACAGAAAGTTGGAAGAGCAACTGCTAGCAGTGTCTTTACTTTTCTTCACCTCCTAGAAATGTCTCTTTGGGATGTACACAGGGGTACTGCCAAACATTAGTGGAAACAACGGAGGAGCTCAGGGTCATGTGAAGTCTCAGAGCGTGTGAATGAAGCTAACAGCACAGACTCGCACAACTGATATCTGAATGGTGAGAAAGAAACACGAGGGAAAACAAACACTGCAGGGTTGGAGTGCTGGCTCAGGAGAGCAGCATAGTGCTTGCCCAGCGCGCAAGGAGCCCTGCTGACTCAGCTCCTTTCCCTGATGCTGTGATAAAATACCCTTTGACAAGAGAAACTTAAGAGAGGAAGAGATCATCTTGGCTCAGAGTTCAAGGTACAGTCTATCACGGTGGGGATGTCCAAGAGGCGGGATCCTGAAGCAGATGGTCACCTTATCTCTCTAGTCAGGAAAGAGCAATGGAATGGCTTCGTGCTCGTGCTCAGCTCAGCTCAGCTCACTTTCTCCATTTCATACGGCTTAAGGTCCCCTGCTCAGGGAATGGTACCACTCTCAACTTAGATGGTGATTCCCACATCACTTGCCATAAGTGAGATGCTCCCCGACTGGCATGCAAAGGCCCCTCTCCCAGATGACTCTAGAGTCTTTCAAGTTGACAATACTCAATATTACACCTGGGTACCATTCCTATGGGAGGAAGAGGGGTAAGGGAAAGGTGGAAAAGAGGGGAGAAGGAAGGAAAGGATGGGGAAAACTGAACGCAATGAGATGGCACCTTAATAATCTCTAAAATACCATTATCCAGAGCAGTGTTGGGTGATTTGTAGGATGGGAAGGTCATGTGATCTCTTTCATGTATTCACATCTTCAGAAGGAGAGAGATGAACTCTGGGAGCTATGACTACATCTAGGGACCTCAGTTGCACCACTTGGGCAGGGATTCTGTAAGTATGAAGATAAGGCTTTAGGGCAGTCTCAAGAAAAGGCCAGTGTAGATGGTAGATGGTGTGTTGAAACCCTCCCTGCCAATGGCTGATGTTTCTCATGGAAAGGAGACTCTAACACCCTTCTGCTGAATAAAGGTTGCTCCAGTGACTCACAAACAATAAGCCAAAACACAGGAAAGAAGCCTTGAGCAGCTAGCTTCTCATTCAACCATTACCAACTCACCAGGCCAGCTGTCTTCTCTCCACTCCTTACTGGGACCTTGCCCCTAGGACCTGGCACCTGCTGAAGTGCTTCCATTGGGCTTCACTGTTGGAGAGTCAAGTTAATCAGTAAACATTATATGTTGATTGGAGTTGACCAGAGATCCAGAACCAACATTAGAGACAGAGATAGATGGAGTGAGAGGCAGACTTGTAAGTCCTCATTCTATAGGACAGTCCCATGTGAGACCATGGGATAACTGTAGAGGCAATAAAAAAAATCAGTGCCCCAAGTTTGAAAGTTGAGTGTCCCCAGATGGTAAAGGTATAGCCCCTGGGTGATAAGAGGTGGTAAAGCCTTAGGAGTCAGGCCCAGTAGGAGGTCCTTAGGGTATGGAAAGTGCCTTCCTAGAAGGTGGGGGATGCTGGCTCATTTCCTTTGCTCCCTGGCTCATGTGTAAGCAGTTCGCTCTGTCACATATTTCTTCAATGATGCACCTCACCCCCACCTTGGCACAGGCCCAAAGCCCTGCACTACCTGATCTTGGCACTCCAGAACTGTTAGCTCAATCGTTTTATCAGGCATTTTTGTGATAACAATGCAAAGCTGACCAGAACAGGGAGCCAGGAAGAATTTGCTTTCAGGTTTGAGAAGGACAAGGCCTTTAATTAAGGACATGAAACCTAGTGGGAAGATATTGCTACTTTGCTCAAAGTCTACCTACCTGAATATTATTCTTGTGGAAACAATCCAGAATAAAGTTTTCCTAAGTAACTGAATGCCACTCTATAAGCCAAGCTGACCCATGAGGTTGACTGTTAGGGAGATCTGTTGGGCTTCTCCTTGAACATCAGAATTCAGATGGCCTCAGACTCATTTTCCTAGATTCCTTCTCATGTGCTCTCTTCAGCCACAGCCTATCCCTGTTTGAGCCACACTGCCAGCCAATCTTGGATCCTGCAGGACGCTTTACTACTACAGCCTGGGCAGGACTAGCTGGTAGAACTGAGAGAATCACCAATTGATCATTTGAGTTGCAGGCAGTAATTTCTGGGGAGGAGCAAGGCCCTTCCGCTGAAGTGCCATCCCTTAAGGCAGTGCTTGCTCCCCCTCCCCCCTCCTCCCTCCCCCCCCCTTATTGCCTAATGGCAGCAAGCTTTGCAATATGCCCTTCTTCGCTCTTGTCTCAGGTCCCCTGAAATTACTTAGTTTTGTAACTAAAAGGTCTAAGCACCAGCCTCAGACTTCTGAGGCTCAGTCAGTCATCAGAGGGAGGCATTCCACAGAGAGCTAGGCTGAAGTAACAGGGACACGTGTGTTACACATGTGTTCATGGCACTTCCTCTGCTGTGATGGCAGATGCCTTACATGGGTGTTTTGCATGTACCGGGAGAGTAGGCTGCACATAAGACCAACCTCTGTTAGTCCCTGACCCAGCTACCGAGGCCTGTAAGTCTCCTTCCCAGCTTCACTGACTGCGACCTTTCCTCCAGGCTTGAGGCTTTGCTAAGCTGTGCTTTCTCCAGCACTCTGCTAATAACAGGAATCTTATTTGTAAATTCTCTTTTAGAGTCAGCCTACACTCTCTTCCAGATGCTAATGCCCACTTCTGTGGGGTTTCTTTGTTGTCTTATTGAGATCCCATGCTACCTCTCTCTGCCCACTCACTGTGGTTAGACAAGAGCCACACTGACAAGTCCCCCTGTTGTGCACTAGCCCAGCCCTCTTCATACAGTGGAGCCTACAACACGTGGCAGCTCACAGCGACCCTTCTGTAGCTGCTGCCCAGTGAGAGAGTTGAAGGTTGGAGAGAAATTTTTCCCTAAATAGAAAAGAGACTGACATGTCTTTCCCAACCTGCACCTATGCAGAAGGCTCCAGTTCTGAGGAAAGTGGGGATGTCGGCAGCCAATGGATACACACCAGCAAGAACAAGGGCAGGTTTATAAGGAGCACTGCTTTCCCCTGTCCCTCATTACATCTGAGCAGGCCCCCTTCCTGTGAGGGGGTCTTTCCTCCCCAATGTACCCTTCCTGGAAATGCCTTCGAGGACCCCCTCAGGGGCATGCTTGTAGCTGATTCCAGATTCAAGCAAGGTGATAACCAGGATGAACTACCACAGCCAGTGAAGCAGTTAGTCAGCACTGGGGACCAAAGGTTACTGTGTTCACAGTGAACTAAAGCGCCATGGCCTTTTCCACTATGGGTCTGAGAAGCCTCCCACCCCTGCTCCTGTGATGACAGAAGTACCCTTCAACACTG
>OU015744.1:131754663-131791980 GCA_907169655.1 Acomys percivali | reverse complement strand
GAAGGCTAAAAGGGCAAGGTTTCTCCTAGTCAGAGCTCATAGTCCAGACAGCAGCCTAAGGCCAATGTGCCTGGAGCGGGGCGGGTCAGAGGACAGTTCAGAGTATTGCCAGCTAGATTTTTTTTCAATTAATCTTGCAGGTGCAAAGTTGAAGTCAGAATTCTCAGGGAAGGTTGCTAGAAGGTTATGCTGCAGAGGGGTGAAGCCCAAGAGACATCAAGGAACCATTTCTGTTCACTATCTAATGTTTATGTGTCTGTATGTGTATCTGTGTGTTCCATGCTATATTCAAACCTACGGCATCTTGGAGAGGGGTTGGTTGGTTGGTTGTTGGTTTTTTGAGACAGAGTTTCTCTATGTAGCCTTAGCTGTCCTGGACTTGCTTTGTAGACCAGACTGGCCAAAAGAGTTGTACTCTCCAAGTGTCTATATGTTCCTTGCTATCGTCATACCTAGGGCATACTGTAGAAGGATGTTTGTTTGTTTGTTTGCTTGTTTGTGTATTAGTTTTTTGAAACAGGGTTTCTCTGTATATCTTTGACTGTCCTGGACTGGCTTTCTAGATAAGGCTGGCCTCAAACTCACAGAGCTCTACCTGCCTCTGCCTCTCTGAGTGCTGGCATCAAGGTGTGAGACACTGCACCCTGCTTGATAGAAGGATTTTAATTCAGCAACACGGCTACTCTGGCTAGAATATGACACACCCTTAGCACACACCTTTAAGGGTAAAGTTAGTTTGTAGAAGGAAGCACCCATTTTTGAAAATGATGTCTAGTTGAGAGGCAGACGAAATGACAAACCCAAGAAAGATTTGACAGAGTAGGAAATGTCCAACTGTCAGGAGAACAGAGAGAAAAGAGCAGCTACTTAAGAGAGCAGTACAGAAGGAGACAGAGGGGGAGAACCAGAAGTTTTACTGGGAGAGTTTTACAGAAACAGGTTGAAGAGAGAACAAACTAGATACAGGTGAAAAAATACAAGCCAGAGAATGAGAAGTAGCCAGAAGATTAGAATATACTGTCAAAGGTAACATGAGCCAAGCAGAATAATGCAGTCAGAACCTGAGAGAAGCCAGATTGAATCAGTGAGCTTGGAGAGGAGTTTGAGCTAGAACAGCAGAGTTGAATCAGCCTGTCAGAGATCAGAAAGAGTAGAAAGGGTGAGATTCTTCAGCAGTAAGTCTCAGAAGATGAAAATATTCTAGAAGACATGAGACTGTGAGGAGGCTGGATGCTTCCAGGACTGGGCCTAGATTAGCAGACTGAGGGAGGTAGGCTTCCAGGTGACAATTAAATCAGGTGAATAAAAGTTACTTTTACGGCATCTGAATGGGGTCACCTGACATTCTCAAGGGTCAAACAAATATAATGCAGGGTTGGCGTCCTTTTTGAGGTCTAAGTCAATTATAATGTGTGTGTTCTTCCTTGTCTCTCTCTCCACCCTACTCTCATTCTTCTTGTTTAGGCGGAGCTGCGGTAAGGAAAAGTGTTAGATCTCCCAGTCACTAGCAGTAAGCAAGCCTTTGTCCATACAAGGGCAAGGGAGGCCACGTGGAAAAGACTTGCAGGAGAGCCCTGCTGGGTACCTATGTAGGAGATCCATGCCCAAGAGCTTAGCAAGATGCTCTTGCCAGAGACCCGTGATAGAGACCTATGCAGTAAACCATGGCAGTGAGCCCCACAGAAGACTCTTGGAAGAAGTCCAGTTAGCTCCCACGGAGTACTGCTGAGAGTGATATCATCACTCTATGTTATGGCTGATGGTCTGGAATGCATTTTCAGCTGCAGCAACACATCTGCTCTAATCTAATAAGTACACTGGGCATTGGCAGTGGGACTCAAACGTGTGAGGGGGTTACTCAAGATGGAGATGTTACCATGTGCAAACAACCCAAATGTGGAATATACCAAAAAGGAGAAGAAAAAGGAGGAGGAGAAGGAGGAGGAGGAGGAGGAGAAGAAGAAGAAGGAGGAGGAGGAGGAGGAGGAGGAGGAGGAGAGGGAGAGGGAGAGGAGAGGGAGAGGGAGAGGGAGAGGGAGAGGGAGAGAGTATAGCAGTGTATGAGTGCGTGGTTCTTAATAGAGACACATCTAAAGGTAGCCTTTCTTTGTTTCCATTGGAAACTAATTGAGCACATCTGGCAGCTGAGGAATAGCAGCCCAAAGCCTCTATGAAGCACTAGTTTGTGACCAGGCGATAGACAGTTCTGACTGACTTGTGGTTTACAACTGATGGACTACGTTCAGCTTCAGTGGCAGGTGCTTCCACAGAAGGGTGTCATGCTCTGTTGCTCTCTACCTTCTTCCCTTGGGACAGAGTCTTTCACTGGAGCTGGCCTGGCGTTCTGGAAGCCCCAGCAATCACTCTGCTCCCCCCATGTCACTGGAGTTATATGTGTGCAGACAGCCTGGCTTTTTATGTGGGTACTTGGGGTTTGAGATCAGAGCCTTATGTTTGTGCAGCAGCATCTTTACCCAGTGAGCTATCTCCAGGGCTGCATGTGATTATAAAGCAAAGAAACGTGACTTGCCAACCACCAGTGTTTAGTGTTATAACAGGGTAAGTCAGCATGAGCAGACAGTGATTTGTCTCATGGCTCTGGTTCTGGAAAGGTCAAGATGCAGGGTCCTGTGTGTGGGGTTCTTGTTGCATCATCTCATACCACAGATACCATGTGGACAAAACAGTAAGATCCAAGTGAACTCTTGCCTGACTCCGTTTTTAATCTGCTGCCTTTTCTAATCTGATCAGAGCAGAGCCCACATGTATCAGGTACCTCTAAAAGGTCTTGACATAGATGGGTTGAAGACTGTTGTAGTTTGGATACAGGAGGGCACTTTCTAGAATTGCAAAATTCTCTCCAAATTGAAACAGTTGCACAGGGGATGAACTAGAAGCCTCTGGAACCTCAGGAGGCGAACAAAAAAATTAATCAGGAGTGGGTAAGAACAAGAATGGGCAAGATTCTAGAGGGCTTCTACTGAGAATCAGAGACAGACAGACAGACAGACAGACAGACAGACAGACAGACAGACAGAAAAATTGAAACAGAGGGACATGGAGACTCTGACCAGAAAATAGAGAAATATTGAAAACAGTGAGACAGAGACAGAGACAGAGACAGAGACAGAGACTGAGACTGAGACTGTGGAGCCATTGGCAAGCTCTGCAGAGAGCCCTAGGGTTCCAGTTTTCCAGAGTTGTCACTATGTTGGAGTGAGCTGTCTAGTGACTCATCCCTGCTTCTTGTAAGTAACCCCATAACCCCTGACCCATAGCCCTGTTAGTAACCACAGAGAAAAAGAAAACAAAGCCACTTGTTGGCTAGTAAAGCAGACATTGGTACAATTATCACTTTGGTTTGTGCTCCTTTTCTGAGGTGAGACAAGTATGTCTGCACCTCCCTAGGAAACATTTGTCACATATTATACCTTTATATCAGTGGTTCTCAACCTTCCTAATACTGTGACCCTTTAGTGCACTTCCTCCTCATGTTGTGGTGACCAGATGTTCATTGCTACTTGATAACTGTAATTCTGCTCCTGTTATAGATCATAATTAAAATATCTGTGTTCCCCAAAGGGGATGCGGGAACCACTGCTTTGTAGGCTCAAGCTTTGAAGTGCTGGGGTGCCCGGCTAGTGGCACGCTTTGGGAAGGTTGTGCGTGCAAGCTCCGGGAGCTGGAATCTCACAGAAGAGTGGCTCACTAAGGGAATGAGTCTTGGGATTGTATAGCCTGGTCCCACTTCCTGTTTATTCTCCATTTCATAAGGGCAGATACTATGTAACCGACAGCCTGGTGCTCCTACAAACTCTACACCTTCACTGCCTGTCACCATGTCTCCCCACCATGATGGACTGTATCACCTTGTAACTGTAAGCCAAGAAAAACCCTTTCTCGCTTAAGTTGCTTTTATCAAGTATTTTAGCATATCAACAAGAAAATAGCTAAGATAGAGATTCTGTTTCTAGCATTCAAATCAGACTTTCTACCAAATGAATCTGGACAAGGCTCTAACCTCTCTTGGGATGTGTCTACCTCATAGAGTACTCTACAGAATTGTATATATTAAATGAATTTCTACAAGTTAAGGCCCACAACAAAATTCATCTCACAGCCTAGGCCCTTATGAATTTTAATGAACAATGTATGGGTAGGTGGAGAGACAGATGGAAAGCATTCTTTATAAAAACAGACTTGACTGTTTACCAAGGAAATATGCGATGCTTCAGCATGCTGTAAGATAGCATGGCTCAAACCAAACGCTGCCTGAATCTGTTTCACAGGTAGCCAAGCACACAGCTTCTCCCTGTCAGTCCTATGCATGATTTCTCCCATTTACCCATCATTCCCTAGCACTGGGCTATTTGAGGATCACCCTACAATCATGTTCAGCCTCTCCATTTGCTTCCTGGCTGTGCAGACTTTGATCATCACCACCTTCCAGTCTCCTCACTCAAGCTTGACGTCTTTTGTTCTTTTGAGTTTGTCTTCAGCAGACAGCTTCCTTGTGCCTTTGATCACTTAGCATTGTCTTCTTCGGATCGTCTCTGGCTTCATTATATCTTTATGATTGTCAGCTGGAGAGGGAGAATATAGGTATGGAGGGGAATGAGGAAGAGGTGGGTGAAGCTCTGTGAGTTCAAGGCAAGGCTGATCAACATAGTGAATTCCAGGCCAGGCAGAGCTACATAGTAAAGATCCTGCCTCAAAAAAATTAGATGTTAGATAGATAGATAGATAGATAGATAGATAGATAGATAGATAGATAGATAGATATGATATGATATATGGGTGAGTTGATGGACAGACAGATGGACAGATGATAGATAACAGGAGAGTGAAATAAGCAGTGGAGGAGCAGGTCTGAGAATGCCTGTACATTAGCTAGTGACCCTGAAGGAGTCAACCTATATATATTCACTGATATCCCCCCCCCCCCGATCTACGATGCCCTAACTAGTGCTAATGGAGCTCTCCTTAGCACGCACAAGGTCTCAGGAACCTCCTGGAGCACAGGTGAGAACCATATGTTTCAGGGCTCTGGGCACAGTCCAGCAGGGGGCGCTGGTTCCTGGGAGCTGCAAGCACTTGAAAAGTGGCTACTCTATAGTGAGTGGTGCAGCTGAAAGTCTCCCTACAAAGAAGCACAGGTGGCCTCTCATTGTTACATGGTGATATTGATTATGTATTGGAAGGATATCCATGTCAAGTACACTAGATTAAATGAAAGCTATCAGAATTAATGGTCTCTGTTTGGCTCGCACAATATTTCTGGCAGAAGAGACTAGGCCTGGCATTCAGAACCAGCCTTTAGTGGAAGGTGGGTTTATAGGCCCTTTCTGGTGATTTTTGACCAGGAAATTTCAAGAGAAACAGTGATAGAACTCGGAATTTATTTGCCTGAAGAGGTTTGGGATCAGGAAATATTTTTAGATTTATGATCATACCCAAATCAAGAGAGCAAGGGTTTGGAAGTCAAACTGCACCTACACACACACACACACACACACACACACCACACACACACACACACACACACACACACAGTGTTGAGTGAATGGATGAAGTTATTTACCCACAATGCTCATTAAGTACATAGTTTCAGTCCCACCCCAGGCCAGATTGTTTCATCCTGCGCTAGAGCTTAAACAAGAAACCAACCACTGCCTAACATGGTGGTTTGAATAAGAACCACGTCATAGGCTTACATTTGAATGCTTGGTTCTCAGTTGGTGGACTGCTGGGAAGGATTGGGAGGCACGGCTTTAGTGGTGTAGGTGTGTCCTTATAGTACAAGATGTGTCCTTCAAAAGTCTACACCAAGCCCAGTGTCTCTCCACCTGCTGCCTCCAGATCAGGGTGTAAAGCTCTTGGCCACTCCCCCAGCGCTATGCTCGTCTGCATCCTGCCATGAGGACCATAGACTAAGCAAGCCCCCAATTAAGTGCTCTCTTTTTATAAGAGTTGTCTTCGTCATGGTGTCTCTTTGTGGGAGCAACACTAAGACACACACAAAGCCACAGTTCAAGTCCATCTGCACCTGCTAGCCAGCATCCCCTTTGCTTTCAAGGCCAGCGGGAGAAAGCATCCAGCCTCTGACAAAGTCACCACAGGTTGCTATTGTTTGCAATTCCACCTGTTGGAAATGCTGCTGCTCCTTGCACCAAAAATAGCGAGGAGGGTGGGCTTTTCCTCAGATGCTTCAGCTGTTTAGCACCCAGTTCTCTCCCGGGGCTAATTGGCTTCTATTTTTAACCACTGCTGTGTGCAGAAAGCAAGCATGGTTCTGGAAGTTGTTTTTCAGAGGACTGTAAACATCCTCCTCCACTCCTTGGGAATGTGACAGACAGGTACACTTCCCTGGAATCAGACCTCCTCAGCAGCAGGGTGAGCCTGACACTGAAGGGAAACAAAACCCAACTCCTCTCCTTGTCCTCTGGGTCGATAGGCAGGGCTAGGGAAGGCAAGCTTTCACAGCACCATCACCAAGTGGCAAAGTCAGTCTTGTGTGTGGGCAAACATTGGAGGGTGATTCACGAGCTGAGCTGTTCTGCCCACTGTCAGAGGGGATCCCCCACCTGCCGCACTGGAGGCTGAAAGAACCCGCTGTCAAGCTACTGTAGAGACATCCAATTGCACCCTTGTTTCCTCCCTGCCCCCTTAAATCCCTCGCCTACAAGCTCAGTTTTAATTACATAACACTCAGAAGGAAAAGCGGTGGCGGGTGGTGGTGGGGCACCGGGGATGACGTCAACTGCAGGCAGTTAGTGTGTACAAGTTGGTTGTGTTAGCCACATGCACCATAGTCTGGGGGCCATGGTGGAATTGTGCCGTCTCTTCTCAAGCCTACCTCAGCTCCATGCCCCATTATATGCTCTTTTGCTGTGAATTCCTTAGAGGACCGGTGATAGTTCCAGGCTGAGATACTAATGAGAGATTCTGCCAACTAAAAACCAAACAAAAGAGAGATGGATGCACCGAGACTGACTGACTTAGGTTGCTGGAGTGTCACTGGGCCTGGTGAGAGCAGGAGAGAATCATGGTCACTTCTTGGCTGTTCCTCGGATCAGTCCATCCCCATCACATTAGCTCCTACAACTCAAGACACGGGGCAGGGGAGGGCTTGTGTACATGTACAGGGCAGACACAGCTCTTGTTCTGATGTACAGTGCCTTGAGTTATACAAATATGAAAATACTCTTCCACCTGCTTACTCCTTTCCCTTGGTGTCTCTTTCCATCTCCCTGTCTCTTCCTGTTCCCTTGGTGCCTCTTTCCCTCTACCTGTGCTTCTATGTTTTGGGAATATCTCAAGCCGCTCCATCCCGATTTCTTGCCATCCCTTTTCACTAAGCAAACCCTCATCTTTTAGTCCTGAGAACTGAGCTTAGGCCTCTGTGCATTAGCAGGCGAGCACTCTACGCCTGAGAGACACCCTCAGCCTTGACAGAGCCCTTCTCAGCTAGCCCCTGGCAACTCTCCATTTTGTCCTCAGCATCTCTAGTCCATCTTTCTCTTGGGGTTCCTCTCTGGGTGGTGGCGCCTTCAGCACGGATCTGTCAGTAGACAACTCATCAGTGCCTCCCACCGAGATGATGCTAGGAAGAGACAAAGCTCTGTTCACGGCCCTGTGGAGAGTATGCTTTCTCCTTGAGAGCGCTCACCTTTGGCTTTGTCCCCAGTCACCACTTGACCCAGTGTTCAAGTATACGAGTCCACTATGTTTGGGCACTACATCTCATATTCCAACCAGGCCTGCTATGAAACATATTGCAGTGTGGGCGTGGGTACCACTGCAGGCCCATGCCAAGATGTATCCCTGAGAAATTACACCACACAACAGATCTGATATAAGGAGATTTATTTGGAGTGGGGTGGGGGAGGAAAAGGAGTGAGAACGTGGAGAAGGGGTAGGGGAAGAGATGAGCGGACACACTGACAGAGCCATGAAGGCAGAGAAGAGGGGCGAGCAGAGAGAGAGAGGGAGAAGGGGGCACTGAGGACAGAAAGGAAAAGAGAGAATTTGGGGAACAGAGAGAGAATGCTAGGAACTCTGTGAGTGTGTGTGTGTGTGTGTGTGTGTGTGTGTGTGTGTGTGTGTGTGTATGCACGTGCGCGTGCGGGACAGCCACACATCTGGTGAATCTGGCACACCCAGTGGTGATGGCAGGTGATGATGTAAGCCATTGCTAGGTCCCTGAGAGGAAGCTAGTGATATCGCCTATACACGACCATTCTTCGCATTTTGTTTAATTAAATATGAGGGACTATGAAGGGGTGATGGTAGGGCAGGAGTGAGGGCGTCGTGTTCTTTAGACTACTTCCTGCTGACCGGGGGCGATGTCATCTTTGGGGACCCTAAGACAACTGGGATGCTGGTCAAGTTCTGAGAGAGCTGGCTGTTTCACTTGGCTGTCCAGGCTCTGTGGGGCCACTTGTGACTAGGAAAGCACAGGCCTAGCTGTAGCAGTCTGAGAGGCTGGACTTGGGGCTCCTGTGGGTAAGCTGCCCTGAAGCCGTCCTGGACACAGATGCAGATCTCGAGGAAATGTCTGGACTTAGCAGGATACTGGAACAGATATATATAGGAGCAGAAGATAAAGTTAAGTAGTTTAGGGAGAAATTTTTTCTTAGGTGTACATTTGAAACTTTTAGGCCCGTGGTCTTGGCAGTTGTGGGGTGGGGTGTCCCAAGACCAGGGAAACGGGGAAGATCCTACCCTTCCAGATAGGCACTAGGTGGGGGGCTTAGGCTGCTTATTGACAGGAGTACTTATCTGGAGTCCATTTCATCCTTGAGCGGTGGATCCAAGAGTTCTGAAGCCTACAAGAATCTTTTTAAGTTTACAAAAAGAGATAAATTTTGGATATGTTAGTATCACCACTGTTTGTCATCTGTACTGAAATCCACACTTAGGAAGACAGTAGACTCACACCTTTGAGTCATAGTAAAAGCGACAGTAGGGTGAAAAGGAACAGGTGGAGTGGAGAGATAACACCCCATTCCTTGGAATTGCCAGGCCGCACAGCCTCTCCACAGACAGGAGGGAAAGAACCTACAGCACTGACGCAGACAGCTTCAGGCCACTCCTCAGCAATCCCGAACAGTTAGTCCACCTGCTCCTGTCTTTAATATGTGGTAATACATTGGTTTTTTTTTTTCATACACTGGCAACTGCTTTTATGCCTAGAGACTATATAGCATAGGACTCATGTGTCCAGTATGTACAATATATATACAGCATAACAAAGTTAAATGAGATGTATATAGCATACAGGGTGGTGGGTAAGCTACAAATGTTCAGCACGCTAGTGGACTCTTTTGTGACAATACATTGTTTTGTATGCCCAGCCTTTGCATCCACAGTCAAAATGGACAGGGGTCTCCTTTCCATAGCTTGTATCATATATGACTATAAATTCAAAAATAATATTTAACCTAAAGGAAGCTTGTGTAACTATAGAACTCTAACATAATCTGGGAGCAAAGTGGGAGAGCCTGATCTACTGGGGCAGTAAAGGAGACCATCTGCACAGGAAGTGCTACTGCAGCTGAGGTGAGGGTTGGACAGGACACTGAGGCTCTGGGTAGAGCTGGCACAAGCCCAGGCTTTAAGGAGTGAAAATACCCTTTCCTCAGACACTCGCATTCTTTAGATAAGAATCTGGTGTGGCTCTCAGACATGCTGCCCAGACACAGAGCATCACTGGGAGGGAAGGGAAAGAACTAGGTAGTAGATGATTCCTTAGAGAGAAGCTTGGCACACCAGCCCAGTGTCAGTGTCACCAATGAGGAGAGGTTTTGAAAACAACAAAAAAATGTTATCATGGAGCTCCCTCCCTCCCTCCCTCCATCCCATCTCCCTTCCTCCATCCCATCTCCTTCCCTCCCTCCTTCTCTGCCTCCCTCCCTCTCCCTCCACATCTCCCTCCCTCGCTCCCCCTCCATCCCATCTCCCCCCCCTCCCTTCCTCCCTCCCTCCTTCTGGCTCTCCTTTCCCTCCTTCCCTCCTAAGTCTTCCTTTCCCTCACCTTTTTGTTCTCTAAATAGACCTTGGACTTTTTTTTTTTTTTTTAACTCTCCATCTCCATTCATTCCAGACAACAGGAAATCTTAGAAAAAGAAATCAATGCAAAAGCCCAGGTGACCCCAGATGATTGCAGGTTTGTGTTCCCTGTCTGGAGGTGCCCACAGGAGAAAGTAAAGTATCAAGTGACTGCCAGGGAATTCAGTGGGTGTGAAAGGCGCCCTGTGGGAAGTCATACCAACCATCCCTGGGCCTGAGGCAGGCACATCACTCAGGCATTTCCTGGGAGGCAGATGCAGAACCCAGGCTCCCTAAACTCACAAGTTAATCAAATATCCCCTTAAGGTGTGGCACACAGTATAATCAATAGCACTTCTGAGCTGGAAGGGGTCTTGGGAATCAATCCACACAGCTAATTTTACAGAAGAGGAAACTGAGGCTTGGAGGCATTTGCTGCCTGGCTCCGGATCTCACAGTTAATTATGAGCAGAAGTGGAGTGCAGGTTTCAGGCTCTTGTGTCACACGGAGCCTCTAGGAAATGCTGCGCTCCTGAGGAGCATGTGATCATGGGCACTAAGGCGACCTCCATCCTCCCTGTGCTCTCCCTAGGGGTCCACCGGAAAGAAAGCCCAGTGAGGCATTGAGTACAAGCCTGCAAGGACAAGGAAGGTGCCCAGGAGGTGATGCCAGATAAGGGGTGTCAAAGTCAACAAAACCCCAGAGGAGGCAAAGCAGATGCATGGGTGCTAAATAATACATCAGAGTGGAAAGTGCCGAAACCCAATATCCTGCAGAGAAAGAAAGCAATAAAAAGCCAGCATTTCACACCACTGAGCTGTGAAAAAAGCCTCAGCAATTGAACACACCTACATCCATGGAAAAGAGACTGAAGGGCAGCCTGAAAACAGGGGACAGGGGACAGTTTGCATAAGGAATACTTTGAACCTGCTACAGCCCAGCCAGATAGCCAGCCCACTTTTCAAGCTCCACAACCTCAGATGCCTAACTTTTCCTAAGGTACTCGGAGGCAGGGCCTGAGACAAGGTCACTTGGGTGTGCAGTTTACCCAGGAATACAACCCCACCAAGAGGAGGTAATGGAGCTGAAGCAATGGAAGCATCCAGCATGGGAAGCCACAGTCAGAGGCATTACCACAGTAGCCAGGATGTGGGTATCTGTGAATGGGGTCCAGGTCATTTTCTTGGCCCAGGGACAAGTACCTCCCGAGAGGATGAAAATGGTATCCCCAAGTCTCCAACAGGATTACTGAGCTGTTAGATATGAATTCAGGAGTTCTAGGAAGAGTGGAAGACATATAAAAGGGGACCAAAAATCTCCACATTAAAAAAAAATAATAATAAAAAAAATAAACCCTTCTCAGGGTATGTCTTTGCTTGATAGACGTGTACCTCCAAGGAGGCAACTGGAAGGCCTTCTAAGAGAGACAGGCTAGCACAAGATGAAAGATCCTCAAAAGACCAGTATAGGTGGCTTCACCAACATGGTGATCAGCTCCCATAGGCGAGTAGAGCACTCGCATTCAGCAAGGTTTAGATTCCAGTCTCCCTTGTCCTTTGGTATCCCCGATTGGACAGGAAGCACCAGCAAAGGTAGAGGCTAAGCGGTGCCTTAAGGGCAGAGGTCACTCTCCACTGTCGCTCTTGCATACAGAGCAAGCATTCTGATGCTTGTTTCTCTTTGCCTTTAATACTGCAGAAGGACCAACGATTCAATTCAAGGTGCAGAGATAATATTAATGGCATCTTCAAATTCTGGAATCAAAGTATGATCCCATTCATGATGGGAGTGAAATTGAGAAGGATGCTGAACTCTGATGCTCAGTCTTTTCCACAGAGAAATGGGAACCCTAAGCACTGGTGCTGCTGGTGCTCTCGCCTACAAGTGAGGCACTTCCTTACTCAGGGCACCATTCCTAGTGAACGCATGTAAAGAGCTGCCCCTGGGTGTTTGTGTGTGTGCCCAACATGCCCAATCAAAAAAGCCCTATTTATCTGGCTGCCATGGAATGTTCAGTATACTACAGCTCAACTGTCCTCCAGTGAGGGAACTGGAGACTCAGTGAATCCTGCTGGCTCCTGGAGAAGCTTCCTCCAAGCTTCCCATGGGTGTGGCCTTGCCACTCTGAAATGCAATGGATTCACACCCTGTGTGCCTCAGTCTCTTGACTCCAAACCCTTCCCTTCTGTCTTGTAGAAATCAAGATCACCAACCCAGCTTTCTCCACGAAAATCGCTCTTCCCTGCACACTTCTTTTGCCTCTTTCCCCCAGAGGGAGCTTGGCAATGGCTTGGGAACATTGCATCTCCTTCAATACTCTCAAAGAAATATGGGGGCTGGGGATAGGTGCTCTCTCCTCTCCTTACAGGAGCTTATAGAACATCGGGTACTCTAACTCACTGGGGAATGCTCTTGCCAAGCTCAGAGCATTGAGGCCCCTGGGGCAACATTCTTCTGTTTGGTCAGGAGGGAGTGGGCAGAGCTTTGTCTACCTCAGTGCACCCAACCAAGGGAAGTCCCACCCAGACACAAGAAGTCCCTACAGTCCAGGTAGTCTTGTTGGTGGAGCCTGTCTGACTGGGGTTTCTCCTAGGCACGTAGAGTTCTGGGCCTCTGTACTTCCAGACCAAGTTCAGGATTAAATTAGGCAAAATTGTAGCCCATCTACATTTCTGTTTGCATTTCAATTCAATAAATATTTCCTAAGCACATAACTTTTCTGTGCTAAATACCATAGATGCAAAGATGTCTACAAGAGACATTTTCACTTATAAAAGAAGATGCAAAAGTGCCATTTTATTCTCTGTATTCTATGCACAAACCTACCTTTCCTCACTGCCTTAATCACACAGTATATCTTTTCTGATATCTAAACCCTGTCTCTGGCCCACTAGCATAAGCACTTCTCAAGTTGGCTGTGTCTTGCCATGTAATGACTTCCTGAAATCTCTCCTGCATTGGGCCTCTGGGTTCTCTCACTCTTTTCCTCTACCTCTTGCCTTCTGACTGACACGGCCTGTTTCCCTCTGCCATGGGAGAAGATTTCTGAAATACAATTGTTTGTGAGAAAGTCGCTGTGTTCAGGGGTCCTGTGTCTACCTCTGGATCTCCCTATGAGTGTGGAATACAGTATGAGGGAGAGCTGAGAACTCTGCAGTGGTGGCTGAGCCTGTGAAGGGCAGAGGGCCCATGACATTGTCTTCCCAGGTTCACAAAAGACAAATCAGCCTGGGCCTGCAGGGCTCTCGCTACCTGAGTGTCACGGGCTGGAAGTACATGTCCTTTTGGCTACAGAAGAGCTTCCTTTCTCAGATGGAAAGAGGGCCAAAAGGTGGGTGGATGTGACTAGAAAAAAACGATCAGGCAGCCTGCCCACAGAGCACTCATGTAGCCAGGACACCTGACCCACAGCTACACCTCAGTATGGAAATACCATGAGCCATTGCGTGGGATGAGGTGTACACCACAGCTGCATGAAGGCTTTCCTAAAGCCTGGCACTCATTTCCCTTCCTCTCTGCTTCCTGTTCCTTCTACTCTTATCACCCTTGCTTACTGTCTTTCTCCACCTCTCCCCTCTGCCCTTCTTCCTAGCCTGCTATGGCTCTCATCTTCCTGACCCTCCCTGTGTGGGCCTGAGGACCTCAGTCCCCTCCTGAGGCTCTGCTCCAGCTCATCTTCCTCTCATGCTGGGCCACAGATGCTCTTGTTTCCACCTTGATGCCACGTTGGTGAGTCAATCCAAAAACACCCACTGAAGGCTCTGTGCATGCCAAGTGCAAAGGCAAGGTTAGGAAGCAGAGACTAGCATCCCCTGTGAGTACGGGCTTCGGTGTTATTCTAAAGTTGTCTCATAATAGCTCTACAGCTTCAAGAGGTGTGTAAGAGAGTGGAGAGTTGGCTAAGTCAGTAAAGCTTTAGTGTAAAAGCAGGAAGACATGAGTTTGAATATTCAGCTCCCCAAAGCCCAGTGTGGTAGTGAGCGTGTGTAATCTTAACCCTGGATCCACAGAGCCAGAGTGAGCTTCCTCGTTCAGTAAGAGACCCTGTCTCAAGATGGACAGCAATTGAGAAAGATATGTAAGATTGATTTCTAGCTTCTACACATGTGCACATGGAGTCTTATGCATATGTTCACACATTCACATGGACACATACATGCCTATTCAAAACCAAAAGTGCTTAACTTCTCCACGTTCCATTTTCTTATCCATGAAATGGGCTTCAGGTACACTGCCTACTTGAGAAGGTGCCAATGAAAGCACATGGCATGATTTTCATCACACACACACACACACACACACACACACACACTGCATCATGGGATAACAGTACCGATGACTGATGTATCAACACAGCATTACCTCTTCAAACCGATGCGGAACTCACTCATAAAATGACCATACTAACACCGTGGGACACTTGATGACTTTGAGCCTGCATCCAGGAAGTTGGGCAAGCTCTATCTAGCATGTAAATGCTGATCATCCTCAGGGACACAGGGAAGAGCCCCAGCTGCATCAGGCATGCGCTTCAGCACATCTCAGTTGCACATCTCCTCCCCATCCCTGGCTGAGCAAGACTCAGGCAGTTCTTCTGGAGAGGCCGGTAATATACCTAGGAGCCCTACTCCTAATTAAGATCTGATTTGGAGCTACAAGGTCCAGGTGCATCCTGGCTCTCTCCAACCCAAGGTGGGGCTTAGAAACTACCAAAGCTAGATGCTTGACCCCAACAGCAGCAGCCAAGTTTTGCCTACGGGCTCATACAGACTGATTTTTAGCTAGCACTTTGTGTTCATCGGGGCCAGTGAGCACTTTTTCCCCAGCAGAGAACTGGGGTCAATGGCCCTGCCTCAGCCATGGTCTTTGTGAGATTCCTGCCTTTCCTGGACAAGTTCTGAGGAACTGCTTATGTTCATTGTTTTTCCTGGAACTAGGAATTCCCTTTCTGTGATGAGACAACTCAGCCTTCTGATCTCCTTCCAGCAATCCACATATGCCAGCAAAGCAGAGCGCTCCATGTCTCCTAAGCTGGCCACAGCTTACAAACCTAGACATGCAGGTGGGCTCTGCTCACACAGAGATGTTAACAGTGATAATGGTTTGAATGACTCTTGGAATGTTTCAAAACACTTCCTTACCTGTGCTTGTTTCATACTCGGGTGAGAGCTGAGAAGATGACCCTAATTGCATTGGACTTTAGGCCATCTGTGATTAAATGGTTGTTCAAAGAAGCCATCTGACTTTCCTGAGACCACAGACACAGCAAGTTAAAGAGGAAGCTGTAGCATAGCTGCGGTCTCCTGGTTTCTCATCACATCTTGCTCTTTGACCCTATGACTTATGTCAGTAACATCTTCTACCCGTGTTCATGGAGAGTCCCGGGACTCTAGAGCATGGATATTTTTAGAGGGTCCTCAGAGAGCATGAAGTCATGCTAAGGGAGAAAATAGGAAAAAAAAAATAGCCAGAGTATATGTGGGCACTTGGAATAGCAGATTGACTATAGCAGCTGGAAAGACAGCTCCTGAAAGTGAGTTTAGAGAAGGCCTGCCTCCTGTGCCTGGGTAAAGGACCTCCACCACCCCCCCCCAGTGAAAAAGCAGGTAATCTGAACTTTGACCTGACATGGTCGGTCAATGATCTTTGTGGTGATCTACGAAGTGATAAAAACACCACTACAACCACTCCCTCTACGAGCTACATCCCAAATATCTCACATACTGCAGTTCTCAGCAAAGTCCTGGTCAAACCCAGAGAGGTGTAAGACATCGCCGATGCTCCCAGGGGGCAGAGAACATCCATGGCGAAGCAGGGTTCATGTGAGAGACGTCTACCAAATCCCTGAGTAGGGGCTAATGTGGAAAATGGGACTTGTGAAGGAGAGGGGTGAATCTACATCAGTGGGAAGGTTGAGACCAGCCAACCTGAGGATATGTCAGCCAGTCATTTGAGTGTGTGAAGATGTTGGGGAGATGAAACCCCAGGACTAGAGAGTTGGAAGAGCTCTCCTGACTTGCAAGGGATGGAGAGCAAAGACTGACCTGGCCTCGGCAGGAGCCTGCCAGAGCTCCTTGGCTCTCTCTACACCTCTCCCTTTAAAATGGCACCCAAACCAGGACCACTGGGGCCTTCCTTGATTGGGATCTATCTGTGTGTGATTTCCTATAATGGGGCTAAGTTCTCAGGTGCATAGATAAGAACATTAAAGTGATAAAGTTCAGGACCACTGGACATCACCTGCAGGGGACAGGTTCACAAGACAGCGTAAAGGTTTACACCTTCGTTTTTCTGTTTACACACTTCATTTTTCCATGTGTGCCCATGCAGCTTTCATAGCTCTAGCTCTCCTGGCTCTGCCCTCCCTGCCCTCTGTCCCCTGCCTCCCTCTTACTGGCTGCACGTTGCCTTCAGCTGTGAGCAAGCAGCCCAGGTACCCACCAGTGTGTTTTACATTCCACCCCCCCCCCCCAGGAAGCAGAGAGTCCACCAATGAGTCCTCCCCAGCTCTAAGGTTGTGTTTGTTCTTTCTAGCCTGTCATATCAGCAGCAATTGCACGGGTCATATGGGGTGCTAGGCAGAAAGGACAGAATGTGAAACAGATTCCCTAAGCAATCACGATAGTGTGTCAATCAAATGGATGTGCAAGTATCCCCAGCAAGAAAGTCCTTTGGTAACGTGCCCAGGAGAGATATGGCAGTATCACTGGTAGCTCTATTTGTAGCTTTCTGAGAAACCACCATGTGTCAGCAGCCAGCTCTTATTATGCCTGTATCCACAAATCACTCCAGCTACAGAGGGCTGGCAGACACTCCCCTCCCATTGTTGGACAGAACGCAAAGCCTCTGGTGTAACAGCCACCCTCCTGCATCTCTGTGAAGGTGAGATGGGTTGAAGGGCAGGAAGTACAAAGCACATCAGGACATGCCTCGCCTTGGACCACAACAGCAGAGATCCCATTGCTCACTCAACCACACCACAGGAAGAGGCAGGGCCACCAGGAGATGATGTGACCTTGAACTTGAAGAAGAAAATGACTTTGCTCTAGGCCACCTCTCAGGGAGCCAGGAACTTCAGCCACAAACCAGGCACATAGACATTGCTCCTCTGAGCCTGGCAACTGCCACTCATAGTACATTGTTCAGAAGATGATGGGAGCACACTGTCACAGACACAGAAGCTCGGTGTCCTGCAGACCCAGGCAGAGGCTGGGAAATCCAGCTGGGGAGGTCTGCTTGACCCCAAAGCACAGTGAAGACACACAGCTTCTTTGTGTGGAAGAACAAGCAGAGGCATGGCCCTCAGCCAGAACTGTGGCTGAATATGGCCTGGGAAGAGGTGGCCCAAGACAGGAAAGGACAAAAAAAAAAAAAATGTGCCCAGGGAACCAGACCTTTGAGGCTTGCGTGTACCTATAGGGGCCCTGAAGAGGCACACTGCCATCACCCATCACCCATAGGGTAAAGGGGGTAAAACATGAGAGGAAACACAGACCGTGTCTAGCTACACACTGGTAACAAGACAATCTGAGTCCCAAGCAGGAAATCAGCGGGCAGCTAGGCTCATAACATTCCTACTACCAGAGACTCGAGGCTGCAGGTCCTGGGACAGACTAGGCTGACCAAAAATTGGCACAGACATTCAGCTTATTGTGAAGCAAACCCATAGGGGACATTTAACCCAAACTTCGAGTTTCGACACAGAATTAATACATCAGTGTACCATTTAATGCTAATACAGGAGAGGTTTAAACTCCATTCCTCTAAATTCTATTTCCTAGTGATTAATTGGGTTTGACCACAATCAATACTTTCATCCCAAAGGAAGGGATTATAATTTGGGTAGAGAGAACAATTTCACACAGTAACGAGTGATACAGGTCTGTCTGTGGCCAAATATTGCCACGGATAACATGTGTTCCGTGGTGGGCAGCCAGCAACAGTCACAGTGTGCCCATGAGAAGATAGCACAAGGCCATCTCAGGACACAACAGTGGCTACCTCCTTCACCTGCTGTAAACGCTTCTCTTTCCATCAGGGACCCTGACTTCCCAGAATCCCCAAATGACACCCACAGGGTCCTCGTGCTCATGAGTCATGTTACAGAGGAGGTGATCTGAATGCAAACATTCACTTATGATGACATAATGCCAGATGTTGGACTTTCTGTCTTACAGGACAGAGCCAGACAATGGTTTAATGCTTTTCACAATTAATGGCTGAGCCCCCACAACATCCTGTGTCACTACAGAGAATGCACGGTGGCCTCATGGCCATGAGTGGCCACCAATCCCCAGTCTTGGCTGCCAATCATGTTTTCTATCCACCAGCCCTTCATGAGCAACACAGTAGGTGTGGGTGAGAGACTGCAGATCTTGCACTGGAAAAGCATGGACTTGGCAAAGAGTCCAAGGTCAGAGTGGGGCTAACACAACCAGCCCACCACTGCATGACCTACCTGGCACATTTCTGGACAGCCTGATCATCCAGTGACACAGTCATTTGGGCAGCAGGTCAGCTGGAGACAGACAAGTCAAAGCAGATGCTCCCAGAAGTCTCTGTATCTCATAAGCTGGCCTTAACCAGCAACACAATCTATTAAGATCCATCCATGAGTAAATACATATATTTACTCATCATTATCTGTGTACTTTTTGTTCCATCCACTCTACAACTCAGGCCCACGGGCACTGTAGGCAAGCACTGCTAATAACCCACAACCCAACTAAACCAAGAGATTAATGGTGCACAGAGATAAGGTTAGGAATCAAGGTATGGTTACTGTTGGAGCCAAGTACAGGGGGGAGAAGATAGCACCCTGAAGGCCAAGTGACAACAATGAGCCAGGACGGCTGTAAAGACTCTGAAAAGATGAGACAGAGTGTGAGGTTCAGATATTCAAACTGAGGAAACAGCATTGCAAACTGTTTCTCCTCTCAAGGATGATGGTATCTATAGGAACATGGAAGATGGACAGGAGATGCAGGAAGGTGATTCCCAGGGAGAGGGTCTATGAGAAACACATCCAGCTACGTCTCCAAGGCTAAGGACTTTCTGAGGATGCTTGCAAAGCAGAGAACAAGGAGGGACCAAGCTGGGATATACCTGAGGCCTGGATATGTCTGTGATTCCCAGAATGAAGTGATGTTGGGCTCCTGGGCCCACACTGGGTAAATCCCTGCCTAAGAAACGGCAGTGTTCTTTGCCCAAGAGCAACTCAGAGTCCATCAAGGGTGGCTGGGATTCACAGCAAGCTCATGTGTCTGGGTAGGTTTGAGCTGGTGTCTGGAATGGACATTACTCAAAATTAATTGTGTGAGTGACTCATTCAGTATGAGGCACTTCATCATCGGGTCCTTTAATGGGGGAGACTGAAACATAGTTGGGTACTTGAAAGTGTCCCTGTCTGAGAACAGCTAGAAACAGCAAGGATCAAAGTCTCATAGCAGGTGGCATTGGCCACTAAAGAACACAGGGAGAGGAGATGGCTTAGAATGACCCAGCACAGGTACATCTGGACCAGGACTCCAGTCCCCAGCCTTGGGAAGGAAGGAGGAAACACTGCTGTTGTCATGCCTTCATTTGACTGCCACTCACAGCTTGTGTGCCATTGAACTTTCCCAAACAGAGTGAGGTCTGGCCTGTGTGACCTCACATGAGAGGTCACTGTCACAGTGATGGGTGTGCCCTAGTTTTGAGGAAAGCAGAGCCCATTATAGTTGACTAGGATTTATAAGCAGGAGAAAGTTGTCAGGGATATTTTTCAGGAAAATCTTTTGTGCAAAGACCTGATCTCCTAACAGCTAATGAACTTGGCACGGGGCTTTCTAGGAAAGGGTGCCTAAGGCACAGTTCACTGTCTCTGGGGTTTTTGATGTACAAAACCAATGTGATGTTGAGAAGAAATGCAATAGTAAGGACCAAAGGGACAGCCTCACAGAGCATAGCCATGCATGACATACAGGGAGAGGACAGAATCCCCCAAAACGGTGAAAGAGCTCTTGTGAAATATACATAGTCTGTGATGCCTTAGCAAAACATCCTCTAGATCTGTGGTCCTCAACCTTGATAAGGCTGCAACCCCCTCTAGATCTGTGGTCCTCAACCTTGATAAGGCTGCAACCGTTTAATACAGTTCTCGTATTGTGGTGACCCCCCCCAACCATAATATTATTTTTGTTGCTACTTCATAACTGTAATTTTGCTACTGCTATGATTTGTAATGTAAATATTTTTTGACCTAAAGGTTTGCCAAAAGGATCACAACCCAGAGATTGAAAGCCACTTCTTGTGACATGTGGAGGACCAACCTCTGTTGTGTCTCTTAGTTTCCTGTGATACTCTACCGTCAGATCTGACCACAGTAGGGAGGAAAGGATACATGGTTCTTGGTTCAGACTCTTTAACTCTATCTCCTTTCAACATGAGCTCAGGGAGCCTCTCCACCACAAGCACTCAGATATGCAACAGGAAAGACTTTCCCAAATGGGTTTCTCTCCTACCTATTTCATCTGGAAATAGCTCTATACACATTTTGTATAGTGTGCAATTTATTTCATCTGGCATATGTGCTACATTCATCTGGTTCTGTGTATGTTTCCCAGGGGACAGTCGATGATGTTCTGAGGATAGATGAGATGCCAATGAAGGATATCAAGTATTTTCCTCTGTCAATATCCACCTGTCTACTTTGATTTTCAGAAAATCTGATCATAGACAAATGCTAATGTCAGCCATGCTCTGGGCACACATGGACTCTGCTGCCTCAGCCATAAAGAGAACAGCTACAGGACCATCCACAGTGGCAATGTACCCAGTCTAAAGTATCAACACAAAAACTCCAAGAAAAAACAATATACTGAAAATAGCCAAGACCAAAGGTGGGCTCTGAAGAAACCCAGACTAAAAGGGAAAGTCCCCAGGTTTAACCATACATGACCACAAAATGCATGGACCAAAACCAAGAAGAGATGTGCTCCCAGGTCTAACACTGACCTTCATAATGCCCAGGCACAAATATATAAGACAAGTGTGCCAGGGCCAAATCTCAAAATGAAAGAGGGTTGTACCAAACAAAGTTGTGTACCTGGGCCAAGAGGTGATCCTGCAGAAGCCCAGGCCCAAAGCAAAACAGATGGGAGTCTAGGACAGCCCTTGAATCTGATAAGTCCAAGACCAAAGAGAGATGATATATGGGCCTTGGAAAATCCTTCAAATTAAATAGGTCTGGGCCAATCCAAGAAATGTCTGGGCAAAATCCTAACCTTGAAAAATCCAGGGCCCAAAACAAAGAGAGATGTGAGCCTGGACCAGTCTCTGGACCTTAAGATGCTCAGGCCCCAAAAACCTGATCTACAGGTCCGGGGGCAGTCCGTTAGATGAAAGAGGCCTGGCTTAAACTTAAAAGCCAAAGGGGTGGCGGGGAGTGCCTGACCAAACCTAACCCTGAAGCAGCCCGGACCTAAAGAAAGACAAAATGAGGGCCTAGGTCAGCAGCTGATGCTGAACAAGCTAGGGCCCAAAGGAAGATGATATGTAGGCCTAGAAAATTCCTGAAGTGAAGGAGGCCCAGGTTAAACCATGAAAAAATATGTTCCCAAGACCAAACCCTAACCCTGGAGAAGCCCGGGCCCAAAGCAAGAAGCAGTGTGGACCTGGGCCAAACCCTGACCCTGAAGAAGCCCGGGCCCAAAGCTAGGAGAAATATGGGCCTGGGCCATCCCCTGAACCTCAAGATGCCTGGGTACAAAAAGAAATGACATATAGGCCTGGGACAATCCCTCAAATAAAGAGTCCACAAAAAGGAATGTGAATGGGGCCAAACCCTATCCCTGGAATAAGCCTGGGCCAAAGAGAAGAAGTAATGTGTGCCTGAGCCAATCACTGACCCAGCAGAAGCCCAGCCCCAAAGCAAGAGATGGGAGCCTTGGCCAGTCCATGAGTCTGAATGAGTCCAGGACCAAAGAGATGATACATTGGTCTGAAAAAAATTCATCAAATTAAAAAGGTCCAGGTCAAATGAAGAAGAGGAGTGTGTCTAGGCAAATCCCTAACCTTGAAGCCTGTACCTGAAAAAAGAAGAGATGAGGGCCTGGCCAATACCTGACCCTGAAGATGTTTAGGCCCAAAACAAGAAGCCTGGGCCAAAACCTAAGCCTGAATCCTGGACCCCCCCAAAAAAAAGAGATGTGGGTCTAGGCCAAACTCTGACCCTGAAGATGCCTGGACCCAAAGCAGGAGGAGATGTAGGCCTGTGTCAAGCTAGCACTGAAGTCTGGGCTAAAAACAAGTGATATGGGCCTGGGCCAAAACCTAAGCCTGAATCCTGGACCCCCCCCCAAAAAAAAAGAGATGTGAGCTTAGGCCAAACTCTGACCCTGAAGATGCCTGGGCCCAAAGCAAGAGGAGATGTAGCTCTGTGTCAAGCTAACACTGAAGTCTGGGCCAAAAACAAGTGATATGGGCCTGGGCCAAATCTTAACCCTGAAAAAAACCTGGCCCCAGTGCTTAGAGAGATATGGGCCTGGGCCAATCCCTGAATTTAAAATGCATGGATCCTAAAGGAGACTTTATACAGTCCTGGGACAATCCCTCAAATGACTGAGGTCTGGACAGACTAAGGAAAGGAGTGTGTCTGGGCCAACCCCTGACCCTGAAGAAGCCTGGGCCCAAACAATGAATATGTGGGCCTGAGTAAATTCCTTAAATGAAAGAGGACTGAGTTAAGCCACCAAAAAAAAGTATTCCTGGGCCAAACTTTAAATATGAAGAAGCCTAGGCCAAAAGCAAGACCCTAAAGAAGCCTGCCCCCCACCCCACCCTCTGCCAAATGAGTATATTTGGACTTGGGCAAATTCCTGAAATGAAAGAGATCCAGATCAATCCAAAAAGAAGAGAGTACATGCTCCAAATCCTAACCCTGAAGAATGCTGGACCCAAAGCAAGAAGCAATGCGGGCCTCATCCAGCCCCTAAACCTGAAGATTCCCTGGGATCAAAGCAAAAAGAGATGTGGGCCTGGGCTAATTTTGAAACTAAAAATGCCTGTGCTCAAAGAAGAAAAAAAGAAAAGAAAAAAAAGATATATTGGCCAGGGAAAATTATTTAAATGAAAGAGACCCAGTCAAACTGAGAAATGGAGTGTGCCTGGGCCAAACTCTGGGCCTAAAAGCCCAGGCTCAAAGCTAGAAAAGATGTGGGCCTAGGCCCATACCTGATTCACAAGATGTCCCAGCTCAAATAGAAGGTACATGTGCCTGGAAAAATCCCACAAATGAAAGACTTTGGACAAAATCAAGAACAACATTGTGCCCAATGGAATTCAGCCCCTGATTTCCAGCCCAATTGCTAAAGTGAAGTAATTCTGGATTAACCCCTCACACAGAGAGACTTGGGCCCAAACAAAGAGGAGAACTCTGTTCCCAGGTCATACTAAAGTGAAACAACACTAATGGGAGTGAGTACATGAGACACTCTGATCCAAGGACATAGTTTCAGTTGATATACTACACCCAACTGGGCATCAGTGCAAACATATGTGAGCTTGTTCATCGATAATCGTGGACTCACTCACAATCCTTTCTGTACTAATAGCTGATAAAGGCAGACAGCCTGAGTACCTATTATGTGGATCACACACACACATCATTCAATCCAGGAAACATCCTCAACACATGTGGGGAAGAATGACGCTCTCACCATAAAATGATAGAGGTTCACCTAAATAACTTATCGATGTAGACATACCATACCAAAAAGGGTGTCATACTGCACCATGTAGCTCTCTTAGACAAGAACTTATCTTGATTTCGAATGATTTTTTTTAAGCAACAAATATTTCTCGAATGTAACTCTGGCCACAGCCTGTTCACCAAGAATCTTAGACTAAACAAAACTTAGTCTAGTTCTATTAACTGACATCCAGACACATCACACCCTCAAAGTAGGGGGTGTTGATGATGACCTTGATTATTAATATAGTTCCAAGGCCTCAAGGAAACAGACCTCAAAGGAAACTTGGCAGCACCTTGAACCCCAAGTAGCTTGCACCAATATCAAGTATGTGTGGTCCACATACTCTAAACAACCCAGGACACAATCCCAGCCACAAAGGAGTCAGGTCTTAAAGGCAACAAAGCTCATTTGCCTTCCTCTCCAAAGAATATGGGTATATAATGACCCTATCCTGGTCAGACAGCAGTCATGTTCATGTCAGTTTCTTTTGTTGGATACTAATGTAAGATGGGGGCTGCTTGACCATCTGAGGTCACACTTCAAGTGTGTTTGGACCCCATTTGACTCTATTATCAAGACAGAGGAGTCAGGACCAAAGCACATCCTTGGTTTCAGAGCCACAAGTGACCATTAAACATTATGGGTGGACTTTGTACTTAGGGGTGTGTGGGCCACACCCTCAATTTATCAAGTCTGACCACATGCTATCTGGAAGCCAAGTAATGCAAGAAAAGTTGATGTAAAGTGTGAATTAGCCTACACAAAGTTCTCCAACAAGAATGGACCCACTGTACTAACAACAAGGTTGGTGATTTAATCATATAAACCCCACCTTCAAGACTTACAGGCAACATGCTCAAACCAGAGGAGAGCCAAGGTCACCTCTCAGCCTTCATGTAATCTGGGTCACGTTTGAATATCAGTAACACAGGTACACCTTGGGGCCAAGGCCACACTTTGACCTCGTGTGACCTAGACCACACACTATCCAGAAAGGCTGGGCCATGGGATGGTGGTCTAGAGAATGACATAAGGGCAAAAGCCATAAAGTGACATCAAAGAGCTCCTGCCAGCTCCCTGACTACTGAGTACCCTGGGTCCAGCTCATAAATTCAAGGGTGTGCAGGCCACTCTCTCTCTTCATATGACCCTGTACTATGCTCATTGCCAGGGAGCAAGGACCACACACCATAGCCTTAAATGGGACAAGGACTCTCCTTATTGGCCAAACGTGGCTATGCCTAGATATCAAGAATGGCTAAAGAGCAAGTGGCCTTATTGTGGCTTCAACTGAACATTCCTATCCCCGAGCTAGATTGTATTCAACAAAATCCGAGATACATAAACAGGCTTCCTAAGCTGATGACAGCCAATGAATATCAGTATTAGATGGGGGCTAACTTACCACCATGAAGCCTAAATTTAACTTGAAGGGCTGTGGGCTTCAACCTCTCTTCATCAAACCCAGGAGATATGAACAATTTAGGGGACTCAGGACCACAAAACATGGCCTTCATGATGTCTGAGCCACACCAGAGAAAGTGTTTGAGAAGATTTTGGCACCATGGGTGTGTGGGCCATACCCAGTAGCCATTATTTGGCCTGCTGCTGGCTTATCTTTGAGATAACCAGGGCAAAATGCCTCAAGTATGCAATAGCCAGTACCAACACCTCAGAGAACAGCTTTGGTGGTCTGATATGTAAGGACAGTCTCACAAACGTCAAGGGTGTGGTCCAGCTCCTCTTATCTTGATATCCCAGGTTCCCTAACCACTCTGTGTTGACCTTTTCCCTCAACCTGAATAGACTGGAAATATAAGTAACCCACTGGATTAAGAATGACATGCAGACAAAATTTTAATGCAAATGTGAAATGTAAAATCTTGAAATCCCTCCTCTGGAGACATGTTTGTTGGCATGTTCATTGGAGACATGTTTGTTGGCATGCTCACTGGAGACATGTTTGTTGGCCATGCTCATGGGAAACATGTTTGTTGGCCATGCTCACTGGAAACATGTTTGTTGGTATGTTCACTGTCTGGACAGTGTCTAGAACTCTCATGAGAGCCCACGTAGAAGAAGCCAGAATTTTACCCTGATTTCTATAGATCTCTGCCTACATCTTACATATATAAAACAGCTCTAAAGCCTTGTACTCTTACATTATACTGTATTGTGCATTCATTCCCTTGAGTTTCCTATATAGTTTTCAATAAATATAAGGCTCATCTATTCCTATGGTTTATCCTGAAATGCTTATTTTGGCCTTTCCCTATACTTCTTACTGAAAGTTTGCATTCTTTGGATTGAAGATTTAAAGGACATACCATGATGGTTTCTCAAAATCAGCAAGTGTGCTAACTAGCACAACTCCTCACTCACTGTCTCCTGTGTGTAAGCATAGATCTGTATGACCAATCCACACTCTAAAGATCAGTGAACCTCTGTCCATGGTTTGTGTCTTAGCCTTTAGTTGGAGTCTCCCAAGGAAAACTAAAAAAGAAAAAAGAAAAAAGAAAAAAAAAAAGGTCAAGTAGGCAGAGGGGCCCTTGCCTAAGTTGCTAACCACAAGGACAACATTTCTAAATTGTAGAGGAAGTAACCAGCCAGTTCCAGTGCCAAAATCAGATTAGCACCAATTTTGAGAGAGCATCAGTTAGAGGAACTAGAGACTGATATGTTGCAACTCTTTCTCTGATGACTCTGGGAAGTGTAGTGGAAGGTTTGTTGGGGTGTTCTCTAGCCTTCTACATATATCTCTGCCTCTGGATCGTTGTCAATGTACCGTTTCCCCAGTACCCTAGAACCTTCACAGGATTTCTGTGGAAAACATCTGGTAAAGCACTGGCCATTACTTATGGTTGGACTCCTATGATCATGGCTTTTCCTTCCCAGTTGGGTCTGATTTGCTCTATTCCCCATACACATATCCTTTCTCTTTATAGATATCAGGGGCCATAAGGCAGTATGAAAAGAAAGGCCAATGATCATCTGTTTCACTGGCTTTCCCATCGGCTTTCAGGTAACATCGTAAGGGAGCTCTGAGCTATAGGTACCTGGCTACTACCAGCTCTGAGAAAGGTCTTGCAGACTCTTGAATGCAATGCACTTGGACCAGCATCAGAGCGAAGCATGCTTGCATACCATTAACACCAGTGTGTTAGCAACAGAATAGGCTTTTCAGGGATGGGATCATGATTCCTAATGATAACTGGGTCATCTTAACCAAAGCTTGTATCATATCCTCTCTTCATTTGCTTATTGATAGGTGGATTGATGGGGAAACTCCACCATGAGCCTTGGCATGTGCACATGGAGGTCCTACCACTAAATATGTGGATTTTTGAGTGGGGGCTGTAACATAACAGAAATGTTGCACTGGCTAAACCTTGAAATCAAAGGAGCATGGGTGAAATCTAAATGAGAAAAGCCTAGAATGAAACACGAAAAGAGAGGAGGCCAGTCAGAACACGGACCCATGGCAGCCTAGGACACACTGTAAGCCTCCGGAGCCAGGAAATAAACCTGTCCCTATATAATCCCAGAATGAACCAAGTCTCCAAAGGAGACAAGAATGTATCCTAAAACCAAAGGTCCCAAGTCAAACCCTCAAACACAAGGATGCTGGCACCAGGACCTCTTTTTGAGTTGTTGGTTGTGGGTCAAGAGACTCCCAAAACCATTTTAGGTAATGCTTCTGCCCTAGGTCACTCCCCAGAAATTGGAGGCAAGCCCCTGTTACTGGAATCACCAAGCATTTAGGACATGAACTAAGAGAATGTGGGCTGGTCCTCCCCAATGAGAACTAGCTTTCATAGTCCTAGCAGGTGTGGTAGATGCTAACATGGGAGGGAAGCATCAATCATGATGCTTATTAACCACAAAATCACAAACATCATGGGGTCTCCTAAGGGTATAACAGTTGCAATCATATATGGAAATAGCTGGTCTATGTATTTGGACTTAAATTAAGCCTTCTTCAACATGAGGGAAATACTGCCTGTTACCTGAATCTTAGCCAATTACCCATGGCTAATGCAGTCATGACTCTTATGGCATAATCCATTACTGATACTTTATTCAACCAATGTAATTCCTGACTGCATTCTCCAATGGCTGTAGGACAGAAGTCACCTAGAAATGGCGTGGAAGCTATATCTATGAAACCACAACAAAGTGGCTGCCCAAATGAGACCTAACCAAGGACAATAACACTGCACATGCTAGTGTGGGTGGGGGAAATCCTCATGGAGGCTCATCCTGAGACAAAGAGCTACAGGCAACTAAGCACTGCTGGGAGACAGAGAATGTTCAGACCTGAAGATGTACACACACAGTCATCACTGAAAAGACTCTGCACATTATTGGCGTAGATTTATGCATTTTTCCATAGATAAGTATCAATTTTATAAAAAATGGTCATAAATTTTAGAGGGAGTAGTGAAACAGTAAGAAAATAAGAAGGTGGTATGGGGAAGTGGTGTGATTTTATTTTAATTTTAAAAACTAAAATTTTAGGAACTGTTTAATGGAAGTCTTAGGTTTGGGTCAATACCCAATATTATTTTATACAATGTAATCTATTTTAGTTTAACACTGCTGCCTCTAGTCCTAGATTTCTGTTCTCACAAGGAGTTACTATTACAGCCATTACAACGTCCTGTTGAATATTCTGGTTCTATGGGGGATAGGGAGCTCTACCCTCAGCCTTTAAATGAGCTGACATGGCAGTGCATAATGCTCTATCCTTTCTTACAACCCCCATGCCACCCACACATTTCCCCAAGCCCCATCTCTATATTGATCTCCAGGCCTATTCTTCTACCTTCATCTAGAAGGAAAGCAACAGAGAAGACTCCAGGCACGCTCTGCTTCTTACTCCATCAGCAGAACCCTTGTCTGGCTTTTCTTCAGATTTGTCCAGGTACCTGAGACTTTCGGACTCCAGAAATCTAGGAATTAAACCTATAGTACATTTTATTTCAATGACCAAAGGAAAGTAGACTTATGTATGACATTCAACTATTTTCCCACATCTCAAATGCACTTAACAGTGCTTTTTACATAGTAAGCCATTTTTCACTGTTTAGGAAAATCATGTGGTAAGTTGGTTCATGTCAGGAATAAATCTTTTGAGATGTATAAAATTCACTGGGGAAAAAGCAATGAAATGCAATGCTCTGGCTAGATCAAGGAATGGCTACACCATTTCATGTTATATGCCAACTTGAGTGCCCAAATCACAGAAGACTTCACATGGTTTTCAATATACAAAGTTCTAACTGTTTAATCATTCAATATTCTGTCCTTTTCAAATATCTGTTTTGATTTTTGTGATCAGGTGTGATAGTTTCAATGCAATTGGCCCCCATAAGTCCATAGGGAGTAGCACTACCAGGAGGTATGGCCTTGTTGAAGGAAGTGTGTCACTGTGGGGATAGGCTTGGAGGTCTCCTATGCTCAAACTATGCCCAGTATGGCACACAGTCTCCTTCTGCTGTCTGTCAACCAAGAGGTAGAACACTCAGCTCCTTCTCTAGCCCCATGTCTGCCTAGACACTGCCATGTTTCCTGCCATTATGATAATGCACAGAATCTCTGAAACTGTAAGCCAGATGCAATTAGATGTTTTTCTTTATAAGAGATGCCATGGTTATGGTGTCTCTTCATAGCCATGAAACCCTAACTAAGACACCAGGAATCAGTACTTAGGCTATCCTGGCCTTGAACCCTCATCACTCTTATCATCTCTGTCCCTCAAGTGATGAGTTTCAAGGACTACCATGCCTGTATCTATTCCTAACATCTGCAATAAGAGCTACATCTACAGATGAATGCACATTAATGCACAGGGCTTGTATTTTTTCCACCTGATCTCAATGTGGAAGGTTGTAAATAATAAAGATCAAGAACAAGCGGAGCATCAATACATCCAAAAAAAGGTCTTCTGCCTATCTACCCAAAGGTTACACAGATGAGTGTTATTTATGTTGGACACTGAAGAAGGATGGGCCAAACAAGAAGATAAATCATACTGATTCTATAAGGAAGGTGGCCTCTATATGAGGCTTTTCAAATCAGCCAAGGCATATGGTTGGCTTATTAGAACAGTGTGCAGGTGGCTTTAGATAATTCACCTGAATAACACAGGTGTCAATAGCCATGCAATAGCACTCATTCTTGCAAGGTTCACATGATATAGAGAAGCAATAATGAATCTTCTTTAAATTAAGTAACTAAGACACATGAATTTCCATTTTTTCATGTTTTACTCAGGTTCCAAGGTCAAAGTATTTACTCCTCAAAATTGAAAAAAAAATTCAAAGGGTAATTAAGATTACCTTTTTCCCAAAGCAGATGAAAACATTTGTCAGAAGATTCATTAGGAATCAGAAGCAAGTATTTCATATTTCCTGAAGAAAAAAGAAAATGTTGAAAAGCATAAACCGAACCCATCATCTTTCAAAATTGTCTAGTCCAATGTGCATAGAGCTGAATTCAGTGACAATGACTATCTTGCACTTTTCTTCTAAAAGACAAAAGCTTTCATAAGAATTTTAAATGCACTAAACAGTTAAATTTTAAATAACACATTTTAATTAATTCTTTGAGGATTTCATCCACAAATACATTATATTTTGATCATATTACCCTTCATTTCTTCCAGTTCCTCCCTGATGTCACACACAACTGCCCCAAATAAGTGTCTTTTTCAAATGACATACGGTAGGGTAAAAGAGCAAAGGAAAAATACCTTGACCCCAACTTGACCCAAAGACCAGGGCCAAGAAAAAAAAATCCTACCAATCCCTGGACTCGCCCCAAATCAGGCCACATAATCCTTCCAATCCCAGGCCACTCTGCAAAGCTTCCTCCCCAAAGAAATCCTATATAAATCCTGTCTTCTCTTCTTCTCTTCAGCTCCCTGTTGCTTCTTGCCCAAGCAGAGGCAGCCACCCTCCTGGGTCTCCCTGCATGTCCCAGCCCAAAAATCTCATGTGCGAGCTTTGTGTAACTGTGGTATCCCTTGGCTCCCAGTTGCCAGGCTACCTCCCATCAGACCTTTTGCTGGAGCAGTGCTGTTATATTTGTAGCGGGGAAATCTTCCCCTACAGCCAGAGCAGAGCTGCAACACATCCTGCATTTTCCTCTGAGCGCATACCTACCAAGGCTGACATTTCATGCCCACATTCCCATGGGCCATCTACTTAGCCATGGACTAAGTTTCGCTAAGCCTAACTGTCGACACCAGCACCCAACAGAAAACGGAGCCTTCATCCTTCAGAAGTCACCAACTGCCAACTGCCTCTCAGGGGTGGAGGCCAAGGAACCCCTTTCGCTTCCACAGTAGAATACTGACTGCCTCCATCTCAGAGTTCCAAAGTACAGCAGAGCTGTCAGGTCCAGGATGCATTGTTTTATCCCAAACTCCCTGATCTCTAGATATTAAAATCTTTACACATCTCCTTCTAGAATGGTCTCTACGACTTAGAGGAAGGTGTAATATAAATCTCACTTATATGCTTGGGAACTCCACAGCGATTTAGTCTCTGTATTTTGGCGGTTTGCCGTATTAAGCACAGCTGCCTGTGCTAGGCATTCTCTCTGCTGTGGCCTGAAAGCTCACCAACCTGTGAGAGTAGAGATGAGAATTTGCAGGACAGTTTGCTATCAACGTTTACTATAGTAATTGTGGTAGGTCCACCCTGGGGGCTTGTGAGTTTGCCAGCCACAGGATCTTCTCCTGGTTGACAGTATGAAGCTTGTTTTTCCTCCTGTGGATTGGATCTTAATTCCAATCAGAAAGTGTTGGTCGCTGTGGTGGTTTCAATGAGAATGACCCCACTGGCTCATGTGCTTGTATGCTTGATTCCTGGATTATGGCATTGTAGGAAGGCGTGTGTTGCTAGAGGTGGTCTTTGAGGGCTTTGTTTTGTTTCAGGGCTGTTGTTTCAAGATATGTGTTCTCAACTACTTACCCAACCAGCATGCCCGGTAGCCTGTTGCCATGATCCCCATCATGAACGGCCATGAACTCAACTTCTGAAACTCTGAAGCTCCAATAACTCTATTCTTTCTATAAGTTTCTTTGGTCGTGGAGTCTTTTTACAGCAATAGCAAAGAAAGTAAAACCATGGACTCCTGTAACATCCATGCCACTACTGTACCCAGAGGTATAGCTTGCCATACTGCTTGTCTTATGCAGCTCACAGCTAGGGAAGACTGTTTGCGGACCACTCCACCAACCTAGCAATCAGCATAGAGAAACCATCTGTCCAGGACCCATTTGATTTCTCCATGTCCTTTGACCAAAGTGTGTAGTATTTTCAGCAATAGGGTCTTCCCATCAAGCTCTGGTGCACCACTACAAATCACTGGCAGTAGTCTGTATTTCAGTTTTATGTTTTGCTTAAATTGATTGCTTAAAAATATTTTTATTAATTCTTTGAGAATTTCATGTGATGTATTTTTATCATATTTGCCCTACAGTCCTCCTACCAACTCCTTCCAGATCTACTCTTAGCCCCTTACCCCCAGTTTTGTGTCTTCTTTTTAAAAAACAAAAATTAAAAGAACCCATTGATTCTGATTGGAGCTGCCCATATACTGCTGGGTATGCAGCCGTCCCCCGGGAGCACAGTAGACCTACCAGGAGCCACGCCCTTAAAGAAAGCTGACTCCATAGCTCCTCAGATAGTGATCAGGGCACGGCTGTGCGAGCCCCACTCTCTCCCCTCCCATGTATGCTGAGGTGTTGACTGACTTTATCTTGTACAGATCTTAAATACAGCCTCTGTGTGCTGGAGAGTGCAACAGTCTGGTCATGGGCACTCTGGTCCTCTCTGACCTCTGGCTCTTACAGCCGCTCTGCTCCTCTGTCAGTGGTCCCTGGTCACGGGGAAGGAGGTAGTGCCCACTTGCACTGGCATTTCTTCTCTGCACTCTGACCAGTTGATTCTCTAATAGTCACTCTCCACTGCACAAAGAACGTTCCTGCTGAAGTCTGGGAACTGCACTGAGCTGTGGGTGCAAAGATAGAGATTTGGAGGCAGCTGGGTGCTCTGTCCATTTAGTAGGAATAGGTTCACCCATGGGCCTGTGAACTCCCCAGCTGTGGGCTCATGGCCAGATGTGCAGTACCTTTTTTTAAAAGTTAAATGAATTTTCACTGATATATAGTAACAAAAAAATATACAGATGAATCTCCTGATACTATGGACAACAGTATGGAATTTCCTCATGAAACAAAGACATAAACTCCATAAGAGCCAGCAATTACACAGTGAGTACAGCTCGAATGGAAACCCTGTCAGCAGTTGGCTCACATACAGCCGCACCATTCACAATAGTCAAGAAATGGGAACAACCAAATGGCCGTGAGTGGGTGAATAGGAAGGACATGGAACAGTCACACAGTGGGAAATTCCTCAGTCATGTCAACCTTCAGGTGCAAAACGAGACACAGTGCTCACTTCAACAACACTGAGCATGATCTATACCTGAACAGCAGTAACCTGTGCTTCTATTGTACTTCCGAATGATGTGTCTCTTGTTGCTGTTAATATATCAGTTTTAATAATGGCATCTACATCATCACCCTTGAATTTATAATAAAGTAGGAAACATTAAAACTTTGATATTAATAATAAAATCTTTGATATTCCTGAAGGGCATAGACCATTATGTTCTGGTTTTATAAAATAACAGTCCTCCCATTTAAGTTACTAAAAGAATATCTCTTTCATAGATCTTTGGCCCTACTGAATGTCACAAAAAACAAATTACACATTCCATGTGAACTATTTTCAATGTCCTGTGTGCTGAAGATTCCCAAGATTACCTGGCTTCAAAACAGATTTTTAAATGGCTTGCAGTAGAAAATATCTCCTGATGATATCTTTGTGAGCTTTGAAATGAATGTGTTGTGTCTTTAAGAGGAATGGGAAACTACAGAGAGAAAGCAGGATGAGAGGGTGAACAAGATGGTAAGAGGGGAAATAAAAAATGAGATATGAATGAAAATACAGCAAAGAGTTATCAAAATGGAGCATCTAATAGAATGGATGAAGACTCCCCACATAGCCCACAGACAGCACCTTTCTTTGCTAACAGCATTACCACACCTGGCCAGACTTGGAAGCAATCACCCAGATAATTAGGATAAGGGTTCTAAAATAAAACATTAAAGGAAGAGATACCCAAATAAATAAGGCTTTGAATAAATCAGCATGAATATAAAGATACTCTAACCCTCAGTAAACTGCAGTATATGGAAACATGGCTTAATGTAGACTGAAAATTTAACTCTATTTTAAATTATTTTTAGCAGAAAATTAGAGGGTGTATTTGGAAATCATAAGAAGTATTGCCTGCAGAGTAGCTGCCTCTTAATTCTTAGGATTAGTGGTCAGGAACTATGAAGTCACGTCATAGAGGTGTCTTTCATCTCTACATGTATGTACATGACAACCTTCAAGTATTCATTCAGATTCTACTTATGGACCAACATTTTTTATACGATTTGCTATCTCTGTGACAGTGGTGTAGTGTTCTCCTAGTAATGTGCATGTGTGTGAGTGTGCACATATGCACACAGGTACCCACAAAAGCCAGAGGTGTCAGATCCGCCTGGACCTGCAATCTCAGGTGATGGTGAGCTGGGGGCATGGGTGTTAAAAATCAAACTCATGTCCTCTGGAAGAGCAATGTCTGCTCCTAACTCCCAAGCCGTCTCTCTAGCCTCTGTTTTGTTCTGTTCGCTTGTTTGCTTCTTGGTTTGAAAACCTGACTATAGCGTGTAAATAAATCAGGGGGAAAGTTTAGTCTTGTTTTCAGTGATATACAAGTATTCTGCATTCATTGTACAAGTCAAACCATGCAGAAAAGGAACCTATGTGTGGTTTTCAACTCCTTGGATGTGCTCTGTCTCTTTCCTTTAGACTTTGCATGATGCCATATACAATAGCCGTTCTCTGTTTTACTTGAGAAACTAATCCACTTGATTGGAGCAACCTTTTCTTCTGTTTTGTCCCTCTAAAGTTTCATGAGATGGAGCTATATATGTATAGTACTTTTAAAGATGTTTTTAGGTTAATGTTGTGAAACAGCATTGAGGAGGCAGCTGTAGCAAATGAAGGATGAGAAGAATGTTTGTTAATCATTTAGTTTATGCATAAGTTGCTTTTCCTTAATTGAATTGATTTTAAATAGGACAAGTTCTTATAGAAACCAATATTTCTTGTTTCTATTTTCCTAGAAGAGTCTAAATAAAACTTTGCTGCTACCTAGCTCTGTGTATGACTCCCAGCACCACCAAACCAAGCTCTCTGCATGCTGAGAAACAAAGTAGCACACCGTGGAAATTTTTACACTCATTTCATTGTTCCAAAGATTTTTCACTCAAGTTTTTCATGAATGAAGAAGTGGAAATTTTGATTCATCTCTTTATTGCTTTTATGGCTTTGTATTTATCTCTGTGTTGGGAAAAGTCTATACACAGAGGATATTTCAAGGTGCTGGAAAGATGGCTCCATAGTTATAAGCACTAGACGCTCTTATGAAGGACCCAAGTTCAGTTCCTAGCACCCACATCAGGTGACTCACAATCACCTGTGACTCTAGCTCCAGGGGATCCAGTGCTTTCTTCAGACCATGTGAGTACCTGCACATATGCCACATGCATTCACACACACATACACACACACACACAGCCTTAAAGAAGAATCTAGAAAGTAAGAACTCTGGGGCTTTCATTTTCCATCTGTGCTGCTGTGTTCCATATCCAGAACCTTGACCAGAAAGCTAGATGCCTAGTGAGGGGGTGGCTTGAAGGTCCTCTCATTGATGAAGCCGCACAGCCCACTGTGGTGCAGACACTCTGCTGCACTGCACTCGTGACAATGATCCTGTGTCCATGGAAAGCTGGAATGCCAAGTTCCAAAAAATGTTAGCCCTGGGCCAGGGTTTCCCAAGACTCTGTTGGCCATGAATTGGAGGACTCATGTCAAAGTAATTTGGGATGAGGAATGAAAACCAAAATGGTTTTGGTGAGTGTCTACACTTGATATGCACAGCAAGCTTCCTTTTGAGTCCCATGCTTACCTGGTGTGAAGTATTACTATTTGTACTTTATGCTTTGATTAAAAAGGAGAAATAAAAGAAAACAATCTTGTTGGAGAAGGAGACAAATAAATAGCCTTTCGAAGGACAAAGGACTTCATAAGCTGCAAATAAAAGGAAAAATCACAAGTGACTGTGGATTGGAAACTACTTTGTTTCATGCTCTCAACTTACAGATAGCAAATCTTGCAGATGATAAGGACCTGGCATCTCCATGTTAGGTAAAGAATTCACAAATAAGGATAGGGGGAGAACTGAAGATATCCCATGGCTCTGAACACAAAGAAAAAAGTAAACACACACACGACCAACAGACACAAAAGCCTGAGCAGCAAATTCAAAGGGAGAAAGAAATGTGTGTCTTTCTTGCAGATGGATTGCAAAGAAAAACAAAAAATGCATCCACCATTAAAACCACACAGCAGAGCGGGGCTTTGAGGCCCCGATGAATGGTGAAACTAGAGGGTAAGAGCAGAAGCAGAGAGAGTGACCACCACAGACAGTCCCAAAGCATCTTCTCCCTAATAGGATAACAGGGCAAATTAGTTGTGGAGAAGCAGAGTGGACATCGCTTAGGCTTGATAACTCAATAGAAGCCATCTGTCCAGTGTCTTTGGAGGCTCCAAGTTCTACCATCAGTTCTTATAAAGATGCTCCAGTATGGTCTGTAACCACACTGTAACCACAGTACACAGTACACAGTACACAGTGCACAGTACACAGTACACAGTATACAGTATAGAGTACACAGTACAAGGTACACAGTATACAGTACCCAGTACACAGTACATAGCACACAGAATACAGTACAGAGTACACAGTGCACAGAACACAGTACAGAGTACACAGTGCACAGTACACAGCACACAGTACACAGTGCACAGTACACAGCACACAGTACACAGTACACAGTGCACAGTACACAGTGCACAGTACACAGTACACAGTGCACAGAACACAGTACACAGTGCACAGTGCACAGAACACAGTACACAGTACACAGTACACAGTACACAGTGCACAGTACACACACAGTACGCAGTGCACAGTGCACAGTGCACAGCGCACAGTACACAGTACACAGTGCACAGTACACAGCACACAGCACACACACAGTACACAGTACACAGTACACAGTACACAATACACAGTACACAGTACACATTATACAGTATAGCGTACACAGTACCCAGTACCCAGTACACAGTACACAGAATACAGTACAGAGTACACAGTGCACAGTGCACAGTACACAGTGCACAGTACACAGTACACAGTGCACAGTACACAGTGCACAGTACACAGTGCACAGAACACAGTACACAGTGCACAGTGCACAGTGCACAGAACACAGTACACAGGACATAATGCACAGTACACAGCACACAGCACACACACAGTACACAGTGCACA
>OU015744.1:131734219-131754653 GCA_907169655.1 Acomys percivali | reverse complement strand
TACACAGTATACAGTATGGGGTGGAGACGGGATGATCATAAATCTAGAAGTTCAGGTTCAGTGAGAGACTGTGGTTCAAAAATAAAATAACTGAGAATGCCCAACATAGAGCTCTAGCCTCCACTGGAACACATATGCTACATGCACATACATACATAAACAATGTTACATCTTCATAGAGGAAATAGGAAAGAAGAAATAGGAAAGGCTATGTCATGTGCTAGGAGCCCTCCATATACTTACTGACTCTCCCTTGGACTTGGACCATCCTTTGCATCTTCTTGTACATGTGGCTCTGTTATCTATTCTTTATCCCTGACTCTGGCTCCATAAAGGAAGAATCACACTTCATGCCAAAGCCTTTCCTTTTCAATCATCTCCAAAAAAGCAAAAATCAGAACATGATCTGTTCTGAGGGGATTTTATGATTCTTAATTATACATGGGCTGAGCTAATCGCAATGATGGTGTTGTTCACTGACGACAGATGGTGAGGGACCTCGCTGGATACTGAGATGATGGAGGAAAAGGAAGATGTCCTTCCCTAAGCCCAAGAGGCCAGAAAGGAGGTCAACTGTGACCTGCTGTTGGCCAGTCTCGTATGTGATTCTGGGCCAAGAACTAGCATGGCTTCCTTACTCTGAGACACATGTTCTAGAACCCTCTGGAAAGACCAACAGGGAAGTGACAGCTTTAATATCATATAGAAATCACAGAGGCCATTGAAGAGAGACAGAAGGCTCATGGAGGCGCCTCACCATATACAATCCCAGGCATATGTGAACGTGATGTGCCTTCCTGTCCCTCATAGTTAGAATGTCAGAGCATCATATGCCGGTCTTCTGACTGTAGCCCCACAGCAACCCCTTCACAGATGAAGAAACAGGTCCTGAGAACTACACAACTCAGTTATCTTCTACTTTGTGTTAACCCCGTGATGGACCCTGGGAACATATGTATCAGTGAGTAGATTAGATGTGACCACTGCCCTCATGAGGCTAGTGTGTGTGGTAGATACAAATTACATACTTATTCTTATGGTCTATAAAGCATACCTTTGTATCTCTTGAAAACTCATTACTTTGATAACAGATAGCGATAGACAAGGAAGTCTTGTGGTCTTAAAGACATCTACACAGGGAAGGAAAGGTCCAGAAGGAATGGGTGAAAGCAGCTAAGACCAAGCGCACAACAGTGAAGTAAATGAACAAGGACCATCACGAGCTGGGAACCGTCTTGTAACTTACTGACTCTGCCTTGGGTGTGGAACAGCTCTTGCATCTTGATGTACATGAAGAAATCAGCACAAATGAAGCTATGTAGCTTCAAAGGCCGCATTAAGCAAGCGAGGTTCCAGGATGTGGACAACAGGGAGAGCTACATGGGTTGTGTGGGGGCAGTGACGTGTACGCTGAGAGAAGCGACAACAGGTACTGCACACATATGATATACAGATACAGATGCATACATGGAAATAAATCTTTAACAATAATAAGATAAGACTGTCCTGGACAGTGTCCCATCCCAGCTAGTGCCCCCTCCACAGGATGAGGCAGGGCATGGTGGGGTGTGACTCGGTATTATTGTTTTAGTTATCTCCCTGCCTAAGAGTTCAAGTGTGCACGTCCTCCCAGACAAAGCTTCTGATCAGACATGTGAGATTGGCATGCATTTACTTTGCTTTGCCCCAGAAATGTCTGCCAATGGATAAAAATAACATACATTCCCAGAGGAGAAGAAAAACGTAAAGAATATTTTAGTGGGGAGATAACAGGATAAAAATGTGGATAGTAAAGGATGATTGGAAAATGGTCACTATGTTAGTTTGGTGTGTGCTGTCCCCACATATGTTTGAGTGGCTGGTTCCCAGCTGGCCATGCTGTTTTGGGAGGAGTAGGTCTGGCTGGTGGAGGTGAGTTGCCATAGGGGATGGAGTGTGGATGTCTCCCTCTCTGCATTCCAGCCCTTCCTTTCCCCCACGTGAAGAGCTCTGTCACTCACACCCTCCACGCCTTTCCTGCTGATGGTCTGAGACTGAGGAACTTCTCCTTCCTGAAGTTGCTTCTGTCAGATATTTTTTTTTCCCATGATGACAGGAATGACACAGAGGGGCTACCATCAATGCCTACCCAGAGGGGAGTCCACAGTGGGAAGTCAAACAGAGGCAAAGCCATGTTCTTCACAGAACCCAGAAATGCACTGAGTTGGAGGTAGTGTTCTAAGCCTGAAGAATAGGTCTTTATTGACATCCATCTAAAACAGGAGCATGTCCCTTGGATGGGGAGGCCTGGTGGCACTCAGAGGAAAGATAATAAGTCACCAAGAAGAGACTTGATACCCTAGGAGCATATACAGGGGGAGGAGGTCCCCCTCAGTCACAGACATAGGGGAAGGGAGTAGAGGGGGAAGCGAGAGGGAGGAAAGAAAGGGAGGATACAAGGGATGGGCTAACAATTGAGATGTAATATGAATAAATTAATTTTTAAAAAAGGGGAAAAAAAAGAAAAAAAAAAAGAAAAGAAAAAAAGAAAACAGGGCTGTCCTTGGGGGCCTTTCTTAACTATGTCAAAGATGTAAGATGAGTTCTTTGAAGTAGTTGAATCAGGGTCCTAAGAAAATCAGGCAGGACCCATAGGCACAGGCACCCTCTGAAGACCGAGCAGAGAGGGACATGGTACATATTTTAGGCTGAAATGTTCATTATTCAATAGATAGTAACCTGAGGGGGGAAATGCAAGAATTTTACTTTGAGGAAGGGGCTGTCCTGGGGTAGGTACTTGGAAAACAGCATCATTTTCATTTTTACAATTGAAAAATAGGGGAGTGCTAAAGAGAAGGCCCAGCAGTTAAGAGCACTTGATGCTCTTCCAGAGAATTCTGCAGTATTACATAAGTGCCTGTGACTCCAGGTCCAGATAATTTGATGCCTCTGACCTCCACAGACACCTGCATTCACACACACATCTCCACACACATAATTTAAAAATGATAAATTAATTAATTAATTAAATAATTGAAAAAAGAAACATCAGGGCCAGAGAGATGGCTCAGCGGTAAAAGCATTTGCTGTTCTTGCAGAGAACTCAGGGTTTGGATCCCAGAAGCCTGCTCTGCCTCTGGTCTCTGACAGCACCCCCTCTCACATGACACATAAATAAAATTAAATCTTAAAAAAATATATGTGGTGCTAAGAATAAAAGTCCTCCAAGATGTCTGGCTTCTGAATTCCAGAGCCAATCAATATTGACCTATGATATGGCGGTTATCCTGAACTATCCACGAGATTCTCAACTGGTCATTCAGACCCTGAGAAATGAAGGGTCTGTCCTGATGCAGGAGTTTTGCCCTGAGGGTCAGAGGGAGGCCACACTGCTCACTTGGGAGACAGAGGAAAAGGTAAGCTGAGGGATGTGGGCAACCTCAAGAAACAGGAAGTTTCAGGGAAACGGCTCTCCCTAGAGGCCCCAGAGGAGCCGGCCCTGCCATACCCAGACTTTGGGCCAGTTGCACATTTGGGACTTCAGAGCTGCAGAAGCTGCAGAGCTGCAACAGCTGCTGAGCTGTTGAAGTTAGTGTGAGATGATCACTAGCAGCAGTCACAGACATGTCTCCCAAGCTGATTAAGTTAGGGCGGAGCATGTGCGTGGAGGCCCTGGCTGAAGGCTGGAAGTGCCAGGCTCCAGGTATGGATGGCTGGTGCCTTGCTCCTTACCAGGGAGCTCTTGTGGCCATGATGACTAGCTCTCTGACACTGGAATAGAAGTGTCTTACACAACATGGCTTCCCTGTGGTAGACAGCTTTCCATGCCACTCAGGAAGAAAGAAAAATTCCCAGGGGTTCATGAAAGGATGGAGTCATAGGCAGTTGAGAGAAAGAGTCACCACTGATACTTGTTCCCCTTGGGGGTAAGGGACTCAAGTCCCTGCTCAAGTTCCTTTTTTTCAATTTCAACCCTTGTGATCTCTGTAGAGATTCTATGCCCTGCCCTGGAAGGACTCTCTCCTAATATTGGCCTTGACTTTTTTCATCTTGCAGATCTGGCCTTTCCCTGTGTTAAGCTCTGGAAACGAGATAGTCATTCAACATTCACATTAATTATCTACTACAACGTAACAAATCATCCCTTCCCCTAGAATAAGCACTTATTATCTTGCAATTGCTGGGTATCAGAAGCACATGGGGAGATTCTGCAAGCAAGGGTGCCCATGAGGAGCCTATGGGCTGGAAGACTTCTTCCTGGATGATGTACTCAGGGCCCCGGTGAGAGAGCCCTGGCTGTTCAGGACAGCTTGGCTAGTCACCATGCAGGACTGTTCTTGGGACTTCCAAAGTGTCTTGGAGATGCTATGACTGGTTCCCAGAGCAGAGCCAAGAAAGAGCAGAGGAGAAACCTCAGACCTTTAATGAGCTGACCTTGGAAGCCATATATTTCTGTTGTTGGCTGTTCTGTCCAGGCTGTCTTTTCATTGTTCCAAAGGGATGGATGCCAAGAACTCGGGCATCACTGGAAGTCATTCTGAAGTCTCACTGCTGTGTTGACTTATCCCAGGGCATGAACGACCTGCAATAAACCAGCCACTCTCACATTTACCACACAAACACCTCTCTCTGTTCAAAGTTCAGAGATAATAATCCCTTACTAGTTGAGAGGATGCAAGAGAAAGTGATGGAAGGACAAACAGATGAAGAATGAGAATCACTAGAGAAACTGCTCCCAGCTCCAGATGTCTTCTAAAACTGCAGGCGATGGGAGCACCTTCAGACTTTGTCAGATCAGGAGAACTCACAAGACATTCACAGAGAGCGAAAGTCAATGCCACAGTCAAATCAAAGGCCTCTGCAAATTTGATCGATGAATCATTGTGACTACATAGTTGAGTTCGCTCATTTGTTGAGAGTAGAAGAGATCAGTGGTTCTTGAACTTGCCTGATTGTCTCATTCTTCTGTGTTAAAAGCAAATTACCAAGCCCTGTCTGTGAACAGTACAGGTCGGCAGCAGGTGCATTTCCATAATGCAGCTGCCTGGGATGAGCTGATGGTTTGGGCCAGCTCGGGTTCCTTTGGTGGGAAATGGCATAGCCTCTTTGGAGGAGAATCAACACCGATGATGCTTTTTCTCTTTAAGTGAACTTTGGCGTTCTTCAGAATGTACTTGATAAGAGGGAAAATGGCCTCCCAACCACATTTCTAAAAGTCTATGTATCTAGGTATATATGTGCTCGCATGCACACACAAACCCAGTTGTCAGTACATGTTAAGGGCAACACATAGAAGCTATATCTGGTCCCTGCTTTTTCTGAATAGCTAAGTTGTTTTGTACACAAGATTTCTGAGTTGGGGAGACTATATTCTTAGCAGCATTAGGTGGAAGGACCCTAGAGATGGCACCCCATGCAGTCTTTGTGCAGAAAGGGGCAGGGAGGACACCCACCGGGCCCACTTCCCCCTTGAACTACATACTGTTTGCACGTTATTGTTGAACATTTGCTCTCCGGAAGCAGTGTGGGCTTGACAGATTCAGTCAGTCTCCCTAGAGACAGATGATAGCAATAAGACAGTGCAAGCCAGAAAGGAGAAACTAATTAGCAAATTCATTGTATGCCCTGTCAAAATAAAATTTAAAACAGAAAAGGAAGCCAGGAACATCTCCTGTAAACGTGGGACTTAACCTTCTGATCAGATACCTCCCGGGGACAGGCAACTTAGGGTTCAGCTTTAGAGGGAAGAAAAACGATTGTAAACAGGGAAAGGGCTTTCTAACTACCTGTGTTCTCTGCATTATTTCAAGAATGATCAGTTCCCAGTCTAATGCAGGCACACCTCATTTAGAGGTGACCCCTGTAAACTAGAAACCGTCGTCGTTTATTGTTGACAGTAGAAACGAGTATGCAGCAAACAGTATCATGGCTACAATTCTGCAGACAAGACACTGAGGAGTGTTTGTTCAAAGTAGTGAGGAAACTGATGTCCCCTGTGCCGGAGCACACCCGCACTCATGTCAAGGTGCACTACAAGCAGATCCTCTTTTCAGCCTTGGACATCACCCGTGCCCAGCATTGCTACCGACCTCTGATAGCATAAAGGACGCTAAAATAAAAATCTAGGAAATAAACAGGGAGGACTTTGTAGGAAGGACTAGATACTGACTCACTTCTTGTAAGTAGGTCTTGAATTATATAAACATAAAAGTTGTTACACTGAGCTAGCTCCAGCATCTGCCTGCCGCGGAGGAGGAGCGGTATGAAGAGCTCAGCTCATCACTTGTCCTCTGCTCTGGAAACACAGCACCATGGAAGGCAGGACCCTCTCCATTCCCACTTCCGTACCTTCTCTCCATCCCCAGGAAACAATGAGCGGCTAGGGTGACTGGCCCAGTCTTGATGTGCCTTGGATCATATTGTCAAAGTAAGTGATGTTTCTGTGCTCTCTAAGTCCCAGCACAGGGCATTCCCTGACACTCCTGTGGATTCTCCTGTCCGTTCCAGGCCACCAGGCGCCTTCCCCTTCCTGTCTCGAGGGATTAAGGAGTATAACCTTCCTGCTGTAGCTTCATTTCCATGGCTGCCTATGGCTGTCAGAAAATACCCTGACCAAAAGGAAAGGTTTACAATCCAGGTCACAGTCCATCATGGAGAGATACCAAGGGCTGGATCTCAGATCAGGAATCTGAAGGCAGCTTCCTCGCTGCTCTACAGAGCATTACCTCAGACCAAAATAACTCACTTCAGAACCAAAGAAGCCTGGCAAAGATGTTTACCTGCTGGCTGGCTGGCTGGCAAGCAGGCTTGTGTTCAGTTAGCTTTCTTATACAGCTCAGGACCACTTGCTTAGGGAATGATACCACCTACAGTGGGCTGGGTCCACTCATATCAATTAACAACCAAAATGACCGCCCCCCCCCCCATAGATCTGGGCAATTCATCAATATTCTCTTCAGAGACACTTCTAGGGTGTGTCCAAGGTGATAGCTAAAGCTAAGCAGGATACTTCCAGCTCTGTTCTCCGATTCTCTTCCCACCAAGTCTTTGTCAACCTATTTATATGGGAAATTAGTCTTAATCCACTTTCTTTAGTTCTCTACTGACAATTATTAGAAGGAGGATTTATGGGGTAATTGTGGGATTCTTGCTTCATGGGGATTTTTTTATTTTTGTTATAATTAAACGTAGTATGTTAAAATTAAATGTGACATTTCAATATTCAGTATCACTCTTCACAATGCTGGCTTATTTATTTTTTAATTTAGAAACAAAAAAAATACAGAAAAGTATGAATGATGAGAGACAGCCTATGTTCCTGCTGTCAAGAGTATTATTTGCTTTTAGTCTATTTTAAATGAAAAATTAAAATATTTCAGATTAAATAGAAATCTTCCTTGTTTCATATACTACTTATTTTCCTAGAGCTAGCTAAGGTTATTAATGTAGAGTGCACACTTTTTATTAATTTTATATTATCTTTCTACTTTTGCAAACAGATGTCTCCTGCAGGGACTCTAGCCAGCCAAATCATGGCAAACATGGCGGGCCTTGTCCTTCTCCCCAATTCCCTCTGCCTTGCTGAAAAACCATTAGATTCCTAAACATTCCTAAAGCTAGCCAGTAACTATTCCCTTATTTGGCCACTTTCTCCTCCTGAGATCCACTACCAAGGTCCAACTAGCAAAGTATGGATGCCAACAATCAAAAGCCCTCTCTGGCTCACCTAGTTAACATGCTCAATTAAAAGTCAACACGTCATCCTAACAGGTTTCCCCCTTTACCTTTATAAACCACCGTTTGCCTACGGACCACATCTGTCTCCGCTCTATCCCGAGGCTCTATCCCGAGGCAGTCGTTCATCTCCCCTCCACCCCTCCCCCCAGGACAAATACCCTTGTCCCCCCTTCCCTCGTTCCCGTCCCCGTTCTCCCTGGTCCTCTATCTCCTGCCTTTGTCTCTTATTCTCTGCCTTTTCGTCCCTGTGTCAAATAAATCTCCTTTGTGCTGAGAACTTGGTCTTGGGGGTCCTGAGCCGATACCGATCACTTCATGTACAGTTCTACCTTTTCATGATCCATTCTGAGCAATGGCCTTTAATTTTCTAGTCTACGCTGTTAAAGGGAGCTTTTTAACACCTCAGCGACAGCTGTTAGGCTCTTCCTCGTGCCCACTGCCTTGAGTGGGGAACTGCCAGTCAAAAAGCCCTTTCTGTGGTGAGCAGCCAAATTGTTTCATAGCAGAAGAAATGCTTTAAACGTTTTGTAGACACTGATGAAACGCCACTCTAGCTGTCAAGATTATAGCTGTGGCAGAAGCCATGAATTCCACCTCAGAGGGCTTTGCACCAGCCGCAGCTGCGCCAGGCATCTTAGAGCAACTCCAATGGATTTCGCTTCAGCTATGGCGACCTTTACATAACCCCACCTGCAGCAGCTCCAGAAGGTTCTCTCCGTCTTCTATCATTTTCTACTCAGGCCAGGGAGGAAATACTTCCCCTGTGACTCAAGAAGAAGCCTGTGATTGGTGGACTGAAGGTTGGTCCATAACGCAGTGTTGTGATTGGTAGAGCTGGAGTCTGGCACAACGGGCAAACCACACCCATTTTTCTGCTCATATAAGCAGCTTGCTGCTTGCATGTCATCTTCCTTGGGTCATTCTGGGAGCCTCCTCCTAATATCCTTCCGCCCCTGTGTGGCAACATTAGGTCTCAACAAATGCTTCCTCTGCATGACCTTCTATTGCCTGCTGTGGCCTTTACCTCAGGGAGAACAAGCTGAGACAGTGGAAGAGGAGAAAACCGTGGAGCTCCCCATCCTAGACACTGAGCAGAGGCATCTGGAAGGTAGCTGGGCCATGCCCCCCTCCCCCCTCCCAGATCACTGAGCACCTGCAAGGCAGTCAAAGAATACGTGGCGGCAGAGACCACGAAAGACTCAGAAACTCAACAGGGCTGAAAGCTCAGGGAAAAGAAAACAGCTGAGACCCTAGAGAATAAGAAACTCCAAAGAGCCTGGGTGGAGAGAAGCTGGACAGAGGGTCTCCAGTACTGAGAGCTGAGCCCCTGATCTGCCACTCGAAGCCTGTGACCTGGCTACCTAGAGCCATCATACAGAGTCTAAATGCCTAGGGCTGGAAGCCTCTAGTCCTCATGACCTTGAGCCACAAGTCCCTGGGTTGGAAAGTCCAGCCCATGAGCCTCTGAAACAACTCCAAAAAGCTCTTCTTTACCTACTTGAGGTTTCCATGCAAATATAGGAGAAAGAATCTTCATCCTTTCGTATCAATGGCCTTCAGTGTCCTTTCTACCTTCCAGTATCATAGGGTGGATTGAGGCTCCATCTCTTCTTTGAAGACGTGGTCCTTGTGGATCACTTAATCCCAGGATTCCAATTCCCTTTGAGGCTCTCCCCATCCTCCCAGCTACCCAGTGAGGATGGACACTCAGTCCCTGGAAGTTTGGTAGGCCTCACCCAACCCTGTTTTCAGGCTATACCCAGATGGATCTGTGTTTTCTCCACTCTGGCTTATAGTTCTGGCGCTATTCCTACCGTATATTTTTCATTAACAAAAATTCTGTTTTGGGGCTTTGGGAGATGGTTCAGTAGGTCAAGTGCTTGCCTTGCGAGTGTGAGGGCTGTAGTTCATTCAGATCCCAGCAGCCACATAAATTCTAGGTGGACATGACAGCCCAACAGCAATCCTAGCATGTGGGAGACACAGATAGGGGATCCCATGAGCAAGCTGGCTACTTAGGCAAAGCATCTGGGTTTAAGTGAGAGGATCTGCCTCAGTACATAAAACAGAGAGTGATTTTTTTTTCAAAGTGATTTTTTTAAAAAAGATTCCTGGAATTTCTGTCAGCCTCTCCACACACATGCACACCCCTCTTACATGCCTGCACACACATGTACCCCCACACAAGCTCACATGTGTATGTACAGACAGGCACACCACAGACACATATACATGCAAAATATTCAATTATCGATTTATAAACCACTGGATTGCTTGTAGTCATCCTATCTAGGTGATAGACTGGGCTGTTCATGTTAATGATGAATATTCATTTTGGCCTAGACCTTGAACCCAGGTCATGATCACAGCTATGAATCAACAGGGGCATCATCATCTACAGAGCTAAGTGGCTCTCAGATACCATCAATGACAGTCAGCGTGGATCACCTGTCACGCTTTTCATTTTTACTGAAGAAAGAACACCTTCCCTGTGCAAATATTTATTCGGAACGCAGGGCATGTTCAAAACTACATACTGTGACTGCAGATTGGACATCAACGCTAACAGTGGAAACTGGGGCTTCATGTTGCATTGACCCTAGAATACTAGAGAAGAAGCAGCATGCTAAATTTTGGGGGGAGGCTTCCTGGGGGGTGGTGATAACAGGACTGAATCTGTCACTGCTGAAGATTTGGGTATTGATCTTCTAGATGCCTCAAAGTCCTCCAAAACATCCCCAGTACCACACTGTACCCAAGCCAGTCAAGTGGAAGAGCAATGGCAGGAAGTCACCCTCAGAATCTAAGACCACATTGGTTCACTCTAGCAAGTACAAAGGGAGGCCTTACTTGAGGAGAAATGTTGCCTTCAGTCCGTCAGTGTACCTGGAGTGTCTCAGGCTCCTCGCTGTCCTGTGCCAATGACACACAGTACTACTGTGTAGCCGTACTAGCTTAATGAATCCTACCTGGCCCAGTTTCCATCTGCCTTCATCCTCAGGACTTCCAGCCTGAGGTTCTTCTGTGCAAAGGACATAAAGAACAGCTCAGCATTGATAGTGTCAGTCCTATGTCTTTCCCTATGGTTGGACACACACACATATGCAGGTATACATATACACACAAACATATATAAATATACACACATTCAAACACACAAATATATATATATACATATATAGATATATACACAAATATACACACACCTACTTAAAACCCATCTATAATCAAATTTACAGAGAAGAAAGGAATGTTAGAGTAACTTTTATTTGTCTGATGCAATTGTCATCTCGGAGGCTTACTGCCTCCATCTGCTATCCTAAGCCTACTCCTGGAAGCTTCTAGCCTCTGTCCAATCTGATCTAGGCCTAGACTGTTTTCAGCCTCTGACGCATACTGATGAATAAGCTCCCTCTTTCTAAACTTTGACTGGCTGGTTCAACTCAGCTGTTCCGGCTCAAACCCCTCTCCAAGCTGACTGACTCAAACTGGCTTCTCTCAGTTTCTCACTTAGTAACTCTGCTTGCCCTCACATTAATTTTGGCAATCTGTTTTAATCTTCTGGCTCCTCTTCATTCTCTGGCTTGCTCTGCCCTCACCTGTGTCTAGCTTGTTCTCTCTTCAGCCCATCTCTGTAAAACTCTCCCAGTAAAAACTGACTCTGAATTCCATGAATTGAACTATACTGAACTCAACTCCACTGCACTGTACTGCCTCTCAACTCACTTTCAATGGAACTCCTGAAAAGCACTGACCAGGACTCAGAGATCTGCACACATCTGTCTCCTGAGTGTCGGGATTCAAGGTATGTACCACCACATCTGGGCCTAAGCTTTTCTTTACCTGAAACTTGCTCCATACCAGGCTGGCCTTGAACTCAGAGATCTGCTTGCCTCTGTCTCCTGGGATTAAGAGTGCATCTGCATTCCAGCCAGATCACCCAGATCTATAAGGTCCTTGCATGTGATCTCTTGCCAGAGCAGCCATGTTCTGAATTAAAAATTCTTCTACAGAAGAAAGGTTTCTTGGTGACTTATTGTTTGCATTGATATTTTAGTCCAAATAAGGAGCATCAAAGAATTGGCTGGTTGTTCCTGTCCCCTCAAAAATGTGGGAAAAGGTTGATCAGGTATTTGAATTTCCAGATCATTAAAAAAAAAAAAAACCAAATCAGCATTTTTGTTTCTGGGGGGTGAGGATGGTCAGGCATTGGAACACTCCCTAGTTGATGCTTTGCGTGTGGAGGTTTACATGGGACAGCCTTGCTGGAGGAAATGTGTCGCGGAGGGTCAGGCTTTGAGCGTCCCTAGCTTTGTCACATTTCTAGCTCATTCTCCCTGCTTTATGTTAGTCTTTGCAAATGTGATCTCTTGGTTCTCTGTTCCTGCTGCAGTGCCTGCCACACTTCTTCATCATGATGGGCTTATCCTCTGGAACCATAACATTAAATAAAGTCCTTCTGTAAGTTGCCTTGGTCGTCGCTCTTTATCCCAGCAACAGAGAAGTAGCTAATATATATGCTAATCTCCAAAAGAGCCAAATGATGTTTTCCAACTTAGGCAAACAGAACCCGTGTGGGAATAGATTTATAACTGTAAAATAATGAAGCTGAGAACATACTTCTGTGGTAGCGCACTTGTCTACTATGTGTGTGGTCCTATGTTTAATCCCTATAAACATCTCCCATGCTTCCCTACAGTATAGAATAATGGTTAACAATCTATAAAGTGGATCCAGTGAATTTTTACCAAAAGTTTACAAATTTTATCAATTATGGTTCTGAACATAATCTGGTCAGAGAAGCTTCCTTTTGTAGTGGATAATGGTTAATGCACACTCACAACTGGTCAAAGTGCACAGAAGACATGTCTCTAGAATGGTCAATTATAAATGGGACTTTACACACACACATACACACACACACACACACACACACACTGCAAGACTCGGGGAACATTACAAAAATGAGCCTCGAAATCTGTGAAAGCCAGAGGCTGAGGAGCACCGCTGCTAAGCCATCCAGACAGGACAGGGCCATTGTGCTCATGACCTCACAGAAGCTGTGGCCACCTGCATAAGACCTGCACAAGATCTAGCCCCTTGACATCCCAACATGGATTGGAGAGGGATGATGGAGCTCCACCCCTCATGAGGAGCTATGAGCAGCTGGTGACTGCTGAGGAGGGAGGAGTCAGTTTTTTTCATAGGTGCCGGCCCTGCTTGGTTGACCACTTTGGCGGATGCTTCCACACCCATGCAATTTGGACAGAACTAACTGGACTCAGTAGATTATTTAAAGTGGGAGGTGAGCATTGGTAGATCCTAGGGGAGTTGAAGAGACTAGTGAGGGTTGGGGGTGAATATGAACAGGGGACACTGTTACCATGTATAAAAGTCACAAATAATAAATTAAACACATATAAAATAATTTGGATTTTACCAGTGCAAATCAATGGGTTAGAAAGTCTCTGTCAGTTTTCTAGCTGAAATATGGATCCAAAGGAGACCCACAGTAGATGAAGCTGATGTCTTAAACTGTCTTGATATTTTCTAGAGGAAAAGATCTGAATCAATCATTATCATAGACTTTATACTAAGCTCTGCATTCTTCTTTGTAAAGAGACTCAACTTGTTGTTGTTTTGTTCTTGTTGACTTTGTATGCAGAGCAGCTGTATCACGGTGGGGAGATGTCTTTGCCATCATCTCTAGTTAGTAATTGCATAAGTTTTAAGAAATTGAGTTGGGATACATGTTTATAAGAGGTAGACTATGATGGCCTGTTGATTTCACTTAACTTAGGTACATTTCCAGCTACTTAATAAACAACAATCTAGCTGTCCTCAAAAGGAATTTGGATACATAGTTTTAGTTGGTCTCTATAGTTACTTTTTTCTATAGTATTAAAAAAAAAGTGTGAGACCTAGACAACTTTAGCTACCAAATAAGAAGCCCAGTTGCTGATCAATGAAAGCCTGTAGGTTCCCAAATGCTATAGCCTATTGTCACTGCACTTGATTACCCCCCAGAATGTGACAGGAGGACACAAACACTGAAGACACCACACATTTGGGTCATAGGATGTAAGGAAAGCAACTGGTAACCACCTGGACACCCCATCCCCACCAGCTAGCTTTTGTAGTACCAGAAAGTTAGCTACAATAACAACCGGCCTGAAAGATGTGCTCACTACTACAGCAGTGCATTAATATGGGAGTAACCAACAACTCTATGCAGGGATAAGGTTATTGTGTAGTTTAAAGCCTGATTTCTCTCTCAATGTTGTGTAAACACTGTTCCCCAATTGTTCCCTGATACAGCCAATTGCTGAGCAGGGGAGAGAATAGGGCTGGACTTCCTGCCAGCCAGGGGAGGAGGAGCTAAAGGAGGAAGTAGGGGGTTGATCCAAGAGATTCAGCCACTGTAGTGGGGATTTAGGCATGGGTAAGGGTCCAAGAAAGATCTGGAGGAAGGAGCTGGAGCTGAGGAAAGCAACAAAGTGTAACTATTGCTGGGATGTTTGCTGGGAGTAAGACAAAATAACAGGGAGAGTTAAGAGCAGACTAAAATAGCTCAAGATTGTATTGTATAGTTTTATAAAAGAGTCTTGATTATTTGTGTGATACCCAGGTTAAGAAATAAGCTAAGAGAAACAAAAGTCCACAGTTTTATAAAGATAACTTCAACAACTTTATTACTGAATTTTAAGGTCCACTTGACAAGAAGGAACTTGTGTCTGGCACCAAAGCAGGGCCAAGAACCCAAGACTGCTCAGATCCCTAGGGGAAAACCTACTATATTCTGCTAAGTAGGTGTAGTCTTAAACCAAATCTTAAAGACCTACTGTTGTATTTATAGTAAATGTTATCTCTCTACCCTCGTCAGAGAAGCTTCTTTTTGCAGTAGATGGTAACTACTACAGAGACCACACTAAGCAAGGTACAGAGAATAAGAGACTGTGAAGGGCATTTCTTGAAATGGGACATCCATAGCACGCCTCTTCCTCTTGTGGCTCAGGGATCGTCACAGGAAAAGGAGCAGAAAGATAAATAAATTCCATAGGCAGTAGGTGACCATAAGGACACAGTTCTTTCCCCAGACACCATAGGGCAGATGCACATATGAATCTACAGTGACTGTGACTGTATGCACAAGACCTGGGCAAGATGAAGGCAGACAAAACCTCAGACTGGGTAGGTAGGTGATCAGAAAGTCCCACCTCTAGTGGAGGAGCTATTGGCAACAGGTAGATGCTGAGAAGGGAAGAGTCGATTTTCTTTAGGGATATGGCATCTGAGAGGTTGTTTTGGGAGATGGGTTACATCCATGCACATAGTGACAGCACTAGATAGACTCAGGGTTTAAGCAATGGATCCAAAGGAGGCTTTCAGTAGATAACGCTGACCTTTCAAACGGTCTTGGTATTCTCTAGAGAAAAAGATCCAAATCAAACCTTAGCATGGACTCTGTAGTAGGACTCTGCATTCTTCTTTGTAAAGGAATCTGGATGGAATAGTGGGTGGGGGAAGGGAGGAATTTGAGCGGAGGGAGTGAGGGTAGACTTGATCATAACGCATTTGATACGTGCATGAAATTCTCAACAATAAAAAACAAAATAAGGGACTGGAGAGACGGCTCGGTGGTCACAAGAGCACTGCCTGTTCTTCACAAGGACCCAGGTTCAATACCCAGAATCCCTATGATAGCTCATAGCCACGTGTAACTTCAGTCCCAGGGAATATGACGCCCCCTTCTGATCTCCGTAGGCACTGCATGTGCCCAGTACACAAACACACATGCAGGCAAAATGCACATACACCTTCAATAAAAGTAAAAGGAAAAGCTGAAAGACATGTAGGATTTGTTTTTAAATTGTGTTCAGGGTCCCTGAATAGCTAGTGCATTCTTTCAGCTTCTCGCTGACCTCAGGTGAACTCGAGGAAAGCACGGTGGCTCTTTCTACCCCGCCCCACCTCACTCACAGTCTGACAGCCTTGCTACCACAGGTAGCTTGCTTCGACAATGACTGCTCTGTGTAGCCATTTTGTATAATTAATAACCTTTGCTACTTACTGCTATTCCTTACAAAAATCAAGTGGCTTTCGTTCTTAACATTTAATCTCATCCATTCTGACATTCTCCAGGGGCTTCCTTCTGCCAATGCCTGGTGACACAATGATATCAGACAGGGAACATTTATGTGACAAGAGGGGCTACACCTGGGATCAGGTTAAACCGAAACATTCTTAGAATGAGTCTTGCAAATCCACCTACAGATTCAATAGTAGAATTAAAAAGACAGCCAACAGGATGCAATGAAGGGTAGAGGACTGGAGATTCCTGAGAGGAATAAAGTCAACTAATGTAATTTCCAGGAATAGACTGTCAGTCTCACAGGCCCTGCACTTGGGGGACAACCCTCTGGCCATGATGGTCAGGGACTGCCTTGATTGGGTTAACTGAAGTGAGAAGTTCTTTAAATAAAATGGGTGCTACTCCTGGTGCTGGGGTCCGGGACTGACTGAAAGCTGAGCACCAGCATGAATCTTGACTGTCAAGCCAACGCCACCAGCCATCTTAAGACCCAGCTGCCAATGACTTTCTCAGTATGAGGAGCTGTGCTCTGGACTGAGAGCCAACGTAACCCCTCTCTTCCTTGAGTTGCTTTTGTTAGGGTACTCTTTCACACCTTCAGGAAAACGACTAAGACAGACACGCAAATGAATATGTTCCATATGGCTTCTCCTATACAGGGAGATGGTGCCTTAGAGTCCTTGGTATCCATCACTTCCCCAGGTTGTGATATGATACCCGAGACACCCTTCACTTGAATACAACTCTTCAGCTCAGACATCTTTCTCAAAGAATAGTCAAATGTTTCCTAGACATCCCTTCAGAAAAGACCCTTCAACACTGTGTTGTGCTATTGCACCCAGAGCAAAGATTAGGAGACCTATCGAGGGAAGTGGGCTAGAGGAAAGGCCTCTGGCATCTTACCTGCATCCCAGGAGATAAACCACCAAAGATGCCATATGCCCATCTACACACCAGCCAGTGCCACTCACTATGTGACCAAAGGAACATCTCAGTTTGACTCCATGGTCCCATGACACTATGGCAGCAGTCCACATAGGTCTGCTCAGATGAAGGCCCTGCTGGCTATGGATTGCACATTTGGTAGAATGAGCACTCACACAGTCTCAGCCTTTTTCTGAGTTATTGCAGGGTGGAGTTCTGACTAATTTCTAGGAGAGGACATGTTGGCTAGATGGAGAGGCAAAGGAAACAGAAGCAATATTAGTACAAAGAACACAAGAGGCACCTCTCGGCAGCACCTCTTAGGTCCGAAGCTCCTCAGCGTACACCTGTCAGGTTTGCTAAAAGTTAAGTGTCAGAAATATCATGCCTCAGTCCCAAGCACAGGGCTAAAAGCAGAGGGGCTTGACATCACAGTCTAGGGGCATTTGTGTACAATGTACACAATAAAGCATGTAGCACAAGCAACAAATGCGTGTACTGTATACACAAACACAATAAAACACATAGCCCAAGCAACAAATGTATGGATATACAAGTGGTGACAAATGTGCACTTAACACACACAGGTGCATACACAAGCACAGTAAATACATGGCATGAACATCCCACTTGAGTGGAGAGTGGGATATGACTTTCTCACGTACTCTGGTGCCTCACATTTGACCATGTCCCCTGGAGAGGGAGACCTGGTGGCACTCAGAGGAAGGACAGCAGGTTACCAAGAAGAGACTTGATACCCTATGAGCATATACAGGGGGAGGTAATCCCCCTTGGGAACAGTCATAGGGGAGAGGAATAAGGGGAAAATGGGAGGGAGGGAAGAATGGGAGAATACAAGGGATGGGATAACCATTGAGATGTAACAAGAATAAATTAATAAAAAAAATTACAAAAAAATGAACATCCATATATACATAAATACACCAAACACATGAAACACACATACATACACAAACACAGTTAACATCACACACATAGAAAATGCAGAAATGGCGAGTACATGCTTATTGGGTGCACTGAAATTCCCCAAGCAGCAACAATCACATGCTGTTCTCCAGCAGCTCAGGACCTCGGTTCGTGCGTCCTTCAATAATAAATGAGCACTTTGACAGATACAGGAACACACAAACGCAAGCAAGTTTTAAACACTGCTCTCAAGGTACCTGGGATGGTTTCCAGGCTGTGCAGAAGCTCTGGTGATCAACTCCAAACCAAACAGAAGGGCCCAGACCCTGCCCTCAGAGTCTTCCAGCTTAATATGTTTGCATAAGGTTGGAAAACAGTGTCTGTGATGCAGGTTGCAGGAAGCTCCAGGGTGCTGCGAGGACAGAGAAGGGTGGGCAACAGTTCCTGGGGAGACATCCCAGCCTGTGCTGATGGAGGTGAAGGACCAGGGGCTCCCTGGAGGTGGTAAATTGAATAGAAAGGTTGTAAGGCTGGATTACGAGCACAAACAGGCAAGGGGGATGGGTGGGAGGGGGTGATACAGTGTGCTAGCAGGGAAAGAGAATACACAGTTCACCACGGAGATCTTGTCCACCTGATCAGTGACCTCCAGACTCTGTGGGTAGTTGGCTCACCTGATCAACTCCACAGAGTTCATCCCCATGGAAAACAAGTCAGCCAACGCCATTTTAATTGTTAAAATGAAAGCTGTGGAAAATCACCAACGCCACTGCCACCCACCACCCTACCATTCTTTATTGCAACACTGTTACTGACGTCTATTAAACTGAATATCCGACAGTCAGGCACAACAGACAGGAAACTTAAATGTCTGTGGCAGCAGGAGCTAAGTTGGGGATCTGCTGCTCCTTAAAGCAACCTGGAAGCAAACCCAGAGCCTTCCAGGAAGGAGAGGCTGGAATGGTGCCGCTCACTTTTAATGTACGTTGTCTGTCCATCTCAGTTAACCCAATCTAGAAACTTCCTCACAGAAGTTTGTGTTCTAGGGGATCCTAGAGGTGACTCTCAAGTTAACAGCCTAGGCTAATCACCACAGAGGGGAGCTCCCAGTGTGGTCCACACTGGGATTCATCTTTCTGGGTACAAGGCACCAATCCCTAAGTGGAAAGTGCTTTGCGCCTGGCTTGCCTTCGAAAGCATCTGTAGATGGTGACAGTGTTCTCAGGCAAGCATCTCTAACCCTCAGACTGTATTTTAATAACAAAGCTAATTTTGGCTGCATAGTAGACACCCAATTCACCCCATTGTGGAAATACACACAGAGAGAAGCTGAAGACAACCCCCACATCCTTCCCACCAAACATTTGAACTCAGTTCTGCAGAGAGCAGCCAGACCCGTGTCTGGGGTCCATCCTACACCCTCACAGGCAATCTGAGGGCCCTGTCCTTCTGGAACTTGGCTGGTGTGTCAGTGTCATTGGGAGCACCACTGGGCACACCAGCTTCCCGCCACCTCTGCCCATGTCTGAGTGCTGGTTTTTCCCCTTCCCTCTCTTGTCTCACTAGGTACCATCCTAACACCCACATATGCAAACTGCACAGGCTGCACAGGGTGGCCCTGAGTAGTAGCTACTGTACTTGTTACTGTGACAAAAAAAGCAGCATTAAGAGGGAAGCTTCATTCTGCGTGATTTGGTTAATCTTTGAGAGTAAGTCCATCCTGGGGCTGGCACAGCAGTGTGAGGCTGAGGTCACTGGTCACACCCACAGTCAGGAAGCAGAGAGTGAGAGATGTTCCTCTGTACTATGCTAGCTTTCTTGTCTCTTTATTCAGTCTAGGGCCCCTCGCATGGGATGCCACACTTGGGGTACAACTAACTCTTATATACCTTCATAGGCACACCAAGGGGTGTGTTTCCTTGGTAGGTTTACTGTGACGATGAGCCAGCACCCACATTGTCTATTTTGCAAATCAGTCCAGCTCTCACATAATCCAGCACTTTCTTTGGCGATGATCATTTGGAGCTTTAAAGTTGATAGCACTTTTTCTTTCAGTGGTGATATTTTGGGAGAATAAAGGCAGAGGTCCTGAGAATACTGTAAATAAGGGGAATGTTATTTAATTACTCTGTTTCTATGAAAAATGGAAAGACTTGGATGTAATTTAAATATGTAACAGTGATGTGCATTTTCTCTCTCTCTCTCTCTCTTTTTTTTTTTTTTTTTTTTTGTATTTGTTTAATCATTTTACATCCTGGTTGTTGCCCCCCTCCCCTCCTCCAGGTCCCAACCTCCCTCTCTCTCTCCCATCCCCCCCTTCCCATCCACCCCAGCTCATTAAGTTATGATGTGGATTTTTAACCAGCCAATCATCAATTCTATGGGACTAATATGAAGCCATAAAATGCTGGTTGTAACAATGCAATTCTTTATCTCTTACATTTTATCATATTTTCTCCCTAGTACTCCTTCTGGCTTTTTAAAGTGAACATAAAACTGTAATTAACAGCAGCTACTTTGCTGACTTTTCTGTATTTTCCTAATTTTTATGATTGATATGAATTTCTACAATGGAGAAATAAACATGCTTTTCCTAAGGACTTAGGACTCAGCAAGAGCATCTTCCCAGCAAGTGCAGTGTCCAGGCAGAAGAATGAGCTTGGCCAGGCCTTAGCCCAGCTGAGATACAGGCTCAACTCTGTGTTCTTGCTTTCTTCTTCTTCTTCTTCTTCTTCTTCTTCTTCTTCTTCTTCTTCTTCTTCTTCTTCTTCTTCT
>OU015744.1:131714585-131734209 GCA_907169655.1 Acomys percivali | reverse complement strand
CTTCTTCTTCTTCTTCTTCTTCTTCTTCTTCTTCTTCTTCTTCTTCTCCTTCTCCTTCTCCTCCTCCTCCTTCTTCTTCTTTTCTCTCTCTTTCTCTCTCTCTCTCCTCTCTCCTCTCTCTCTCTCTCTCTCTCTCTCTCTCTCTCTCTCTCTCTCTCTCTCTCTCTCTCATATTCCGCTCAAGCTCAAGTACATATACGCATGTCCACCCACCCTCACAGGCACATAGCTTTCCTATGGCTGGTTTTTTAGCTCAGGTCAATAGACAGTCAGTTGTGTGTACAGGGGAGGAAAAGGAAGGTGGATGAAGCTTCTCAAACTCTGGGGACAAAGGCTTAGAGGAAAGAGAGCATACAGGAACCCAGTGAAGAAAAGGTGAGCATGAGGTCTGGGGAAGGTTCCATGGTAGAAATGACCTGAGGTGACACCTTGCCGTAGACCCTCTGGTTGCCTCACTTGTGACCTCAGCTGCCTCCTGCCCACTGACAGCTCTCGCCAATAGATGATCTTAATCACACTGGGGAGAGTCTGCGCAGGCAACACCCTGTGCAGGGTGGCAGGAACGCCACACATCATCTCCTCCTGGAAACCCTGCCTGCTCCTAGCTGCCCGAGCCCTCCCTCTCTCCACAGCCCAGTGGCTCAGCCTTTCCCTCCATTCCCTGCAGGATCTGCCCACCACTGTGTCCAACTGCTGCTGAGTTTCTGGTTGAAAGGTAGCAACAATTGACTAACCCTTTCACATTCTCCTAGGAAACTCATCACCCACTCTTCATGCTGTCCTCTCAGATTAAATGTTATTCAGAGATCACTGGTCCCTGACCCTGTAGAGCTGATTTATCTAGAAGTACCTTGCCAATGGCTAAGTTCGTGCCTCCTCTGGTCGTGATCACACTCCCTGTGTACAGCCAAGAACATACAGGACGTGCACTGTAGTATGGGGGTGACATTCATCTGTGGGGCATGTGGAGGCCCTAAAACCTCACTGAGGTCAGCAGCCCCTCCACCCACTCTTCTGCTTTCACCCTGGAGCTTCTGGGAGGAGAGAGGGAAAGGTTCCCCTGGTGCTCACGACACTCAAGCAGGCTAACACTGGGGCGCTAGAAACGGATGTGGGCTTTGTCTGGGAGATCCATTAACCTCTTTTTCCCTCCATGGGCACCAGTCACACATGTGGCACGGTTAAGCACTCATACACACACAGAAAAAAAAAACATGAATCTTAAAAAAAAAAAAAAAGCACATATATCAATTTCCTGGTTTCTATCACATGACATTTCTACCCTGGTTTCTACCCTTGTTAAGACAGTATCAGTCAGGACTGGTGTGCAGGTTGATGCAGGAGGCCACAAAGGGCATCTAATTTTGGCTGTTTCCTGATGGTGGAGGCAAGGTTATTTTCTGCCTTAGTCACTCAGCATGAGCTTCAGGTCCCATAGACCACACCACAAGGGCAGCCTACATGAGTCCTCCACCCCCACAGGCTCCCCTGTCACCCAGGAGTCCAGGAAGAATCTTCAGGGAGGATTCAGGATGCAGAACCGTGGACTCTACATTGTCACTAGTGGTGGGGTTGTGGGGACAGAAGCACAGTTCACAAAGCCTCACTGCCATCCTCACCCGGGTCTATTGTGGCACTGGATGGCTCCCGGAGAAGCAGTGAGAGTCCTGGTCCATTAGAACATGTCAGACTTCCTTGAGATTCAGGTTTTGACATCTGACAGGCATGGGACATCAGACGAGCATATGCCCAGGTCCGGTCCTCTGTCCTGTGAAATGAGACTCATATATAATTCACAGCACCATTAGGAGAGCTGAAATTCATATCAGCTTTGGGGATGATTTCCAGGAGTGGTGTGGGTGCTCATCAACTCTCTCCCTAGCATCCTCTGCTCCAGGGACTGGAACTCAAGGTCATCAATGCCTCACTTTTAGGGCTCAGGCACAGGAACAGCCTGAGTTGTTCTCTACCTGGTTCCTTTCCTCCTTCTTCTCAGAACTATGAATGTAGACAAAGCCTAGCACATCCCACCCTCAACTGCTATTCTTAACCAGGAGGGCAGGAGGGTCTCCGGAAAGACAGCATGGAGGCCAGGGAGACTGGAGGGTGGAGTTACCTGAAGAAGCTCAGGATTGGCTAAAATTTGTATATGTGAATTAAAATCATACTGTTCCCCAAAAATACCCTCCCAGTTGTCTTATGCACTCATTTCCTTCCCTCCCCTCTGCCTCCCCTCCCTCTCTCCATCTCTCAGTGAACTATGGCTCTTGTTTGCACACAGCTAGTGCTCAGGCACTTTCCTTCCCAAAATTCCTTTTCGATTTCTGGGCCTCAGGGTTTGCTGAGGGTAGGCCAAAGATGCCAAGAATAGACACCGGGCCAGAAATATTTTCATTTCTGGAGCCCCTGTAAGAGAGACACCAAATGAGCATGGATGAGAAGGGTGTTGAGAGAGGAGGGAGGGGGAGGGGGAGGGAAAGCAAGGGGGGATGTAATGCTGAGACAGGACCAGAAGCAAAGAGAGGCTGTGTGAAGCGCCCAGCACCTTCAAGAGTACCCAGCTGTTCCCACCTCAGGAAGCAGAAGAGATAGACCCACACACAAGGTCAAGTGACATAAACTGAGCATGATGGTGAGCTAATATAAACACTGGAATGTTCCTTTAGAGTTTAGGAACAACTTAAAGGGACAAGGAGTTAACACAAGGATTGACTAACTGTCCCCCGCTCCTCTTTTTCTAAATTGTAGAAGCCTAAATTTCACCTTGGTTTTTATCTTTACTTCTTTTTTCCAGAAAAGTAAAACTTACTTCCTCCAGGTGACTTTGGTCTTAATAATGGGATTGCACGGGGACAGGCAGTGGCCTTCCCCTACTCCTTCCAAAAGAAGGAGAAAGATACTGGCATCCTCAGGAAGGGAACAAAAAAGCATCTTGAGAAAATGACTGTAATTGCAGGCTGTGGCGACTAGAGGAGACCTCTGGTTCCCTGGGCTGTCTGCTGTCCCTCCTGCCCTCCTGGCTCCAGTTTCACCTTCCCACACATCTTCCGCTGCTGTAGGCCTTTCCTGTCCTTGCAGAAGGGCAGGTCCTGGCAAATCAGACAGAAGGTAAATGCTGGTTCTCAGCCTGGTCCATACCCTCCTCAAGACCTTTTGCCATGCCCAGATTTGCAGCACTTGTCCCTGTCAGTCATCTATGGCAAGCTCTCTGCTCCTTTCCCAGCACTCCTGGGATGTGGAGAGAAGTCTGTCTCTCTTGCACGTACGATGCACACACATCTTTCTTATAACAATGCACCTAGCAATGCATTGGCAATCTATGACACTTATCTGTATTAAGCTGTACACACACCCCATTACAAACAACAGATTAAGTTTCTCCTCATGGTAACAATTGTGTGGATAGTTTTGATTCATTATATATATGTGCATATATATATACATACATACATACATACATACATACATACATACAAAATACAGAAGCCTGTTCCCAGTGACACATCTCCTCCCACAAGGGCCTAAACCTTCCTAAAACAGCTTCACCAGCCAGGAATGAACTATTCAAACAGATGAGCCTACGGAGGCTATTCTCATTCAAAACCACCACAGGCAGTAAGCAAAATGTTTGCTCTGAAAGAACTTTTAGGAAAAAGCCCTATTTATGCCTATTGCACTAGTGTACTACTGAAATAAGACACACAGTAGGAAGGGACACATGCAGGGAGCAAAAGCTTGCATGTACAAGCCTGTCAATCAAAACAGAGAATCACCCCCTCCCCACTATGCTCCTCAGTATAGAAAGAAGCTCCTCCTCCCAAATCCCACAAAGTGAAGCCCCAAACAGTAATTAGGATCCTTGAGAGCGTTCACTCATGTGGCCTGATGTTACTCTTGGTAGCATATTCTTTTCTCAGCTGTGTTATTGCTTTGCTTTGGATAAAATTTCCTTGTAAATCCATTTGCAGCTCCTTGCATAAGACACAAAGAACCTGGAAATGTGTAGCCCAGATTCTTAATGGTTTTAAAGAAACAACCCTTTGAAGCTGGAAGAATAAACTAGTGTTCATTGAGATGATAACTTTGGATGATTAAGGAGTCACAAACTGTTTCTTCATGCTCTTTTTTCTTTTCAAGATAGGGATAGTTTCTGTTAATGCTTTATTCACATAAATTGCCATTCAAACAAGACCTGGCTAGGAGCAGAAGGCCTGCACAAACAGCATTCTAGGGAGAGTTTGCAACAGTGTGCTGTATAGAAGTTGAGCCTTTGCTGAAGTGCAAGGGACTATCGCCAGCAAGAAGGTGGGCTAGCAGGACAAAAAGAAGATATGGTGTACCTGGTAGGAGCTGGAGTTGGGGGAGGGGCTGTTCAGCAGGGCTGAGGATGTGCTGGGATGGGTACTGCCAGGAGCCAGAATGAAGGTAGGAGCAAGAATCAGGTGTGCCCAGGAATGACTTCTATGAACAAATACCTGTCAATCATTGCTTTCCCTCCTTCTGTACTCAGCCAACTGGTCTACCTCAGAGTGTTAAAAAAAATATGGTGATATGGGTTTATAACTGAGCTCTACTTCACATGTATGCACACACAAGCACACACCCATGCACACACACACACATGCACATACACACACAAGGGTGGGGCACACACACAAAAGATAGAGAAGGCACAAGAATGATTGAGGGAGGCAAGGATGAAGACATCAGATAAAGCTTTAAAGTGTGGTTGATAAGAAGACCTGCCTCCTCATCTGTCAGTCTTTCATGATTCTGAAAGATCTACCTGTCCAGGCTAAGAAGACAACACATGTATCCATGTTGACTTAGTAGGAGGCAGTGGCTGTACAAAGAGGAAAAACAGACACTGACTGAGATGTCAATGGGAGAGAGATGATGAAGATTATGATAAAGAGATGGAAGGATGAATGATGATGGATTAATGAATAGATGGATGGATGGATAGATGGATGGATGGATACATAACAGGTGTAAAATGGAGGAAGAGAGAAGTATGTGATGGCAAAATGATAAAACCAACAGTATTTCATGTCTGGACCTTTCTATTTAATGTTGCTTATTATAGACCCAAGTTAGGACAAGATATGAGTTTTAACACACTTGTGAGGGGAAACAAGTGGGCTAAAACTTTTTGTGAGCCATACTGCAATTGGTGCAGGAGTTCAAGCCTCTCTTCCATATACCAGTTTCCTTCCCTTTGTGTATATGTGGTGAATCTGTCTGTTAATGGTGCTGCAAACCATCTTCCCTCCCACAATGTACCTTAATTCACCATCAGAACCAAGACTCACAGAAAGAGCTAACAGAAGCAGGCATCCCTGTGGGAGTGTTCTGTGAGACTCATCTTCCTCTCCCTGTTGTGGGGTCTACTTAAATCCAACATAACTCAAACATCAGGTCAATGTAGATGACAAAAACATTGTAATCAAGCTGCTGCTAGTTGATCCGGGCCACAGAACAGACTTGAGAGCAAAACTATGCCCCCCCAATGGTCATTGTACAGCATATTTAAAGGATGAAACCATAAAGCAAGGGGGAGCAGGGTGGGCTGTAGCACTGTCCAATCATATTGAGAAAGGGAGTTTCCATCAATCAGGATAAAGGTATGTTCCTGGGCCTGAGAACGTGAACTTAGTTGACCCTGCCAGAAAGATGGAGAAGTTGTCCCTTGAAATGGCTGGACTCAGACAGTTATCTCCTTACAAGTTGTCTCAGATGTCTGAATTCAGACAACTGTTTCCTTACAAAAGAAGCTGCTCAACTATTGGGAAGTCCCCAGCTCCCATAGGGTCTGGGACCTTGAGTGTAGTTTCTCCCTATGATTAATATAGTCTGAAAATGAAGTGATAATAATACATAAAAGAAGTTTCTTTTCCTCCTTCCCAACATCTACCATTTGACTGGGAACAGATGCAGTTCTCACTGTCTTAATATACACACAGCTCATACTTAATCAGGCCAGTTGTTGCTAACATTTGAATGAGGAAAAAAAAACCAGTTATTGAGCACTGAATAACATTGAATACATGTCCTCTTCTGGCCTTGACTGAGAAACGCATGGGGTTAAAAACTCCCTCTAATGAAGTATTGAACTGGGTTCTGTATAAAGAGTAGATGGTGAGCAGGCAGGTTTTTCCAAGTTCTAACCTGTAGCCCACCTATGCACCAAGCAAGCAAGGGTAGGAATCCTACCCTTCCTCCTTCCTAATTTGTTATTATTTTTCACTTCAATACAACAACAAGAAAATAACAAGACATTCCAATAAACTCCTTCACAAATATAATTATGGCAGGCATATCAACTCCAAGCTAATGCACAGCTTTTTTCAAAATGTTTTCCCTTCTTTTTTCTGCTCTGAGCAGGCAAAGAAATAAATACTGAGTATGCCAGGAAGTTGCTCAATTATTCATCTACTAAACTTTTTAAGCATAGATGGGAAAGACAACTTCCTTGAGTTTATCTGCTTGTCCAAAGTGATGTGTCATTCATCAGTAGGGGTAAGGCACCTCCACATTCACTCCTTTAGCTGTCAGCAGTTTTCTCTCTGGTGAAGAGTCTCAGAATGTGTCTCATCGCTTCTTATTCCTGTTAGTACCTGTTCCCTAAGCCTACATTCAAATGATTCCACCTCATCAAGCTGCTGGAGGAGTGGTCAGAGAGCCACATCTTAAGTACCTGTAAAGATGAAGCCATCAATCATTCATTCAACAAGGCATAAGGCATGGGGTTCCCTGGGAAAAGGCAGCCAGCCCAGGCTAAGAGATATCAGCATCGTGTCAGGCACAATCATGCTTCACCCACATGACCTTGGCAATCACTTAACCACTCTAAACTCAATTTAATCTTGCAACTAAGACCTTAGAAAAGCAGTGCTTGTTACGCCTATTCAGAATTTCTATGTACTCAATCTGCGATTTACTATGAGTGTGTCTTATATAAACACGCAGGTTCCTCATGTTGGTATTTTTCCTAGTGAGCATGGCAAAAAGCATCTTTGAAAGACCTTGCTTTCATGATCCCAGCCTCATCCTCACTAGGCAGAGCTGTGGACCATCCCCTTGTCTAAGCATTTTGCACATACTTACTGGGATGCTCTGCCTGGCCAGCTTACTGCAGGATGCTCAGGATGAAGGCATTTCCAACCCTCAATGCTTCACAGAAGCTGGACAGCTCTAACAGGAATAGGTGATCAAAACTCACTGGCTGCTCTGACATTCCAAACCCCAGAAAAGACATATGGGCTCATCAAGGTACACACAATAGAACAGAAGTGAACATGTTGTGTGACAGAACTATCCTGGGAAGACACAACACACACACACACACACACACACACACACACACACACACACACCAGAATGTGAGCCAAAAATAGACCAAAGTAACAATTGCAATGATGTCCAAATTGATGAACTGTCTTCTTAGTCAGGGTTCTATTGCTGTGAAGAGACACCACGACCACAGAAATTCTTATAAAGGAAAACATTTAATTGGGGTTGGTTTAGTCCCAGAGGTTCAGCTCATTATCGTCACGGAGAAAAGCGTGGTGGTACTCATGCAGTCATGGTGCTGGAATGGTAGCCGAGAGTTCACTATCCAGATTGGCTGGCAGCAGGAAGAACATCACACTGGGCTTGGCTGAGCATTTGAAACCCCAAAGCTCACCCCCAGTGGCACACTTCCTCCAACAAGGCCACATCTACTCCAACAAATCCATACTTCCTTATCCCTGTAAAGTAGCACCATTCCCTAATGACCAAGCATTTAAATATATGAACCTGTGGGGGCCATTCCTATATGAACCAACGAGTCTTCACTGGCTTTCTAACAATGGGTGTGGGGGTACTTACAAGAGTCAGAGATGACTGAAAAGCAGCTATATCACCAGAAAGCTCACCCCAACATGAGTGACGACTCCTGAGACCCCTGAAAGCCGTACCCTGGAGCTGTGCATGCAGCTTGCATGCAACCAACATTCCAAATGCCTCTTTCTTTCAACAGGTTATCTGGTCAGAGTCCAACTCCCAGCAACTGTTCACTCTATTTATCCTGTGAGTTGGAGCCCCTAAGAACTTCCAAGCCTATGTTCTTCCCAGATAGGTGAGCTTTTTTATTTCACGCCTGAGGCTGGTAAGCCTCTCCTCCCTCCTGAGACAATGTTTCAGTCTGGAGAGACTCCTGAGATTCAGAGGAACATGGCATGCAACAGGATGGAAAATAAGAATCTTGGCAACCTGGCACAGATGGGTGACTGGCTAGGTGGTGGCATGGAAGACAAGGAGTAGACTAGCAGCCAAGAAAAATATTGACTCAAGATTCATGTCTTATGATACAAATGGGTGAGTTTTACTGAGCATGGAGAGGCAGCCATAGAGTCCTTACCAGAGAGCACATCTCTGGAGAATTAGACCCAACAGGGTAGATGGGGCAAGAGTTACTGATGATGGAGTAAAGTTCTGACCCCAGGAACCTTGCACACTAGTACTGAAGTAAGTATAGTGTCCGCAGGGAGAATTGCAGAACTACTATACTTCTTCTGATGGGCAGCAGGTAAGCCTTTTCACAATCCTTGAACACAGCTGCCCAGGACACAAATCAAGAGGGTAGCCTCTCCAGTATTTTGTGCCCTCAGATCACAATAGTGTGGTACTATTGTTACATTTTTAGACAATGATTAGGCAAATATGTCGTAGTACTCACTTGACTAAACTATAGAAGCCCAGAGTTCTCTGTAAGACATGGGCCCTTGAGGTGATGGAGATGGGAATTTATCGGGCGGAGGTAAGCTCCTGTCATAAGAAGCCTGTTTTCTTGCTTCAGGATTCTTGCAGCAGTGCCGCCCCATCCCCCACCCCCACCCCCGGCAACACACTCTCTACACTTCCACTAAATGCTTACCTCAGACTGCCAGCTTTGTCTCTTTTGCTCCTCACCATTAGCATCAGATTCCAAACCCAGGCATCCCTTCTCACCACACATGGCTAAGCGCTGGACCCAGAGGCTAAAAACACTGCCTCCTGGTGGCCAACTTGGAGCTCCGCAGGGGTTTGAGGGTTATCAGTAACTCCTTGTCTATAGCTGAGCTTCTTCAAAGTTTTTAAAATATTGCCGCACTTTCCACCAGAAACAATTTTATGTGACCACCTCCAAGAATACAAGTATGTGAAATTGTTATATACTTTAAGCATTTTAGTGCTAACAAATCATACATGTATTTTTAGCCAGGTATAGAGGCATATGTTCATACCCCCTGCTCTTGGAGGAGGGGTAGCTCTGAGTGTTTGGACACCTTGCAGCAGACAGAGCATCATTAACATTTTGGAGTTGATGGATATTTCGGGTTTATTATTGTCAGTGTGAAGAATGCGGCTTCACATAAATACATAGCACATAATGGCAGAAGTATGCTTAGGGCCATCTCAGAAATTGCTGTAAAGTCTGTTCTAATCCCAGCCAAGATTCACTGAATGTTTTTTTTTTCCTTTTAGTTAAACTCAAGTCAGCAGCTCAAAAACAATTTTTTTAAAGCCAGACATTATACCACCATAGAATCTGAAACTCTATTAATTTTGATGCATATATCTGAGAAATGATGGCAGGAAAATATTCAAGTCCTTACTTTTCATACTTAAACCACCTTGCTCCTGTAAGGGCAGGAAGTTTTTAAGTCAAAGCCTACGATGGCCCAGGTCTGAGCAGAGGTGTCCCAGGCAGTGTCCGCTGTGCTCCCACGATGCTATGGCATGCCCAGTGCAAGGTGTTCAAGTTGTCTATTGGGGCCCAAGGCTGCAAAGAAGCCACATACTGCAGCATGAATGTGGCCTGCCATAGACACCTCAGGTTCATTACACACTTAATTCTGAACTACTTTTTGGTCACTGTGCATTCAGTGTTCTTTCACTGTTGTAAAATTTTCCCCGACTCCCTATTCAGTTTTTCTGACCCTGTATAGGTTCATGACCCACAGTTTTAAAAAGCCACGACGGACATCAACACAGCGAGAGCCGCCATTCACTCCGCTCTCTGCAAATGAAGGTGAAGGGAGGGGAAACCATGAGTCTCTCCTGGTGCATAAACCAATGTTCTGCTTCTCTTTCTCTCCCGTCTCTTCCCACATATTTCCACATTGAACTGACACCGGCCAACCCACACCTCATGGCAGCAGGCAGGCCTCTGGGAGTCTTCCACCTGTGTGAGCCACCTGACAAAGAGATATCTTTTTTTAATTGATGTATTTATTCACTTTGCATCCTGGTCTCAGCCCCCTTGCTCCTCACTTCCCAGTCCTACACTTCCTCCCTGTCCTCCTCCCCCCTCTGTGCTCCTCTGAAAAGGGGAGCCCCCCCTTTCCATTCACCCTAGCTCATCAAGTCGGATCAGTACTAAGTTTGTTCTCTTCCCCTGTGGCCTGGCAAAGCAGTCCAGCTAGAAGGAAGTGATCAAAAAGCAGGCAACAGAGTCCATGTCAGAGACAACTCCTACTCGCCTTACTAGAGGACTCACACAAAGCCTGAACTACCCATCAGCTACATCTGCATAGGAGCCTTAGGTCCAGTCCATGCATGGTCCCTTGGTTGGTGCTTCAGTCTCCACAAGCCCCTCTGGGCCCTGGTTTGTTGGCTCTGTTGGTCTTTTTGTGGAGCTCTTGTCACCTCTAGGTCCTTTTCTCCTTATCTTATTTTTCCATAAGACTCCCTAAGCATTATCCAATGTTTGGCTGTGAGTCTCAGCAACTGTTTCAAACTATAACTGGGTGGAGCCTCTCAGAGGACAGTTATGCTAGGCTCCTGTCTGCAAGCATAGCAGAGTATTGTTAATAACGTCAGGAGTTGGTTCTCTCCCATGGGTCTTGGGTTGGGCAAGGCATTAGTTGGACCTTCCCTCAATCTCTGCTCTGTCTGTTCAATCTTTATCCCTGCATCTTGTGGGCAGGGTGACTTTTGGGGCAAAGTTTTTGTGGGTGGGTTTGTGCTCTCCCTCCCTCTACTGAGAGTCTTGTCTCATTAGAGGGTGTCCTCTTCAGTCTCTACGGCCCCTGCTATGAGGGGGTCTCTGCTAGAGTCCCTCTCAATAGTTGGTCTCATCTAACCTGAATGAGAAATCTAAGCAAGTGAGCTGTAATAAAATAAATGTGTGTTTAAGGTTGCTCTTCTAGTATTAAGAAGCCAAGATTCAGAGCAAAACCAGCAGCTCAGAGACATATGGCAAGCAGCTCAGACAATGCAATGATAGGCCTAGGTGAAAGAGAATTCAGTCCTACTCAGTCTAAAGCTTACAAAGAGTCATTGAACCCTTCAGTTCGGTAATAAACACTGAAAATGCATAACAGGCACCATTAGAATTGAATGAAAGTGTAAGTGCACAGGCCCTTAATGAAACACACACAGTAATTATTAGAAAGCAATGTGTGACAGGAGCCAGCACCATTTCACCATGCTGAAAATCGTGCTTGCAAGATGGCTCATTCACTTTTCCTGAGTTTCAATTTTCACACATGAAAACACATACATCATAAGCATCTACATAACTACCTGGAAAATTATTATCTAGAACCTCCAGTATCCCCCAAAAGAGGCTGTACGATTAACTCCACTTGTTCGATCACCAAAGTCTGTACTGTTCTAAGAACGTCATTTGAATGGAATTGTATCAAGTTTATTTCTGGTATCTGTTTTTCTTCCTTCAGTGCCTTGTATGGATGTACCACAATGTGCACACTCTGTATCTTCTGAAAAATGTTTTTCCTCTATGGCCTTTGGGGTGTGCATTTGTTTTCATGTCTTATGGGTAAAATACACCTGCTTAATTAGCCGTAGGATAGAGGTTTATTTATACAAAACTGTCACATCACTTCCCAAGTGATTGGAGTTTCATGCAAGCCTGCTAACCTTTGCTTTTGGCAGCTATTTATATTAGGGCCTTTCAAGATATGAACTAATCCCACAAAGTTGCTTTAAAGTCCCTTTATTGACTAATGAGGTATATGTACTGAGCATGTGGGCTTAATTTTGATTAACTATTGAAATCTTTTGCTATTTGTCATTTGATTTCTAGATTGTTCTATCATCAATCAGTCTTCATTGTGAGATTGGTTTTGCACTCTGGGTACAAGCCACTTTTCATATATGCTGTGATGGTTGATCTTGCTTGTCACATCTGGGAAGGAGGCTGAGGAGGATCTGTCTCCATCAGACTGGCCTATGACCAAGCTTATGGCACATTTTCCTGATCAGTGATTGGTGTGAGAGGCCCCAGCTGACTGTGGGCAATGCCATCCTGGGCAACTGAGTCTTGGCTGCATGAGAAGGGAACCTGAGCAAGGCAGTGAGGAAGTAAATCCGCTGAAGCCTTCCACCATGCTGTCTTCTTCAGCCCTCCCACCATGCTGTCTTCTTCAGGCCCTACCTCCATGCTGTCTTCTTCAGGTCCCCCCTCCATGCTATCTTCTTCAGGCCCTACCTCCAGCTTCCTGCTTCATGCTCCTGCCCTGTTTCTGCAGTGATGGACCATCATGTGGAAGTGTAAGCTGAAGTAAACCCTGCCCTCCTCAAGTTGCTTCTCATCCTGGTGTTTATCGCAGCACCAGAAAGCAAACAAAGACAAGTGCAGTATGAATATGTCCGCCATTGGGACATGGCTATGTAGTTTACTTATGATGTGTTTGCTAATGAGAAACTTGTAGAAGTCAACTTTTCTTTCTTATAGTTAGGGATTTTTTGCATTTTTTTATTTATTTATGTATTCATTCATTCATTTAATGTGTGTGTGTGCATGCACACGTGCTTGTGCATGTGTGCTCTCACGCCTATGCATGCATGCACACAGTGGTGTCCTTTCTTTCTTCTACCCTATAGTTCCAAGAGTTTGGACTTGGGTCTCCACACTACACAGCCAGCGCCTTTAGCTGCTGAGACATCTTGCAGCTCAGTTAGTGTTTCATACCTTTATGTGAGCAATTTTTGGCTGCCCTGATGTTGTGAATGATTGTTCCAATTGTTCTTCTAAAAACTTAAGGTTCTGGGCTGGAGAGATGGCTCAGAGGTTAAGAGCACTGTCTGTCCTTCCAAAGGCCATGAGTTCAACCCCAGCAACCACACGATGGCTCACAAACATCCGTAATGAGATCTGGTGCCCTCCTCTGGCGTGCAGGAGTACATGCAGGCAGATCACTGCATAAATAAAAAATAAGTAAATCTTTTTTTTTTTTTTTAAACCCTTAAGGTTCTAGCTATGTCCCAGGCCTGTAGCCATATTGAATCCATCATTTCCTGTGAAATAATGTAAAAATAAAGGCTCACCTCTCTTACATAGGCTCATTTAGTGCTCCTAACATAGTCACTGATTGCAGTGACTCTCTGGGACCACGTTTGACCACGTTTCTCCCCTGACCTTGAGTGTCTGACCTGACTCCTGAACTGCCCCTTCATTTACATTTACAACATGTTGAAATCGCAGCCTGCAAGGCAAGTTTTGACCATGTTTCTAAAAACTTATTTATATGTTCATCTTAAGATTTCTAGCAAAAATATACCTCCTGAGATTCCAATTCTGACTACATCAATCCACGAGTCAATTTGGGGAGAATTGTTAGTTTAACAATATATTGGCTCTTTTCTTTGTTTATTTAGCTGGGAGGCTACGTTATTGGTGAAAGTTGTTCACATTTCATTATCGCCTTCATGATACCTACAAGGTAATATAATAATAGTGTGCCCCATTCAAATTTTCTGACATTGATTCTGCTTGATCAATACATTGTGGTTTACAAATTTTATGAACATTTTGACATACTTCCTTTTGATCTTCTCTGGCGCCTATCTTCTTGATTTCTGTTCTTATCTCTCTTGTTTCCCTCATATTTATTTTAGATTTAACTTTTTTCAGAGCTTCTAAATTTGGAAGTTTTGTATAGTAAGAGGAAAAGCCAAAGATAATGATAGAGGAGAACCCTACTTTCCTGTTTCAGATTATAAATTTTGCTATATTCACTTTCCCTATAATTACCTTCAAAAAATCCTGTAATTTTTGTTATGTTTTTAGTCATGATTTTTTTCTGCATAATATCCTAGTATTTAAGTTTCCAAGCTCCAGCATTTGTGAACAGGACACTCTGTATGGTGCCACTTCTTTGAAACTAACAAAGAACTACTTCATGCTCTGTATCATAAATGCCCACAAACATATACTTGTTGCACTTTTAAAATCTCGAGTGGAGACAGAGGCAGGCGGGTCGCTGTGAGTTCGAGGCCAGCCTGGTCTACAAAGTGAGTCTAGGACAGCCAAGGCTAACACAGAGAAACCCTGTCTCGAAAAACTAAAACAAAACAAAACAAAATAAAAAAATCTGGAGTGGCATTTGGGTTGTTAATTATTATTTCAATTTGTAAATAATAACTGTATCCACTTATGGTGTTTTCCTTGCACTATGAGAGTTGAGTCAGATAAATTGATAGAAATATTCAAAGCTTTTACATACTCTTATAATTTTAATAAGTTAGAGGTGAATTATTCATTCTTTTACTGACAAAACTCTAACATGATTATAGACTTAGTACAACTTGATTTTCATTGGTGTCTGCATCAGATTTTGAGGCTGCAGACGAGCATAAGCTGCTATGTCAACCCCAGCATTTCTGTCATTTATTCTTACAGTTTTCATTTCTCGGCTGAAATTCCCCATCTGCTTGCACATGCTGCTCACCTTTTCAGCTGCATCCCTTGTCACATTTGCCATGGTTGGTTCATATGTAGCCTCCGGCTGCTCATGCCATAGTCCCAAATCTCTGGATCTGATCCTACTGGAAACTTTGGTTCTGGGGGGTCTCACGTTACCAACTCTCTCCTCATCTCTATAACTATTTAAAACTGTATTCTATATAACATAGAAACTGGGAATTACATAGATAGCGTGTATTCCTCTACTGAGAGTAGGAGCTGAGTCTGTGGCTAAGCTATGGCTTCCTTGTACCTCCCATCAGACCCAGCTCACCACTCTGTGGGGTGGAGATTCCCCTTCAGAGCAAGGCTTAACCTTAGCACTGTTGACATGCTGGTTCTCTCTATGCATCACAGGCCAACATCGATGGAGACTGCGGGTGTGACTCTTTGATTGGCAGCTGCATTTGAGAAAGGTCTCTGTGTTTTAGCTGAAACCCCTTGTTCATAGCATCACAAGCCTTCAGCAGGGGCTTCAGGAAGGCCATGTGGTCTTGACATGCTCACATGTTCATCGTGGGGTCCACCATGAACACAGTGGAAGCCCTTAAGAAAGAGTTTGTGTCTGGGAGGCAGAGGCAGGTGGATCGCTGTGAGTTCGAGGCCAGCCTGGCCTACAAAGTGAGTCCAGGACAGCCAAGGCTGCACAGAGAAATCCTGTCTCAAAAAACAAAACAAACAACAAAACAAGAACAACAACAACAAAACAAAGAGATGGATTTGTGGGTGGGTGTGGACTGACTCAGTGACTGGAGACCCTTCAGATTTCAAGCTAGTAGCAGCCTGCATGCAGCAACTGAAAGTAAAAAACTTTACTCTTTGGTCATAGAAATCATTTCAGGCAGCAAGGTGAGGAGAAACCCATCAAGGGCATAGATGAGCTACAGGGCCCACTTTTCTAGGAAGACTTGTCTCTCACCAAGATTTAATAACTCAGCTTTCAGCATGACTTTAATCCCAGCACTTGGGAGGCCGAGGCAGGCAGATGTCTGTGAGTTCGAGGCCAGCCTGGTCTACAAAGGAAGTCAAGGACAGCCAAAGCTGCAGAGAAACTATGTCTTAAAAAACAACAACAATAATAACACAACAACAATAAAATAATAATAACAACAATAAAAATAATAACAACAACAATAATATGCTCAGCTTTCTACGTTCTCAATTGTCAGCATCTAAATATACTTACAGTTTAGAGGTGTGGCTCAGAAGTTGTGAGTGCTTACTGCTTTTGCAGAGGACTAGAGTTCAGTTCCCATCACCCATGCTGAGCACTCAACCACTTCTAACTTCAGCCCCAGGGACGGAATGCTGTCTTCTGTCTTCTACCAGCAACTACATTCATTTCCGCCAGAGCCCTTCAGCTAGGCGGGGGTCAGGGATGGGGGTGGGGGTGGGGGACACAGATTGGCTACAGTCCAGTGAAGAGCAGAGCTGAGGCCAGTAGGGGGCATTGTGGGAGCCTCTACACCTCCTGTTGTGCCCGAGGCCATGAGGAGGAGCTGGCAGTTCTCCACACTTGATGATAGCCTATGAGGAACTCAGTGAAAGCCAAGAGTGTTCCTGTAAGTTCACTTTTGTTTTATCTTTCTGCTGCTGTGATAAAATATTCTGACAAAAATCAGGTTAAGGCAGAAAGACCTCACAGGCTTGGGACAGCAGATCATGTCGCGTCTACAATCAGGAAGCAGAGAGAGATGAACAAATGCTAGCCTCATTTCTTCTCATTTATACTGTTCCTATCCCAGCCTAGAGAGTGGTGCTGCTCACAAAGGGCAGGCAGGCCTTCCCACTTCAATTAACCCAACCCATACAGTCCCCACAGGCATACCCAGAAGCAAGTCTCCCAGGTCATAGATAATCATCTCAATGACAATTGACACTAACCATCACATAAATGGAAGACAATGCTTGTGAAAGTGTGTGAAATGTTAAGCATCTTGAGTCAAATTACTGATTTTAAAGAGATGTCATGGTGACTTGTATATTATCTTAAAGTAAATTATTTTTTGAGTAAATAATTCTTTAACTTTCTCAAAACTACAAGTTTTCTATAGGGTTAATGAAAATGAGTCTTTCCTTTTGTGTGAAGCATTGTATTTGAATACAACGTGACCTCATGGGCTGGTTCCTTTTTGTATATCAAGTATAAGTTTGTTGCAGATGACAGCAGTATAAGTGCTGCTACATGGGAGTACAGTCAAGACGCTGGAAAAGATTTTAGGTCAGAAGCATTTCCTTATTAATAGAAATGTCTGTGTTAGGTTTTAAAAATCACGCAGGACATAACAGAGAAATGGGCCATCAACACAGGCGGCTGAAGCCTCCAGCCCTCCAGGCAGTAAGTACGGTGTGTGGTGACGTTACTGCAGTGTTAAATGAGGTCTCAGCGGCGTGGGAGACATGCCATTCCCAAGTAATGGGAGAGGTCATGCACTCTATTTTGTCCAGACCCCATCTGAAGAAAGGCAAAATTAGAAGGCCGGTGTAATGGGAAGACTGGAAAGCATGCCTCTGGGGAAAGGTGAGGGAAATGGGCTCTGACCTGAACTCGGGGAGAGGCAGGCAGCAGAAATTGGATCGTTGTCTTCAAATTTATCCAGGGAAGCCACTCGTGCTGCCTGACTCGAGTCTCCTCTAAATCCATCTTGGCACCCTTGACCCACAGGCTGCACGGAGCCTTAATGATTCTCCTGTAACCGCCTCTCTGCGTAGAAAAGTCTGTTTCAGGGCACCACGTCTCAAAAACTCATTCCTGGTGATGGGACTCACTGGCAGGGAAAACTTGAGGGCCAAGAGGCAATGACAGCCAGATTTCTCCTCAGGGCAAGCAACGAAGGAAAGCTACTGTGTGCGGGAAACAGAGATACGAAAACTCTGTCCTGAGAAAAGGACAAGAAAGGGTCTGAGTGACCGAGCTGCCAAAGGTTCTGTGAGTGAGGAAAGTTCCTGTTCGACATAAAGATAATGAAAATGTAGTAACGGAAACTGCTAAACAGCCTTTAATAGTACTGGACGTTAAATGTTCCACTGACAACAAGCTGACACTTCTCGCTCTTACTGATTCCCTCACAACCCACACAAGGCAGCAAAGGATTATGCCCTTGTGGACATTAGGAAACCAGGGAGAGGAAAGTTTAGTGTGGCTCCAGCACCAAAGGCTGGGCTGCTACAATTCGGGGACTCAGCTGAGACCCACAAGGAACCAATGAAGACGGCGCTAGGTGGAACAGCTAAGATGCCCGCTCACTCCACAGAGAAGGCACCAGAGAACTTCACTGCAGTAGACGCTCTAAATCCAGGCAGCATTTTAGAATCTGTTCCTCACTTAGGAGGCAAACACAACATCCCACTTCCCCAGGGAAAACCCCACGGACATGAGCCCTTAGACACCAGTTAGGGCTTGAAGCGATCACAAAGCGCCAAGAGACTGTGGAGCTCAGTGTCGCTGTTATCAGGTAAGTCTGTTCCCAAGACCCAGTGGATGCCTAAAGCCATGGTGGCCAAATCACGGGCCTCAGCACCTCAACATGTGCTTACTTTCATTAGCAAAGCCAGCACCAGCTGCTTTGGGCTTAAAGGGAGCACGTGATGGCTGCTCTCTGGCATACCTGAGTCTTCACCATGAATAATCGATGCTGATGGCCGTTATTAAATAAAATACCATCACTAGGTATATTGGACTGACGTTTCTGCTCTATGACAAACGCCCAAGAGAAACAGCTTAAAACAGGGAAGACTTCATTTAGCTTACAGTCTCAGAGCCTTCAGGTCAGAGTTGGCTGGTTCTGTCTTTTGGGCCCTAGGGCTGAGTATTTACCGTGAAGGTGTGGACTTTCTGATGGACAGGAAGCAAACAGAGGCAGGACAAGACAGGGTCAAGATGACCTTCAACGGCCTGCACCCAGTGACTCGCACCCACCAATTTAGCTATATCCCTGTACGTTTCAGCACACAAAAGCTGTATTCCTAACAGTGCAGCATCACCAATATTTGAAGTAGACGTGAACACACACACACAAAAGAAATCCGGCAAAAAGTTAAAAGCACGAAAGCTTTAACCTAGTAATAGTTAATGTAGAAAATACATCCACACAAGGAACGAGAATCCTGTCTTCTGAGACAATGGCTGATGGTGTAGCAGAGGTGGAGGAGGAACTAGGTTTTCTCAAGTTACCCAGGAGCATGCCCTGTTCCTGTAGTACGCTGCCACTCCACATGGGGGCGTCCCATCCGTGACCCCCCCCCACCCTGGATCCTGGAAGGCTTAGGACTCATTTGGAATGAGTCACTTCACTTGTGACCAAAAGATGTCAGGAAAGGGAGGGATGGGAGAAGGAGGACTGGAGTAAAGTGTGGGTGCTGTCCACCCCCACTTGACAGAGAGGAGACCAACTTCCTGAAGGCATCTAAGGTTATCAGGTCACAGCTCCAGCTGTGTGGCCAGGATCATTTTCTATTTTCGCAGGCTCCCAGTGTTTATTTCTGATTTAGCCAAAATTTACCAACAAACTGGCCACATTTTAAATGAATCCACTTGACTGTTTTGGCAATATATACTTTAGTGGCCACATACATTGATATTTTATCATTAATCGTTTTAGGTTAACATGCAATGTAATGTCTCTCTAATCTCAGGAGAAAAGAAAAGTGCATGTTCTCCCTCATCTGCACATCATAGGCTATAATGTGCATTGTGTGTAGAGACAGAGGTATCTGTGGGTGCCATATAACATTAGAAGGAAGAACAAGAATGGGTGATAAGGAAGGACTGGATGCAGACAAAGGGCAGAAGTCATGAAAGAGGAGGTACAACTGATTGTTCTTTAAGTTTTAACTCTGCCATAGATGTGTGGTTTCAGGGTTTGCTTTTAGGGTGTGTGTGTGTGT
>OU015744.1:131676200-131711602 GCA_907169655.1 Acomys percivali | reverse complement strand
TGAATCATTTCATCATTTTATCTTCCCACACATGTGTCATTATTCATTGTTCTCACCCCTCCCCCTCCCCACCCATCCACTGCCCTCCTGTGCCCTGCACTTCTCTCCCCCGGCTCCTCTCTTTCCTCAGGCTGGTCCCCTTTCTGATTTCTTAGTATGTATTCCACCACTCTCTTTCCGACATCCTTTCTCCTCCTACCTCATGGCTCTTTCCCCAGCTTTGCGTTCTTTACACACACAGAAATGCACACATTCATACACACATGTGCACACACATCTGGAATGCATCGTGGATTTGTGAACCATCATCGTGCGGGGTCATCTCCTGCATCTCTGGATGTTCCAGTTTTAGCATCTGTGTTGTGAGGTGGGCTTGGCCACAGGACTCAAGCAGAGTAGAAGGCATGTCGTTGTCCTGGTGCACCATACATGTCCCCCAAAAAGAGCCACACCAGCCATCTACAAGAATCCTCTACTCGGCTGTTGTTGTGACCCTAATTAGCTGCTATTAATTTTTTTAAAGCAAGAAACTAGCTTCTCACTTTTTTAAGTGGAAGGAAGTGGAAAGGACTTCAAGGTTGGAAATGACCTCGAGAGGCTGTGTTGCACAGTATGAGACGGGCAGCACCACCAAATGCCATCGAATGAAAACTGCTGACCAAATAGGTAACCCTGCTCTGTCAGTTTCCTCCTGTCTTGACTTCCTGTTTGGGGAAATGAGGGGGAAAACCACTATGAGTTAAGAGGAAGACAGACTTTGAGCAAAGTGTGGCTGTGACAGGGAGGTGAAGAGCAGCAGAACTGAAGTAGAAAAAAACAGATTAAAATATGAAAAAAAAAATGTCAGCCGGCCGAGAATAAGTTGGGAGACCCTTTAGCCCTGTGTTTTAGCTTTTTGTTTACACTAATTATACATAAAAAATGCGTGTGTGTGTGTGTGTGTGTGTGTGTGTGTGTGTGTGTGTGTGTTTGATCTTTGGTAACCTAGAGCTGGCAGCTCACTTCGTTCTGTTTGGACCAGCATCTCTTGACAGATGTGAGCTCTGAGCCAGAAATAGTTTTAACACCTGCCCAGATTCTCTACACCAGCCTGTGTTAGGAGATGAAGGGATTTGCTCTCAACCTGGTGTTCTGTCTCCATAAGCCCCCCGGCCCGTGCTCTGCAAGGTCCAGCATTACAGCAAACCGCCTCCCTGCTCCTGTGCTAGCACTGAGCTGGGGACCTCCTTAGCTCCCATCCCATCTGCCACCAGGGCCTCCTGAGCCACCAAGTAGATGATGCAAACACTGATCTTTCTCACACTCGTGAGGTTTCCTTGCTTGCTTCTCTTTCTCTGCACCAGTAGTTGACACAGCGGCCAGTAGCATGGAAGTTTATACATATTTACTGAAGAGAATAGGAAAAGTGAAGATGGAGCTGACATATAAACATTCTGTTGAATATCATAACGGGGAATGAGGTCACGACCCTGGCTATACCGTCTACACTGGCCATAGGCATGTTCTTCACCTGGCTGGCCCTGCTCTTCTACAGCTCAGAACCTTCCCGTAGGTGCTCTCGGGGAAAGTGTGGTCCCCTCAGGGCAGGCAGAACTAAGATTACTAGGTTGATACCCAAGAGGAAGCAGCAGCCCCCCAAGAGACGCATGGAGCGAATGAATGCCCAAGCTCCCCAAGGCTGCCTCCTCTTGCTAGCTCCTTGTCACAGAGGAGGGAAGCAGGCTCAGTCTTATCTACCATCTTTGCTCAGGTTTCTCTCTGTCTCCTACATATGCAATGGGGTTTTATTCAGATATAAAGAACAAGATTATGCCATTTCCAAGAAAAACAGATACAACCAGAGAGTATTATGTTGAGTAAGTCAGGTCAGGCTGAGAGAGAGAACGAATTATCATATTCACTCTCGTTTGTGGATCTGTGTGTGTGTGTGTGTGTGTGTGTGTGTGAGAGAGAGAGAGAGAGAGAGAGAGAGAGAGAGAGAGAGAGAGAATGTGTGAGATAGATAGATAGATAGATAGATAGATAGATAGATAGATAGGTAGGTAGGTAGATAGCCTGTAACATTGAATTAAAAGCAAAATCACCTATAAGACAAAGGGAACTAACAAGGAGAGGTGACAAAAGAAAGGGATTTTGGAGGAACACAGTCAAATTACCTTATTGTATGACTTGCATGAAAATGTCCTTATAAAATCTAGTACTCTGCACCATTAAAAATAAAAAATAAAATGGGAGGATACAAGGGATGGGATAACCATTGAGATGTAATAAGAATAAATTAATAAAATTAAATTAAAAACATTAAAAAACAAAAATAAAAAATGAGTCCTCTTGCAGGCAGTGGAGAACTCCTTTACTTAAAGGATTTCATGTAAATGCCACATAGAAAGACATGCTTGTACTAAGGACATGGCCGAGCTGGTAAACTGCTTGCCATGCAAGTATAGAGACTCGAGTTTGATGCCCCAGGAGCCAGCCAGTCTAACTGATCATCTGAGTACATGCTCAGTGAGAGACTGTCTCAAAATAAGATGAAGGGGCTGGAGAAATGGCTCAGTGGGTTAAAGTACTCGCTTCTCTTGCAGAGGACACACACTCTCTTCTCAGCACCCGTAGCTGATGGCTCGTTGTCACCTGTAACTCCAGCTCCAGGGAATCCGTCTTCTCCTTCTGGCACTCACATGTACCCATGTACTCATGGCCTACACATATACAGACCTACAGAAATAAAAATACATCTTAAAAATATAAGATGATGACTGACTGAGAGACACCTGGCATTCCCTCTGGCCTCCATACATACATGCATCACATATACACATGTGTGCTCACACATGAACACACACACACACACATACACACACACACACAGAGAGAGAGAGAGAGAGAGAGAGAGAGAGAGAGAGAGAGAGAAAGAGAGAGAGAGAGAGAGAGAGACTCTAGTAATGAAAATATTAGCAGCCTTGTTTCCCGAATCCTTTTGACATTATATTTATACTGGGTAATTAACATGTTATACAACAGAATTCACTGGAGAAAATGAGAAAGCAGCTTCTCGACTCCAGCACATTAAATTTAACATTTTCCATCTACTTATCACAGAGAGAAATGTTACATACAATCTGCATCATATCAAATTAATGGGTTCTGCAGCATCTCTGAAGAGGTGGGAGTCTGCAGGGAGAGGGGGCGCGTAAGAGTCACAAACACTGGACAGACTCCTCTTGCAAGGGAGAACATTTCCCTGTTCTCAGGTGACGTGATGACTTGTTAAGAGTTTTTATGAGTTTTGATTGCTTGACATGCAGAGCGAATTTTCTCTCCTACCCTAAGCTCACACAGCCATATATGCAAGCCAGAATAAATGCCTAGGGGATCAGAAATATCACTGGGAGGAAATTAAGGCAGATATTAACAAAGCCAAGACTCCCTGAGAAGCTGGATGGCTTCCCCGTACTCTGCCTCAACCCTGACTTCTTAGTCCTTTCCACACCATATCAACCATGTCACGGGGAGGGAGGGGGTCTTTCCATGATCTCCTACACCAACTCTACAGCCCCCGCCCATCTCCACAGTGATGTCCTAGAAAACTCAAGGGAAGCAGAGTTATGGGCCAATAGAGACGAATGAACTTATAGCTGTGAGCAAGGGGCCTCTCTCTGGGTCTCGGCTGTGTATGGGATTGCAGATGAGAAAACAGCCACCCACAGCTCTCATTACTTTGATTGAAGCGCAGTCAGTCCCTGGCATCTGTGACCAGCATACTGGAGCTGTGAAGCCTGAAATACACTTGACTGGTTTCACTGAAGGCACATCAGTGGGAGACTTAAGCATCATTACCTAATTGAAGGACTTAATTGAGCGATTAACTTTAGAATACATCCTGTTTCTCTTGGTTAGCACAGTCCTTCTGTAACCCATGATTTCGACAGGCCCCGGGGCCCTGAGCTTGTTCTGAAAAAAACTGGAGGTTTTGACATGCAAACCTGCAAGTTAAAACATTGTCATCTGCCACCTTTTTCTCCCGGCACGCCCTTCCTTCTAAAAGACTGTGTCTAGGGTTCTCTAAGAGGAACAACACAAATAAAAAAAAAATGGTTTCTCATTTTCAGGACCACATAAAGTATGAGGAAAGACAGGACACTCGGACAAGGGCAGGCAAACGCCATCAGTAGCCAATGCCCAGGCTAAGGTGCTTAGAAGGGTCAACCACCCAGCTACTCTCACAAGTGCCAAGACCTTCTTGTCAGGAGGTACAAAGTACAGGATAGAACCACTTTTGTTCTTTAAGATTTTTTCCTTTTATTTTTACATTACACGTACACGTGTATGTCTCTGTGGGGGTTTGTGTGTGTGAGTACAGGTATCTACGGAAGCCAAGAGAGGACATCAGAGCCCCGGGAGCCAGAGTGACAAGCTGTCATGAGCTGCCTAATATGGGTGTCGGGACCAACCTTCCTGCTCTAGAAGAGCTGTTTTAACAGAGCCATCTCTCTGGCCCTACAAAGCTTTATTTTAAAGGAGGATTTTTTTTCAGTCCCATAATACTCCTAGCTTCATCTCAGGAGATGTCTCATGCTCTACCAAACAATTTTGTTTGTTTAATAATTTAGGTCCTAGTAAGCATTATAGGTACGGTTTCCCTTCAAGCAAGAATAGCTTACTTGTACATAGAATACAGTCTACAGAAAACCTCTGCAAATGTAGTCATCATGATGTGAGCATATGGTGCTTTCCACTCCTTGCACTTCTAGTTTCTCTTTTTAAAAACATAAGGATAACACGATTTCCAGCAAACATCTAATTTATGCAACCAAGGGGCACCACTGAATATAATTTTTTCCCAGTTAGCATTCCAGATCCTGAGGACATTGTCTTCCTCATTAATGAACTCACAAAAGCCATGTGGAAACTGTAGTGTGAACAATTTCCAGTTTCAACTGCCAAGATGTGGAAAGATTGAAAATCATCCCTTATAAAAGAAAAGCACTGAGCAAAGTAAATCAGGCTTTTAATGGTTGCAAACTACCACCCAGATTCCAGAAAAACAGATGCATGTGGAAGGTCTAAACTGGGAACTGTCATCCAGTGCAGAAGCTGGTGGCGACCATAACGGATTCCCAAATGACCATCTGGATGAGTCAGCTGGGGTCTGGGTTTAAACAATTCATATGAAAGCCCTGGGGATGACAGTGTTGGAGGTGAGCCAAAGCCATGCTTTCATGAGCTCTCCTTCCAGGAAAGTTCTCATGACGATGCTGAGAGAGATGTATGTACTCCTTTGGTCTGGCAGGAAGAGAAGAGTAAGCACTGAAGGACCAGCCCAACACGGTCCCTGCCACACAAGCCTGCCCCCTGGAAGGCTTGGCTGGAGCTTCCTAGCAGGTAGCTAGGAAACTCGTCCCATACAGGAATCTCTGCTCTTCCTCGCCTAATAGGGAGACATGCAGATAACTGAGAATAGTGGAGGGAAGCAGTAAGAAACCCGAGTTGAAGTAGGAGAAACAGTGATGAGAGGAAGCCTCCCATAGCGAATGGCAGAAACTAAACCACAGCACCTGCATGGCTGGAGATGAAGAGGAAGAAGAAATAACCCACAGAAAAGCAGAGAACAAGAGACAGAACTGAGCCTAGGAATAAATTATAAAATTTAATAAAAACAAGGAAAATTAAATATCTTTGAAGGCAAAGGTGAGGAGTGGGCAGGGTGTAGCCCACATGGAAGCATGTGTGCGAATCACAGGAGAAAACTTGCCAGAGAAGGGGTAAAGGAGAGGAGGGTACAGTGAATTGCTTACAGGGCTGAGAAGAAAAGCCACCAACCTGGACTTCTGCATCGGGTGAAACTGTCCTCCATACATAAAGGTCCTCATTGCATGAATAAATGCCAAGGGAGATAACCACCACAGACCCAGTGCAGGAGAGATGACGGAAGTTACCACAGGACCCAGTACAGGAGAGGTGACAGCGTTACCACAGGACCTGGTACAGGAAAGATGACAGATGTTACCACAGGGCTCAGTACAGGAGAGATGACGGATATTACCAAAGGACCCGGTACAAGAGAGATGACAGATGTTACCACAGGACGTGGTGAAGGAGCGATGAAGGATGTTACCACAGGACCCGGTACAGGAGAGATGACAGATGTTACCACTAGACCTGGAACAGGAAAGATGATGGATATTACTACAGGACCTAGTACAGGAGAGATGACAGAAGTTACCACAGGACCAGGTAGAGGAGAGATGATGGACGTTACTGAGGCAGAAACTTGGATCTCCATAAGAAAAATATCAGAGCATAATTAAATAAAAGCAAAATAAGACCATTTATTCTTAATACAGAGAGAGAGAGAGACAGAGACACAGAGACAGAGAGAGACAGAGAAGAGAAAGAGACAGAGAGAGACAGAGAGAGAGACCCATAACATTAGTAACAACAGTGAATGGTGTGACTATAGCAAATAGATCAGTAGAATTAGTAAGATTAATACCACAGTGTAACCAAGAATGAAATAGCAGGATTGAGAACATTCTGCTATGCACCTATCCTACCCAAGGAACACCACATAAAGAATGTTTCGATAAAGAAGACAGATGTCAGTTAAAAATTATGTTACATCCTCTAGAACACCCACTACTAAAACTAAAAACTAAGTATGCAATTGTTATGCTAAGACAGGTAACAAAATAGAAGCATGTAATATTAAAATGCTAAGTTAAAAATAAGAAGGCAGAAAAGCCAGGTATCGAGGTTCACATCTATAATCCCAATGCTTGGAGGGCAGAGACAGCCAGCACCTTAGGGCACAGTGGCCAGCCAATCAAGTTGAAATGGTGAGCTCTAGGCTCAGTAAGAGATGCTGACTCGATACATAAGGTGGAAAATAGCAAAGGTAGATGCCTGGTGTAAATCCATGGCCTCCACACACTCATGCACAGGCAAGTGCTCTCACATATTTATACAACAGGCACAAATGAGATGACAGAAAATTATATGGAATAGGTTTTTTTTTAAACAGAAAATATATAAAGTTAAACTATAGTCAATATTAATTCAACCATACCAATAATTGCAATGGTAGAAATAATCTAAACATACAAATAAACAGAGAAAGGTGGTAAGGGTAAATATAAAAACAGGGCCAACTAAATGTTGTCTGCAAGAAGCCTATCTCAAGTACCGCACCTCAGACTAAAGAAGAAAAATGCCAGTGCTCACCAGAGAGCAGGGAAAGCTACCATCCTCCAAAAAAAACAGAGACTTCAAAACAGGAGGGTCATCAGGGACAAAGAAGAGCTTTACTCAATGGCAAAGGGTTAATTCTGCAGAGAAACACTAACAGTCCCCTACGCACATGCCCCAATAACATGGCATCAAGGAATACCACGCAGGAAAACTGATCGATCAAAGAGGTGAATGGAAAAAATGCACTCTTAAGGTTAGAGACAATGAGAGTCCATCAATAACTTATAGGTCAAGCAGACAGAATATCAATAAGAATGGGCCTTACAATCAATAACCTGATAGAATGGCTGTTTATGAAATCATTTGTCTAATAGCAATGCTTTCGCTCATTTATCTTGTGGTCACATGAAGATTCACCAAGATGAACCACACGCTGGTCAGTAAAACAGCTCAACAAACTGTACAGGACTGTTCAAGTCCACAGTGGGATAAACAGAAGCACAGCTGGAAAGCCTCACATGTTAGTAAATTAAACAATATACTTGCAAATAATCTCTGGACAAAACAAGCTTCAAGAGAAATTAAAGTGTTATTTGAAGCAAGTGAAAATGAAAATTACTAAAATTTTAGGGATGTATTGTAAACAGGACTTGGGGAAATGTATAGCACCAAATGCATATATTAACAAAGAAGAAACTAAAATAGACAATCTCAGCTTCCACCCTAAGAAATTAAAAAAAAAAAACCTGCTAATTCTATGTTTTAGAATCTTCATGCTTTTTAAAAACAGCGTGTACTAATTTTAGTACCAGCAAGACCATACCTTTCTCAGTGCCCTCACCACTTGTTATCAGCGTCTCTGGCAGCACCACATCTAACAGGTCTGACTCCATACGCTGTGGGTTCCCTTGTGTTCTTTGACTGGAGATGTGCGGGTTTTTATATGAAATGAGTATATTTAAGAGATAGCTACATTCCTTGATCACTAGAGCCCTAACCACCACAGCCAAGATATGGAATCAACCCCGATGTTCATCAGTTCAAGAGCCTCTTTCTAAATTGTGGTATATGTACACAACAGCATACAGTCCAGTCCTTAAGAAGATTCCTTCTAACAAGGATGAGGCTAGAGGACAGTAGGGGAAGTGAAGAAACTCAGGTACCAAAAGACAACACCAAACTGCTTTCCATAGAGGAAGGCCAACCACGAGCTGAGAGATACAAAGCTACAGTTAACATAAGAGACTTAGTGCCCTGTTGTACAGCAAGATGACGACAGTTCTCACTGATGTGGTATAGACTTAAAATTAGTGAAAAGAAAAGGTGTTTAAATATTCTAGCTGCAAAGACGTTACAAATAACGGTACTGTGAATATGTTGATTACTCTCAGTCTGCAGGGAAGTCATGCATCAAAATATAAATATCACTTTGTACTCCATAAATATGTATAATGTTGATCAACTTAGAAGTAAGGTAAAACTTTAAAAATAAAATTTTAAAGATTAAATTAAGCCTAAGCTAAACAGACCAAAAAAATTGGCAGAACTCTTCTGTTTTCAGGAAGATGGAACTAATACACTGTCCCTCAAAGTCTAAATCTGGGGCATTGTATGTAAAGCAAAGGCAGGAATCCTGAAAAGGAGGCATGTGCCAGGCCATCTGAGAGCATGAGACCTGATGGGTGATGTGGAGTCAAGACCCTGGATTTACCTTTGACCTCACATGTTGCAGAATGAAGGTTGAAGAAGGTAGCAAGCCAAACTGCAAAGGGCACTCTTTCTGGTCAAGGCAGCACACAGAGGAGGCTAGGCCAGAAGGCCTTCATCCTTTTATACCCACCACAGAAAAACCACACCCACAGCCACACCATGCTACAATACCCGACACAGAGCTCATTCCTCTTTCCCTGAAAAACCATGACAAGACACCGCAACATTCCCACTGGGGTGAGAGCAGAGAACATCAATTGGTTTCCAGAATTTTCCATACCACTCTCCATAAGTGAGTGTTCCACTTCATCATGGTAAGTGGAGACAGAGAATCAGGGCTCCCACCACACCACACCTGACAGCAGGACAGAGACCTTCCTTTCTTGCTGGCATGGTGTCCAGGAGACCTACTAGATAACCCTCTGTGGTAACCAGGTCATCCCATGGTGGTGGCCCTAAAATGACATCAAGATGTCTCATGCACTGCACCACCCCACACTTTACCTGAAGCGGACAGCTTAGATGATACGCAGGAATTCAGAACACAACACCAAAGTGACTGTTTTAGCTGACAGTTGCAATGAATCACTGGGAAGGACCACCCTCACTTCAGACTATAAAAAGAAGGTGAGCAAGAGCAGCCAGCTCTGACAGACCTCGGCATGAGAGGTCAAAGATCTTTAAGCTCCAAGATTCAAAAAGGCTTCACATAACAACCGCAAGCATGGGTGAAACAAATAAAACCATACAAAACAGATATCTAATGTACTAATTACACTTGGTTTGCTCAATGTCAGCAGACAATTAGAAGATGCAAGTGTGGATGAAGTAGAAGTTTAAGAACTAAAAAGTTCATAGGTGGACCCATCAAGGTCATAAGAAACAAAGAAAGTAGTGAGCCAGAAAACTGAACAAGGGAAACTCAGCAGCCTAACGGAAAACCCAAACTGAACTAGCTGAGCCTTGGGATCATCCGTAGCCTCAGCAGCTAGTTCACATTAATGCCACTGGCATCCTGGAAAGAGGGAGAAAGGGACAAGACTGGGAAAAAAGTACTTAAAGAAATAGTGGCTGGAATTACTCATGCAAAGCTGCAGCTTTGGGGAACCAAATAAACTACAGGAGAGCCAACCAATAGGGTAAACTCTTGGAAACCAAATACAGCAGGATCCAGGAATCCTGAAAAACCACACAACACCTAACAACAGACTGCATGTCTGCAGAAATCACCAAAATCGACTATAGCCTGGGACACAGGATAAACTTCAGCAAAGTTCAAACAGTCCAAACAGAATGTGTTCTTAACCATAATGGGACAAGCTAAAAAAAAAAAATGATAGGAAGATGACAGGAGAGTGCCCCAGATACTTCAAAACTGTATTATGTACCTCCAAATAATCTCTGGGTAAAAATAAAGTCTCACAAAACAAAAATTGTTCTAACTTTAAAAAAAAATGGTAGTTTAACAAGTCAGGAGCTGAGGAACATATCTGAGACAACGTTGAAAGGAAAAGTTTTATGGGACTAAATGTTGTAAAATGAGGGCACATTTTTAATGGGTCCCATCGTTTTCTGCATAGAGAACTGAACAAAGAAGCTCTGCTGGGGATGCAGCTTAGAGGCCATGAGCTGGACCAGCACCATGAGGTCCTGGTTCAACCCTGGCAGCAGCAAAAATAAAGAACAAGGAAAAGAACTAATAGCAACAGGAGAAAGCAACACAATATAAAACAGGAAGGTGGGGAACTAAGCGAAGGGTTGACAAGGCTCATCCTCTCATTTGCCAGCTGCATGCAAGTGCCAAGCCACACAGGCACACTGTCTCTGACAAAGCTAAACACAGCCTTCCACCAAACCCATCAGTGGGTCTGCCGGGTACCCATCCGGTGATGAGACAACATACATCCAGCCCCAAACCTGCACAAGGCTCTTCCCAGTCAGTGTTAGTTCACACTCACCAAGGACTAAGAACCATCAGGAGACCCTTCCGCAGGCAAACCAGCAATGGCGCAGCCACACTGTGGAAGCTATTTACTGATCAAAACACAGGAGACACTGAGCAAGGAAGAATTAAGAATGAACGTTGTTGCATGCCACTAAAGAATAAATCCAGTCAAGAAGGCTTTAAACTGTAGGAGTCTATTTACATGGTGTCTGGAAAGGACCAAACTATGAGCAATGCAGGTCTCTGATTCTCCAAGATTTGAGGCGGTCCTGAGAGAGGCAAGACCCTGAGTTCAGATCCTTAGAATACATGTAAATCCAGACACAGCATACAAACTGTAGCCCTTACATCCAGTCGTGGTTTGAATAGGAATGCCCCCCATAAGCTCATATATTTATTTGTTTGTTTATCTTTCCGATTTTGAATTCTGAGGAGCAGCAGAATTTCCTGTGTTTCCATTTTTTAAAAATTCAATTCATGGACATTGAAATTATTATTAGCCAAATCTCTGCTTAAAGCTTTTTTGTCATATTCTTTTTTTTTTAATTTAAATTTATTTTTTAATGTATTCACTTTACATCCCAATTGTAGTTTCCTCCCTCATCTCCACCCAGTCCCGTCATCCTTCCCTTTCCCCCCTATGCCCCTCCCTTAGTCCTCAGAGACAAGAAGCTCACCTCCCCTACTAACTGACCCCAGCCTATCAAGTTTGATCAGGACTGCCTGCATCCTCTTCCTCTGTGGCCCAGTAAGGTACTCGATCAGGTAAAAGTGATCAAAGAGCAGGCAACACAGTCCATGGCAGAGACAGCCACTGCTCCCCTTACTACATCTGATCAGGGGGTGTAGGTCCTCTCCATGCATGGCACTTGGTCGGTGCCTCAGGCTCTGGAAGCCTCCCTGAGTCCCAGATTTGTTGGCTCCGTTGGTCTTCTTGTGGAGCTCCTGTCCTCTCCGGGTCCGTCTCCCCCCTCCCATTATTCTCTAAGATTCCCTGTGCTCTGCCCAAATGTAGCTGTGAGGCTCAGATTCTGCTTCAGTCCCCTGCTGAGAGGAGTCTTTCAGAGGACATCCATGGCAGGCTCCTGTCCTGTTCCCTCTACTCAACCACTTCTAGCATCTTCAGATTTAATGCAATTCCCATGAAAATACCAACACAATTCTCTACAGACCCTGAAAAAACAATACTTAACTTCACATGGGAAAAAAAAACAGAATAGCTAAGACAACTATGTACTGTAAAAGATCTTCTAGAGGAATTTCCATCCCTGATCACAAATTGTACCATAGAGCAACAGTAATAAAACTGCATGGTACTGGCAGAGAAATAGACTGGTGAATCAATGGAATAAAACTGAAGGCCCAGAAATAAACCTACACATCTACAGGCACTTGATTTTTTACAAAGAAGTGAAAGCAATACAATGAGAAAAGATAGCATCTTCAATAAATGGTGCTGGTCTAACTGGATGTCTACATGTAGAAAATGCAACTAGATCCATATTTATCACCCTGCACAAAACTCAAGTCCAAGTGGATCAAGGACTTTAACATAAAACCAGTAACACTAAATCTATTAGAAGGGAAAGTGGGGAAGAGCCTTGAACTCATTGGCACAGGAGACAACTGCCTAGAGCTCAGGCTCTAAGATCAACAATTAATAAGTGGGACCTCATGAAACTGAAAAGCTTCTGTAAGGCAAAGGATACTGTCAATGGAAGGAACAACAGTCTACAGATTGAGAAAGGATCTTCACCAACCCTACATCTGGCAAAGGGCTAATATCCAATATATATAAAGAACTCAAGAAATTAAAAAGCAACAAATCAAATGATCCAATCAAAAAATGGGTACAGAGCTAGACAGAGAATTCTCAACAGAAGAATATCAAATGGCTGAGAAGCACTTAAAGAAATGTTCAATGTCCTTAGTCATCAGGGAAATGCAAATCAAAACAACTCTGAGATTCCATCTTACACATGTCATAATGGCTAAGATCAAAACCTCAAGTGACAGCACATGCAGGTGAGGATGTGGAGAAAAGGGAACACCCCTCCATTGCTAGTGGGAGTGCAACATTTTACAACCACTTTGAAAATCAATCTGGCACTTTCTCAGAAAATTGCGAACAACTCTATTTCAAGATTCAGCTATACCACTCATGGACATATACCCAAAAGATGCTCTACCATACAGCAAAGACATTTGCTCAGTTACATGCATAGCAGTTTTATTAGTAATACCCAGAAACAGGAAACAACCTAGATGTCCCTCAACCAAAGAACGGATAAAGAAACTGTGGTCCATTTTACACAATGGAATATTATTGAGCTCTTAAAAACGAGGACACCATGAAATTTTCAGGCAAATGGATGGAACTAGAAAAGATCATCCTGAGTGAGGTAACTGAGACCCAGAAGGACACATGTGGTATATACTCACTTATAAGTGGATATAATACAGGATAACCTGTCCATTGGCTAGATCTGGGTAGGGGTTTAAATTTTACCGCCTGTATTGTCCTTGGCTAGTGCCTTAGTTTGAGCGGGACCCCTTAGCCCAAATCTGCCTTGAGTGGAGAGTGGGATATGACTTTCTCACGTACTCTGGTGCCTCACATTTGACTATGTCCCCTGGAGGGGGAGACCTAGTGGCACTCAGAGGAAGGACAGCAGGTCACCAAGAAGAGACTTGATACTCTATGAGCATATACAGGGGGAGGTAATCCCTCTCAGGAACAGTCATAGGGGAGGGGAATAAGGGGAAAATGGGAGGGAGGGGAGAATGGGAGGATACAAGGGATGGGATAACCATTAAGATGTAACAAGAATAAATTAATAAAATTTAAAAAATTAAAATAAAAAAATAAATTTACTGACAAAAAAAAATACAGGATAACCACACCACAATAAACAGACCTAAAGAAGCTAAGTAACAAGGAGGACCCTAGGGAGGATGCTTAATTCTTATTTAGAAGAGCAAATAGAATAGGCTCACATATTTAAATGTTAGGCGATGTGGCCTTGTTGGAGGAAGTGTGTCACTGGAGGTGAGTTTTGGGGCTTCAAAAGCTCAAGCCAGCTCTGGTGAGTCGCTCTCTGTTGCCTGTAGATCTGGATGTAGAACTGTCAACTTCCCCGGCATCCTGTCTGTATACATGCTGCCATGCCCCCTGCCATGACTACAAATAGAATGGACATCTGAAATTGAATGCTATCTTTTATAAGAGGTGACATGGTCATGGTGTCTCCTCACAGAAATAATACACTAGGACATCTCTGGTGGTGGGAGAAAAAGACAGGAGAATTCCCAGAAGCTCATTGGCCAGCTAGCCTGGTGTACACAGTGTAAACACAACACACCCCAAAGGTGGGAGGTAGGTAGGAAATACCAGAGGTTGTCTTCTGGGCTCTATGCACACGCTGTGGCATATATATAGCTGCACTCACATCCACATGCACATGCATACACATGTCAGCATCATGCATGTAGTATCACATATGATATTTGTCTTCAAAAGGATCTAACTACATTACAGAGGTGTAAATTTACCTCACTGGAGAGTTTGAAGTAAAGTACGGATTGGAGGAATGTCTATTAGCCCAAAGGCAGAGGGCAGTCAGCACAGGAGCTCTGTGTCTGGGCTCCTGGCCCTGAGCCATCCTGAGGATGTGGCCAAATGGTTCTTTCTCCCATGAGGAGATTCTGCAGCACAGCCTTGACTTCCACATTTATCCACAGGAGCAAACATCATCATTCTGTTCATTTGCATATAAAGTGGACATCAACTATAAAGACAAACCATCCAGGGGAATTTGCCTGTCACTGAGGCTCTCGTTAAACCATCTTAGCACTCTGCTCGCCCTGCTCAGATGAGAAATCTGTCTTTAAATCAGCAATAATGGATCCTGCTTCACTTTTGTCTTCTGTAGAAAAGTCTGAGTGTGGGTCGAATGCACATGGTCATATATGGACATCTGTGTTTGCACGTGTGTGGAGGACAGAGGACATCAGCTGGTTTTTCCCAGGCACCCCTCCACCTTGTGACTTTGTAGCGGAGTCTCTCTCACTGGCTTTAAACTGCTGTTCAGGCACTCTTGAACTTGTGATTTTTCTTGCCTCAGACTCTCAACAAAGTTGCTGAAATTAGGAGTGTGCCCCATCAAACCATGCTACCTCTAACCGGTTTGTTTTCTTGTTTGGTTGGTTTTTTTGGTGGGGTTCAAGATAGGGTTGCTCTGTGTAGCCGTGGCTGTCCTGGACTCACTTTGTAGACCAGGCTGGCCTTGAACTCACAGAGATCTACCTGCCTCTGTCTCCTTGAGGGCTGGATTATAAGTGTGCACCACCATGCCTCTAACTTCATAATCAAAGCAGGACGCCTACATGAAAGTATGGGTAGAAGTGTAGAGAGTGGAAGCCCGGGAGCCTTGTCACTTACAAACCTGCATTCATGTGACTCAAGCTTCAGCTTGTCCCCACCTTTTCCTCCAGCACTTTGTCCCCCTTTCTATCACTACTCACCATAGCATGTCACAAATCCAGAAACTAAGCTAAATGAGACAAGGGTGAAAAACAAAATTGCATGTTTGTTTGTTTGTAGATGGAAACAAATAGAAGAAATGAAAATGAGCCTCAAGGCAGGCGGAGATGAAAAGAGCTTCACCACCAGGAGGCTTGCCTTCCCTATAAGCAGAGCATTTGTCGCATCTGCTGTCTTCCTGACAGGACTGTCATGTTGCAATTTGCAATATACCACTTGTCATGAACTCTTGCTCCTGACCCAGGACCTGTGCGTCCAGCTCACCTATGAATGACACCCACCAAATCTCTGAGAGCATCACTTCTTGTTTCACCTACTCTGATGAATGCCAGGAATGAGTGGGAAATCCCAGGCTCAAGCTGAAGGACAGTGCTGAGCACACTGCCTGGAATAGAACATGCCAATCCTGCCAGTAGTGGGGAGTCTCTCAAGGTAAGTGCAGCTCCACCCACATGAATAGAGCTGAAGAGGCTCCTACAGGCCACTTGAGTGTTGAACATGAGCCAGCTGCTACACAGGTCTTACAGAACAAACTGTGTCACGTGAGCTCTATGCTACACTGAGGGCCTCATTTAGAACTCAGATGCTCCTGTTATAGCTGTGTACCAGAACCCTGTTTGAAGAACTTGGAAACTGATCTGCTATAAGCATTTTGTCTGCAGGACAAAATGTCTGTGGGTTGTTACCCCATGTCACCACTGAGTGGATACACTGTAATTCTGAGCACAAACCCTAAGTTATGTTTCTTTGCTATTTTGTCACAGAGCAGAAATACATTGTATGTGTGCTCACATGCATGTCCATTTGTCTGTATATGTTCCCTGCCACCACTGAACAGCCTCAAGTCATCATTCCTCAGAAGCCATTCGCCATGTTTATAGAGTCTGTGTCTCTCACTGGCCTGGCTGGCCCACCAGGGAGCCCTGGGGATCTGTCATCTGTCTCCTCTAGGGTCATAGCATGCACCACCGTGATGAACTCTCCACGTGAGTTACTGAACTCAATCTCACAGCCTCGAGCTTACAAACCAAGCACTTTACTGAGCCTCCTTCCCGGGCCCAAGCAGAAATACTTTTTACAGTAATATGTCTACTGTGTGCAAGTTCTGAGAACCCTCCCATATAGGCCGAGTCGGCTGTGGAAGCAGTGTGAATGGCAGTCAGGACCTTGGATTTTCCTACGTTTTCACTCCTTTTAAAGTTCGCAGGCTGTAAGTGGCATTCACAGGGACAATGGCAATTTGTCGACACGGCTTCAGTTACGTTGCTTCTGTGTAAACCGGAAGCCTGCCTCTCTTCCCAGGACAGTCAATGCATGGAAAGGTCTTTTAAACTCAGATTATGCCATGCCTCATCCCTAAGTGTTACCGGAAGAATTATGTTCCCATGCCCAAATTATTCATACCTTAAAGTTCTAATCCCAAGATGCACGTCAACTCGTGCCTGTATTCAAAGACAAGGTCTTTAAGCAGTGATGGTGTTGCTGTGAGCCGTAATTTAATCTGGCCCACACATGTCTTTACAAGGAGAGGAAGCACAGGGCTAAGGGTGTCACTTGAAAACAGAACACTTGCACAGGAGACAGGAGGTGCCAGGCTTGAGTCTTAATATAAAATTTTTAAATGGAAATATAACTGTTCCAGGCAGAAGGCTTTTCCCAGGGGCAACCAAATACAAAGTGACGATGCCAGATGCCTTTCCCCTAAATACGGAAATGAGGTACAAGCTGTGGAATAAGTGAACAAAGAGGCAGCTCTAGTGAGTCTGTGAAACCTGCCAGCACTTGGGGCAGAGAGAGGAAGACCCTATAAAGAGACAGGAGGAAAAATGGTCTACCAGCCATGGAAGGAAACTTCAGAGGAAAAAAATACCTGTCCTTGCTCTCAGACTCTGGCCTTCCTCAGTCACACAAACTCACAGGCATACACATATGCACACATGTATACTGATATAGAAGCCAGCCAGCCTGTGGTGTTCTCTCTGGCAGCCCCCACAGACTTAGAACTGGGGTCTTAGCACTATCTGCTCATACAATGACCCTAACAGTCAATAAGCCCGATCTTTTTCTCCTAAAACAATTTCAACAATAAATTTCAGTTCCAGGTGCCTCCAAAACTCACCCCTAAGTTCAATTCCAAGAACCTAGTGCTTGCTTTCCAGCTAATTAGTGTCTCCCTGTGCCACTTAGCAAACTTGTCTAAAATCACTTTGGGGTGTTTTCCCACATTCCACACTTTGCTGTTTTCCTAATGGGTATTTTCCTATGGGCTTGCAAATTTCGTTAACTGGTTTTATTTGTGGCTTTTGGTGTTTGGTTTCCAGGCCCAGATTTATCAACACATATGTGTTAAGGACAGCTGTTCCAAAGTCTGCTGTGAGGGCAAGCCTTTCTTCTCCAGAGTGAAAATGGCCCCTGGACACCAACCTGAGACACCTGAGGAAACCAGCCTACTAGCAGAGCCTGCCACGCCCTCCTACAGCTGCTTCAGACAGACCACGCTGCCTGCCCCTCCACACCCAGCGTTCCTGCTCAAGGTCATGCACTTCCTCCCACCTCAACCATGGGCCATCTCAGGTTCAACAGAAAAAAACAAGGCTGCCATTCATCCGACTTCACACAGCTTGAGAGTCTCAGTAGCCTGCGGACCCAGGAAAGGCAGCTCCCTTTACTTTGCCACCAACAGGAAGGCCTGATGGCTAAAGAGCTAATGAATTCTCATATGACTGAAGAGGAACTCTGCCCTTCTGTCTAAAATCAAACACAGCCTTTCTCTTCCTATAGCTTCTCTCCTTCCTTCACAAAACAGCAGAGAGGGCTGAGCACACAGGCCTTGCTCCTGTGACTCGCTCAGAATATAGGAAGCTTGGCAGGTGTAACATGGTAAAAATGATCTTTGAGGCCCCTTCTCTTCCTGAGAATCATGCATTTTGTCAGGGGTTGGGGAAGAGAACCCTCCCAGCTGAGATCTGCGAGAGAAAGCCAATGCTCTCTCTCTCTCTTTCCAAGACACTTGAAATAGTTAAGATGCCAATTTCTTCCAGCTCCTGGGAGCCAATCATGACAGAGAAAGGTTACTTTTGAGACCTCCCCCCCCAAAGGATCTTGATATTGGTAAGATAATGATTCCTCAGAAGTAACTTTTGAGAAAATCCACAGGTACGCTTCGAGCGGACGTCAACTATGAGTGTGTTGATCCACCTAGAGATGGAATATTCCATTCAGACTCTGTGGCAAAGGCTGGCAGCCATGAGGAGCATCTCTGTGCCATGGAGGAGTGAGGCGCTACAGCCCATGGCTGCAGGGTCATACCTGCCTCTGCTTTCATCAGGCACAGCCTCTGCCATGCTCTGCTGTCAGAGAAGGCTCCAGATTTCTGTTTCCTCCCTGTGAGGATGTTGCTGGTGTGTGTTGGCATGATGCCCGGCACAGATTTTAATAAACTAAAACATGGTGTTTGTTTGGCTGTTTTAGGAAACTCAGGCAGGGATTCCTCCTGCGTTATTTTACCCAGTATAATGTCTTCTCAGTTTATCCATGCTATAGCTAATGGTAAAATCTTTTGTTGTTGTTGTTGTTGTTGTTGTTGTTGTTGTTGTTGTTGATTTTGTCTTGTTTAATTTTTGTGACAGGGTCTTGTGTAGCCCAGACTAAATTGGACTTGTCCCATATCTGAGGTCAGCCTTGACCTGCCACCTCCTGAGTGTTGGGATGAGCAGTGTCCACCACCATGCCCAGACAGTTTTTTTACTTTTAAAGACTAATATTCCAGTGTGTAAACATACTGTATTTCCCAAGGCCTTTAAAATCATCAAATTCATAAGGCAGAGAACAGAGTGATGATGAAAGATGCTGAGCAGGGACACGATGGGGTGTTGATGTTTGATGGGTGCAAGTTCCAGGAATGCTGGGCGATTGGTTCTGGGGAGCTGCTTCGTAAAATGCATATATTGGCAAGATGTTATGTGCACTTACGAATGGCTGAAAGGAAAGATTTTGATGAGGTATTCTCAACACACATCTGTGTATACACAGACATACACACATATACAAGTAGACATGCACACCTGTATACATACTAACATATACATCATACATATACACAACACACACACATAGCGATATGGACACACACATGTCCACACACACGTGTGCATGTGCACACACTGTACCCCACAACCAGCACCAAAGAACTTGAGGACATTTCTGAGGTGATAGCCATGTTTGGTGCCTATGTACCTAGGAGAGTTGTGCTCTGTCCAGATACGTCAACATGCATGTTAGCTATGTGCACTTTTATGTAGCAGTGATTCCTCAGGAAAGCTTCAGGGGTGAGCAATAGCACCATCAGAACACACATGTGAAGAAGTTCGCAGTCAGATATAAGGCACAGACCACTCTTCTTTTTGGTGCTGGCAGGATCCTAAGTAGAGCTGCCTAAAGCATGCTACACTCTTCCTATCCAGGAAATGAAGGGCTCAGCCAAGGACTCTGACAGTCTCTCACACTTAACTTGTCAATAGAAGCAAAGCCAATGACTGCACTAGAGTGTTCCAAAAGCCCTAAAGTGGCATGTCTAAAAGACTGCAGGAGGCTCATCAGCCCACGCACCTTCCAGTGTGTTAGAAATTTGAACCACAAGCTGAGAATAAGATGCAGAGGACACAGAAAGGACATTAAGCACAATGTAGCTTCTTCATTTTCCCGGCCTTCTGCAGAAAGTCCATGAATAAAGAGAGCAACTCGGTCACCTAATTGAGACCCAAATGCCTTTGTCATCAATCACAGGCTGGCGACAGGACAGGCTGCGTGGAGTCTGATGGATTAAATCTTCCTGGGAACAATTTCTGCTTTTTGGAGAAAGAGAAAATTCCATCTGCTTTCATCCCTCATGCTCAATTAGAGCCCATACCTCCTTTAAGCACACCAGACGCCTGCTTCTCCTGACGTGAGGGGCAGAGCAAGGGGGACTCAAGTGACCCCCTCAGGCTTTCTAGAGGGAAACAAGGAGAAGGTGCAGACTGGTCTCCTTCAGCGTGTCTCAGGTGCTGACTGAGGAACTGCTCCTGGTCCTCAGCTGCCTCCTCCTCCCAGCATTGGGATCAGAATGGAGAAATATGTGTTAGAAATGGGCCCAAGGGGGTTGGAGAGATGGCTCAGAGGTCTGTTCTTCCAAAGGTCCTGAGTTCAGTTCCTAACAACCACATAGATGGTGGCTCACAACCATCTATGATGAGATCTGGTGTCCTCTTCTGGTGGGCAAGTGTACATGCAGGCAGAACACTGTATAGATAATAAATAAATAAATCTTTTTTTAAAAAAAGAAAGAAATGGGCCCAAGGTCTCAAGAAAATACCACGTGATTCAAAGTGTCTCAGCAAACAAATAAAGGAAAAAAGGTAACTTCTGCAGAAGAGTGCATAGGTGAAAACCAAGTAACGACCATGGACTCCTGGCCACGGTCTGGCTAGATTTTTGTTCCTAATGCGAAGGCATCCATTGCCTCACTGACTAGGTGGAGCTCAGCCCTGCCATGGTCACACAATCAGCTGATTTACCCAACCAAGGCAGTTGATAGCAAAGCGCAGAACTTTTTAGGTCAACATGCAGCCTTGACTGCACTCTGATCCCAGTGCCAACTGGCGCGGGGCCTTTTGCCAGATGGCATCTTTACAGACCTCATTAAAGATGGGGGCACTCTTTGCCTCCTTAACCCCCTGACAGAGGAGGCAGGACACTTCATGAACATTCTCCCATTGTTAGATCCTGGACTGTGTGGAGACCTCATGAGCTGCAGCAATCATCAGTTATTTTTCACCTGAAGTTCTGATCTTAAAAACAAGGACATATTTATCTTGTTTTCTAAGGCCATCAAAACTCCTTCAAGAAATAAGGTCCACACAGTGAAGGCCCAACCAGGCATTGGCTAGCACCCAGGAGGAGCGAGCTCTCTGTGCTTGGGTTCAAGGTGCCATTGTTTTACTCTGTTTTCCCATCCCCCAGCGAGGCCTCTGTGCAGGCAGGAGGACACTTTTCTTACAGTCACACAGCATGAGGGGCAACTTGGTGTCCACGACACGGAAGCTGGGCTCCCGCCCACTCTAACTCTTAACCATGTCGACCCACCTCTTGTCTTCTTGAAAGAAGGCCTGAGCACAGGCTACATTTGTTTGTTTGTCTATCTGTTTGCGCATGTGCCTGGGGTTCTTGCTTCTAAGTCGCTCTGCCATCACTGAAAGGGGAGAAGCACACAGCTGCTCTGAGGGAAAGACGTGGAGGAAACTCACGTGCTTGCCTCTGAGTGAAAGCCAGGCAAAGCTGTCCACTCTGTGGTTCTGAGGCAAGACGGAGCTGTGGAGTGAGTCAGTGAGAGGTCAGCAGTAGGCAGGGCTTGGAAGAGACAGCACACAGGAGACATCAGAACAGGGGAACGATCTTGCACGCTATGTAGAAGCTGTCAGGCAGACACACAAATGTCATTTTACATTCGCTCAAACCCTTTAGGATGTGACACCACAAGGAGGTCCTGTGTGACCTGGACAGAGAAGAGTGACAAGCAGATTTGGGGTTCTCAGTTGAAGTACATGACCTACTCCAGCAAGAATAGGGGCACTGGAAGAATCATGGGGGGGGGGCAGAAGTTAATGAAAATCCTGTACTGTCTGCTCAACTTTTCTATAAATCTACAGACTTTCTTTAAAAAATAAAATCATTAGGCAACTACACATTAACACCATGCCACTTAATTCTTGTCTCTATACCACAGGACAAAGTATTGACCAGTGAAATGTAGATTGATGCTAGTCTTAATTGGGACACTTGATAAAACCTCCATGTTGTACTTGAGTATAATCCCTTCTTAAGGACATCATCACATGGAGAATCTGGGCCTGCGAGGGGACTCGGTGGGTAAAGGTGCTTGTCACCAAGCCTGACAACCTGAGTCTGATCCCCGGGACCCACCCAAGGGAAGGCCAGAACAGACTCCTGCAAGTTGCCCTCTGACCTCCACCTACCAGCGGCGGCACATGCATTCACATACAACATTTCAAATAATATTTATTGTTTTCTCACTGAAATCTGTTCCCTTAAAACAATGCCATCGATTTAATGCCAGTTGAAAAGTATATTGCATGGTGTGTATAAAAGTGACAAAAGAAATACGTTCCCTAGGGGCATTCTCTAGGTATGTGTGAGCCTGTCACCGTGGGCTAAGGCTGGTCTGCCTGCCAATGAGAGCTCATGAACATGAAAAAGATGTGTTCCAAACACACTCACAGAACATTTGCCCTGAAGCCTCTGAGCAACTGCTAAGTGAAAATAGCGGAGGTTTTACTCTGGGGGTGCTTAATGACAAGCCCATTCGGGGCCAGCATAGCAGAGGCAGTCATTACAAAGACAGCCACTCCAGCGGTTATGTGGGTTTCTTGAGTTGTTTCCTGTTAAACCAGAAGTTCTCAAACAACTTCAAGCTGCAAGTCCAACCGCAATTAAACCTACTGAAGAGCAAAAGAGAGTAAACTGTCAAGGTCCTCTGTGTGGCTCATAAAAATCTCACCACAACAAGCCAGGAAATATTCAATTATTCCTAGGACACCATAAACATTTTATGGTGGCGGCTCCTGTTATTTCTCTGAAGTCTCTGAGGTGGGATGTTTGGTCTGCGGCAACCCCCATTCCCAGATATACACCTATCATATCCTACACCCCAGCCCCATGATCCCCTCAATCCCCCCCCACAGATACACACACGCACGCACACACATACACACACTCTTGATCATTTTTAAGGACTTGAAAGATGAATTAACTTTTCAGTCTTCACCTTCTCCCTTCATGGTAGTGCTCACAGGGGAAGATGAGCTCTCAGAAAAGGCGTCCTCAGCCATTTGGGGGTCCCTCAGAGCTGTTCCATGATAGAGGAATTCCCGCCTGCTGGACACAGACCAAGTGGTGCCCAGTGAACCCAAAATACTTCCACTAGGGAAATGCCCAGCTTGTTCCAAGACAAAAGCCATTCTCACTGCCCCTCTGCTTGCCACATTGCTGTCCTTCCAGCTAGTCCCAAAGCCTGGGACTCAGTTTACCTTTGACTCATGAGAGTGTGCACCAGTGAAGTTCAAACACAGACAACTCTATTTTGTTCTGAACTGGCCTGACCGTGAGCCTCCAAGTCGTGAGTTTCTAGTTCATTCTCATCCAAATAAAAACACCTAGTGGCTACAGGCTGTTTAATGTCTGCCACCTCACAAAATAACTATCATGCGTCATCTTCAGAATCTACAAAAAAGAGAGCAATGAGTCACAGAGAGTCAAGACTCATTCCCAAGGTCAGAGTGCCAGCACCTTAACAAGATGGCAGCCAAGCCAGGATTCACAGAGCAGAGGACACAGAGCTGACCACCGCCTGCCCTGTTGCTAGGTCGCTCCTCTGCAGCATCTCAGTGATGCTCCCAGGTCCTCTTTGCATATCCATTTCCCACTTTCAGTTCCTCCCCCAATGGTCCTAACGTCTCTCGATCTCTAAGGTTTCCCCTTCCTTGAGACGCTTGTTGTGGGGAAGGGTGTCTTTGCCTTGGGTTTTACCCGTTCACTCTGACACTCATGGGACCTGATGCCAGCTCCCATCTGGTATGTTTCCGAACATTGTCACTCTTGGATCTCTTCCAGATAGTGTTGTCACTAACAGTTACTTGTCCCTGGGTGATCTGTGTGACTTTCTTAAATGGACTCTATCCAAAATCTAGACAAGGAATTGGGTTGAATTAGAAACCACCCTAAAAGCAGAAGGCTTTGCTCTTACTCTTTCAAAAAGCACACTCAGTTTTTTCTAAATGCCTAGACAGAGCCACAGATACCCCCAATCCCCAGCATTAGACTGGCTTTGCCTTTCTCAGTAGCTTGATGTCTTGGCTTAGTCAGAATTGACACACAAATCAATAGAGAGAGAACAGAGGCATAACTTTTGAAATAATTATTGTTTTTCTTTGATTTAGTTTACTTTTTTATTTGTCATTTGTGGGCACATATGTGTGTACATATACTGATGATAAGGGGAGTGCATGCCATGCCTTAGGTGTTGGGTCAGGAGACAACTGTGTACAGTCAGTTTTCTCTTCCCACTGTTGCTGAGTTCTAGGAAAAGCGTCATTTATCACTACGCCATCTTGCTGGCCTTGCTTTGCATTGTTCTGAGTCAAACTATGACTATGCGTCTCAGGCTGGTCTTGGATTCACAATCCTCTTGCCTCTGCCCTATGAGTACTGGTATTATAGGCATGTGCCATAGAGCCCAACTTATTTTTCCATTTTTAAATTTAGCTAATTCACCTAGTTCAATCTCCCTACCCTTTTCTTGATCCATTGGTGCTAGTGGTCACAGATCCAGCTTGCCCAATGTAAGCAGGAAGCCCTATAAAGGAATACTTAAGATATAGGCAAACTGTAGAATGGCATATATGGAGGCTAGTGTATTCAAAAATATTGTGGATAATGTGCAAAATCCTCCTCTGCAAACACAAGTGCCAGATGAAATCAGCCAAGTATGTAGAGCCGAACACTTAACATCAGAAACAATTCAAGTGTCAGGGACCAGATATTAAAGGGAAGGAAAAGCAACAGGCATTGTGAGCCTGGGCTCCTGAGGCCGAGAAGAGAACCTCCTAGCCCTGCCTCAGCAGCACAGGACCAGGGTACCACACGGAAAGAGATACTGCGTCACATGGGGGCAGAGGAATCAGCATTCTATCCTGAGGAAGAAAAAAATTAACAAAGGGAAAATGCCAAGCAGAAAACCTCTGCATGCGGTGTGTAGACTTGGAGGAAGTCTCTGTAAATTCATATTTGCACAGTGCTTCTGAATCAGGGCCAAGAAGAATATGGATATAAAATTTTTAGATGGAGGGAGAGAGAGAGAAGAGAGGGAGGAAAGAGAGAGGGGGAGGGAAGGATGGAAAGAGAGAAGAGAGGGAGGGAAGAGAGAAAGAATAAAACAAGGAGATGGAAAGAAAAGTAAAAAGGAGAGGCAAAGGTGATAGGGAAAGAGACGCAGAGAGAAGGGAAGATAAAGACAGAGACCGATAAACAGCGAGAGTGAGATGGAGAAGAGAAGGGGAGGAGAGAATAGATGCCCCATCTCAACGAGCACACTGATTGTCAAGATCTTAGCTTCCGGTCATCTCCCTGCACTACGAAAACCAGTCTGGAGATGTGACAGGCTGCAGATGTGGGGCAGACACGTGCAAGATGGCATTGTATTGTGACCGAAGTAAAGGGAGTGACCAGACAGAAAATAAATTTGAAAAATGATGATGCACGTCAAAAGCTAGGAAGCACCATAAGAGGATTTAAATCATTATGTCTGAAGCGAAGCGAGCAAAACAAAAGGCCATGTGAGTAGATCCTCATTCGTGGAGTCCAGGCAGGAGCCCATGCGCCACTCAAATATAATTAGTAGCTTGATACTGTGATGGGAAACACAGGTTTTTTGTTTTTGTTTTTGTTTTTCAGCTTCAAAAACCTATTTACTGTGGGGGAATCTGGGAGAGGTCAATATGCACATTGTTCACAAAGGGACAGTTCAATGGTGAATCCTCTCATGGGACAATGAAAGGAACACACAGCACTTTTGTAACACCCTCAGATGTAGGGCATGGATCTTTGACAAGAAGTTGGAAAATTAGACTCTAAAACTGAAGGTGTTCTCAGAAATAAGTGGTCCGTAACTCAAAAGGGCCATGGGAACTGCAGAACTCTCCCAGGCTGAGGAAAAATTTTAAAGTACCAGACTCTGTCAATATTCCACGTTAGGCCCCTTACAAGAAGCCCTGGAGCACCTGGGGATGAGACTATGCCTGCAGTGGCGGCTGGAAGACTGAGTTTGCTGGCCACACACACTGTGGCTCTATTCAGCACGTCCTTGTTTGTAGGAAACATATTACAATCTTAGGGATGTTGCTCCCATGATCTTTGCACTCAAATCCCAGCTTTCCTATATGTTTGGGATTGTTTCACAGTCTTAAGTGTTTACTAATGCTTCTCTCCACCTTAACCAAGGTTCAGGGAACATCAGCTAAGAGGGCAAGAGGACTGTAAGAGCTCAAGGATGCGAGGACTGCTACAACAGGGCCACTGCACACGTGAACCCAGTGCAGCTGTGTCTGCATATGACCTGGACAAGACCAAGCCAGTCACTGTCCCTGCATGGAAGGGGGAAGGGACTCCCACAGGGCTATTGACAGTTGACTGTGGCTTCTGGGGGAGAAATAGGTACTCTTCTTTAAGGTGTGGCCACTAGGAGACTGACCATGCGAATAGCTCCGCATGCACACATAGAGAAGCAGCGCTAATTGGACATAGCCAGACACAAAATACAAATGCATAGATAAAACTGAAATTAAAATTTTAAATTACAAAATTGAGTTTAGCAGCTAAAAAGAATGGAAATGTAATCTATAACCTCTGAGCCAGTAAACAGAAAACAACTCTAGGGGAAAAAAAAAATTTGATTTTAGGAAGATAAAGAGGAGGAAGAAATCAAAACCCACAAACAAAATCCAATATATATTGCATATGTAATATACAATTGTGTATATATAATAAAGGTTGTAGTTCAGGCCTGAAGACATAACTATGATGGAAAGAATTGCAGTTGGGTTAAATACCTCAAATAACAGTGCCTCCACTGGACTGAACATGACAATACGTAGCTGTGCAGTGTGTGATATGCAAAGAGGCATCCCTACAACTTGAGGCTGAAATTAACACTAGTGGAGAACAAGCTGCCATTACCACTCCAGTCTCAAACAAGGCGACCCTGCTGCAGTTACCACACCGAATCAAAAGAGAGGCAAAGAAACAGTGTCAGCACTCTAGAGCCGGTATGGGCTCCACACAGATTTAAATGGAAGGAATTAGAAGCTGAAAGAGAATGTGGAAAACGCAGGGCACATAGCTGTAGTGAGCTTGTGTGCTTCAATAGCTAACCAGTACAAGGTAAGATCTGGGCAGGAAAACTGAGCTTGTTCCAAAGACCATGGGGAGAAGTCTGCATCTATTTTTTTTCTCAGCTTTTCATTGATTGTTTAGGGCTGGAGAGATGGCTCAGGGGATAAGGGCACTGACTACTCTTCCAAAGGTCCTGAGTTCAATTCCCAGCAATCACAGGGTGGCTAACAATCATTAATAATGAGATCTGATGGCCTCTTCTGGCATGCAGACACATATGAGGGCAGAATACTATCTACACTATAAATAAATAAATAATACAAATTACTTGATTTTAAAAACTTGATGATCTACTGAGACATAAGGAAGCAAATTTTAATAAATGCCAAAGACTCAGTAGTACACAGAAAACAAATTTTAGACTCCGTCACATGCTGACCTTCCCTCCAATAGAGCCTGCAGCCAGCAGAGCAGGACCTTTGAAGTCACTGAGGAGAACCCAAGTGCTGCTAAGCAAATGACAAGGTGGTAGCCCATCACCCCAAATCTGTTTTTCTTAAAGTCTTAAGAACTAGACCCCAAGAATATATATGCCCACCCCAACCCACCTTGAATCCTCTGAGCCACCCAGGTCCTTGGAGACTTGCCAGACAAGGCTCTGCCTGACGCCTCTCCAAGTTAGATTTATTCGTTGTTTACGGTAATAAAATGGCCTTCTGAAATACAGGAACAAGCACAAGTGACAGGAAAGCCTTTGATTGACACTTTCTTCATCACCAAGTTGTCAGTTTTAAGAGCAAAAGAAACGATGACTGGGAAATTCCGGAGGTTGGACCAGAAAAGAAAGGAGGGGTAGTTGAAGGGAGAGCAAGCGTGCAAATGTGTATGAGAGCAAATGTGTGTGAGAGAGCATGGGCATGAATAGCTGAGTGTGTCAGATCAGTGTAAGTATCTACGACTGTGTCTGAGTGTAAAAGAGCATTGTGTAAGAGCATTTGTGTGAGGATGCATAAGAGCATTACGAGTGCTCTTTAAAATGCATAAGAACATGTGTGTGACTATATAATGGGATTATGTGAGTGAATTAGGGTATATGAGTGTGTACATATATCTGTCGACATAGTATTCTTGGAACTAAATGCATGAAGGTATTAACTCATCAAAGAAAGGGTTTATCCGGGGCTCAGGGTTCTATAGATCTCAGTCCAAGATCAGCTTCTCCATAGCTCTGGCCTTTGAGAAGGGTGGCATATGAAAGGGGCAGATGGCAAAGCAGATGGCAAAGAGACAGACAGAGAGAGAGACAGAGAGTTTGTGTAGGCATGTGTGTGCACGCACACACACATGCAAGCACACATAGCACTGTATACATAAGTATGTACACAAAAATAAGCACATGGGAGTCTGCAGCTATGGGAAGTCCACGTAGCTCAGCGTGTGCTGGGTACTGGAGGAGGGCATTCAACAAATGTAAAAGAAACACACACAAATGGAGAAAAAAGAGTCTAAGAGCCACTGCATCTTGCTGCACAGTGTTCCTCACAGCATGAGGACAAACTGCAGTTAGGCTTTCTTTAACTCTGGGCTGTACTCTGATGTATGGATGCAAAGGTCTGGATTTGGGGGGGGGAGCTGGTCAGCAGTGGTTGCCTTGGCATCCATTGTACCAGGAAAGCATCAAGGCAAAGCAATTGTTCACAATACCTGTGTTGCTAAGATTTTAGCGTCCTGGCCCAGCCACATAGCTTGCAGCCACTCCCCAGGCCACTGTGGTCCCCAGGTGCGTGGCAGCCATGGATAGAAACTTTTGAGCTACTTCTGGTTCCTGCTTCCCAGCAGCCACCATTCCCTTGCAGCCCCAGAAAAACTCTAGGACAGCATGTTTAGAAGCTCCTCAGACCGAGAGCTTAGAACTATGGACGTTTTCTAGCTCAGACACCCCGGTCTGCAAGACTCCAGAAGATTCTGTTGCCCCTGGTCTGGGGGCCTGGACTATCAATGCTGGTGGTTTGCAGCCGTAAGCTCTGGAGCTGAACTGCGGGGTTGGTGAAACAAAAAGAGCACATATCCAGAGTTGGTGGCAACTTGTTGACATTGTTTTTAGAAGATTTATCAGCTAGCTGCTTCTCAGAGACAGAGATATTTCTGATGAACATCATGCTAAACAAGACCCCAAATGCCCCAAACAATAGCTCAGCACATCACTCGGAATACCAGAAGAACGGGCGTTCTTATTTATCTCCCAAGTACACAGTAGGTTAACAGCTGGATTTTTGTCTGTGTGGCATTTTCAAGGCAATACAAACCATTGCTCCTTTAATTTGCCCTGGGCTTTGGGAAGCAGATCAATATGATTAATAAATTACACTGAACACCACCTCAATTGGCATTTGGTTGAGTATTAACAGACTCACCTGACTTTCTATGTCCCCCTCAGTGGACCCCAGTCAGAAGTCACTGACACTCAGGGAAGCTCACAGTACACAGAGATTAAGACAAGTCCTTCCTGGTTGTCGCGGCCAGCATATTATTTAAGAAATGTCAGTCCTGATTTTCGATACATGAATGAAGTTTAAATAGAAACGTTTCCATTTTAACTGGCTAATCTTTTCTTCTTCTCACATGTCAGTGGTTCTCAGCTTTTGCATCTGTCTGAACAGAATCGGTGACCAGGACTCGTTATGATGTCAATTCTCAGTGGACCTTGCGAATTGGGGAAGAGAAAGAGAGAAAGTCGCCGAAAACGAGTGGCCAGTGGACTCTAGTGTGCGCCTGCTGCGGTCTCTTTGAGCCCCTCCGGGATTCCTCCATCAAAGGAGAGAGAACAGCTATAAGGACAGTGATCTCATCACACAGCTCTCCATCATTCTTAAAGGCTAGTCCTCTACATCTCTGCATTCTTGAGCTTTTCTCCCTGGCCCCTCAATGCCCTCCTATAAGAGACAGGAAGACGTGTTATCTATCTTCCCGCATCATGGGTGAGGGCCGTGAGTAGTTAAGAATTATCAGCGACGATGCCTGAAATACATGACCAGCTGGCACGTTTGTTTGAGAGCTCCATGCCAGTTTCCTGTTTGCTCTTCATCTCCTCTGATTGGGCCTGGGCCGTCGGTCCTGACAGTTAGCAGCATGTGTATGCCACGAACTCTTGGCTTGCACAGATTGGTGAAATGCAACATGAGGGCCTGTTCAGAGACAGTGGCGATGCATATCAGCCCCAAGAACTCAGCTCTGTCCATGTCACCTTTAGTGTATAAGGACAGGTAAACTGAGGCTGGCAAGTAACAAAGTGAAGGCTGTGTGCAGAGCAGCAGGTCCAGGTCCCACATCGGGTGTTCTTTCATGAGCTGAGCTCCTTAAGTCTATCAAACTCTCCCTTCTAAGCTAAGTGACCCGGCTAAAGTGGTGTCAAGCTGGCGCCATGCCTTGGATAAGAGCTGCCTCTTGGTAGTCTAGAAGTTTCCACATCAAACTCCATGTATGAGAAAACACAGGCATGACTGATGGCCAGTCTACCTGGCACACTGGGCTTCTAAATAAGAAAATGTCCCACCAATCTCCTGAGTACTCCCAGAAGTCAGAACAACGGATCCTGAAGTAGTGTCAGTAGCCACTTGCTGGCCTTTGGATGAGTCTGTATTTGCCCATTTCCTTTTACATGCTTCTTCCATATAGAGACCCCAGTAGTATGAGCGCTCACTGTCCAATCTGAGGTAATGTGCTTCCATTCTGTAAGTAGTTGCTCATGGGCAATAGAACAGACTCTCTCTGGAGTGGTTCATCTCTGCGCCCTTTACTGACCCACAGAGACTGCAGTCTTGTCAGAGGACTCCCCAGTGACAATGGCACTCTGTCTTCCAACGAAACATCTGGTAGAGACAAAACTAAAATAACCTAAAGCCAAAACCCAACATATCTTCAAGTGCACTGGAAAGAGAAGTCATCCTGTGGGTATTTAGGTATATATCCTGTCCCCTCCCTCAGCACGTCCCCTGCCCTGAGGGGATTCGGGTGTGTAATCCATCCAGCACATCCCCTAAGCACCTCCAGAGCTATGTGGTTCTGTGGCAGCAACGGATCTGGCAACTGCATCCTCTGACAATGCTTGGTCAGGAAGAGAAAACATCCCTCATCTTTATCCTCCGAGCACATCCTGAATAAGGTGTTTGAGCAAGCTGGCAGAGTCTGTCAGAGGAAACATCCAGAACTCCCAAAGCTCTAACTAGGAATGCCGAGACGTGACACTCCATGTACAGGGCCAGTGCTTCCTTGCGCGCTGTCTCTCCTGGCCCACATCTACCATTCCAAGTAGACAGGCTGCTATTTCTCACCGGAAGTAATCTCACTAAGCCGGGAGATGATTCCGCTGCTACAGTCCTTACTGCACAAGCAGGATGACCCGAGTTCCAGCCTCAGAGTCCAAAGACCCCAGACTAAAAGGAAAGAGGGGCAACGTGGTCTCTTGCTTGTAACCCCAGTGCTAGAGGGGCAGGGCTCAGAAGCAGCATTTATTGCCTCTCAACACCCAAAATGGAGGGGCTTAGTCATTTCCACAAAACTATCTTAAATATCTGGAAGATTTGATAGTTACTCATTACGCGGCCTCAGAATTGTCACTGGAATTCAATTTCCATTTTATCAGTCAAGCAAAGGGGCTGTCGCAGGGGAGCAGAAACCAGCAGAGTCAACCTTAGACAAGTCATTCAGAGCCTTTAAGCCTCAAGTTCTTCCACTTGTCAGTGGAAATAATTGAACACCTATGGAGAAAGTTTTCATTAAATTTTAATTAAGTATATAAAATTGGCTCTTGCTGATTTCTACCCTCTTTCAGAGAGCAAAACCAAGCAACTGCAGTACAATTTCCCACTCACAGCTGGCCACTCTCTTCTCTGGGTTTTAAAGCTCAATGCTCAGAAGTCTGGAATCATATGCAGATCAAGCCTCCCACCTTCCCCCTGCAGTGGGGTAACAGGGGCCCTAGCCACTCACCATGAGCATCATGGGTCCTCGTGACTTCCTTAACCCTGGTGAGAAAGAGCTACCCTTGTTGGCGGAGGGTGGGGTGCGGGGGGTCAAAGACAAGACATTCACAAAGGAATGTGCATTTAAAGTACAATTTCAGCCTTGCCTGGTGCCTCTGGCTTCAAATCCTAGATACTAGAGAGGATGAGGCAGGAGGATTATAAGTTCAAGGGCAGCCTGAGCAACTTTGTGATGTGTTGCCTCAAAGTATAGACCTAGTGGAACTCAGAGGAAGGACAGCAGGTCACCAAGAAGAGACTTGATACCCTATGAGCATATACAGGGGGAGGTAATCCCTCTCAGGAACAGTCATAGGGGAGGGGAATAAGGGGAAAATGGGAAGGAGGGGAGAATGGGAGGATACAAGGGATGGGATAACCATAGGGATGTAACAAGAATAAATTAATAAAAAAACAAAAAACAAAAAACAAAATGGTAAAAAATAATAATAATAATAAAATAAAATAAAAGCTAAAAAAAAAAAAGAGTAAAACATATGGCTGCAATACAGCTCCTTGGCAGAATGCTTTCTTTGCACCTGTCAAACGTGAGGCTCAATCTCCAGTTTTTAAAAGAAAGAGCAATTATGAAGAATTAGCTAATATGGTACTGACCCAGCAGTCTTGAGGTGGGAGGAGTCATCATGGGACTAGAATAGTGACATGGAAAGATGGTTGCTGTGTCACTCCTACACTGGGGCTACTCATCCCATGGTGGTGTCCGGGTGGCTCGTGCGAACTCATGCCCATCCTCTAGAACCGCCAGAGGCATCCCCAAAAAAACCCTTCCAGAGTCACATTGGGTTAGTCAGAGCACAGCTACTCTGCATATGTGTTGTTTCCATCATACTTTCACCTAGCAGACAAGGGCTCTCAACCGGAATCAAAATAAGAAGGTAAGAGGAGAGTTTTCAGTGTGGTACAGCAATGGCAGAGACCGCTGTTGAAAAACCCCTTGAGATAGAAGGTTTCTTAAAGGTCATTTAGCCCTGAGAGGGAAAGAAAATCCATGGTCAAGAGTTTGGCCTGGAAGGCTGGAATGGTGGAGGTTAACAGTGCTTGGTACTCTTCCAAATAACAAAGTTTGATTCCCAGCGCCCATATTGGATGGCTTACAACCATCTATAACTCCAGCCTCAGGGTCTCAGACACCCTCTTCTGTCGTGTGCAGACTGCCTCACACATGGGTGCATACACAAACATATGAATAAGAATGTTTAGAAGGAACTTGCGATATCCCAGATTTAGGCTGGGAGTCTTGAAACATATGGGGAACTTTGCCTGCACACCTCTCCATGGCCCAGATTTGACTTGTGTAGGTCTTTTCAGAGACCCCACTCTCTCTCCTCCCACTACACTGGCCCTTTGCTGTTCACTGAAGTTGGAATGTTGAGCTCATCCTCTAACTGAGTTGTGCATGTCTGGACACTGAGAGATACATCCTTTTTGAGGCCAATTAGATGCTCCCAGTTATTTGAGACTTGCCCTGTGTGACACAAACATGTCCTTGGCCATCTCTTCAACACACAGAGCTAGACTAGATGCTTCCTTTGGCCAGGACCTAAGAATCAGAGGGAACCCAAACCATCACCTTAAAGAACAAGTTCTGTATGTCTAAGGTTATCGTGTAATTCAAATGCTGATTTCGGTACCCCCCCATATCTGGTTGCAATTCTTGTTCTGAGAATCTCTTGTCTCAATGTTGTATAAACACTGCTCCACAATTGTCTCCTGATATGGCAATAAAGAAGCTTCCAGTCAGTCACTGAGCAGAGAAGAGAATAGGGCTGGACTTCCTGCCAGGGGAGGGGGAGTCAGGGAGGAAGTAAGGGACTCAGGTGTGGGACAGGTCCATGTAACATCAAGAGAAGGAGCTGGAACAGGAAAGCTACAATGTGCAAGTTATTCTGGGATGTAAGCTGAGAGGAAACCGGTTAGTTTAGAGGGTTAAGAATAGAATAATAACTGCTCGGTAATTGTGTTGTGACGCTTATTATTAAACAAATATAAAAGTGTCTCAATTATTTATGTGATAGCCAGGTTAAGAGAGAAACTGAGAAACAAACACAGTTTTATAAAAATAACTTTAACAAAGTTCCCTTTATTCTGACCTTAAAAACTTCATGACAATTTCTCATCTCTTTACTTCTCCACACCCAGAGGAGAGAGAAAAGGAGGACAGGCAGATAGAGACAGAGATTATCCCATTTTCATTAAGTTCTGCCTTGGCATGTCAGGGTGTTCTGGTTTGCATTCTGTTACCCTGATAAAAATAAAAATACCCTGACAAAAAGCAACTGAAGGAAGGAAAGGGCTTGTTCTGTTTACACTTCTGAGTTACATTCAACCCTGAGGGATGTCAGGACAGGGACCTGAAGCAACAGCCATGGTTATTGTGTAGAGTAGCAATGCTTGCTGGCTCACTCACAGCCTTACCTAGTTTTCATACATAGGCCAGGACCATGGGCCCAGGGAATGGTGCTGCCCAAAGTGGGCTGGTCCCTCCTGCTTCAGTTAACAAATCAAGACAATTCCTCATAGGCATTCCCAAAGGCCTGGTCTAAAACAATTCCCCATCAAGACTTTCCTCTCAAATGACCCTAGGCTGTGTGTCAAGTTGACAAAATTGACTAAGAATCAGAAAGAAGAAGAGCCAAACCCTACTGTATGAAACCAGAAAAAATGAGATTTATTGCTTCATAATTATACTCCTATTATAGCTCATTCCCTGAGTGTTTGTCTTGCTGAAGTGAAGCAGGAGGAGAACTTGAAAGCCCCCACAGGATATACAGCGAAGTGTCACGAATGACAGTATGAATTAAGCATGCACAATTCACCAGCTCTAATAAAATCTCTTTTATTTATGTGTGAGAGCTAATGTGTGCTGGCATGCGCCTAATTCCTGTTTTGCTATTTATGAAATGGAAACCTGACAATTCACTAAATCACCATGAGCCTTTCCTTTTACAATCTGTTTCATTTTCTGGCCACAGATGATGATGATTATTATTATTATTATTATTATTATTATTATTATTATTATTATTAT
>OU015744.1:131626095-131675054 GCA_907169655.1 Acomys percivali | reverse complement strand
TTTATGTTTAAGGGGCTCTTTCTTAAAAACTCAATATGGTCAACAATTTCAACTATTAGGTAGACCAGCAGAGCACTTGTGGTCATAATTTGAGTGGTTGGGGGGATCAGATGGGTTGCTGTGGGGCTAAAGGGGTGCTTTGGTGGTCAGAGCATTTGCTTCTCTCTTAGAGAACTTGAGTTTGGCTCCCAGCACTCACAATGGATAGTTTCCAACCTGCTGTTATCCCAGCTCTAGGGGATCTGGTTCTCTCTTGGGGCCTCCATAGGCACTCCTGTTCACATGCATAGAGCCACACGGAGGCATGGACATGCATATGAAAAGAGAATAACTACAATAAAATGGCCAAGCATTTGATAAAGCCTGCACACCTTCCCTGTGTGGAAAGCATCTTCACATTACTCACATTACCTCCCACAGCGTAAACAGCCATAGCTTTAATACATAGCAACAAGGAAAGCACCCATGTTCAGTACAGACGCAGTCCCCCCCCAATATGTTCAATCTCCAGTTGGCTGAACACACAGATGCAGAACTGAGAGGTAGAGTCCGGCTGATATGCTTCCTTACGAAGGAGTTTTAGAGTACCTGACCTCAGATGATGAGATTCCTCTGTAACCTTTGATAAAGAGAATTAAGCAAAGGAGAAGAATAATGTTTATCCAGTCAGCTTTACTCCAGAAAGATACAAGGCCGATGAGCACTGTGGATAAAATAAAAGTCGGGATTTAGCACAATGAGGGAGATGCGATAATAGCAACGCAGGCAAAGCATGCAAAGTCTGAAGGGCCTAACTCTGTCATGGTCCCAGACTCACAAGGAGCCCCAGATGTATTTCTTTTCCTTCGTGTGTGCGTTACCATGGCTACGCAGACAGTCTCTGCTAATTATTTATCTCAACCCAATCATCATTCTTTGCTATAGAGTAAGAAAGTTTTCCAAACTGTCTCCCAGTGTTCTGTCACTGCTTTCTTCCTGGATTGCTGGAGAGGATGGAACATGGGGAGATTTATTCCCATCTCCTCTGGATATGCAGGTTATAAAGCAAGCCCATTAAAAAGCAGCCATGTGGCACCTTCATTAGAAGAGCAAAAGTTTCCTCTAAAAGTCTAGATAGAAACATGGAAAGTTAGTGGTACAAGAAACTTCGGAAACCACCTCATTAAGCTACACACCAAACGCATAAAAGAGAGTGATCCAAAGCCTTCAAAACCCCAGTGTCAATCTCCTGTCATTCTCTTCCCAGCTTCCTCTCCTGCCGTGACTCACTGGCCACCCAGGAGCTACCACTATGCTTCCTTTCTGGTCCTAGTTTGCCCAGACTTGAGCCTTCAGATTGTCTCTTCTCTCTTAGTGCCATCCAAACCCAGTCATTTTCCACATGTCTCTGGTGGTCACAGCAGTAAATTACTGACACAGACCCACAGAGGTGCATGATGGAGTGAGCTGACTCTGAGGATGACAAGGCAGCTCCCGCCTCCTGGAAAGCATTCTTCATCTTTCCCTGATTTAATACTGGTCATCTTGAATCATCAAACATCTGTCAGGCTCTTTTAGCTCCGCCCTCTGTTATAGGGAAACAACATGGGGAAAGGTCTCTAAACAACAGAAACCCGGTTTGGACATAGAATTTTGAGAACCCTGGGCTTGGCTAAAATCTAGTGAGGCACCCTCCCAGTGGCAAGAGAGCCAAAGGGATTTTTAGCAAAGAACTCGTTGTAGGAAAATTGCAAATTTCCCAGAGAATGGGCATTGTGAGTGACTGGCAAAGAAAAATCTAGCTAGAGAGCAGTGCTTCCCTTTCTTTGCCTCATTACTGTGACAAAAGTTTGGCAGGAAGCAATTTAAGGAAGGAAAGGTTTTACTTAGGGCTTGCTGCTTGAGATATTGGGGAAGTCTGGGTGGTCAGGAAGCAGAGGGAACAAACACTCAGCTTGTTTCTGTATTCAATCCAGGGAGCCCTAGTAGCTGGGATGGCGCTGTCCATGGTGTGCAGCTTGCTTTCTGCATTCAGTCCAGGACACCTTGGTCTATGGGATGGCGCTGTCCATGGTGGGCAGCTTGTTCTCTGTATTCAATACAGGACTTCTGGTCGAGGAGATGGCGCTGTCCATGGTAGGTCAGTTTCCCTACCTCAATCAGCCTGGTCTAAATAATGCCTCCCAGGCTTGCCCACTTGACTCTGTAGAGTTAATGATGGGAATTAACCCTCATACCAACTTCCCCAAGCCCTGACTGACATGAAGAATCCCAGGGGAAAAAATGAAGGCTCTGGACATTTGGGTAAGAAGTGGAAGGACCTGTTCCAGCAGCCTCTGCAGGCATGAGAGGATGCCCTCAGTGTGGGCATGAGTCTTCGATTTCTGCCGACATTGGCAGTTATGTAGGAGAATGGAAGCCACCCATCCAGGGAGTGCTAGTGGCAAAGATGTTGCTATAGCATGCCCGTGCTAAGCATCACTACAGCAAGCAGAGCAGGAAAAGGAGAGGTGACAAATGGAGACAAACATGGGTCCTGTAACCCTCCCTCAGTGTTCATTAGGATTATATCTAGGTACCCTCACACAGAGCAAATCTGGATGTTCAAAGCCCCTCTATAAAAGGAGTGGTCTCTAGCTATAACTCATGCATATCTCAATGTGCCATCTAAATAATTTCTAGATTACTTACAAACCTAGTACAATATAAATATCGTACACATTTTTATTCTGTGGAGGGTTTGTTGTTGGTTTAGTTTAATTTTTTTCTCAGGGGCACTAATGACAAGAAAAAGTCTATACATGCTCCATATAGAATTGGAGGGGTTTGGATGAGAAGTGTCCTCCAAAGGCTCATGCCTTTGAACATATGATCCCCAGTTGGTGACACTTTGCAGGTAGAGGTAGCAGGACCTGCAAGGAATAGAGCTTTGTGGGAGGAAGTGTGTTAGTGAGGGAGGACTTTGAGAGTACATCCTCTCCTCACTTCCAATTCACTCTCTCACTTCATTTATGACTGAAGATGTGAGCTCTCAGCCTTCTGCATCTGCCACCTGCTACCATGCTTCCCCACCATGGTGGTCTCTTCTCCCTCCTCCATAATGCAAAATAAACTCTTGCTTCCATGAATCACTCTAGGGCATGGTGTTTCCTCACATCATGGGTCCAGCTTAATGAGCTACATAAAAGCAAACACTAAGGAGACCTTCATCAGTGTCATATCCTCACGTTTCTGCTTCCTCTTGCTTACTTTGATTCTCTGCCTCAAAAACACTATCATGTTTTCAAATATCACCATGCACTTTGCCATGTTACCTGGGGGAGGGGGAGGGAATTAACAAGTAAGACAAGTTCCACTAACTTTGAATTAAATTACATTCTAGGTAGAATGGTTGATTCCCATCCGATGGGTTTCACTTTCCATAGTTAACACCTTTCTACTGTTTTTCATAGCTGAGTATCTTCCTTACTTCCTTCTTTTCTTCCATTTTTACTTCCTTTCTTCACTTTACGTCCTGATCATAGCCCCCTCCCTTCTCTCCTATCCTCTAGTTCCTAACCTCTCCCACTCTTCCTCCTGTTCCCCTCCCCCTCAGAAAAGGGATATCAGGACTAAGTGCATCATCTTCCCCTATGAGGCAGCCTCACCAGGAGGAAGTGATCCAAAAGCATGTAACAGAGTCCATGTCAGAGACAGCCCTCTCCTCTTATTAGGTAAGGGACCTACATGAAGCCCTAGCTATCCATGAGCTACATCTATGTAAGGGGCCTAGATCCAGTCCATGAATGGTCCTTGGTTCATGTTTCACTCTCCTCAATCCCCTCTGGGACCTCACCAGTTGTGTCTGTTGCTCTTCTCGTGGAGCTCCTGTCCCCCTCCAAGTCCTTTTATTCTTTCCTCAATGTTTCCACAAGACTTGCTATGCTTCAGCTGATGTTTGGTTGTGAGTCTCAGCATCTATTTCAATCTGATGCTGGGTGGAGCTTCTCAGAGGACAGCTATGCTAGGTTCCAATCTACAGGCATAGCAGAGTATCATTAATAGTGTCAAGAGGGGACTCTTTTCCATGGGGTGGGTCTCAGGTTGGGCCAGGCAGTGGTTGGATGTTCCCTCAACCTCTGTTCTATCTATATCCCTGCATATCTTATAGGCAGGGTAAATTTTGGGTCAAAGTTTTTGTGGGTGGTTGGTGTTCCCCTCCCTCCACTAGGAGTCCTGTCTAGTAAGACGGTATCATCTTCGGTCTCTATGACCACTGCTACTAGGAGTCTCAGCTAGAGTCACCCTCATATCTTCCTAGAAGCCTACCCTGTCAAAGGTCTCCAGCTTATCTCAGAGATGCCCCTGCCCATGGTTTCTCTTCTCTCTATAGGCTCTCTGTCCTCCCACCCCCAACTATCTCCAGACCTGATCTTCACCCTCATTTCTCTTCATGTTCCATTTCCTGCCTGTTCCTTCTCTTCAACCACTTCTAATTCCCCTTCTGAGTAATATTTAAGCATCCTCCCTTGGGTCCTCCTTGTTATTTATCTTCTTTGGGCATGTGAATTGTAGTATGTTTATCCTGTACTATATGGCTAAAATCCACTAAGTGAGTACATACCATACGTGTCTTTCTGGGTCTGGGTTACCTCACTCAGAATGATCTTTTCTAGTTCTATCCATTTGCCTGAAATAGTCACAATTTCCTTGTTTTTAATTGCTGTGTAGTATTCCATTGTATATGGGCCACAGTTTCTGTATTCTGTTGAGGGACACCTAGGTTGTTTCTAGTTTCTGTATACGAAGAATAAAGATTCTATGAACATAGTTGAACAACTGTCCTTGTATGGTATGGTATGGTATGTATGTATGTATGTATCTTGTATGTTTCTTTTGAGTATGTCCAGGAGTGGTATAGCTGGGTCTTAAGATAGAGCTATTCCCACTTTTCTGAGAACACACTAGATTTATTTCCAAAGTGATTGCAACAAGTTTGCACTCCCACCAGTACTAGAGGAGTGGTTCCCTTTTTCCATATCCTGGCCAGCATGTGCTGTCACTTGAGTTTTTTTTTATCTTAGCCATTCTGACAAGTATAAGATGGAATCTTGGAATCATTTTGATTTGCATTTCACTGATGACTAAGGATATTGACCATTTCTTTATGTGCTTCTCAGCCATTAAAGATTCTTCTGTTGAGAATTCACTGTTTAGCTCTATACCCCATGTTTTAATTTGGGTTAGTTGGCTTGTTCGTGTTTTAATTTCTTGAGTTCTTTATGTATTTTGGATATTAGCCCTTTGTCAAATGTAGAGTTGGTGAAGACCTTTTCCCCATCTATAGGCTGCCATTTTGTTCTGTTGACAGAGTCTTTTGCTTTACAGAAGCTTTTCGGTTTCATGAGGTCCCATTTATTAATTGTTGATTTAATGATTGTTGGTATTCTGTTCAGGTAGTTGTCTCCTGTGCCAATAAGTTCAAGGCTCTTCCCCACTTTCTCCTCTAATAGATTTAGTGTTACTGGTTTTATGTTGAGGTCCTTGATCCACTTGGATTTGAGTTTTGTACAGGGTGATAAATATGGATCTCTTTGCATTTTCTACATGTAGACATCCAATTAGACCAGCACCACTTGTGGAAGATTCCTTTTTCCATTGTATGATTTTGGTACCGCTGTCAAAAATCAAGTGTCTGTAGGTGTCTAAGTTTGTTTTTGGGTCTTTGATTCAATTTCATTGTTCAACCAGTCTATTTCTATGCCAGCATCATGCAGTTCTTAATATTTCTGTGTAGTATAGTTTGAAATCAGGGGTGGGGATACCTCCAAAGTTCTTGTATTTTATAGGATTGTTTTAGCTATTGTGGGTTTTTTGTTCTTCCATATGAAGTTCAAAATTGTTCATTCAAGGTCTGTAAAGGATTGTATTGGTATTTTGGTGGGAATTGCATTGAATCTACAGATTGCTTTTTTATAAGATGGCCATTTTTACTATGTTAATACTACCATTTCATGAGCATGGGACATTTATCCATTTTATGGTACCTTCTTCAATTTCTTCAGAGACTTAACATTCTTGTCATAGGGATCTTTGATTAGGTTGCCTAGTTAGAGTTACACCAAGATAGTTTATATTACTTGTGGCTACTATGAAGGCTGTAGTTTCCCTAATTTCTTTCTCAGTCTGTTTGTTGTTTGTATACAGGAGGACTACCGATTATTTTATTTAATTTTATGTCTAGCCACTTTGCTAAAAGTGTTTATTAGCTATATGAGTTCTCTGGTAGAATTTTTGGGATCACTTATATATACTGTCATATCATCTGAAAAAAGCAATACTTTGACTTCTGCCTTTCAAATTCGTATCCCTTTCATCTCCTTTAGTTGTCATATTGCTCTGGCTAGAACTTCAAGTACTATATTGAAGAGATACAGAGAGAGTAGGCAGCCTTGTCTCATCCCTGATTTCAGTGGAGTTGCTTTAAGTTTCTCTCCATTTAATTTGATGTTGGCTATAGGCTTTCTGTATATTGCCTTTATTATGTTTAGGTATGTACCTTGTATTCCTGATCCCACCAAGATTTTTAACATGAAGGGGTGTTGGATTTTGTAGAATGCTTTTTCCACATCTAATGAGATGATCATGTGGGGTTTTTTTGTTGTTGTTTTTCCTTCAGTTTATTTATATGGTAGATTGCGTTGATGGGTTTTCAATATACTGAATGATCCCAACATGCCTGGAGATGAATCCTACTTGGCATGGTGGATAATATTTTTATATGTTCTTGGATTCTAGTTTTTAATATTGTAATGCACAAGACATTTCATTTATCTTCACTTATTCTCTACTCTGTCTTGTGGAAACCATACAGCATAGGTGGAAACAGTTGGATAACCTGCTACAAGCTACTTTCACTATGGAATGTAACAGAGTGATGGGTCCAACAGTGCCCGCTGTTATACTTAGCTTCAATTGGCAAGTTAACACACCCTAGAGGCATCTGACAAGAGGGTTTCCATGGAAGAATTGCCCTGATTAGATTGGCTTGTGGGCATATCTATGGGGGGTTGTCTTGATTGTTAAGTGATGAAGGAAGGGGTAACATGGGTCTCACCATCCCTAGCCAGGTTGGGCCTGAGCTGTATAATAAAACTAGTTGAGCATCAGACTGAGAGAGCCAACAAGCAGCATTTCCCCCAGGTTTCTGCTTCACGTTGCTGCTTGATTTCCTGTCCCCGTGATCAACTTCCCTCAGTGATCAAATGTTACCCGGAAGCATGAAATGAAAGAAGTTTTTCTACCCTAAGTTGCTTTTGGTTGTGACATATGTCCTAGAATCAGAATGAAAACAATCTTCAATCCTAGTATTCCCACCATTTCCACCTGGAAAACAGAGCTGAAGAAACTGGAGCATCAATAGAGCAGGCATGTAGTCCCTCTCCTCAACATCTGCCTGGTCCTTTCTTGTGAAATAGAAAATGGATGTGGCATGAGACAGAAAATCCATACCCGGTACTTTTCTGTAGGTCTGTGATATGTCTATGTAATGATAGTGCTATGACATCATGTCCCATTAGTGCCATACTCTGACAGTGTTTACATTTGCTCATCACGTGCCAACTGAGAGAATATTGCATCTGGACCCTGGAGCAGAGAAGGGATAATTTTATTAGATAGAAAACTGGAGCTTCCATTGCCTTGGGAAACAAAGATGTCACTTCCCATGCCCTTCACAATCAAGTGTGTCAGTTATCCTTGGAAAGGTGGCAAGTATCAGTAGGTTTTGAACTATCCTGGTCATCAACAATGAGTGCCATAGATTTTTTTCTTTATGCAACTCATACTTCCCAATGTGTGTCATGGCCATTTATTCTGAGATCTTAGAATATAAAGCAAATAAAAAGGAGGGAGAAAGGAAAAAAAAGAGTGGACCTCAGACACAACTTTGACCATGCGTGAAGCAACACACAAGATGCAGCTCCTGCCATGAGTAAAGCCACTGAACATTGGTTCATATTTTCACACCTCTTGTCTGGAGCTATCTCTCTCTCTCTCTCTCTCTCTCTCTCTCTCTCTCTCTCTCTCTCTCTCTGGCTCAGAAGATCATCAGGAGTCTTTGTTTGCTTACCCTGGCCTCAAGGATCTATCTAAGCCAGGATCTTGGCAAGTCATGGATCAGAGAGGTCAATCATGATGCTAACAGTCACAGGGCATGTGCACACAGGCAGGGGCTGGCAAGAGGAGCTTTTGTACCTGGTGAAGGAGCAGCTGAGACAAGGGGATCTTGGTTCTAGCTACATGATGTTGACACAGACACAGGCCCAATGTTTCCCTGCTTGCACTTCACCCTCAGGTGGCAGAGGCTTTCATCATATTAATAACTACTTCTGCAGAACAATCTTCACCTGCCTACTATTTCCCAATCATAACAGCAGTAATCCTTGACTGTGGCTCTGGGTCCCCTAATATCTCGCCTTGCCATGCCCTTCCTCCTTTCCAATCAATGGGGAAAACATCACTTTCTCTGCTGAAGTCAAGTGATGAGTGACAAAAGGAGGATCTGTTAGTAATGATCATATGTGCGGAGACTTTAGAGTATGACATCTTTAAAGAAAAATCTAATTAGAAAGTATGGTAGGCATGGTCCTTTCAAGTGTGTGTATGCCTTCTGAGCCCCTTCTGACCATGGTGTAAGAGATGGATGGGTACCTGCACATAAGTGGAAGTAAAAGGAAGCTAAGAGCCCCAACATGAAACAGTATGATGTCTTGGTCCTACTTGCCCAATAAAAACTAAAACTCCTCGCTTTCTGAAACCTAACTTGATTTCATGATAAGCATTCATACTTCTCAAATGGTGGGGACCATGCTCGCCTCCAGCCATTCTTGCCCATCTCTGCACAAGGATGACATCACAGTTCTATAATCTGATGTAGAACCAAGGCATGAGATGATCATCATCTGTCCACACTGTAAACTGAGTCCCCAGTGTTCCTACTTAAGCAGTCCCTTGGGTTCATGACCTCGCTATATCATGCCTATATGTAAAGAGCCATGATAAGAATAGCAAGCTCACACTGGAGACACTGGGGGTTTGAACTTGGATCTCTCTGTCATGAGACAGCCATTGCTGGACTTCTCAAACAATATCCTGCAAACCAATCTAATAAAACCCTTTTACTATATATTCATCCTATCAGTTCTATTCCTCAAGAGAACCTTGATGATACAACACATTTGAGAAATATCTACAATATATAGGTGGATATCCTTAATACCTGAAGAAATATTTCACAGTAACAGTTATAGGAAGATTAAAGTAAAACTCAACAGCTGCCTTAAACTTCCCCCTACTAACTTCCACAGACAAAGCCAACTACCCCCATGTCTTTGTTGTCATGATGAAAGTCACCACCACAGACTAGTCTTTTTGATGTTGTTAATAAAGATTAATATGTGTGATATATGGTGTACGTGCACACATGTATGTATGTAATGTATAGTGTATAGTAACTCATTGTCCCTCACAAAAACCTTATAAGATAACACAATAGTGAATGTGTGGGTGGGACTGGAACCAAGGAAATCTGGTCCCAGGGTCTGTACTTGTAGGCACTCCATCTGTAGCTTCTCAATTCACTCATCCTGCATTTCTGATTGGCTGCCTATGAGACTGGGTTGGCTTGATCTTATGCAGGTTTTGTACATGCAATCAGAGTGCTGTGTAGTTTTCCAGGTCACAAAAAGCCATGAAGTCAGTCCCCAGTGTAGGTGTCCAGTTTACAACCTGGCATCTCACTTTGTTCCTTCTATGGTAGTTTCAAGGCCCCTGTTCTCTTGATCCAGTCTGAACGAGATTTTTTCCCCAGGCACATCATGCTCACTGAGTGCTGAGTGCTCACAGTGAGGTTGCTCTCCTCGTTCTGATAGCTCCCCCAGCCACTCACTTACAAAAGGCACAAGAGAAATATTTATATGGTGTATTTTTATACTATTTTATTGCATAGCATTTCTCATGTGCCAGTGTGGTTTAGGTGCTATATGGTACGTGTGTGTGGGAGGGATATATACACCCATATGCAGGCATAGGTAGACTGAGACATAGTCTCTCACTGGGCCAGATGCTAATCTTTTCAGCTTGGCTGGCTGGACAGTGAATATTCAGGGCCCACCCATCTCTGACATGAATCCTAGTGTTACAGGCATGTCCAGCCACACCCATTTTGTACATGGACACCAAGGATTTGAACTCAGGTCCTCATGCTTTCAGAGCTGGTGCTCTTACCGACTGAGGCACTCCGGCCCCTGGAGTCTCATATTTTTCTTGTCCCTTGTCACTTGCTAATTTGACTGGTAAAGGGCTGCAGATTTTAAAAAAAAAAAAAAAAAAAAAGGTCCTCTCAGGCTTAAAAGTACTTCTCTTTTGTTTTCTGACAACAGTGCTCATCATTTTCTTTATAGGAAATAAAAAGCACTTTGATTTATTCTCTCTGAAGCTCTTAATGGAAAGCTCTTCATTCCTGGCTTCTTACATTTGGCTGAGGATGTGTCGGACTACTGTATTCATTTTCATTTATGTGAATTAGTATTCGTGGCATCTTTCAATTGAAATCTTTCATCTTGTATCTCAGAGAAATCTTCTGGTGTCATTTCTTATTCCATCTTCTATCGCTGCTGCCACTGCCATCTGCCTCCTCCTCATCCCCTTCCTCCTCACTCTCCTCACCTTCTTCCTTCTCGCCCTCCTCACCTTCTTCCCCCTCACCCTCCTCACCCTCCTCACCTTCTTCCTCATCATCATCCTTACCCTCTTCCTCCTCATCTTCTTCACCACTTCCCCCTCATCCTCTTGGCCCTCTTCCTCCTTGTCCTGCTCTTCCTTTCCCCCTCCTTCACTCTCTCCTCCTCCACTTGACCTCTCTCATCCTATGATCAACCTCACTGTGGTCCAGCTAGAAATCATTATGATATCTCCGATCTCCTCCAAGCTTTTTCTGATTTTCAGCCTGAGACATTATCATTGGATTTTCTTTTGCCTGGATTGCTTGTTTGGGCAGCCAGACAGACCATGAGCACTTTTCCCTTTCTTTATTCAGAATGCAATAGTTTTTTTTTTCACTGTAAATTCAGGCAACAGAAAACATTACAAACTTGTTTTCAAAACTATCCCATAAAAGATGGAGTTTAACGGCTCTCTTTGAGTTAAACAACATAAAAGAACAGCAGTCACCTGCTTGGTAACCCTGTTTATAGTGTTACTATGTCATACATTAGCATCAATGAGGATACTATAGGTAGTTTCATCAGCTACCTATCCCTACAAGAAGAGTTTTAGGTGAGGCATGTTCTGTAGTGGGTTTGAGATGTCCCACTTCTGGGTACCTCATTCTCAGTGGCAAAAGAAAGATACCTTACTCTGAGATACCAACAACCAGCTCAGGAGCCTAGAAGGATGTTCTGTGTCCCAAGAATGTGCTGCCAGTTGGTATGGGACATGTGCTTTCTCCCAAGTCTCAGAATGCCCAGGGTTTCCAATGCAACAACACACGACTTCTGCAAGTGGCAGTGTGATGATCTGGCATGACTGGCTGATTCTCACTCACCTTGCAAACTGATCCATTCCATGCTTAAAACCTTCCAGGGACCTACAGGGACATCAGTTCTATCCATAATCTCTATCCCTTACCTCATGCTTCTATTTCAGACAGGGTCTCACTACATAGCCCTGGATAGTCTGAAACTCCCTGTGTCTACTAGGCTGGCCTTGAACTCACAGAGTTTGCCTGCCTCTGCCTCCTGAGTGCTGGTATTCAAGGTGTGCAACACCACTCCCAGAATCTTTCTCACTCTTCCCACAGCTTCCTGCCATGACCAGCACTATCTCCTTTCAGAAACTCCCCAAATATATGACTAACTGATGGTATCTTGATGAAGAATTATTTTGTTTCTCTTTAGGAACTTTAATGCTATTTTCACAAAGGGGAATAAAAACAATTCTCATCTTCAAGAAGTTTTGACCACAAGATAAAAACACATCTCGATCTTACAGCCACTGGGAGCCTTTTTGTACTGGCGTCCTGGTGAGTGCTTACGTGGGTGATGGAGGCATAAGTACATCCATTTCTAGAGATCTGACACTGAGAGGAGAAAAGAACAAACCTTAATATCAAATTCACAACAGCCGGAGCAGAACTAGAATCTGGTGCCTCAAAGACATACCTGCTCATCACCATAAAAGCCCAATGGCTGCAACTAACCTCATTCAGAAGATTAGAACATGTTACCAAGACATGAAATGACAAGCCTGGGCACCCCCAGCAACTGAGGATAGAATTGGGACACTCAACTACACCCTTGCTCTTCCTCCCAAGCCCTCAATCCATAGTTCCACACGCACATCATACCTCAGCACCTTCACTCAGCTTCCGTGTCTGAGGTCATCATTTCATCCAAAATGAATTGTATCATCTGCAAAGCTATATACCAGTCTTTAACAACCATTGTAGCCTAGAACTCGGAACATAAGCCTCTTGGTTGGTTCCATCTTAGAAATACTGCCCAAATGAACCCCTCCCCCATCAGACCTGAAGGCAGTTCTGCCCAGCTTCCTTCCCTAGGTGTCTCCTCAGACCCCAGAAAACCATGACCAAAGCTTCCAGAGTTCCACATGGATCTGCTCCCTGAGGAAGTGGAGAAACACAAAATAAGTCTCCAAGGGCAGCAGCAAAGCAGACAGATGTCAAAATCCATCAACCATCAGCCTACAAGTAGCCTATATAGCCAGTCTATGAGTGACTGCTCTCTGTAACCGCACTCACCGGTCGTTGGTTTGCTGAAAAGTGATTCTCCCGCTTAGTACTAGAGAGCAAGGAAGGGAATGAGGTGATGGCTTTGTGCAAAGCCTCACAAAATCAGCACATAAGAAGGCAAGTTGGTATAAGGGATGGGATAACCATAGAGATGTAACAAGAATAAATTAATAAAAATAAAATAAAATAAAATAAAAATTAAAAAAAGAGAGCTAAAAAAAAAAAAAAAAAGAAGGCAAGTTGGCAGGGCTGGAGAGATGGCTCAGAAGTTAAGAGTGCAGGCTGCTCCCAGCACCCACACAGTGGCTCATAGCTACCTATAACTCCTGTTTCAGGGGACCTGATGCCCTCTTCTGGTCTCCACAGGGACCAGGCACTCACATGGAAAGCATAGACATACATGCAGGTAAAACATTCATACAACAAAAATACATACAGATATAATTTTTTTAAAGTAAGTTGGCGAAGAGGAAGGCTGAAAACTCCCAGCCAAGGCTGCCAATCCCCCTTTTGTGCCTGGCTTCTATCACCCATCCTGCCTTTTTTTTTTTTTTTCTTGCCTTATGATGCCAAAATATGCATATCTTATACGGAGAAATTTCCTCCTCTTATATAAAAGATCTATAAAATTCTTGCACAGTTGATCTTCAAGATAGACTCTGAGTCCAAGCTAGACTCGAACCTGCTATGTAGCAGAGGATGACTTGGGAATTTCTGACCCTCTTCCACTCTACCTTCACTGGTTACCTGCTGCCTCCACCTGGGATTACAGCTTGCATTACCACACATGGGCTCATGGGGTACAGGGAGCTAAATCTAGGGTTCCACACATGCTAGGTAAGCACTTACCAATTGAGCTACATGCCCCGCTACATTAGGAGCTACAGCCCCTAAATGTAACTCTGTTTCATGTTTGCTATATTTAATCCAAATTCAACACAAAGAGGAAAACAGAACCTTCTGCCTCTCATAATGAACTGCCAGCTTCCTGGTCACATGGACTTGACCCCAGAGTATGGAATGGAAACGTTTTGTGCATTTGTAAAATGTGACATTCAAAACTTAACACTTTCTGTTATACAAACTGGTGATGGTTTAGGACTCCCTCACAACCTGCATTCTTGTAGCAAATGATTTTTAAAGACGAGAAAACCTCATAAACTAAGTAAGCAACTTCCAAAAAAAGTCACTGAAACGCTCAAAAGATAGGAAGAATATAGTGAATTCTGAAAGCTCATTCACTTGGAGGGAAGTGAATCGCTGTGCCCCACGCAGGGTGGGTAGCGCCCCCCCTCTCTGCGTGTGTGTGTGTGTGTGTGTGTGTGTGTGTGTGTGTGTGTGTGTGTGTGTGTGTGTGTGACATCTGTCATGGTCTTCTCTCTCTAATGCCTTTGGGTATTGTGTCTAAGCAAAGTCTGTCATCATTACAGAAAAATAACCTGCCAGGCTACTCCACACAGAATCTTCTGTTTAAGCACTGTTTCAGTTCACCACACTCACTAGCCAAAGGCAAACAGAAAGTAATCAGAAAATCCTCTGGTGTGGAGACAATGTAGCAAGACACGTCAAAGGACCTCACCCAGGACACTGATGTCATTGAAAAACTTAATGAATAATAAAGTCTGACTCTAAAGAGGAAAAAGAAAGCAGCTCAGTGCAGTCCCAGCTTTGAGTCACATCCCTGTCCCTGACTTGTCGTCATCTCAAGAAGCAGAGGCAGAGGACTTTGCTATCTCTGATGGATCAGTAGCAACATGAGCCTCAGAGTTCATTCTGAGGTCAGCTCTGTGGCCTATTCCTCCCTAGGATTCCCAAGTTGGCCGCAAGGGGTAGCAGTGCCATGCAAGCCCAGGAAAAAGAAAGAGGCCAGCACCTCTGGTTTGGGATATGACAAAGTCATCTTGGTGTGGACCTCTTTCTAAAAGTTAATATTCCAGTTCTCCTCCCCCAAACACTTCTAAGTCCATATATCTTAGCATTCTGTTTCAAATTCTAGAAACACTAATGGTAGCTTCTAGAAGAGTCTCAACTAATGTTACATTTTACTTTCAACTGGAAACATCTTCAAACATAGAACACTGCATTCTACAATTTGAAATTCTCCACTTGTCTGACCCCCTGACACTCCAGCTCTCAATGTAGATGAAACCCAGCAAGACAATCTAAACACCTCCCAAAACAGTACATGTTTCTCTTCGGTCTAGTGCGATATTCACGCTCCTGAGATTTCCAGTAGGGGTTCACAGACCACTGCCCTAAAGAATGGCATCTCCAAAAACTACAAGGAAAAGGGTAATTTCAAGCATGGGTATTCCTTACTGTAAAATAGTACAGATGACTCATGGTATCTTAAATGTCATTTTTCTTAATTCTGAATCTTGAAGAATAGAACGATATCAGCCCTCTGAGAGTAACCATGGCCTTTCATTTTTAAGGTTGCATAAAAAGAGGAATGCGATAAAAGGCTAATTTGATTCTTGTTTAGGCTAATGACTCTGAGGCTTCAAGAGAGAGTCTCAGATGTAGGACACAGACCACAGAGTGCACAAAACTCTGCTCTGCAGAATTTCTTCCTGGCTAAAGTTTCCCAGGAGCTGACTTTCACCCTCCTCTCTGAGCACCAAAGAATTTAAAATACCTGTTCAGGAAGACAGCCCTGTGCTACCTTCCTACCCTCCATGAGAGTGTCCACAGGCTGTGAGCATCTGATATGAAGATGAAGAGCAACACACAAGAACACCTGTCTTCTGTCTGAAACTGACATGCTCTCTCTTTAAATATGGTCATGACCCCAAAACATACCCTGTTCCACAAAAGTGGGAGTGCACCCCACTCATGTAGCATCCCTGTGGAGCATACACAGCATGCTCTCAAAGGCTTGGGGTGACCCCTACTGCTCATGGGAGACTAACACTCTGCTTCCTGTGATTCAGGCCTGACGCAGAAGAGGCTGTTCATTGATGGCAGCTGGGTAGGAGGTGAGTAATGGTGAGATAGACTCTGCAACAGTACCTCCAGGGCCCAGCCTCCTAAATCTGGGTGCTATCTCCTCATCCTACCACCCCCACATAACCATCCCATTGGAACTCCATCACTTGCACCACCAGATGAGAGGACCAGACTTTCAATACATGAACTTGGGACGAGGTTTTTTTGTACACAAGTCACTGCAAAGACTCTATAAAACCCAAACATTTTATCTATTTCTACATGCCCTTACTGTACCATTCAGTAGCCCAACTCTTGAGTACTTGATGAGAAAAAAATGAAAATCCACACCATCACAAAATCCTGTGCCCAAATGCTTACTGCAATTTTCAAAACAATTTTGTAATCAATAAATAACACAAATATCAATCAGCCAGAGAATGAATTATATTCAAGCAATACAACACAATACAATACAGCACAGGTACAAAAATTGTGAACCACTGATATCATAAATGGATACATCTCAAAGTATTATGTTTAGTCTCTGAATAAGTTTAAAAAAATTCTATGCCTTATATTTTCATTAATATGGTATTTAGAAAAAAGCAGGCTCTAAGGGTAGAAATCATTTTGACATTTGTCAAATCAGAAGAATGAATGACAAGTAATACTGACTGCAAATGGGTATATTGGAATTCTTCGGGGTAATGAATACATCATTATGAGTTGCTTTGGTGATCACAAATTGTAGACATTTGTTAAAGCACAAAAAAAGGAGATTTCACTATAGACAGTACTTGAATAGACCTACAACAAATTATATATATATATATATATATATATATATATATATTCACACATAACACACACATGTCAAAATGCACCTCATTACTCAAATGTCAATGTACCCACCTGTGAAGATGTCATTCTTCTGAAAGTCATGTGTACACTATGTCTCTTGCACTGCTCATTTCAGTGTTCCACAGATTGTCTTGAAAACAGCCATGGGGCACTAGAAAAGACAGTGATAAAGGAGAAGATGGCAGCTGTGTTTGCATCTGATCCTATGCCTGGAGCATTGGGAATATTTAAATATGAAACATCTCCTTTCTTATCCTTTGTGACCTTGAGCTTTGGTTTACTCACCTTCAAGTGTGGGCAACCTCTCCAGTTGTTACAGAGCTCAAAATAGTTACTCCACAGAGAGATACCCCAAAAGTAAAGATGCTGTGCAGTCAGAAGAAGTGGTTCTAGTGTTAAGTTCACTGCTGGGATCACCATGAGTTTATTACTACTTAATACCACAAGACAAATCTGTTCAGAAATGTAACAGTTCAGTGGTGAACTGAAAACATGGAGATGCATCAAGTCTACAGAACAGTTGCAGTTCCATTCTGATTTGAGAATTGTACTTGTCAGCAAGTGATAAACACAGCCATGGCAACTTAAAACTCTGTTCTGTTCTAGTTCCCTTTCTGCTGCTATGATAAAAAAAACACTGACCAAAATCTACTTAGGAGAGAAAGCATTTCTTTGGCTCAATCTGCCAGGTCATAGCCCATGACTAAGGGAACTTGAGGCAAGAACTTGAAGGCAGGCCTACTTGTTCTTCCTTACAGAATGGCCTCCAACCAAAAAAAACTCACTTCTTAGTCAAAAATCATATCAGAGAACCATGGAAATCACTGCTGGCACTCTTATACTCAGCTAGCTTTCTTGCCTAGGGAATGGTGCTGCCCATAGTGGGTTGGTCCTTCTTAATTGACACTCAAGACTTTCATCCACAGGCATGACCACAGGCTGGTCTGATCTAGGCAATCCTTCAATAGAGCCTTTTTTATCCCGTCTAACTCAAGGTTGTGTCAAGTTGACAAAGATAACCAAGACAACATAGAGCACTACCATGTGGGATCTTCATGTTAAGAATTCTTAGAAGGGACTGTTTCCCACAGATGCATCAACACCACTGTAGACTGTGAGTAATGCCTGACAACTTAGGGAAAGAGGCTGCAGATGCAGTTCCATCTCACCAGAGAAACGAGCATGCCCTCTTCTGAACAGAACTGAATGAAAAGTGGCCCCACATAAACAAACCAGATAACATTCAGGAGTCAGCTGCATGGCCATCCTGCACGCACTCAAGCCAGACCACACTGCTCCTTAAATAGAAGGGTGCATCTGAGCTCTCTCCCAGACAAAGCCAAGTCTGCTGGTGAGCAGAAGGCAAGGAGATGCAGAAACTGGTTTGAATAGAAGACAGCCCAGCTACAGTTGCTCAATACACTATGGGGATATGGCACAGGGCACCAAAAACACACAAGGAAGGCCACTGTGAGCCAGGCACAGGACAGGGATGAAGACCCCCACCATCAGAGTAATTCAGGAAGAGATCAGTCTAGAAACAACCCATCCCCTCATATTCTGTACTATGTTAGGAAGACCAGAGATGCTCAAAGATAGTCCTGAGGAGCTTCAGTGACTCATCATTCTGAGATATTCTTTTCACCTAAAAGCAAGTGTAATAAAAGTTTTGGTTTCTTTAAAAACTCAGTTATTAGCCTGGTGCAGTGGCACCCACCTCTAATCCCAGCATTCAAGAAGGCAGAAGCAGGTGAATCTCTGTGAGTTCAAGGCCAGCCTGGTCTATAAAAGGAGTCCAGGACAGCCAAGGCTACACAGAGAAACCCTTTCTCTAACAACAAAACAAAACAAAATGAAACGAAACAAAACAAAAATCTCAGTTATGTTTTAATCCCAAGTATGGGATATGGGACTGCCTTAGTTTATCCACAGCTAATAATTGCCTCATGTGGCTTGGAAAGAGGGATGTAGTCTTTGCCAGCTGGAAATAGTTTAATTCTGAGGACTCAGAGAGGGTATAAATACAAGAGCCCATAGAGAGAAGGAGGGTATAAATACAAGGCTTCGAGGACAGAGAAGGAAGAAGGCTGCTTGTTGGTCCTGCTGCATTTACCGTTTGCTGTTACTGGACTGCTACATATCCTGAGGACTGAGATTGGTTTTTTTCCTAAAGAACTAAAAGACTTCTTGTAGGTTTCTAGGACCCTCTGGATCCTTCTACTTTGCTATTCTCCCATGCTTCTCTCATCTAGAGTCCCAGTAGGATCTCCTCCCCTCTGTCCCAGTTTCCTGGTAAGTGAAGATTTTCATGGGACATGCCCCTTGGGCTAGTATGCAGATATAAGTGAGTATATACCATTTGACTCTTTCTGTTTCTGGGTTAATTCACTCACTATGGTACTCTGGTGCCTCATATTTGACCACATCCCCTGGATGGGGAGACCTGGTGGCACTCAGAAGAAGGATAGCAGGCTACCAAGAAGAGACTTGATACCTTATGAGCATATAAAGGGGGAGGGAGCCCCCCACAGTCACAATCATAGGGGAGGGGAGTAAGGGGAAAATGGGAGGGAGGGAGGAATGGGAGGATAACCATTGAGATGTAATAAGAATAAATTAATAAAATAAAATTAAAAGAAAATAGACTAAACAACTGGAACTAAGTCTAAACAGGTCTATGCTAAAGAGGTCTAACCTTCTTTCTCTCCTATGTAGGGTAGGGGGGTTGGAAGGGAGGTCAATGCACTAAGGAACCTCAAATAAAGTTAATAAATAGTGCCTACAAGCAGGCACATGTGCTCCATTTTCACCAGGCTGAGAAGTGGACTGGGCAGAATCAAAGTGTAAAAACTTCCAACATAATAACTTTCTTTATGACTGAAATTTAAGTTAACAATAAATTAAAATAAAGAATAAAATAGAGGGATCTGGAAAGAGAGTTCAGCAGTTAAGAGTACACCCTGCTCTTCCAGAAGACCCAAGCTCAGTTCCCAGCGCCCATGTTGGGCAGCTCACAACCCCCTTAACTTGGGGCCAATTCCAGCTTTAGAGGCTGGAATGCCCTCTTCTGGGAAAGGACAGTGGCCAGAAGCCAGTAGGAAAGGCTACAGATGCTCTGAGCTACTGGCTTCCCAGGCTGGGGTTGCTTAGTGCATCTCATTCCATTCTGCAAACCTTCACTCAGAGCATTAAGAGGATTTTGAAGAGTTTCCTAGCTCTCTGGTCACATGCCTAATATCACCCCAAAATAAAGCCAGCACTCATATGCAGCCAGGGTGACACTTGGAAAATCCCAGACTCCTAAAACACCCTGGCTGGGAAACAGCCTTCTCTTCATTTGGTTTACAAAACCCATTACCATTCCTGGTCCACTTTCACTTCTGCAATTTGAAAACATGATCTTCATCACATGTAAACCTTCTGGGCCACTCACTTGGAAATGGGAACCGGGACCCACATTCTCTTCTGTTCATACTGAAAGACGAACAGAAAAATGAACAGTGCCTGGGCTGTGTGTGAACGCTAGACTCCAGCCTGTGCATCAAGCTGGCTAGAAAGGCCAGGGCCCCACAGACCACCATGATGGTTGCTGATCACTGTCAACTTAGTGCTATTTAGAATCTTCTAGGAGACATCCCCAAGCACCTCTGTTGGGATGAAAGCAGACAGACCCATTCCAGAAGCTGTGGTCTTGGGCTGAATAGAGAAAGTAGCTGAGCGTCAGCATTCACAGCTCCCTGCTCTCTGACTACAGATACGGGGTGCCCCTTACCTCACACTCCTGCTCCTGCTGCCATCCATCATGGTCTGCACCCTGAAACTGTGCACTAGAACCACCACCCCCTTGATGCTGCCTTTGTTGGCTATTTTCTCACAGCAAGAAGATAAGTGCCCAGCACAGCAAGGAAAGCTGTTTGTATTATGTATAACTTTTTGGTACTAGATATTAAGTTTTTCCATGCAACATAATATAAGAACACATAAGAACCAGTGGGTGGCTCAGCACTCAGAGAGACAGAAGCAGGTGAGTTCAAGGCCAATCTGGTCTGCAAAGTAAGTCCAGGACAGCCAGGGCTACACAGAAAAACCCTGTCTCAAAAAAAAAAAAAAAAAAAAAAAAGCAACAACAACAAAGACAATCAAACAAACAAAAAAGAACAAGAACAAATAAGACTGATGTGTAAATTCAAATTCAATTCTAAGAATGACATTTGGGCTGCCCTTTTATGTTTACCAGGGTCTGACCAGCATATCTTTTTGGCCGGTTAGTGCACTCTGAACTAGTATTATACTGTGTCTAAACTTGAGACAGCTGTTTTGTTGCCTCTCAGGTCCCTCCAGCTGAATGACCTTTAATGCTCCTGTAATTCCTTCTCAAGGCCCATGTACCCCCAGAGGTTAGCTGCTTCAACACTCAGGATTAGTCCTAATTAAATATCACAAACTGCCAAGTGGACAGGAGTCAAAGTCCCTACTCCACGTGTGGCCAGGTTTGAGGTGGAAATATGAAGGGTCACTTGTGCAGCCTAGGGTTATGTAAAAGGAAGAGAGGCCAATATTTGGTCCTTGTTATACAGAATATGGAAGAAGGGACAGAAGGCTAGTCTCCTGGAGAGATGCTCAGATACCCAGGACAAAAGCAAACTGGGTTTGGAGCCCTCAGTCTAAGTACATTTTCAGACAGAGTTCTGGTTTGATGTTCTCAAAGCTTTCCTTGAAGCTTGTCAGGACCAACCAATTTGCATATTGAATAAAAACAACAGTGCTGCCTAATGCTTTCTTAGTATAGATTTCTGGGAAAGAAGCCTTCACTCTCTTAGCTACCCACTGTCTACGCTCCTTCTCCGTTCTGTGAAGGTCACCTTGTGCACATGATGGAAGGGAAGAGAAAGGACTCCCACATTCTTTAGAGCCATAAGTAAATATGTGAACCATGAATTCACAGAAAATGTGTAGGTCCATAGAGTCTGAGCCAGTGGGAAGTTTTGATTGTTTTTAAAAACAGTTTGATAGAAACATAATTTGGGGTTCTGATATTCATATGTATGCATTTGGAAATGAGTAGCCAGACCAGTTAACATAATCACCTTATGTGGTCACTTTTTTTTTTTTTAACTTTTGTCTTCTGCAAAGTGAAGCTTGTGTGTCCTCAACAGATGGTCCAGGAAAAGACAACTGTGTGAGTAAAGGGCGTGCTGTTCACGACTACCCCAGAGCAAAGCCTGCCCAGGGAAGACCTAGACCTACCTCCTTCTGGCATGCACATTCTCCCCACCCCCTCCTCCCACCCCCCATCCCCCTATCACCACCCATACAGTGTCACTTCCCACCCACCGTCTGGCCTCAGAAAGTCACTCATGCCATCAGACTAGGTGTCTCCTCATGCTGATACCTTCCACAGGCTAAAACATATACACTTGCCAGAGACACTGCACATTCCCATAGTCACCATATGCACATGCACACTCACACAGTCACACAATACATAGGCATACATGCACGCTTACACACATACACACAGGCTTGTATGCTAGGCTCATCCTAGTGACTCCAGACTTCCTGTGTTTCTCTGGAGTGCTTTGGTCTTTCAGAACCATCCAGCTCCCTCATCTTGACAGAAGACCAAAGCGATCCCATCTCACCTGACTCCTAAACAGGATTACAACAGAAAAAATCTTCCCAGAAGCATCTGCACACTGCTGAGGAGAATACAAGCCTCAGAGTGTCCTCTGTTCCCCACAGTGTAAACAGGGACTGTTTGCACACATAGCCCAGCTATTGTATGGTCTTCCTATGCCCGCTCCCCTCCCCCCAGGAGCCTCTCTGCTGATACCACAACTGGAACTCAGGATCTAGGCTGTCTGTCCTTGCTGCTGTCCATCATTACTACAGGCATCTTTGGCCCCTCCCCACCTCCTAAAATGGATGTAGCCAATCTATTGGACTTGCCTCTCAAAGCTGTCCTTGAACACCACTGATGCAGCCTGCCAGCATCAGGTCTCCTGCATAGAGCTGAGGGTTGTTTATTTGGGCCTTTACACCCCCACCTGGCTTCCCTGGGTATCTGTGGCTCTGAGGACAGCTCATCTCCTGCCAGGCCACAGAATGTGACACAGGAGAGAATCAATGGGCGTTTCAAGGTGGCATGGTTATGGGGCCCTTGAGGAAGAAAGGGGGCTAGGCTGAAGTGGACAGCTTTAGGGTGAGCTGAGTCCAAACAGATTCTCAAGGGCAGTACCAGTGAGCACATGAAATCTCAGCAAAACCATTGTGATTCCTCAGGGCCTCACCATGTGGCCCAAGCTGGCCTCACACTCACTATGTAGATCAGTGAGATTCTTAGCAGCACACCTTCTCCCTCAGAAGGGTATGATTAGACAGCAACACACATGATGACAAAGAAGAAAACTACCCATGATCTCCAGGAACGGCCCTGCTGACTAGCAGGAAATGACTCCGAGGATTCCCAAAAGCTGATCCCTGTTACTTCAAGGCACTGCTCTTAGTGACCTTTATGGTCTAGCCTTGGACACTTAAAGATCAAGACAAAACCCAGTCCATTATGTGATGATGCTGGAACAGACATGTGGGGAGCCATGCTAAATTCAGCCTTGTTAAAAATCCCATGCTTAGGCTATACGCTGTGACCTTTGAGTTGTTGACCTTTGCTGAAGGAGGTCTAGTTTTTAGGCTATCTTTGGATTGTTTACCTTTGAAAGAAATAGGGAAGTTCTTACAGAGAACTCCCCAGAGAAATAGGGAAGTTCTTACAGGGAGCTATTCAGAGGATTGTATTCTTGCCTGGGGGCTAGGGGAAGTGAGATTACAATAGAGCTGTGTTGACCTTGCTATATAAAGTCTACTCGCCTGCATTAAAGTGAGTCTTCATCAGAAATCTCCAGACTTGACTAAATTTTCCTCATGTCTCTGTCTCCCACTTTCAATCCCCACTCCCTCTTCCAGGGAACCCTGTTTGATTTATCCCATGGGCCGGGACACAGACACATGTGAACAAAGCATCCAAACACCCTGCTATTTCTATGGCCATTTCTTTTATACTGTGACTCAGAGGCAATTTTCTTAGAATTTGACAGAAGAAAGGACAGGGTAGGCAAGGTGGAGTTTAAGCAGCTTCCAGGAGGAGGGGGACGGAAGAAAAACAATGTTACACCGCCCGAGTTACATGCTATGGTGGTGTAGAATGGCCCCCATAGTCTCATATGTTTGAGTATTTAGTCACCAGGAGTGGATCTCTTTGATAGGATTAGAAGGATTAGGAGGTGTGGCCTTGCTAAAAGAAGTGTGTCACTGGGCATAGTTTCAAAAGCCCAAGCTACTAGGCCCAGTCTCCCCCCCCTTCTCTCTCCCTTCCCTCCTCCCTCCATTCCTCCCTCTCTCCCCTTCTCTTCCTTTCTCCCTCCCTCCCCTCCCTCTCTCTCTTTCTCTGGCTGCAGACCAGGATGTAGCTCTCACCCACTTCACTAGCACCTGCCTGCAGGCACTGGCTCTCAAGATGGAGGCTCTCAGGATCTGTGCTCTGTGGAAGAAAACCCAGAAAGGACCCTGCTGGCGTCTTGGTGCCTCTCAGCCCTACAGTTCACAGTGTCAATCCTACTCTGAATCTGACAGTTTGAGAAGCAGGACCTCTGAGGCAGAGGCGGAAGTTCCAAGCCACAGCTTGAACTGAGAGTGGAAATTCCATCTTCTCTGGCACCTTGTTACATTCAGACCCAGTGGATTGGACAATGAACAGCGGTCACTAGGACTTCCAGTTCTGCTGAGTGCCCAGCCTCTTTTGAGCCATTATTGCTGGCACAGTCCTCTGTCCTGGGACACACGAGCCTGACATCAGGCTCCCTTTGAACTCGGATCCAGGGCTCAACACTTAGGCAGAATTTTTTTTTGTTCTGTTTCTCTTTTCCTTCTTTGTATCTTTTTCAGATACTGGCCCCAAACCAGAGCGTGCTTCCCCTAGACACCCAAGACTTTCTCGTTCCCCCTGAAGCCCGCCCCTCCCCACCTTGCCAACTTCCACTGCAAAGGCCTTGCACAGCTCTTTCTTCTTTGCTTTATCTGCCCACTCCCAGTAGCTGCCAAGAGCTATGGCTCGCCTGACCCGTTTTCTCTCAAACTCTAACAAGACTGTCTTCAACCTTCCTTCTGAGTCTGTTTTTAAATCTTTTATCAAAAAAGCTAATAAGGAGGCCCCATGTTTCCCAGTTACACTGCTCTGTGCCTGACTATAACCCTTCTATTCAGAAACAAGCCTACTACAAAGATCCTCAACCAAGATCCCCAGAACAGAGGGTGGATCCTGTTGGGGCTCCCAAGGAGCCAGTTGATATAGGGGCAGCCCCACCCTCTGTGCCTGCCGGCTCTCCAAGATTCTGGCTCTATGTCTGTTCACACTCAGGGGCAGCTCCTGAGAGCAGCCACGGCTGGCCAGCTCCTTTGGATTGCATTCTGTGTTCCCGCCATGAGAGGGTATGATTGACAAGTACAAGTACTATTCATTTAAGGTGGTTTTAATGAACAAATACTTCATGATATGATCATTGCAAGCAACCTAGATAACATGTTTGCTTTCTTACCCTGTCATCATTGTGTGTGTGTGTGTGTGTGTGTGTGTGTGTGTGTGTGTGTGTGTGACAACTGTTAACACTTGAGGTCAAATTTCTCAGCAAATCTCACATATTACCTACACAGTTAATTATAGTCACCATGCTAATTATCATATGCACAGGCTTTATCTTATGACTGAAGCTTTCTGCCACACTCCCAGCACCTGGTGAGTACTGGTGGTGTCTAGTACTAACTTCCATGTGCTCTGTCTCACACACCACTGAGGACCTGTGTGAGGACCTCCCTCTGCTTGGCTTATTCCATTTGGCCAAATTCTCCAAGATCTCCCATATTATTGTAAATGGCAATGCCTCCCTTTTTTAGGGCTGAATAATATTCCACTGCATATACATTCCACGTTTTTCTTATCCACTCATCTACCAGTTCCTATTGACGGAAATTGCCTGGGTGTTTTCCACAACTTGCATGATAGAAAGAGTGCTGAGTCTCCTCAAGGATTTATTGTATCATCTTGTGGGGGTCAGGGCATCAATAATGTTCAAAATGATAACTGAATTGAAGAGTCTTAAATAAATGTGTCCACTAATGAGTAAGTGGTACTCAATTGTGATGGAAACAATGCCACTTTAAGAAAAAACTCTGCAGAGCGTACAATCTATTGCGAGATTAAAATAAAAGACATTAACCAGGGGTGAAGGGTACAGGGTAACTTGATTTTATATTTATTACATATCTATATCTGAGAGCTACTTGTTTTTTAGACTGACCCGTGGGCTAGTGATGACGCAGAATTGAAGGAAAGCAATGGGAGATGGGGGAACACGGGGGCACAGCAGCAGGTGCCTCAGCACTCTTAGGTCTGAGGGAAAGGGCGGTCACTAGCCTTGGGAGCTAGGACTACAGCTGAGGAGGACCCTGTGGTGGTAGCACTGTGAACCTATGTGAATCTGGAATAACTGTGAAGGCGAATCTCTGGGCACACTTGTGCCAGATTACAGAGATTATGCAGATTATGCAGGTGAAGACCCATCCCCCCGCATTGGCCTTCTGAGTTGAATAAAATAAAGACCAGACACTAAACTGGGCATCTAAATCCATCCTTCTCCCTTCCGGACTGTGGACTGTGACCAGCTGCTTCTTACTCCTGTAGCCTTGTGCACCTCCCCATACCCCCATAGCGAATGGCACCCTTAAAGTGTGAGCCTGAACAAACCGTTTCTTGAGTTGCTTTAGTCAGGGTATTTGATCCCAGCAACAGGAAACATAACTAAAGCCCTAAACCCCCAAAGGACCTAAGGCTTGTGATGAGGGAACAGCCAGGGCTAAGGGGCAGGCAGCAGGTGCCCAGCTCTGCCAACCGGAAGTGCACCTTGCATGGAGAAGGCAAAGTTCCACGTCAAGGTGTCCCCTCAGCCAGGGAACATTCTCCAGTCAGACACAGTCTTCGGCACTGTCAGGAGAATGGAGTTATGCACACCAAGCACAGTGGTTAGAGAGCCGCTAAGCATCGCATTTGCCTTATTCTGCGGACTCTGTGATAAAACCCCTACAAATTTATAGACAGCAGAAATGTCCTTCTTTTCTTTCTGGAGACCGGAAGTCTGAGGTCAATGTGATTTGGTGCTTCGTAAGAGCCTGTCTTCCCTTGTGTAACCTCTCATGGTGGATGAGGAGAACACACCCTTCGGCCTGTTTTAGAAGGGTTCCTCCTCACAACACAAGGATTTAGCAAGTGTGTTTATGTTAAAACAGCAGCAACAGCTGAACCACACCTTGAGGCCCTGGGAATCCTGTAGGGGCTGGCTGGGTGTCTCAGTGGTTGGAGTCGGCCCACGGTGGCTGTCTCCCACTGGGGAGGGCAACAATCTGTAGTTGCTTGGTCTGCAAGGTTGGGTACCTCAGAGGTCCCAGTCTGGTGCTGGGAGCTCCCGAGGGTTCCAGGGAGGCTGCCTCCCCTTAGTCAGTGATGGAACCCGGAAACGCTGGTTCTGATATCAGGGAAGAAGTAAGTGGCAGCAGCAGGATAAACCACCCCAATGGCAAGAGGGAAGCCCCAGCAAACAAATCCAAGCAACCCTCCCTGTGCTGCTCCTGGAGGGCGTTGCCCACACCACAGGTCATTGATGTGACCTTCCCACATCAGTCACCACAGTCAGGACAGTACTTCTGGCAAAGCTCTCCACGCTGGCGATTCTTTATTTGTGGCAAGTGGACATGAAAACCAACCCTAAGGCATATCACCTCCAAAAGGCGGAGTTTCTTCCCTTGTGTCACACTGACTGTTAGGACCACTTCAGACTGTAGCAGCAACAGAGATGAGGCCACCTGGGTGCTTCACAATGGTGGCACCACCAGATTGTTCTCAAGACAACCTAAACCACACCTACTGCTGCCTGGCCTCTTCCTTCACGACAGAGCTCTGAGATTACTTATGTTAAATAAGCCACTGGGGTATTTCCTGCTGTCACCAGTCAGAGCCCTTGGCATGGCAGCCAGGAGACTGATGAAAGTGGGCCCTATTTCTGCTGGTCTCAAGAAGCTCCACTCCATGGTCTTTCCATGTAATAGCTCCATCCCATGTGGTCCCCTCAGGAGACTGACAGGATAGGTCAGAATCCCCTGGGGACAGCCCTACAGATGACTGCATCACTCACCCAAACTCACCCTCCTTTGCTGGGGAGTGGAGGCCCTCAGAGGGTGGGTGACTGGGACTCCCAAGGGAGGCTTGGCAAGTCCCAGAAGCGCTGCAGCCTGTTTGGTTGGTTTTTTTTGTTTTTTGTTTGTTTTGTTTGTTTTGTTTTTCATTGTCTATATGGAGCCTCACCTCATTCACCTGTCATTTTCTTCGGTGAGATATATGGGATTTCTTATCAGCACTGAAGTATATATTATGACTTCCTAATTAGTGGTAGCCAGAGTATGAGCACTGCAAATAAACAAACAACAACTGATTCAAAAAACAGACAAAGGTCTGTGGGAGGTGGCTCAATGGTAAAGCACTTGGACAAACATGGATCCCCAGAGGCATGTAAAGCCAGACACGGTACACGTGTCTGCAATCCTGATGCTCCCATGGCAAGATGGGAAACAGACAGGAAAATCCCCAGAAGGTCATGGGCCGGCAGTAAAAGACCCCCCCCCCCCCACACAAACACACACACCCCACCCCCCACCCCCCGAGGGGGGGGGGGGGGGGGGGCAGGGGAAGGGGGAAGAGAATAGACCTGAATAGATATTTTCACAAAGAATGGACAATAAGTTTCAAAAAGATTACGTAAGGTTACTAGTCATTAGGGAAATGCAAATCTAAAGCACAGTGAATGGTGCCTGTAAGCGCTTTGCCCTGTCACACACCCTTGGGAAGTGGGCAGTGGGTGTGCTCCTGACACCTAGTGGCAGAACCCAGCAGTGCTGCTGAGCAACCTGCAAGGACCCAGGCAGCCCCCCTTATGACAACGGGCTAGCTAGCTGGCCCAAAGGGTTGAAACGTGAGTCCAAGACTGCTGCCCTTAGAGGCACATTGTATAAAACAAGAAATGGCATGGGGTGGGTGTTTGGGGCATGGAAGATGGAAGTGGCGAAAAAATGGCAAACCTTGCCAGAGACAGGCATATCGCCAAGGCAACCTGGTGTGAGCCCAAGAACCTAGCCAAAGGCAGACTGCACAGAGACATGCAACGCAAAGGGATGAAGAAGCTGAGAGTGTGGTTCTGTTTGAAGACGTACCAGTGTCCTGGGTCACACTCACATAGGGAAGAGTGACGGCAAGTTTGTGGACACATGCCCAGGGCCTCCTGTGGTCATGTTATCACTTATGACAAAGACGTGGTTCAAATTGAGCTTAACTGAGAAGGCATTTTACAGTCCTTGACACTGAAAGTCTTCTGGGTACACTTGAGCTGTTCAATGACTTCCTCATCAAACCTCCTACTACTCCTGCCTTCTGTTGCTGGCTCCCCTCGTGGTCCAAGGGTGGCTTCTGGATGTCCCTAAGGGTCCAAGCTGGGAGTGACCTTTCATTCATATCCCCAAGAAACAGCTCATTTTGGCTGGATTGGCTTATGCCCATCTACCCATCCCGGAATCAATCACTATGGCAGCAGAATAAGATTAACAGATAGTGGCTGAGAATGGAGCCAACCTGACAGAAAACATATGGCCAGTAACGGAGGAAGGAGCCACTTCTCAATTTACCACATTATTCATCTACTGAAGAAAAAGAGATAAATTGTAGGCAGCAGAAAGCAGCTTCATGCAATCCAATCTAGGTTCAAAGTCAAACAAGCACACACCGCATCTTGTGGCTCTGCAGGGCGGAGAAGACAGTCACTTAAGTTGTGATCGATGACTGCAAAAGGCTCAGACTGCTCAAATGGCAAGTCTACCCACATGGAACCACAAGGCAAAGACACAGAAGGGAGAACTTAAGAGCTGCATGCACAGCCCTGACCACAAATGGCAGCAGTCCAGAAAAGCACACTGTGCCTTCCAAAATGCAGAGCTTGGCTTCACCCTCGAAAGGAAGTGGTGAGAGTGTGTACCAGTGACACGAGGAAATGGGCATGTGCTAAGCAAGAATAGCAAGGACTCCCGTGAACAGAGAGTGAGCGACAAGCCACTCCCCACCCTCCAGATTGATGCCCGCCATCCCCAGCAACCGTGTTTTCTTATTTATTTTGACAAGCTCATTTAATCTGAGCAGAAAGAGCACCTCATTGAAATGAGAGAGATTGGGGTAGTCCTTTTCTTTTTGTCAGTTTTTTCACTTCTCGGAGAAGCATCCCACCTATCACTTTCTTTCTCAGAGACCATTATTCAATCAGCAAGAGAGAGGACAAAAAGTTTGCCATGCCAGCTAGTGACAAATGACAGCATTAATTCCCCTGAGCAGGCACTTTGGTTTGCCGTTTGCCTAACCAGCAGCCCACGAACACCATGTCCAGATAATACCTTTGAGAACTCAGGGTGATCAGAAGTTGTAGAACTCAGGGCTTACAGGACACCACTCAGCCGTGAAGGGTTGATAACTTCTCTCTGAGCCATTACCGATGACAGCACGGCAGATGCTTGTTGCTTATTCTTTGCTCAGTGTGACAGGCAGCCAAGATACATCTGCCAGGTTTCTTAGCTAATACCTGTGCTTGCTCACCATGTGCAATCACTCACTTGTTTTCTGCGATGCAGGCAGCGTTCATGTGAGATTGGGAGAATTCTGTGGGTTGCCCTCATCATAAAACTCAAATCTCTGCTTAAGGGACCTCCTCAGCTGCCTCAGATGATAGCAGGGAGCTGTCCCTCCTTCCCACCCTTCAGATTGCATTATTTCAAGTCCCTGTCCTGTGGTCAGACTGGAGTCCACTGACTGAGCTCTTGAGAGCCCTCGGTTAGATGACTTTAGAATGACTTGGGGCCTGCATGTCACTACTTCCCTGCTTTGTCATTCTTGTAATCATGCCATTGCCAGCCTCTGAGACTGAAGCAGGCCCTGGGCCATGGGTAGGTGTGACATTCTCCTTTTTGCTATCCTTTATGTTATGGCAAATGTGCATTTGGGCAGCTGTCATTTTCCCCTGACTACTTTAAAGAATACACATTCGATTTTTTCCTTAACTTTCATACATATGTAATATATTCTATCTACACGCATGCCTCTGCCTCTCTCACCCTCCTCCCATTTCCAAACTGCTCTGCTTCCTACTGTCAGTTCCTGCCTCACCCTCAGGTCTCAGGTTTTGCTCTGTGACTCACTGGGCTTAACCAGCGTGGTTCACGTGGACATGGATGGCTGCTGGTCTCTCTCTCTCTCTACTAGAGCATAGGTAACTCAGCCGTGCTATGTCACTGAAGGCAATGGCTTCTTCTAACTCAGCAGCCCTGGATTGCAATAGGCTCCCCTGGGTGGGGCAAGATACCATGAGCCCCTTTCTATTGATAACTAAGTGAAAACTATGTGAGTTGTGGTTTTTTTAAGGAATTGTTTTAAAAGTGTGTGGGGGGGGGGGGGGGGGGGTTCCAGGGACCTCAAGAGGCCAGAGGTTTTAAATCCCCTAAAGCCTTATTTACAGGTGGTTGTGAGCTGCCCAACATGAACACTGGGCATTAGAGTCAGGTGCCCTGCAAAAGCAGTACGTGCTCTTAACTGCTGAGCCATCTGTTCGGCCCCTAAACGCATGTATTTTTAAGAGGTATTTGTTCTTGTGGCGTAAGCTCTGAATTTACAACTTAATTAAAGAAAACATGTTTAGAAAGCAACTAATTCAAAGGGGAACTAAGCAATCAATTCACAAAGTGACCTGGTTAAAAACCTCCCAAGCCTAGGTAGGAGAACAGCTCTGAGAGTCCAGGACTAGCCCATGTGTAATATTGACATCTTCGTGACAGAAACCCTCTGAGCTTCAGCCCACTCATTTTGCATCACGAATATCTTCAAAATGTGGGCTAGCGCTCATCAATATTTCAAAAGCGCTGTTTGTGAACACTCATATTTCAATGTGACTGAGCCAGAAAATCTCAGACCAGCCTGAATCTGGGTCTGTTGAGAGACGCAACTGGCTGAGTCAGCATTGCACTACACGTAGAATAGTCTGGAGAGGCTGGGGGACACATCAACCCTGTCATAAGGGTGGGTACCTCTTACCTGGTCAGGTCCCTGCCTTAGTCAATGTTCGATTACTGTGAAAATAGACCATGCCCAAAACAATGCTTATAAAGGAAAGCATTTCACTGGGGCCAGCTTACAGCTCAGAGGTTTAGTCCAGTACCATCATGGCAGGAAGCATGGTGGCACGCAGACAGACACGGTGCTGGAGAAGGCGCTGAGAGTTCTACAGACAGCAAGCAGAGAGACACTAGGCCCGGCTTGAGCATCTGAAGCCTCAAAGCCTATGCCCAGTAACACACTTCCTCCAACAAGGCCACACCCCTTAACCCCTGTCCAGTAGCACTACTCCCTAATGGCTAAGCATTCAAACCTAGAAGCCTATGAGAGGCGCTCCTATTCAAATGGCCACCATCCCTTCCCAAGTGATGGCCATGTCATTCTGTCTCTGTAGATACGGGAAGCCATCCAACCACCTTCTCTCTCAGCCATCTTTGCACCTCCCTGTACCCTTTCTAATCAGCAGATGTAGCATCTAGACACTGTCCGAGGATACGTTCCAGCCCATCACATACACAGCTTATAGGCAGCAAGTGGAAAGCTTTGCCAGAATGTTTGGCGGCTGTGCTGGTGATGTGATTTGTAGGTTGTCAGCTGTAGGTCCTCATCCTCTCCACTGCTGAGAACTGCATCGCTCAAATAGGATGCGCACGCAATGGAGATGAGGAGGGGGCTGGGTGGTTTCTCCTTCATTTCCTGAGCCTCAGCCAGCATCGCAAATCATGATAACACCCCCCCAACCCCTAATCCAACGGCTTCAGCTCTCACCAGACCACTCTTCCACACTTACAGCTCTTCAGTACTGCCCTCGCCAGTACCTTCTCTTCCTGCTGTCCCACTAGCCTTTGGGCGGTGGTATCCTTCTGCTTCTGCCAAATCTGGGTTACTCTCTCCTGTCTGCTTTTCTCGTTTCTTTGCTCTTCCAAAAACTCTAACTGAATCCCTGCATTCAACTTCTTTCCTTTCTCTGACTAACACTAACAGAGAAAGGTCTCCTTTTCCGAGGGTATTTCATTGACTAGGCTTTTATGGGAGACATCTTGAGAAATTCTGATCTAAAACAGTTTCAGCTCCAACTGAGAAACACCAGCCACTTGCCCATTTGAGCTGATTCCATGTACACTTGTGAGCTCTCATAATGACACTCACAGTAAGCAATCATCTTCCAGGGGGCAAAAAAGAGCATGCAGGAAACGGCTGGCAAGATGCCAGAGCCCTTGCTCTTCAGGCTTAGGGGATGAGTAAGTCTGCAAGGGCTGGAAGGTCAGCCTTGTTAACACAAGCCTGAGGCTCTAGGTGCTGTGCTTATGGCAGCCAGCAACCCAGGCAGATGGAGGCAGTGGGAACGTGGGGACTCTGGGGATGAGGCTCAGTTGGCAGAGCACTTGCCTCGCATGTGTGAAGCCCTGGGTTGGACCCCTAGCCCTGCACAAAGTGGGTTGGTGGCACAGAACCCGCAATGCTCACACTCAGGAGTTCAAGGCAAGGCAGGCAGGCAGGCTGGCTTCGTGAGTCCAGACTCTCACCACCAAGTCTGATGACTTGGGTTCAGTCCCCGGGTTCCACATAGTTGAAGATGAGAACTGACTCGCAAAAGTTGTCCTCTAAGCTCCACATATTCACCATGACACACATATTCCTAGACACACACACACACACACACACACACACTTAAATGGAAAAATTTTCAACTAATCCCTAACCACAGAGAGTTCAAGGACAGCATAGATTACATGAGACGAAGTCACACAGACAAAGAAGAAGAAAAGAATAAAAGGAGGGAGGGAGGGAGGGAGGGAGGGAAGAGATGGAAGAAGATATAAGAACAAAACAAAACAAAATTACCAGAACTTTCAGTAACATCATGTGGGTCTAAGGAAACAAAAACTTGAGATTAAAAAAAAAAAAAAAAAAAAAAAAAGGCAGCCAGGGCTTAAGGGGCAATACTACTGAGAAGATATAAGCAGGTGGCCCTGACATGTATTCTGTCCCCCAGGGGCACCTCCAACTGGCAAGGACTAGGTAAACATGGGTTGTGCTTAGGATTCCTGGAGAGTCTTCCATAAGCAAAGAAGTGCAAACCTGAGGTGAGTAGACAAGACTGCATTCAGAGGCCTACTCTGAAGTTTCCTGCTGAGCTCTGGCAAGCCACGCTGGCCCCCAGAAGCTTCCCAGTCCTCATCTTTAGACCTTAGACAATGGCATGGGTTCTACAAAGATGGCCCGATGTGTCAACTTGGCTGGGCTGAGGTAGCTGGTTAAGCATTATTTCAGGTTGTCACAATCACTGGGTTGAATATAAAATATCATCTCTTCCCCACTGTGAGAAGACATCACTCAATCCACTGAGGGTCCCTGGGGTGGAAGTAAACAGGGTGGAGAGGGTGCTTTCACTCTTGCAGGTCTAGACTATTTGCCTCTGCCTTCAGATGCTAAGACACCTGCACCCTTCAGACGCAGACTGAAGTATCCACTGGTTGTCCTGTCTCTCTAGCTCACAGGAAGCATATCATAGGGCTTCTTCACCTGGTAAGCCAAGTAATATACTCTACCGGGCCTGGTCTTCTCAAAGAGGCATGCTGATTAGAGAGAGATATAGTAATATATATGACAAGGTAGTGTATCCTAACCTGTGTGTGGGTCATGACCCCTTTGGGAGCTGAATGACCTTTTCACAGGGGTCACCTAAGACCATTGTAAATAGCAGATGTTTACATTATGATTCATAACAGTAGCAAAATCACAGTTATGAAGTAGTAATGAAAATAATTTCATGGTTGGGGGTCACCACAGCATGAGGGTCACAGAATAAGGAAGGTGGAGAACAAACCACTGTGATAGATGATAAAAAACAGATGATGGATCAATTAATTCATAGAATAAAGATAGGAAGGATGAGTGAATACGTATAATAGGGTATGGACAGATGGACAGATGTCTGCACTAACTTTAAGAATTCCAAAATCTACAAAGCTCTGAAATTTGCTTCTTTCCACAACTTTTGATAGCATCTGGCCTACATTAACATGAAGGAATTTCTGGTCTTGGTCTCTCCCACCTATCATGAATATATTGGCCAGATGAAAAAGCATCATGTTTAATTATGGGGTGATGCTGAAAATATACTACTATATGGGGGTGCAGGTGCTGTGCGTATTTAATCAGAAAAAAAATTATATTCCCAATCCCTGAAGGGGTCTGAAGGGCTTCCAGAAAGATGCAGAGAGTGCTGTCCACTTGTGCTGTGGCTGGGAGGTTTCAATTCAATCTCTCAACAATGATGGAAATGCAAATGAGATTTCAAGCACGTCTGTAGTGCCTAGCACAGGCCAGGCACTTGCTTTTCCACAGCCACCTACCGAGCCCATAGTGTTGCTTATTGTTCACCAACCTCTGCATCTGAAATCATCACAGACACATCACAGGGCTCTCTCAACACCAACGACAAGACCACTACATGAGATAGAGGCTTTGTGGGATCTAGAAACTGGGACTGCTGCATCCAGCAGCCTGGTCATGAATTAGAAATGGAACATCATCCCCTGACTGATGGCAGCTCATAGCAGTTCAGGAGGCTGGCTCAATAGTGGGGAGTCTAAGAACTGTGGCAGCTAACTGCCCTCCAGACAGAGAATGTGCAGGGGGCGGGGGGGGGGAGACAGCCAGTTGTGCAGAAGGGAGAACACAGCTGGGAAAGCTGTCTTGCCTTTTCATTTAAAATGACACCCCTTTGTTGTTTATTGGGGTCTAATGCTAGTAATGACAGCACCCACTCAAGAGGAAAGACATAGAGAATGTGCCAAATGGAGAATCAGGAGCTCACCAAACAGCAGCATCTAGTTTCTGGTGGTTTCAACTTGACAACAGACTGCCAAGTGCTCTCTATGATGTGTCAATTATAGATCTCCATGGAGATATTGAACTGAAACATGGACACTGAAGGAAAGAATACCCACATGGATTCAGCTTGCAGGTCAAATGGTCCTCCAAATTGAGATGATCACCCAGACACTGCAGTCTTCATCTGTGAGAAAGAAGCAATAGAGCTGATGTACCTGCAGGCAATCAGACCACAGCTGGACCAGCAAATCCTGAACCAACAGAGGCAGGTAGGCCAACATGAGTTTTTGTTTTGTTTTTAATATTTGGATCATTCTTGTTCTATTTTCTGTGACATAAGAACTATAGAAGAACCCAGCATGACACTTGGGTCATTGTGGTGGCTTGAGTGAGAAATGTCATCCTTGGCTTGGGTGTTTGAATACTTGGTCCCTAGTTAGTAGTGCTGCCTGGGGAAATAATGGACTCTCTAGGAAGAGGAGCCTTGTTGGAGGACAAACATCACTGGGACTGGATCTCTGAGTGCTCATAGCCTCATCCTACTTCTAGTTCAATTTCTGTTTTCTGCCTGTGGTTAAAGATGTGACTGATCAGTTTCCTGTTCCAGCCACCTACTGCCATGCCTGCTGAGCCATTATGGACTCTCCCTCTGGAACCATAAGTCAAAACAAACCTTCTCTTCCAAAAGTCACATAGGTCATGGTGTTTCATCACAGCAACAGAAAAGTAACTAATACTAATTGACCTTGCAGTTTTCAGTCTAGCATAGACATTGTTCCTGGCTACTGCAGTGGTGACAGCCTCTTCTTGCAGTGGTTCATACATATGAGGAAATTTAATGCATGATTAATCCAATGACGCCAGGAAATAACGAGGACATTAGCCAACTTCACAGATCCGATGCTTCGTGAAGACTAAGTCATTAGCACAGTGGGAAGTGGAAAGGTCTGAAATAGAGGTCATGGTCTCCTGGTACTCGATAATGAAGGTCTGAGCTGAATTAAGTTCAAGTGGAAATACAGCGTCACCTTGAGAAATGCAATTCATACTTTGTTGGGTTTCATAGACATAATAATAAAGCGTAAGTCACGGGACTAGTCATTTGGTTGTTCTGGTCTGACCTAAAGAGTTCATAAAGTAATTGAATAGTAGAGAGTTCTAAGCGGTCACAATGAAGAAAATGTAGCCCTCATGAAAACGGCAAGGTTCTCATCTAGGCTGCCTTCAGGGCAAAGCATTAATTACCTTCTTCAATCCAAATTTCTCTGCAAGATTAGGTAAAGTGTGTTTCAATTAACTGCTAGGCCCATACGGGCTGTATAATTGTAGGGGAGTATGAAGAGTCTTGAGTGTAGAGAGGTCCCTCAGAAAAGCTTCACACCTGCCCCTCTGACCTACACAGCATGTGGTGGTTCTAAAACCTCCCTTCAAGCTGCCACTGAGCCACCTCTGTACCCTTCATCTTGAGCCCCTTTCATGGTGTCGCATCTTTGAGCTTGGTGCTCACATATGATGCTTTAGGATCAGCCAACCCTCACTATGAATCAAGTTTTGAGGCGAATTGTTTTTAGTTTCATTTCTGTTGTTGTAACAAGCAACCCTGACCCCCCCCCCAAAAAATAAAAACACAGCTTGGAAAATGAAGAGAGGTTTGGGGCTATAATTGCAAATGTAGTATATTAATGTGAGGAAGTTATAGCAGAAATATAAGGTACCATACCACAGCCAGGATCAGAACGAGGATAAGTGCACACATCTATATTTACTCACTTTCTCTCAGCTAGCTTTCTCCTTCCTTACACTATTCAGGATTCCCCGTCTAGGGAATGGTGCTGCCCATATGGAATGGATCTCTCTACATCAATTAATGAGACAGCTTCCCTCAATATACCCACAGGCCAACCTGACCTACATAATTCATCATGAAGAATCCTCTCAGGTGATTTTAGCTATGTCAAGTTGACAGTTAAAATTAGCCAGCATGTGAACTGCTATCATTTTTGGTCAACTAAATTACTACAATTAATTTAACTTAAAATCTTAGGGAAATTCTTATAGTGTTTAAAAGACAAAGGCATTCTACATGTATTTGAACATCTAACAAGGAAGACTTTAGAGCTACTATCTGCCATTCTGTTTATAAGGCTGATGCATAAACAGAAAATCAGCAAATCACCATATATGACCATAGTCCTCATCAAATATACAGATAATTTTAAGTTTATACTTCAGTCTGTTCCTAAAGTACAAAGAACCTACAACAATACTTATTTTATAAATAAAAAAAAGAATCTATGAAGAAGAAAGGGGCAAGAGTTCTAGAACTATCATAGTATTAGATTCAAGTGTCTAATTTTTAAAAAAGATTTACTTATTATTATTTTATGTACATTGTTTTGTGTGCAAGTGTCAGATGCTCTGGAACTGGAATCATAGACAGTTGTGAGCTGCCATGAGGGTGCTAAGCATTGAACCTGGATAACTTTGGAAGAGCAGCCAGTACTCTAAACCACTGAGCCACCTCTCTAGCCCCCATGTGTCTAATTTTTACAAAATATCAAAAATCATACAAAAATAAGTATAGTCAAATGAAAAGGTAATTAACATGTTGTCTCTGAAATGGATTTTATGGAAGATACACTAGATAAAGACCTTCCAATGACTAGCTTAAAGATGCTTGAGAAACTAAGACTCAGAAGGAATCAAGAAAATAATGGATGAGTTGAAAATGTTAAAGATACTAACCTATAAGAAACTAAAGAGGAAATTCTGGAGCTGAAAAGTATAATATCTGCCAATTAAAACCACTAGAGAGATTCAAAAGCAGATTTCAGTGAGGAGATGAAAGAATTGGTAAACAGGAAGATCAAATCATGGAAATTACTAAGTCTCAGGAACAGAAGGGAAAAGGATAAGTAAACACAACCAACAGCACATGTTGTAAAAGGAACCAAGATATGTGCTCCAGGATACCAGAAGGAGAAGAGAGAGAAAGGGTAAAGAGGTATTTGAGGAAATAATAGCTGAAGTTTTCTCTAATTTGAAGAGTAGCAGGAATATAAATCTCCAAGGTATGTTAAAAAAACAAAAAACAAAATATCTCTGAGTAAAATGAACTCAAGAGACCCACACCAAGTCAGACAATAATCAAATGGTTGAAAACTAGAGGCTCTCAAAAACAAAAGGAAAGAAGAAACTCGCCACATACAAGCAACTTTCAATAAGATCAACAGTGGATTTCTCATCAGAAGCTTCTGCAAATAGGAGGGACCAGACTGGCTGGTTAACAGTACTGGAAGAAAAAAAAATTTTAAACAAAATTCCTACATTTAAAAAAATTCTTAAAAAGTAAATGAGAAGTGGGCATGATGGAAACTCAGCACTCTAGAACAGAAACATCATAAGTCTGAAGCCAACTGGATAATACAGAGCATTCCAGGCCAGACAGAACTGGACCTGATAACTTCATGTACCTGAACCTGTCTTATGAGAAATGCTCGAGTTCTATAGGATAGAATGAAAGGACACTAAACAGTAATTCAAAACGGTGGGACAATATGAAGACCTCAGTGGAGGTAAGTTCATGGGCAATCACAAAAGCTAGTATTTAAATGACCATGGTTGGTATCTCCATTTTTATTTTCTGTATGACATAAGACACTAATGGGTTTTTTTAAAGGTTAGTCTAAGAGCTATAATTATTGTAATTTTGCTTTGTAACTTCACACTGTGTTTTCCATGTAATTTGTAACATTGCTACATTTAAAATAATTATGTTTTCAAAAATGTGATACCTAAGGATGTAATTCTGTGGTGGGAACAAAATTGAAAGACCTGAGATAGAACTGTAAAGGAGCAAAGCATTTGCATGGCATTGAAGCTAAACTACTATAAATTCAAATTAGTCTATTAAGACTTTTAGATGCTAAATGTAATTTCCATGGTAACTAAAAAGAAAATAGCTATAGAATATACATAAAAGAAAATGATAAAGTATGTCAACATTTCACTTCCATAAAATGAGCTAAAATCAAATGAAGACAGAAATTCAAGAAGCAAGTGACAAACAAGCTATAAGGCATATACAAAATAAATTGGAAAATAAAAAATTAAAGGCCTTCTTTATGAATAATTAATTGATATATAGTTGATTAAATACTCCAATCAAAAACAAGAATTCACAGGATGGATAAAACTACATGATCCAATTAGTTACGTGTTGTCTACAAGAAATCCACTTTCAAGTCAACAGCACAAGTTAAAAAAAGACATTCTGTGAGATTAGTAACTGACAAAGAGCAGAAGCTATGTTGGTACTAGACAAATATATATTTCAAGTCTTTGTTAAGTGATAGAAGGCAAAGGACAGACACAAATAAGATATTAACTATATCAAGAAGATATAACTATAATTACCTATATGTCTAATAAGAGACCATCTAAATAAAAACTTATAGAATTGAAGAGGAAAATCATCAATTCTACAACAATGGTGGTCAACTTTAACATCTTAGTCTCGGTAATAGAACAAACACACGCACAAGGCAGTAGGAACTTAGACCAGCAGTCACATCATATCCACAGTTAGGACCAGAGAAAAGCCACCATGCACCCATCCTGCTTAGTTCACTTTCTCCATTCCCACACTCCAAGACCCAATCCCAGGGAACTGTGTTACCCACAGTTGGCTGAGCTTTCCCTCATCAGTGAATGTAATCAATGTAGTCACTCTCAGACATGCACACCCCAATTTGATCTAGACAATTCCTTGTTGAGACTCTCTTTCTGTCTCAGTCTAGATTTCTAAGTTAACCGTTAAAGCTGGACTTAACAGAAGGCAGAAAGTTAGCCTGACTGTCTCAGTTACTGCAACAAAAGGTCTGACAAGACTGAATGACCCTCCTGATAAAAATGCTTAACAAACTAAGACTAGATAGAAACTATCTCAACATAACAACAACAAATCCCACATATATAAAGCTTCCAACAAGCATTATCCAGTGTCAAAGACTGAAATTAGAATTTATATGTTACCCTGGCATATAAAGGAGCAAACCAGCCAACATGCAAAAATCAGCTGCATTTGTATACACGAACAGGAACAATAAGAAAAGATGTGATTACATCAAAGAGAATAAAATGTCAGGGCTGTAGATATGACTCAGTAGTTAATAACATTTATTGCTATTGCAGAAGACCCAGGTTTGGTTTTCAGAACTCATGTGGTAGCTCACAACTACATATATATATATATATATATATATATATATATATATATATATAGAGAGAGAGAGAGAGAGAGAGAGAGAGAGAGAGAGAGAGAGAGAAGGAAGAAAGGAGGGGAAATACTTAGGAATTAATTTGAACAAAGAGGTACATGGAAAACCACTAAACATTACTGAAATAAGTTAGGCATAAAATAAATGGAAATACATCCAATGGCCAAAGATTAGAAGGCAACATTGGAATGTCTATGTATATAGTTCCTGTAAAAATTCCAAGTATATTTTATGTAAATTTTAGAAACCTATTTTAAAATGTATATGGACTTTCAATCACCAAAATAATTTCAAAAGGAAGAAAATTAGAGGGTTAACATTTACCTACTTCAGAATGTACTACAATATTATAATAATGAAAACAGGATGGTACTGCCATTAATGGAAGAGTAAAGTAATAGGAGCCTAAAATAAACTCTCATGTATGGAGCTTACTGATTTTTTTTAAAGATTTATTTATTATATACACAATGTTCTGTCTGTGTGCCTGCCCACCGTAAGAGGGCACCAGAACTCATTATAGATGGTTGTGAGGCACCATTTGGTTGCTGGAACTTGAACTCAGGACCTCTGGATGAGCAGCCAGTGTTCTTAACTTCTGAGCCATCTCTCCAGCCCCCAGAGCTTACTGATTTTTACAAGGCTCCTAAAACTACTCAATGAGAACATAACAGCCACTAAATGCTGGGGAAAATAGACACACACAAGCAAAAGAATGACAATGGACCCCCAGCTAACACCACAGACAAAGTTAACCAAAGATAGATCAAAGTCTGAAGAATGCTACGCACTTAGAAGAACTGGGTGGAAAGCTTTCTGATGTTGGATTTGGTGACGATAGTTTATATGACACCAAAAACACAGAAGCAAGAAAGATTAGAGAAATCAGACTCAACCAAAATTATGTCACATATTAATAGACATTACAGGTATAGTAGAAAGACAAAGCTAAAATAAGAGAAAACGCAGATCATACTACTAAAGAATTTACTTGCAATATATGTACAGAAATTATAAAACTCAGTAACAATGAAAGTATAACAACATAACTCAAACATGGGTTATTAGTCACGTTTTTCTAGACCTTACAGGCTGTGGTCCAGCTAATCCAACAACGGCTGCCTGTGAACGGAAGGCCCAAGAATCCAGTAGTTTTTAAATTCATGAGGCTGGACGTCTCCACTGGTCTTCAGTAGATGCTAGAACCAAGAAGTAAGCTTTCGTGCCAGTGAAGGAATGAGCTTGCCAGCAAGGTGAGAGCCAAGAAGCAAAGAGAGAAGCTTCTTTCTTGCATGTCCTTCTATAGGCTTCCAGCAGAAGGCATGGCCCAAATTAGAGGTGGCTCTTCCCACCTCAGAACATCGGTATTAGAGATGTGTCTCCCTACCCTAAAGATCAAGATTGGAGGTGGCTCTTCCCACTTCAAATTAAGCAAAAATTCCTCGCAGATGAGTACCCCAACTTTGGGGATTTTAGTTCCTTCCAGATGCAGTCAAGTTGACAACCAAGCATAGCCACCACAACAGGTATGCCTCCAAAGAAGATACAAAATGGTTAACAAACACAAAAGAGATGCTCATTGCCATTGGTCATTAGGAAGTAAAAGTAAAAATGATACCTAGACTTGACAGTACATGTCTATAATCCCAAACTCAAAAGGCTAAAGACAGAGAACTTGAGAACTGGGAGATGGTGCCAGCTATGGTTATATAGAAAACTTTACCTCAAAATACAAAACAGGAGTTTCATTGCATCCCAAACATCGCAGTCTATTGCCACTGATGTCACTTACTCTCCAGAACTTGACAATAAGAGCTTATTCCTGAAGACAACACATATTTGAGACTTTGAACATGGAGGGATTAGCTGGTACTCACTTTATAGCAAATTTTCATAGTGCTAGAAGGTGCTGTGAATGATCCTGGAGGATAAACATAATCAACACTCTCACCTAGCTATGAAACTTGTGATCTATAGTAATAACTGCCTGGCAAGATATGCCCACTGGTAAAATAGTGACACAAATGTTATAGGAGTAACCAACTACTTTCTAATTGGATTTCAGGTCTCCTCTACAAGATGGAATCTGGTACCATTATCAGGGCCAAGAACCTGTTACACAGTCATAGGTCCTACAGAGAAAACTAAGACTGTTATTCTGATGAATGGGCATAGTATTAAACTGACTCCTAATGAGTTATTGCTATACTTGTACATTAGTGCATTCCAACCCTCAGTTGAGAGGAGTTCTTTTGCATTGGATCGCAATTAATACAAAGAACAACAACCCAACATACACAGAGTAGAAAACTGTGAGGTCCTCATCTCTAAATGGGGTATCTCTGTCATACCCTCTGCCTCCAAGATGCAGGGATCATTGAAGAAAGGAGACCAGATATTGTAAGAGCCAGAAGTAGAAGACATTTGCAGCAAAACGGTGTTTGTAGGCATGGCAGGCCCACTGTTCACATATGCACAAGACCTGTGCATGAACAAACCAGCCAAAGTCCCATCAGGGATAGGGGACAGGTTCACCTAAACTCCTACCTGAGCAGCATTGGCAACTGAAGACTGCTGGGTGAGAAACAGTGAGTCTTCTTCAAGGATGCAGCCCCTGAGCTGTTACCCATGCTCTGGTAGCTGGCCTGTGCCCATGAACATGCACTAACTGGACTCGGTGTATTTTTTTAAAAAGAAATGCAGTTTGGAGGAAAAAAATGTTGGAGGGGTAGGAGAGGAACTGGAGGACAGAAAATGGGGTAGATTTGACCAAAACATGTTATACGTATGTATGAAATTCTTAATATCAATTAAAACCAAAAAATCAAAACTATAATACTAATTATATTATACTTGAGATGTTCTATGCAACTTCATGCTGCTGATTTTAAGTGACAATTGACTATTCAACCCTAAATTAGACATATATATATATATATATATAATTGTCTCAAAGGCTCATGGAACACTGAAAACAAACAGAAAATAAGAAATGGTGGAAGAATGGGGGAGAATTGAGACTGCACAATATGTGGAACTGAACAGTGATGGCATACTGCCAACTCTGGAGAATATGATGGCAGTTTCTTTTTAAAAAAATATACACCAAGATATTTGATGTTATTTGTGAAGGGTCTTGTTTCCCTGATTTCTTTTTCTGCCCACTTTTCACTTGTATACAGGAGGGCTACTGATTTGTTTTTAGTTAATTTTATATCCAGCCACTTTGATGAAGGTGTTTATCAGCAGTAAGAGTTCTCTAGTAGAATTTTGGGGATCACTTATGTACACTATCATATCATCTGCCAATAGAGATACTTTGACCTCTTCCTTTACAATTATATCCCTTTATCTCCTTTTATTGTCTTATTGTACTAACTAGAACTCACTCTACAGACAATATGCTGCCCAAAATAAACAAGACGTGGACGCAGGCTGAGTCAACTACCAAGCTCTGCCATGTCAAGGTAAGCAAGTCCTTCATATTTCCTGCTTCACAATTATATCTGCCAGATATACTGAGCCAGAAGGCTCAAGATGCTGCTCCAACATTATAGTGAGAGAATGGGTAACTGACCAGGCAGTAAAATGTCTCTGTCACCTCTTAGATTTGGAAGCTGCTTGTCTGCATTTCCTATTTAAGTAATAATTTTATTTCCTTCTCAAGTCTCTGATGGGGTTGAAGACTAGATAGTTATAGTTTCACACTTAGGATTAAGTTCTTTAGGATTTAAAAAGATGTTTTAAGGTCTAGAAAGTTGTTTTAAAGTTGATAAATGCAAGATATGACAGAGAATGACTTAGGGTTTTTTGTTTTTTTTTTTTTAAGCATTTTAGACTCACTTAGATAGGATAGATAGTATTTTCTTCAAGGTTGCCAAATACAAATGAGCTAAACATTTTGTTGGGTTTTGTTGTTGCCATTATTGTTGTTTGGTTTGGTTGTTTTTTGTTTTTTGTTTTTTGTTTTTTGAGACAGGGTTTCTCTGTATATAGCCTGACTGTCCTGGACTCGCTTTGTAGGACAGGCTGGTCTTGAACTCACAGAGACCACCTACCTCTGCCTCCCGAGTGCTGAGATTAAAGGCATGCACCACCACAGGCCAGCATGAGCTAAACATTTTGAATATAACTTTTACATATGGCTTTCCTGATAGTTTCATAGCTGTTCTTACTGTATGTATTTGATTATAAATAAATATATTCCATATGAAAAAGAAAAAGAAAAAAGAAAAGAAAGAAAGAAAGAAGGAAGGAAGGGAAGAAAAGAAAGAAAGCTGAAAATCACTCAAATACCCATTGGCTGGTAAGCAAAATGTGATCTATCCATGCTGTAGAGTATTTCCCAGCCATAATGTAGAGATAAGTCCTGACACAACAAGGATTGTCGCGTCCCACTCGCCCAGCAAGGAAGACGTGGCACCGGTTCTTCTCTCAAGCAGTTTATTCAGGCTCTTCTTGCAGTCTTCTCCCCCGAACCACTCCCCTCATACCCTTTTATAGACATCCAATCAAGCAACGCCACGTTTCCGTACTCTAGTGGCTCTTGAAAGCGGAACTATTGCAGGCAGAGGGCCATGCCCTAATAAGGACTTGTATACTACTTTTGAGGCAAAGCTGGCTACATGCCAGGCGCCATCTTGGGGCGAGGCATCCAGTAGAATACTGTGGCTTCCCACAAAGGATGACCTTGAGGACAGAATACTGAAATAAGTCATTCACAAAAGCAAATGGGCTTCTTGCAGCCCTTAGTGTAAGGTGTAGAGACAGGATGGTGGTGCGCGGGTGGGAGGGAATGGAAAGCCATTGTTTAATTGGTAAAGGGCTTTCGTTTTGCACCATGAAGAGCTTTGGAGGCGGATGATGGCAACGGCCACACAGCGTTATGGATGTGCACAATCCAACTCAACTGCACACTTGGAACAGTCTTGTCGGCAAACTTTACGACATTCTTATTTTACACAGTAAACCTTATGGTCTGGGGAAGGAGCTGGATGCAGCTCTCAGCATGCTTTTCCTTGTCTACAAAGCAATAAAATATCACATTTGCCTCAAGTTCCTCTGACTCTATTATTGTGGAGAAAAGAAGTTTTATATTGTATACACATTTTCACTTATGTATTATAAATGTTTATATGTTTTGTACATATTTATAGACTTTATCTTGTGTGCTTTTATGTTTTAACTACCACTGTGGCACCCATTCCCACTAGGCAAACTTTAAGACTGTTAATCAGGGTAGAGATACCTGACTTCTGTCTAAAAAGACTCAAGTTGCTCAGTTCTCTTAAAACCAGCAACTTGAACTTTATAAGATGTGTTTCATCTCGCTCCCTACGTTCAGAGCGCTGAGCTCCATGCATAGTTCCCGCCTGATGGGTCACTGTACTCACACTAGCAAGGAAGCTCTGGGCTGTCACTTAGCAGGCATTTGCTTTCTGTTTTTATAAGACAAAGCTTTGAAGCAAAGATGATGTCAAGTCTGTTCTCGAATCTTGAGCATAGCACCACCAAGGGCCAAGTCACACGCCTCATTTTAATGACTGTGTTTAAAGCTCAGTGGGGAGCCTAAAACAGCAGGAACTTCTCCTTTAATGTTGTTTGACTTGCCATTGTGTATCAGACAAGACTGAGCAGGAGATGTCTATCAGGGGAAAGGCATGTTGTCCATTCTAGTTAGGAATATCATTATTTTCTATTAAGATTGATTCTCCTGGCTACCGTCTGGGAGACAGTTAAGCAGTTTGGGAAATTATATTTATTCCTGCAAGCAACTAAGACCCTATTTTGTCAATTACTAGCCCAATAGCAATGGAGTCAGCTTGCCATAGTTTTCAAAATTCATTAGAATGATGCGGTTCTGCCCAAATTGGGAATCTGCATTGGCACATCTCTCTCTCTCTCTTATGGCTACAAGTTCTTCATCATGCCTCACAGTTCTAAACCAAGACAGAAGCTGCCTTGACATCTGACTCCATCTGACCCTCCAGTGCTTGACAGATCCTGAAACTAGCTACCCCAGAGATGGAATCAAGCAGGTCAGAGGTGGGGGAGATGCTGGAGGCCACTTTAATTGGTTTATATCTGACTGGAGAGATAAGTTGACATACACATGAAAAATAGTTAACTTGTCTTATAATTCCTAGAACTCTTCCCTAGCCCCACAGGAGTTATACCACCTCGGTTTTAAAAACCAGAAAGCCAGCCACCATGTGAGTTGCTTTTCTAGTGCTGAGATAAAATGCCACGAGGAAGGCGACTCTATAAAAGAATTTATTTGGGCTTACTGCTCCAAATGGTTAAAAGTCCATCATTGCATGGACACTCACAGCAGCAGGCAGCAGACTTGGCGGCAGCAGGAAGAGCTGAGAGCTCACATCTCAAGCCACACACAGAAAACAGAGAGCAAATTTGAAATGGCACTAGCCTTGAAACTGTCAAAGCTTATTGTCAGTGACACACTTCCTCCAGCAAGGCCCCATGCCTCTCCAAACAGTGCTGCCAACCTGAAGCCAAGCATTCAAATCCCAAAGACTACAGGAGATGCTGTCATTCAAACCACCACAGCTACTAGCTGAGCTTAGGTATAATGAAGTACACAGTCTGAGGGCATGAGACAGCAAACTGGGGAGATAGCTCTACCCATAAGAACGCAAGCACACAGGCTAAGTTTGATCCCCCAGCACCCACATAAATAAGTCAGGCATGGCAGCAACAAACTACAATTCTAGTACGGGGAAAACAGTCAGGAGGATCCCAGGGGCTTGCTAAATCAGTAAGCAACAAGTCCAGTGCCTGACCTTGCCCTAAAATGTAAGGAGGGAGACTAAGGAAGACACCATACATTGACCTCTGACCTCCATATATGTTTGTACCTAAACATGCACACACATGCACATGCACATGCACATGCACACACAAGAGGATGTAAGACAGAAGCTGATAGACACAGAGGTCTGGAAGGGAGCCTTCTGTTTTCCTCTCATTCTAACAGTGAGAGGGCCCTGGTTTGAGAAGGAAAGTAGTAGCATAGGATACGACTATGTTATAAAGTCATCTGGGTTGCCACAGAAGGATGGTTAAAACATCACAGAAGAGTCCAGGAGAGTGGCAGAGAGACTACCGTGGTCGCCCATGTGAGAAGTGTACTTGCTTTGGCCCACTGTGAAGAGTATGGAGAGAGTCAGAGACATCACAGGTTCAGAAGCTGGAATTCTGACTGCATTGTCAGATACCTTGGTTGCCAAGATAAGGTAAGCTATAAAAAGCACTAAGGATGTCTCACAAAGTCAGCTAAGCATTATGCTCCTCTCCCCCTGAACTCCAAAGCGCTTCTCCTCCAGGCTCCCTTATCTCAGAGAAAAGGAAAACAAGCCCTGCTGCCCTCGACCAGGAGTTACATCTGTACGTAAATGCTCATCTCCCCAACTGTATATCTGAAGTCATTGGCTGGGTTCATGGAACAGAGTCCACCGTGTCGGCCAGTGTCGGTGACACCAGTATCCAGGAGAGCCTTGAAGCAACAAAGCTGGACAGTGTTGTCTAGAGAATAAGAGCAAGATGAAATGGGGTCATAGGCAGAAGCTCCAGGACACAGAACACTTAGGATCTGGGTAACAAGGAGGCTGCAGAGAAAGGACAGCATGAGGAGATGTCATGGGTGGAAAAGCCAACTATGTAAGATACTATGGGAAACACAGAAGAGGAAGAAAAGAAACATGAAGTTTGGAGAGATCGAGCTGCTGATAACTGCAAGGCTTCTGGATTGTGGTAGGAGCGCAAACCACATAGAAACGTTAGAAATGAAATGCCAAAAAAAAAATTTTTTTTAAAGTCAGATAGCATCAAATCCAGCCATCTACAAAGCCACTACCTTCTGGGGACCAGCACCAGGACTTAATGGGTAAAGACACTGCCATCTAGCCTGCCAACCAGAGCTCATTCCCAGGGTTCCACATGGTGGGAGGAGAGAAACGACTCCCACAAGTTGTTCTCTCTCTCTCTCTCTCTCTCTCTCTCTCTCTCTCTCTCTCTCTCT
>OU015744.1:131605872-131626085 GCA_907169655.1 Acomys percivali | reverse complement strand
TCTCTCTCTCTCTCTCTCTCTCTCTCTCTCTCTCTCTCTCTCTCTCTGTCTCTCTCTCTCTCTCTCTCTCTCTCTCTCTCTCTCACACACACACACATACACACACATGCACACGCACACGCACACGCGCGCACACACACACACACCAAATAAGTGCAACAGGGAAGCTATAGCACTGAGGAAGTTCTGTCCAAGCACATACTGACTTGCAACCTTTAGCAACTTTCTGGTGTGTACAGAACCCATATCCTGGACAGCCAGCCCAGCACAGAGTTTCTTCCAGTGTCCCCAGCATCCATCAGCAGGGAGTCATCTATTTTGTCAGTCATTCATCTGCAACCCATGACTCCTACAGTGTGTGTGCTTGCATACGTTTGAAAACCAAGGTCAAAGTCAGGTATCTTTTCAATCATCTTTTACTTTCTGGTTTCTCCCTGAACCTAGAGTTCACAGCCTTGACTTGGGTAAGCTGGTTAATGAGCCCAGGAGAGCTACCTTTCTCTGCCTCCCACACAATGCCGGGGGTACAAACATATGTGTCCAGCTTTTGCATGGATGCTAGGGATGCAGGCTCAGATACTCACAGTTGTGTGGGAGACATATTGCTCACTTAGCCATCGCCCCAGCCCACAAATACACTTTTCTGGTAATAGGACCCATAGTTTTATATTTCATTCAATCCTCAAATGGCCCATGACTTCCCTTCAAAGAAGAAAATGCTGGGAACTTTATTCTATGCTAAGGAAATTGTCTGGCTCACCACACTGAGGCACACCTTCTCTGAGGTCACACTCCTATGAGAGCATCATTTATCATCATCCAGGGCACTAAGCGGCATTTGTGGCACAGTCAGAGAAACTTCGAATCGCCTAGCAGCCCAATAAATCACCCGCCCAGCTCATCTAGTGCTCCTGCAAGCTTTTAAAGACGTTGATTCCAGGGAAATGTCACTTCTGGGCACGGAGCTGCAGAGGCTGATAAATGCTAAACGATCCATCAAATTGTATGAGGCCATTGCAGGGCTTAAGTGGAGGCCACACTGTGCTTTGCCTAAAGAATCATCGCTCAGGGCACAGAGCAGTATCTGATGAGGACCCTCCTAATCCAATTTCTAAAATCGTTCCCATTAGAAAGTCCTGGTGTAGGCAAGACATGGCGGTGGCTCCGGGCAGTACTTGGCATTCTGATTCCGTCGGTGCTGTCTCAAGTGCGGGCCATTTCCTGCACTTTGAAAACCTGAGCTTAGGCTCCTGGAAATGTTCAACCGTGATACCAAATCTGTTCCTTCCAAGAATCTAAAGAAATCTTAGAGCACAAATGCTCTTGAGGGGGTTGTGGGGGCATCAGTCAGCTCTCTCTGCTTCAGAGCAGCCCTACACTCCTAGCCAGCCACCCCAAGGGGCTCTGGTGTAAAATGCCAACCTTGCATGAGGCTCCAGTTTAACTCCTCACCTGCTACCACCATCATGCCCAGAGCCCACGTCAGGTGAGAAGCTGGCATTTAAGCACTGCCCTATGCAGTGTTTCCATTCTGGTATCACCTTCCTCAGGAGTTCAGGCCAAGAAGGACACGACCCCCCCCCCCCGGCCAACCACCCCTCCCACCGCCCACCCCGGCAATACATTTTTGGCAGTCACCATATCTCAAGACAGTACATAATTAATTCTTTCACTTCTCTTTGGACCTGTCAATCTCTGCAGCTTCCAACAATGCCTACCAAGCAGAAGTAGCAATGGTTTGCTTTGCTTTGTTTCGTTCTGTTTTGTTTGGAAGCCTAGACCCAAAACATAGACAAACAATTGACCAGAGTTAGGAGTAAGTGAAGGCAATCAGCATCCCTGTGTCCTTAAGCATTTATCGTCTGAGTTGAGAGCCTTTAGTCACTTCTCTTCTGGTTATAAAAGGTATGATAGACTGGGGTTAGCTCTGTTGAGCTGTGGACCACTAGCGCACATTCCTCCCACGTAGCTGTGTTTTAGTGCCTGTCATCTGCCCTCCAGCTAAGCCCACTTCCTCCCCTTCTCTCTGTCCTCCAGGGCACAGTTATCTTTTAATCAATAAAGAAATTGCTGAGAAACTAGATGAGCATCATCAGTCAGGATCAGAAAGAGAAGCTGGGCCAGGATTTCAAACATGGGGAATTAATGTGGGAACTGTCGATCCAGGCACGCAGTGTCCAGGAGAAAGTCGTGAGGCCGGCCATGTCACAGCAATGGCAGATGCCACTCCCGGCACCAGGCTGGAAGCAGCTCTGTATTTAAGAGAAGAATGAATCCCGGGGAGGAGGGGGTGGGGGGGGTGAGGGGATGGGGGGATGGGGGGTGGGGGGTGGCTGCCTGGACAGAGTTAGGGATACAGAGGAGAGGCTGCCTGAAGCTCAGTGTGAAGCACAGACCCTAGCTTCTCTCTTTCCTAGCTAACTGCACCTGAGAGAGCCAGGGAAGCACAGCCCCATCACCCCGGGGCATAGTAAACAGATGACTTATAAAGACACCCTTGAGGATACCTTGGGGACAAGAGTATGTAAACACTTCCCCCGATACCAAGACAGTGGTGACACATGCATGCTTAGAAGATGACGTGAGTCCTTCCAAGTGAATGTTCAAGACACAAGCATGTCCATTACCCACAGCTGATCCCACACCCCACCCTCACAAGCTGCTCCCTCAAACGGGATTTATCAGGTTTCTCATTCTGGACGAACCCCTTTCTCCTCTCTCCGGAGACATTAATTGCCTGTAGCTCTTTCCCCTGGGGGCGGGGCCTTGTGAGATGCTCCTCCCCCCCCCCCCCCCCATCCCACCCACATTGGAACGTCAGGTGTTTGTCACTGTGCAGGTCTTGGTTCAGTGACCTGATTGTTAAGATTTCGTGGGTGCAGCTACCTGATCTATATGGAAGACTCTGTCTCACAGCAGATGCCGTGGTCCTCTGGCTCTCAGCATCCTTCTTCAAGTTATCCAATCCAAGGAGGCAGCACTAAGCAGTATACATACGATCAACACTCAACTTATTCAGGAGGTTATCTCTGTCTGTCTCTGTCTTTGTCATCTCTATCTCTCTTTAATTATGTAAGTATAATTGAAAAAGAAATCATGAATTTGAGAGAGGGGCACAGAAGGAGTGAGGCATGGGAGAATATGGAACAGAAGTGATGTAAATACATTACTTGTGTATGAAATTCTCGAGAAAAATAATAAATTCATAAAAATGAAAATAAAATAATTTAAATGCATTTGCTTATTGAGCCGACTTCAACTATCAACAAAGAATGCTCTGAATTAAAACATTATGTGTTTATAAGAGAAGAAAACATTTCTCACATTCAGTAAGCGCCCTGCAGCTCTTAACTCCAGAAACCTGGAATCTGAGCTAACGTGTTTCCAGTGGGGCTGGGCAGTTGCGCCACGAGTTGGCATGCGCAGTGTGAAGTGCACATGTTGTGCATTCAGAACCAACCCGTACAACCCGTACAATACTGCTGGAAACACTTCACATTCATGACGATTCCGTGTTGGATGAATTTTCCATCATTATGGGTTAGAAACATGCTGCCAAACTTTTCACAGCCTCCGCATTCAGTTCTGCTGTACCGTACTGAGTCCCCACGCACATCCTAAGAAGCTGGCCTAACAAGAGCCTGGTGTGTGTGTGAGGCAAGGAAAGAAGAGAAAGAAGGCATTCTCTCTGCATTAGCTAGGACAAACACATTACTTTGATATCCCCCTCCCCCCATGGATGGACTTATTTCTAAGTTTTGGGGTGTCCTTAGCCTGTGTCTTAAGTCCATCTTCAATTGGTTTAGAGTTTGGCCAACCTGAGCCGGGAATTCCCCAGTTCAAGGGCAAATGTGAAATGAGCTGATGAATGGGAGATACTGCCTTAAAACTCCTCCTCAGACTCACAGCCTGCTGCCATCAGCTATGAACATCAATAGCCAGAACATCGGTCAGAGAACTCAGTTAGGAACCCAGAGTTATGTGCGTCAACAGAGCTAGCTCCTAAGGCCCAACATTCTTCTAGAACTTACTTACAACTTCAGCCATAAAATGTGGGCTCTTTTACAAGTCCTGAAAAACTAGGCTTCCATGTCCCCTCCCCTCCCCTCTCGCAGAAATCACTCATACAAGAAGCAGCCCCTTGCCCCAGGAGGTGGCCCACACTCCAGTGCGCGACCTCACACCCAGAAAGACAGGTATGGACCGCAAAAAAATGGAGTCAATGATTATTAAATAAAAAAACAGTCCTAGTGTTAGGGAAGGTAAAGAGATGGGCAGATCTATAAGGAGTTAGGGAAGACATTAAGGCTGAAGTTGGTTAAAATGCACTATGTGAAATTCTCAGACCGTTACTAAAAACTAGCAACACACAAGAAAAAAAAAAAAAAGGAAGCAACCACTGCACTTAACAACCTGAGCCCTCCAATGAGACAGGATACAATCTTACTTAACCGTCAAGGAAATGCCTTGAAAGTCGGTTAACTGCCTAATGGCATCCTCGCTGGCAAGCTTCATTTATTTTTCTCACATTGTGTAAATAATTAGTGGGTGGCATCAACTTCATCGAGTGGGGTTTTCTGTCAGCTCACAGAGTAAACAACCTGAGAATGCGCGTGCATTTCTGCAGAGAGCTGGAGGTGAGAAAGAAGAGCTAAAAGTAGATGCAAGTAAGCTAGAAGAGTGGGTGAGGACAGAAGAGGGTAGAGCCACTAGCGTTGCAGTCTCTGAGTGTCAATATTTTATAGCCCGGAAATGTTTCCAATGGAAAACACAAATGTTTCACAGCTCAGTTCAGAAAGAAAGTTGAATGCAAAAATAACAGGAGCCTGCCTGGGTGGCACACACCTTTAATCGCAGCACTAGTGAGAGGGAGGCGGGCGGAGCTCCTGAATTTTAGGCTAGCCTGGTCTACATAGTGAGTTCCAGGCCAGCCAGGGCTACATATAGAGATTCTGCCTCAATAATTAAATAGACATAAATAGTAATGCTTAGAGTGTCCACAACACCCTAGTCTGGAAAATAGGAAATTCAGCAGATCTAGGTAGAAAGTATCTCCAGGTGAGAGAGTGGGGTTGTACTAAGCCGGAATCCAAGACTGTTGGATCGGTTTGGTTTCCACAGTGGACACAGAGAACAAGGGTTCCCAAGCAATGGGGCAGACGTGCTTGGGAGAATTTAGCAACAAGCCAGAACTTTCTTCCTCTTCTCTCCTCTCCCCTGGAAAGGAAGATTTTCTAAAGGCACAGCAACATTCTCTCCGTGTTGCTCAGGAAAAGAAGTTGCTACAAAAGGAACAAACCTGGGGTTGGGTATAGGTCAGAGATACAATGTTTGCTCACATGTACAGAGCCCTGAATTCAATCCCCCCTCTCCAACACACATACACACGCTCACACACACAGAGACACACACATACTCTCACACTTACACACATACACATTCTCACATACTCACACAGACACATAGACACACACACACTGCAATGAGGGCCTTCCAAATGGTCTGATGTCAAAGCCTGAAAACATGGCCAAATTTTATATGAAAATCAGCAGGGTTTCCATATGTATATACAGGGTCACATGACTACAACTCCATCCTAGTTGCTTTTGTCCCTGTGACAGACACCAAAAGCCACATGGGATAAGAGGAGTTATTGCAGTGTATAGCTGCATCCACCAGGAATGAAGTCAGGCCAGGCAGGAACTCAAGGCAAAAATCTCAAGGCAGAAGCTAAAGCAGAGCCCATGAAGAGGTACTGCTTACTGGCTTGCTCAGCCTGCTTTCTTACAGCAGCCAGGAATCAATAAAATGTCCCCCAGGTTTGCTCACAGGCCAATCTGACAGAGGAAAGTCTCAGCTGAGGTTTCCTCTTCCAGGTGACTCTAATTTGACCAAAACCAAACAGCGTAGAACATATATTTGTGTGTCATGAGGGAGTAGGGGAGGAGGAGGGGAGGGAGCGGGCACTGCACATGTGTATACACATGAATGTGGAGGTCAAAGGTCAACTTCAGGTGTCTTCCTCAATCACTATCCCCCCCCTCTCTGTGTATGTGTGTGTGCGTGTGTTTGTGTGTGTGTGTGTGTGTAATCCAGAGTAGAATTTTGGGTATCTTCCTCTACTTTGCACCTTATTCCCTGAAATTAGTGTCTCTCCGTGAACCTTCATTGCACTGACTGGCTAGCCAGGAGCCTCAGGAAGCCTCCACCTCTGCCTCCCAAGAATCAAGATCACAGATGTGCACTGCCACAACTGGCTTCTTACACATGTACCAGAAGTCCAAACTCAAATTCTCATTGTACACATGTTACTGACTGTCCACCTATATTTGCTTTCAACATACTTTGATTGTACATACTTACAAGACACAGTGTAATCTTCCAGTCTTCCAATACATATTTACAACATGTCAGCAGGCTTATTGATAATCTCAAATATGTGTTCCTTGTGTGTTAGAGGGACCCTTGTGACAAACCCCACCCCTTTAGCTAGCTGCAAATATTTAATCAGCTGCAGGGGGAACAAACATTCCCCACACGCTGACTGTGCCCCAGGCTGTGGAGACTGCTTTGCCTGATAATAGCCCCCTTGTACAAAGTTAAAAACTTTCATAGCCATAACCTGCAACATATCAACACATAATTAAAGCCCATGGGTCTAAAGTGCACTGATGAGGACCATCCTCCTGTCAAGGACACATCAGGCTTCGAACCCAGTGATGGTAGGTCCAGCCCAGTACCCTTCTCACACACACACCATTTCTGCTGTAAACCTTTTTCTTAAATCCTTTCATCCCCAGCACATTTTAGAATCCAATGTTTTCACCTACTTTGAAAAGATCACCGGTCAAAGGACACAGAATTCAGTTTTGTGGAATGAATAAGTCTAGACATCTAACGAGGACTATAGCTAATAGTACAGTGTACTGAAATACAATCAGAAAGTAGGCTTTGGCTACACATACAGGAAGAGGGCCTTGTGAGTGATGGGTACATTAAAAGGCTGCCTGCTGTCCTCATTTCACTGGGTACCAAAGCAATATATACACCTTTTAAAAAGACTCATAGCAGTGGCGGGATGGCTCAGTGGGTAAGTGCTTGCCATGTTAGCACAAGGACCTGAATCTTGGTCCCCAGAGCCCACCTAGAAGCTGGGTGCTACAGTGTGTGTGACCCAGAGCTGGAAGTATGGTGACACACAGAGACCTGAAGCCCATTGGCCAGCCTTCTAGCTAAATCAACAAGTTCCAGGTTCTGTGATAGATTCTGCCTCAAAAACTAAATTTGACAGTAATCAAAGAAGACACTTGAGTCTCTACATACAACAACCTGTATGTGTATGAACACACAGGCAGACACACACACACACACACACACACACACACACACACCTGTAGTGAAACACTCTCAAATTACAAAAAGTTTCATACACGGGATGGACATTGGTGAAATCCTTGGAGCTTGTTCAGATAGCCCCACACAAGGTTATCTGTGTGTAGTCTTACACTGCTAGGACATTTTAACATGTAGCTCCTTGTAATAGGCCACCCTAAGGATATTTAACTGTGCCAGCATCACAAGATGCCCTGATGCCAAGCTTTTACAGCCACACCCCTGGCCTCCACCCCACCCCTCGGCAACCACTCTTGTAATCATCTTGTCTTCAGATCTGTAATTCACTTAAATCGCTTTTCATAGGGTCACATGTAAGTCCATGCTTTTGTCCTCCTTCTAGAAGGATTCCATGTATAATCTAGTACAATCCTTTGTTGAACACGAGACTTTCTCACCAACACTAGCGAATATCACTTTAAGGAACTAGGGCTTTAAAAACAAATTCAGTGCCTGCTGGAGTCCAAGGGATGAAATCAAGTCAACAAGAATTTAAACAAGTGCCGTGTGTTTTATTGGAGAAGCCACAGAAAAACTGGACCTGCTTTTACAGGAGAAAAATCCGGGGAGAGATATAAGATGGCAGTAGTTCAGCATGGAACTGTGAGATGCTAAAGACCAAGCCTGATAGATGCTCTCTCTGGCTTCCTTTCCTGTGCTTTCCCACCATTGCTGTCCACAGCCGTCTTTTATGGCTGCGCCTCATGCGCCACCTTGTGGGCCCTGTGAGCTTAGCAGGGTCCTGCTAAGAGCAAATCCCTGAGAGGTTGTCAGTTCCTCCCCAGACCTCGCTAGAGGAGTTACATACGCCAACCTTACTGGATTGCTATGGAAGTGTTGACATAGCCATACAGGCTAGAGCTCTGGAGCAATGCACCAGAAAGAGGATCCAACAGTGCCTGGGGGAGAGGACCCCCAACAGTGCCTGAGAGGACCCCAGCAGGGCCTGAGGGAGAGGACCCCCAACAGTGCCTGAGAGGACCCCAGCAGTGCCTGAGGGAACAGACCCACAGAGAAGGCAAAAGGAGCCAGTTGAGCCCTTTACTTCTACCCAGTGATAATTGCTTCCAAAATGAAAGCCACTCTGGGCAGCAATCACTCTGATAAATGAAGGAAAAAGAGAGAGGTGGCTTTGATAGCCTTGAAAGCAATGGGATCCAGAGCTACACTTACCATGGAGTCTGACTGGTGTCAGGTGACTGACTGTTTCACTTATCAAGTCCTGTTTCATGATTAGATATTACTTGCCCATAGGACAATCAATCTGATGGGAGAAAATGATAAGCAAAAGGAGACTGTGATGGGCATCTCTACAGGGCACCATACCTGGTGTGTGCTGCCCACTGTCATGGGCATCTCTACAGGGCGCCATGCCTGGTGTGTGCTGCCCAGTGTCATGGGCATCTCTACAGGGCACCATGCCTGCTGTGTGCTGCCCAGTGTCATCAGCATCTTTACAGGACACCATCCCTGGTGTGTGCTGCCCAGTCATGGGCATCTCTACAGAACACTATCCCTGGTGTATGCTGCCGTGTCATGGACATCTTTACAGGACACCATTCCTGCTGTGTGCTGCCCAGTGTCATCGGTATCTCTACAGAGCACTGGCCTTGGTATGTGCTACCCAGTGTTTTGGGTTTCTCAGCTGGACACCACCCCTGTATGCACTAATGAGCTTGCCTCAGGAAAGGCCGAGCTCAGCTGGTCCATTTTAAGACAGCCACAGACTACAAAACTGAAAGAAAACTAAGGCGACTGTCATTTCAAGGCCGTAAATACAGGTTTGCATCCAACGCTATTTTATTCAATGGCACAAAAAAAAAAATTGAAACTCAACTGTCATGGTATTTGGACCATCTTCCCTGTCTATTCTCTTTAACTAGGAGATTGTGCCACACCCCAATCCGGTGGAAACCCGGAGTTGGGGAGCAAAGAATGAGCCCACAAGTTCAGTAGTCCCTAGACACTTGAACACCCAAAAGGGCTCCTAAGATCTAAGTAAGATCTAAGGTAATGTACTATCAAAATATAAAGCAATCCATCAGAAGACACAGCCAGTCAGCTGGAGAAGCCAGCTCAGTCACATTGCCTCCGCCGAGACTGCAGGGAGAAGCTCTCACTGTCCGCCCATGGCTACGTGGTTGCCACCCTTGCCAGATGGCTCTGGAGAGGTCAACATAGCTAAGCACAAGCTAGAGGATGCCATCACTTACCTGCTTCCCTGGGGGCACTCCTTCCAGACAGAGAAATGAAGGCTCCAAACATTGGCTCAGTGAGCTTCACACTAACGGTCAAGGTTCCTGTGAGACTTGAAACCAACCTTGTCACTCCATCCAAGCTGAGATCATCAAAGGATGGATAACCCCTGATGTGTGGGAAAGCGCTGATGGCTTTGCTAGACCTTAGGGTCCCCAGACATGTATAGCCCAGCCCTCTCCAACATGGAAACCACTACAGACATTCTTGGATCATGCTTCTGCTGATGGGAGCATGCAGAGGAGCCCTGGCTGTAAGATCATGGGTTACAGAGAACGGACCCACACAGAGGGCAAGAGGAGCAAGGTGAGAAGCTTAGAAAAGAGTGCGCTTCAAGGAGAGGTTTAGTGATATCAAGAAACTCCAGAGCACCCAGCTACCGGGGTGTGAGAGAAAGGGCAGGAAAGGAATGCAGTGGTGGCTGAATCCAGGTCCTTGCTCCTCACAGACAAGAGGAGAAGGGAGAGGGCAAGGCAGGGTATAGCAGATGATGAGATCTTCACCCTCTGGATGGCTGCCCGTAGTCTAGAGAAGCAATGGCAGGCCATTTCGTTTTAGTACCCTTTTGCAAACTGCCGAATGGAAAGAGACAGATTTCATTTCTTTGGCTTTGCCCTTTCTGACCCAATGCAGGGAGGGGCTGAGGTACTACAGAACCTGGGCCTCGGAAACAGGAAGACAGAGGCTCAGAGCTAAGAGACCTAGACAAAGTGTGCAGTGATTAGGGTTGAATGCTAGCGAGAGGTTGTGTCCCGCCCACAGCCTTGACCCCTTGGGAAGGTCATCTCCTGCATGAAGGGGCTCCAAACTCCTGGCATCTTTAGCCTTTGGAACCAGTCATCTCTTACCTTAACACTAGAAGCCTTCTGGCAACAAAGGCCAAGGCCACTGCCAAACAGGCCACCTAGGAACCCTCAATGATTTCTCTGCAAAGTCCAACATGAAAGCCACTGATCACGGAGCAACATTTGTCCAGACTCCCTCCATTCCTGGTCACTTCCACCTTCCACCTTTGGGTTTCTGGGTTGACCTAAGAAAGTGAAACCATAACCAAGAGCCACTCGAAACTGCCCCTGCTCTCTGTCCCTTTTTGACTCTTCTCCCTGCTGTAGTCCTTTGCTGATAGCGCTTCCCAGGGCTTTAGTTAGCTGGCTGCAGGAGGTCTGAGTGGAAGAGAGTCCGGCCCCTCTGACAGAGCCAGCAGGCCGCTTGTCACATCCTTTCCATCCATCTTGGCCCCCACTCAGCAGAAAGCAGCAAGAATGCAGGCATACACATCCACTGTACCTGGAAGGATTAACAGTGGGAGGGTAACCTCTGGTGGAGTTGACACTGCTGGTGTCCACAGGCACAGGCTTGAGGAGAAAGATGTGAGGAGATAAATCCAGAGCTTTGAGTTTTGCCTTTATTGGATACCTTGCTGCATTTTGTTTGTTTGTTTGTAATTATTCATGTTTTCTTCCCTCCCAGTATTTTCCCCAATATTTTAAGTATTCATCCTTCACACATGTCTGTAAGACAATGCTGTTGTAACACTGAGTCCCACACTGAGAAGACAGGACAACAGTGTCCCCAGAACTTTTAGGGTATGTTGACCCAGAAGCATAGCTTACATTAAAAAAGAATAAGAGATATTTTATTCTGCAGTCAAATGTGAGTAACAATGGCCCAGAAACAGGGTTCCAGGTCACCCCCAAACTATATCCCAACATGGTATTACTTTCAGCCACAGACATAGGGGAGGGGAATAGGGTGAAAGCAGGAAGGAGGGAGGAACAGGAGGATACAAGGGATGGGATAACAATTGAGATGTATTATGAATAAATAAACAAATAAATAAATAAATAAATAATAAGACATATTTTAAATATGTTGGTGGAGAGGCACAGGAGTCAGTCAGACATGGAGATGGGTCCCCCCTGAGAATTTCAATTTCAAGAGAGAGCAAGAAGTATATGTCATTAAGCAGCCTGGTCAGGTCAGTGACCCTGTCCTACACTGACCTATCAGTGTCCTGGCACCAGTCTTTCTAGTAAGGAGGTCCAAACCAGGAGACAGTTCTCTCTCTGGCTGGCACTGGGATCCAGCACAGAGTCATGGGAAACTTGTTAATTCTTTGAGGTCCATTGTTTCCATATTCTTATAACCTACAGGAGAGGCTCAAATGTTGCATTAAAAAAAAAAAACAAACAAACAAAACTTCTCTCCTAAGCCGTTTGTTTTATAAATGTTAAAATACAGTTGATTTTTAAAACATTTCAACTCACTCATATATCTCAAGTTTTTCAAAATGTTCAAATTATAGGACCTGAGAATTTAGGGACATCTACACCATACCACTTCCTCCCAAGGCTCGGGGATCATTGGGAAAGAGGGGTCAGGAAAAGTGGATGAGCCAGGGATGGTCGGTGCCTACAAGAAAACTGTTTTGTGGATACAGTAGGGCAACTATACCTATGTTCTCACAGTGAGTGTGACAACATGCCCAGGACCTGTGTAAGCTCAAGCCAAACAAAATCCAAGCATGGAGGGTCGGGTGGACATCAAGCCCATCCCTAGCATACAGGCTGCAGCTCAGGCTCACAGCCGGCTCTAGGGCCCTTGATCTTGGGCAGGCAAGCCATTTGGCATCGCTTATGCTTCTTGAGCTGCCCTGTTCCTCTGAATCTGAGAAACGTTTATTGGTTCAGAACAAAACATACCAAACGCCCCCCCCCCCCAACAAACAAAACCTGTGATTCCAATCAATGAGCCTGTCAGCTTGGAAAAGCCGAGGCTCTGTGGGGAATATGTCACCTAGCCACCGATGTAAACACATTGCTTCTGAGCAGTAGTGACCCACACGGGGACAGCCGCTAAGAGTAAGTGCTGGCACCTGTAAATGACAGCAAGGATAACAGCAAAGCATGATGGAAGACAGCGTGTCTTTATCAGGAACTCTGTCCTTTTGATTCTTGCACCGCCTAAGAGCATACATAGGCACACGCGCATGCGCATGCGCACGTGAACATACCACTCCCAGACACTGCCTCCACCACTGCACACACACAACCCCCAGAGATGTTGAGACACTAGCTTCACACAGTAGCTGTATTCCTGAAAAGCCTCACGTGAACTTGACTCTTACAGCCCTGCCAAGTCTGTGAGGACAGCATGGATATGCACGGTTCAGAGGTCCCCGGGGACAAACCTTTTGTCTGTACCCATAGGCCATTTCACTCTTCCATCTCCTGACCTGCTTCTCATCACACGAGGGTAAGCCTCATGGAGTGAGCTATGGTCCTTACCAAAAGCAAGGAAAGATGTCTGAAGAGGCAGCTGCTGCAGGGCCCAGCTTCATGAAGCTGAGCAATTATTTGCCAACCTATTGGATGTCTTCTGTTTGCCTCTCTTCTGTTTAACCTCCCACCCGGCATCTGCCCTGCCTTTGCATCCTCCTTGCCATTGGGATAAAAACCTCGGTTGGTTGAGAACCTTGGAGGATGGTCCTTCGTGCAGTGCTGTTTGGGTTACGGGATACTTAAGAAGAGGGAGGGGGTCAGGTCACTGGATCACTGCCCTGGGAAAGGTTTAAAGTGGCTCTCATGGAACCCTGCTGAACTGGTGGATGAAATGGACTGAAATAGAAGAGCGAGTCTCACCCTGCATTGCTCTCTGCCTCCCTGTCTCACCAGGGCATTGGTCCTTCCCGTGTGTTCCCACTATGATACCAGCCATCCTGTGACATATCCAAAGGGTATGTGCCAGAGCTTAGCAGAAGCATGAGCCATTTTCTTCAACCTCCAGGCCTGTGAGCTAAAGGAATCTTTTCTCCCATATTATCCAGCCTTGGGTGCCTTATAATGCCAATGGGAGGCAGATGAACACAATAGTCTTTGTACATCTTTATTTGATCCCTCAGGCAAGCCCTTGATGCAGGTGCTACTTCCAGTTTCCATGGCAACAAGTATGGCTGGTCAGGACTATCTGCTGTTGCAGATTCTATCCTTACTTTTTTTGCTTAAGTGTTACTGGCCTGGCCCCAGATTGGCTTTCTTTTCTCAGTTCTGTCTCAGCTTGCCTTTTTCATTCCAGCTCAGGGCCCTTACCAAACCATCCATTTAAAGATGTCCTCCTCGAGGCCTGTTCCCTGAGTCTACCATACATATTTCCTTGTGAAGACATAAAGGCAGGACCCTTGAACAGATTACTGTTACACATGAATTGACCTTGTGAAAGAGGGCACATCTGGCCATGCCCTAGCAACACCTCTCAGAGAATGCTGGGAGCCTGTGGAATCACAGAAGAAGACAATCACATGGGGTGATGGATGTCTTTTGGTTGTTCTTGGGGATGTCCCACAACAGGCAATGTGACACATGGCTCCAAGGGGGGGAGACTGCCGCAAACCACACATGTGTGAACACCTATCCCTGAGCTGCACCCTAAAGAGAGGGCCAAATTTCAAGCCCTGAAGCTAGAGCATCCATTGCCCCTGCAGCTGTGAAAAGGCAGTCACACTGAATTAAGCAGAGGGCTGATTTAAACCAGGGAGCCAGGGACAACAACCTGGCCATGCTAGCCACGAGGACCCTGCTTCTCAGGATTCAGGAGTGATTTCCAAATTGCATTTTAAAAGGAGTGTTCTGCTGTCTTTGGTGAGAAAATTCAGGAATTTGAGTCCATGGACACCACCACCTTTGAGATACGATATTCATTTACATATCTTGCAATACTGTGTTTGAGTCACAGTTACTTTTCCCCTAGATTTTGTGGAAACTATCTCACAGAGTCTGTCACCTTCAGAAACTGAAAACGGCTCACTGATGAAGAAATCACTGTGCATGTCGGTATTATTTACCACAAGGGAGGATATTTTCCATCTTCAAAACACAGAAAACGATGCTCCATGACTAGATGGCTGGGTGTGTGCAGCCATTTCACAAAAGCTATGTATGTCAAAATGCCTAATCATTCTGAACTTTTGTCCAGTGTTAAAGAAAGGCTGGACTCCTGATGTTTTTTCAGAGTTCTCTCTCTCTCTCTCTCTCTCTCTCTCTCTCTCTCTCTCTCTCTCTCTCTCTCTCTCTCTGTGTGTGTGTGTGTGTGTGTGTGTGTGTGTGTGTGTGTGTGTAAGCAGGTTAGCATGCGTGACTGCACATGTGTGTGTATGAGGTCAGGCCTTCATGCTGAGTGCCTTCTTTCATCACTCTCATCCATGCTTCCCAAGTGCTGAGGATACAGCCAGGCTGCCACATGCACTCAGCACATGCAGGAATGCTGGGAATGCATGTTCCAATCCTCATGCCTGCAGGCTGAGTGATTCACCCACCGAACCATCCATCAGCCCAGGCCCTGAGCTTTGCATTCTTCAGAAGCTTTTGAAATCAATAAGCAGAAAGATCCACCTGATACATCACTGGCAGCAGAGCAGACATATTCTAAAAACTATATTTGGGGATTAAGTTGTTGACATAAGTGAATTGAGAAGGGATGCTGTATTCTTTGCTGTCTTCTATGACCTTTGCTGTGCCAATTTAAAATAAAGTGTTTTGAGTACCCATTAGCATATTCCTATTCTTTTTTTTTTTTTTTTTTTTTTTTTTTGTTCATCAAAGCAGTAATTCCAGATTTTAGAGGACTGTGGCTTTGCTCCCGCCTCTTTAAAAGTGTGTCCCATGGTGACATCCCATAGGGAAGACTACTTAAGGGCTCACTATGTCCATTTTGTTGCTGCTGGAGCCCAGGGCCTCACATGCTGGGCAAGTGCTCATCCCTCAGCATCCTTGTTCCTTCCTGCTACAAAGGGCTGTCCTCACATCTTTCAGCATCTCTAAGACCTCACACCATGCCTGCCACTTACCAGGTGCTCAGGCGTCTCTGAGTCATGGAAGCCTTCTGCTTGTCCCGTCCCCATACCGGAATGCTTAGCTTATATTTGGGGGATGAAAAACCAGTGAATATAAATCTCTTTTGAGCTTTCTAGAAGCCTTTGGGGGGGCAGGGGGAGGAATCTCCTGTTCTACAGGATAATATACTGGTCCAGGCTCACAAGCCAGACAGACGAAAGACAAACTGCTCTGCAGAGTTACTGCTGAAGGATGCTCCAACTGCACAGCTGCACGATGCCACCCATCATTCACATTCCTCCCCCACTGAAAAATACTTTAATAAAAACTGTTGCCAAACTCTGCCAGATGAGAGCACAGCTGAGTGTCAGACTGCAGCAGAGTGGTGTCTGAACACTCACTGCCCATCTTAAACCCCTTTGCACAACCTCCTTCTGACTCTTAAAGAGGTAAGGGGTAAAAGTCTCTTCCTGATATCTTTACCACGGAGCCTCCCTTAGATGCAGGGCACTGGCCTGTAGTGCAAGGACAGTGGCACTGATTTCTGGCCTTTGCCACTGTTTGTCTCTTCCCAGCCCTAATGCTGTAGGACATGATCCAGATATTCACATTTTAAAAGTTGTTCTTAGCTTCCCTGGTCGATAGGAGAGTGGATGACCAATGGCCTATTTCCACTGAGTGTCTCACTCATTTTGTTTTGTTTTGTTTTGTTTTGTTTTGTTTTGTTTTGTTTTTTTAATTGTCTTCCTCTTTTTTTTAAATTTTTATTATTTATTAATTTATTCTTGTTACATCTCTATGGTTATCCCATCCCTTGTATCCTCCCATTCTTCCCTCTCTCCCATTTTCCCCTTATTCCCCTCCCCTATGACTGTTCCTCAGAGGGATTACCTCCCTCTGTATATGCTCATAGGGTATCAAGTCTCTTCTCGGTGACCTGCTGTCCTTCCTCTGAGTACCACTAGGTCTCCCCCGCCAGGGGACATAGTCAAATGTGAGGCACCAGAGTACTTGAGAAAGTCATATCCCACTCTCCACTCAAATGTGGAGACTGTCCTGTCCATGGGCTAGATCAGGGTAGGGGTTTAAATTTTACCGCCTGTATTGTCCTTGGCTAGTGCCTTAGTTTGAGCGAGACCCCTTGACCCAAATCTGCCTATCATAATGTTCTACTTGTAGGTTTCTAGGACCCTCTGGATCCTTCTACATTGCTATTCTCCCATGGTTCTCTCACCTAGAGTCCCAATAGGATGTCCTCCCCTCTGTCCCAGTTTGAATATAAATGTGGCTAGCACCTCCTTATTCTGCACGCTGAAGGTAAGTGCAAGCCACAGCCAGGGCACTGTTCCAATGGCTCCAGTCTCATGGTAGACAGGCATGAATACTTTGTTTTCTATTTCTCACTCTGATCAACCAGCCTAAAACAACCTCTTCATTATTTTTCTCTGTGAGCCACATGATTACAATAGTGACGCTGTTAGTATTCGCATGTGGGTGAAAATGTCCTTAGATTGCCACAAGTCTGCAGTTAATGGAACTAGCTTCTACTTCCAAATGTAGGCATTCCATTCCATACTGACTTGTACAAAAGCCAGAAAGGTCCATAGACTTCCTTCTGCTACAAACGACTCGGAATCAGAGGCTAAGTGTCTTCCCCATGGGAGCCTTGTTACCATCAGCTCTCAGAACTCAAAGCCTTCCCTGGGGAGAGTGGGTAAAAAGGAACCCCAAGACAAGATGAAGTTTCTATTCCTCTGATGGAATGGTGCCTGGCATCTTATGTTAAATGCTCTCGTGGTGCCTTCTAGGCATTTCATTAATCAATGAAATTTCAATCCCACACATGAGGATGTGCAGAAGACTTTCCAACAATCTCCCACAGGTGCAAAACAAGGGCAGCAATTACAGGCAGCCTCGAGAAGGACCAGACATGCGAGCTGGCTTCAAAAGTCCTGGATTGTGACCAGTGGAAACACACCATGACACGAGGAACCTTGGCAACACACTTCCACCGCCAAAAAACCTCCAAAAATGCCTCCCCAACCATTTGGTTTTATATGAGAAGACGTTCATGGAAAAAAAAACAAAAACAAAAACAAAGAAACACAACATTAAAAGCAAAAACAAAAAAATTTTCCCATAGCCTGAACTTTTGAGTAAGGCAGAACTTTAATGTAATAAACTATTTGATTTGGCAGGGAAATAAAAAACTCAAGCAAGCATAGTGTTCAGGCAAAGCATGGCTGTTTTTAGCAGGGTTTGCAATAAGAACCAGGAACAGAAAGCGAGAAAAAAATGAACAGTTTCTTAAATGGAAAAAAAGAAAACATATGGAGTTGAAGATTCTTGATAGGTTAAATTTCTCTGGGTACTAGAAGTTTTTTTCCCCCAGAGGGAAGAGAGTGGAAAGCAAAGTCAAAGGTTCTAAGATGAACTGTGTGGTCCTGAGTTCCATGGAAAGCATCAGATCCAGCCTAAGGAATTCATTCCCACCAACAAATGCCAATGCACATTAAGCTGCATTAGTATCTAAGGTGCAGGTGGACACTGAGGCTATGCTAGGAGAAGCTGTGTTCTACCTCAGGTAGAGAGGACACCAACACACAGCCTGAGTGATACTAAGGGGGCTGCCGGGGCAGCTAGAAGCTCCTATGTTCCTGCCTGGTAGGGGGAAATAAGGGTTGAGTGCACGCAAGAGGAGTCCTAGAATGCTATCAGCAGTACCCAGTGGACAGAGGACTTCTATCCAAACAGCTAGTAGGAGAAACTGAGGTGTGATTCTTGAAAGTTAGGGTATTTCCAACACCGTGGAGGGGCCGTTGACTGCCTTGGAGAGGACAATGCTGTGCTTGTTTATAATCTGAAATGGCCACCACAGGCCCGCAGTATGAATAGTTATATTCTAACTAGCAATGTTACTTTAAGGTGCTGTGGCACTGTCGAGACATGGGTCCTGGTTGGCAGAATCGAGTCACCACAGACAGATTTTGAAGATTAACCTGGCCCTGGTTCTAACCAAGTCTTTCTGCTTTCTAGTTCACCATGATGTGAGGAGTCTTTTACCACACAGTCCCTCTCCCGGAATTCAACCATGCCTTACCCACCCTGGTAGATCAAAATCCTTGTAATGGTGAATCAAAAATCCATTTCTCGAGGTTACAGAGCTGGCTCAGCACTGAAGAGCACTGGCTGCTCTTGCAGGGGACCTGCACCGACATGCCAGCTCACAATCACCTATAACTCCAGTTCCAGGGATTCTAACACCCTCTTCTGACCTCCTCAGGTACTGCATGCACAAAGTGCAAAATATGCAGAAATAAAATAAAATAAAGAAATAAACACAGCCACTAGGGACTAGGTCTGCCCCGTGACTTCCACGCACCAGTTCCTGGGTCCCAGCTCCGCCTGCAGTCCCAGAGACAGCAACCACTGGCAACTACCAGAAACAGCAAGGTCTGCCCTCTGTGTGTGATTTCCCAGTCCCCAGCTCTACCTGCAGTTCCAGAGGCAGCAGCCATCAGGGACTACCAGGGACCTCCAAGCCTGCCAACACATGGAACAACTAGATGGCTAAAGGACAGCATAAGGAGACACTCAACAAAACCCAGAGCAATATGGCACTACCAGAACCCAGCTATCCTACAACAAGCCCTGCATATCCTAACACACCTCAAGCACAGGAAAACAACTTTAATCTAATCTTATGAAGATTAGATTAGACAGGAAATGAGTAAATCCTTCAAAGAAATACGGGAAAATATAATCAAGCAGGTGAAGGAAATTAATAAGTCCCTTTTAAAAATGCAGGAAAATATAAGCAAATAGGAGAAGAAAATAATAAAACTGTTCATGATCTGAAAAGGGAGATAGAAGCAATAAAGGAAACTCAAGCTGAGGCAACCCTGGAGAGGAAAAACCTAGGAAAGACAAGAGTAACTACAGACACAAGCATCACCAACAGAGAGCAAGAGATGAAAGAGAGACTCTCGGGCATAGAAGATACAATAGAAGAAATTGATACATGGGTCAAAGAAAATGCTTAATCTAAAAAGTTTCTAATATAAAACATCCAGGAAATTTGGGACACCATGAAAAGACCAAACCTAAAAGTAATAGGAATAGAAGAAGATTTATAGCTCAAAGGCTCAGAAAATATCTTCAATAAAATCATAAAAGAAAAGTCTCCTAACCTAAAGAAAGAGATGTCTATAAAGGTACAAGAAACCTACAGAACACTAAATAGATTGGACCAAAAAATAAGAAAGTTTTACACCACATAGTAAGCAAAGCTCTAACCATAGAGAACAAAGAAAGAATATTAAAAGCCACAAGGAATAAGGGCCAAGCAACATATAAAGGTAGTCCTATTAGAACTGCACCAGACTTCTCAACAGAGACTTTAAAAACCAGAAGAGTTGGGCAGATATCTTGGAGACCTTAAGAAACCAGAGATACCAGCCCAGACTACTATGCTCATCAAAATTTTCAGTCACCACACATGAAGAAAACAAGATATTCCATGACAAAACCAAGTTTAAGCAATATCTTTCCACTAACTCAACCCTACAGAGAGTACTAGAAGGAAAACCCCAACACAACAAAAGTAACTACATCCAAGAAAACACAGAAAATAAATAAATTCACACCAGCAAAAATAAAAGAAGGCAAATGTGCATGCATGTGTGCATACATGCACACACACACATACACAACCACCACCAATATAAAAAACACAGG
>OU015744.1:131574089-131593356 GCA_907169655.1 Acomys percivali | reverse complement strand
GGGACAAGAACAGAAACTCAGAACGGACCTAGACGTCTGCACCTAAGAGGCCCCTGCTGCCTTTCCCTGATTGGAGCACAGGAGCCATCAGGTGGCAGAAAAGACAGCATCCATGGAGCATCCGAGCCCATCAGCTCACTCCTTCCAGCTTCCAGCCTGCTCATCTGCTTTACAGACCTTACACTCATCACCCCAGCAACCACTTGAATGGACCGTTCATGAATAATACACCATATTTGTGCCATTTTCAATGAAGCAGAACTTCTTTATTCTGTCTCACAAGGACTCTCATGACATGTGTGTGAGAATAGGATTGCATGTCTGTGAGCTTCCCACCAGTGTCTGCCGTCACAGGGACTGTACCTCACTGGAGAGGCCTGGCTGCTGACACACTGGCACAGCAGGGATAAAATCAGAGCAGAGCTTAAATCTAAGAGAGACACTTGCAGGACGAAAAGCCTTAGGATATCCAGAGGTGTCAGCCTGTTAGGGACTGCAAGCCAACCATAGTCCAGAGAGCTGGCAGGGGCAGCAGATGACCAGCTATGAAGGGACCGTGATACTGAAGCGAGGTCTGAGTCATTGGCACAGTATTCAGATGACTTTGTTGGACAGCCAGTGGCAGTAGTGTTTGGGTCTCAAAATGGGTCTGAGTGTAGGGCAGAGAATGGAATACAGAGTTAATACTGGCTGAGTGCATGATGTCTAAGATTTTGCAGTCTGAGACTCACACTTGCTGTGAAAGCCCATGATTGCAGCTGTGAATTCCAGGCTCGCATGCTCCTGGGTTCTTAAACCCTTATTTCTTAGTCTTAGGTGGGCATTACTTCTTGACCCCTCACCCTGGAATCCATGTCCCTTGACCCAGAATGTCTGATGTCATTTTCAGGGCCTTTGCTTTGACTAGACTAGAGTTCTTTGAGCTTCCTCGAACACCATGACTGAAGGCATCCTCCTGTCTCAGTACAGCTTGACTACAAAACGCCCTCTGTGGGCATTATGTTAACTCTTCTGCTCAGCAGCAGCAGGCAGCACTATTTAGAGAGGGGCTGGAGACTTTGGGAGGTGGTGTTGGCTAAAGTAGGTCACTGCGAGTGTTTACTTTGGGTTTATCTTCCCTGGCCCCTCCCTACAGATTTGGTTTTCTATCCACCATGAAGTGAATGGCTCTTGTCATATGCTCCAGCCACCATGAGGTTCTGCCTCATCTCAGACCCAGAATCAATGGTGCCAAGTGACCATGCAAGGCATCCAAATGAACCTTCGCCCCATCACATTGTTATACTGAAGTGTTTGGCCCCTGGGTGAGGAAAGCCAACACAATCCAAATTTTGGTAAATCTCAGTCCCAGGCCAGTGTCCACCAGAAGATAGTCCATAGAACAAAGAGCTCATTACCATTGTTTAAAAAAAGGGGGGAGGGTCAAGACAACGATCCCCCAAGGGGAAGGATGGTGACGTGTGCAATGGGATTTCCACATGTCACTCAAGCTAGATGGACATACCGTGGTTGTCAGGGCACAGACTCCAAAGCTGGCCACAAAACCAATTTTTGGTTTCAAAGCAGAGGAAAGGGTTGGTGTGAATAATACATTTTCATCTACACCGTGTTTTCAAACACAGCAGCATCAGCCTATTTGTCAAATCGGCAGTGTTTTATGTTATGTTCTAGGATGAGTGTTTTTGCAGAAATTTCATTTGAAACATGAAATTGTTTGCACTGCTGATTCAAATCCGAAACAATACACCGCCTACAGACACAGCCTGTGATGGATTTTTAAACACATTTAATGCCACAGCATTGCTGTGTGGAAGAACCACCAGCTTAGCACAACGTGCAATTCTCATGACGATTCACAGGGACATTTCTGTTAGAGGGACTAAGGTCTATTTGCTGCCAGATGCCCCAAAGAGACCCACACTTGCCCTTGTAAAAAAGGGCCCTCTAGCCTGAAGCTAGTCAGTGGATTGCTTCACCTCTGTTTGCTTCAAAGGTTTCCAGGACAACGTCCTAATGAGCAAAGAACACATTGCTAGCTTGAACACAAGGGGAAAGTATCTGGAATAGAAAGCATTAAGCCCCAAGGGGTATTTCTAACTCACTAACCAGAATGATAAGGGAACGGATATTACACGTTATGTTGTGGGGACCAGTGAGGTCTGCTAGGACTAGCTGCAGGGTCTTGCTGACTTGCCATAAAAGCTTTTATGCCCCATGGTCTGGGGGCATATCTAATAGCCCCTATATAGCAGTGAACACAGTGTAGTGCCTTACATCAGCAACCGTGAAGGAAAAGGCATAGGGACTGTTGGGAAGAGGATCATTCCTGAGTCTGGCCCATCAGTGCAGAAGACCTGTCTTCAGGTGCGTCTCAGAGCAGGAGAGAGATCGTCTGGCAGACGAGTGCTGTGACTGTAAGAGTGGTGACCTGTGAGGGTCTAGGATGTAGCCTTGCCCTCTGCTTCACACACTTTCCTAATATGAACAGCAGCACCTGGGTTTTCCATGTTTTTCTAGAACATTCTGTAGATCTCTGGAATGAGCATCTGCCACATGAGCCTGAAGTATGTAGGTCTTACAGCCTGCCTCACTCCTGAGGACCCTGGAGAAGAGATGGCTGTGAGCATGGAAGCTGTCTCCAACTAAGCTTTGAAGAGCAGAGCTCAGAACCCGTGGCTGGTCACACTCCAGACAATGGGGCAGTTGGTCCTTCTCTGTGACTGAGACTTTCCTGTTGGTAAACTGAACCTTCACCATTGTGAACTTTCCATCCTGTCTCTGGTAACACCACCTGCCCCAAAGTCTAATCTGTCTAATATTAATATGCTCTCTCCCACTGAGTGTATCTGCTTGGCTGCCTCACCAGCCAAGCACCATGAGTGAGTTAAGTTGCAAAACTGTCTCTGTGTCCTAAGGGACAATATCAAGTAGGATAATGTGTATGATCTGAGTTACAAAGCAAAAGAAAAAATTGTTGGGCATAAATAATATCTGAAGCAATGACAGCTTCAAATGCTGGATGTTGGATGGGAAGTAAGAATTTGCATATCCAAGAAACCCAACAAACTCCAAGCAGCATAAACCCATCAGTGCACATCAAGGTATAAGTAAGCTAGCCAAATTTCTGAAGACAAATGATATGGAGACAGAGAGAGAGAGAGAGAGAAAAGAAAAAGAAACAGCAGAGAAAATGAAAGGAGGCTGGAGAGATGACTTGGTGGTTTAAAAGCATGTGCTGCTCTTTTGGGGGACTGTACTTCAGTTCCCAGCACCCTCGTCAGATAGCTCACAACCACATGTAATTCCAGCTCCAGGGATGAGACGCCCTCTTCTGGCCTCTGTGGGCATTACACTCACGTGGCATGCATGCACCCCACATGAGCATGTTTGTGCAAACAGTTGAAAAAATAAGCAAAAAGAAAGACAAACACCTTACACACAGAACTGCGATACAAATTTTACTGGCTTTGTAAACAATGAAAAGTGTAATAAAATGGAGTGGAGTATTTGAAGTGATGAAAGCAGATATTTGCCAGCATAAGCCTTGCCAACCTAAAGTGTATCTTTCAGGAGAGTTCCTCCCCTGCCGTTCATTTTTTCTTTCTGTATCTTCATGAGACTTTTTATCTATTACACCTTGTTCACGTTAAACCTTTGAGCATATTTATAATCACTCTTTGGAAGCCTTCTCCCACAGTGGCTTCCTATATGTCATTGGCTGGTATTAGTCCCCCTCTCCCCTGTCCTCAAAAAAAAAAAAACAAAAAAACAGCTGTGAGTTACAGGGTCCTGAATCTTCACAGTAGTTGTGTTCTTACTGTGTTGAGCATTGGATTCCTCTAGAATCTGGGCTTAGGTGGACACTGTTGTACAGGACACTAACCAGCGAGTACCTTGGAAACAGTGCAGGAACCAACAGGTGAAGGGGAGAGGTGAGCTATGACAACATACTCCAAGAGAAAGTGACAGGCCACCCACCAAGGGCTCTAAGACTGGGGTCATCAGAGACTTCCCACCATGCATCCAGGAAGGCAGCCCTTCATCCCCCATGGCAACCAGTCCCCAGACTGGGTAAACCCAGAAAGGAAGTGTGCCTTAAGACAGATAACTCTTTCCACAGAGGTAAATCCTAAAGATATGTGACAATAGAGGCTGCCTACCAGAAACAGTATAGTGACTGGGGACCCCTTTTGACTGTGAGCTGGTATTGGCACAGAGCACACAGCAGTCACCTGTTTACACACTGGACAGATGTACTGACTGTACAGTATGAGTTTAGGTGTCTGTCTTCCATGAGACTTGAGGTTTGCTCTTTCAGGAAGCTGTGGTGCATCCTGGTCTCTTGGAGCTTATTTTTCAGTTTTATAACAAAGGTTTATAGCAGTGATCCCCAACTAGGCTGTGAGTTTCATTTTGTACCTGGAAGTAACTACTAGCACATGGTATGTAGCTCCTGGCAGTGCACAGGATAGATGCCTGTCATCAAAGAATCATTAGGTTATAATATTTAGTCCCAGAGTCGGGGGAGCCTTCCCTGCCATCCCATGACTCAGAGCTACCTAAGTCCTGCTCATCGGCCACATCATTATTGCCTGGATGGCAAAATGTAAACTCCTTCTCATTGTATGGAATATCCCAGAGTTCTGCAGAGCTCAGAAACTCCCTCAGACTCACTCCTGGAAGGACCACATGGCATCCAGGGAGAAGACAGCTCAGCGTGCAGACAAGTGAACCCTCTGCAGATTTTGGAGATCTTTCTATACACATTCTCCATGGCCAGAGCTCATAAAAGTCCATTGACTTGAGCATCCTCTAACTTCATTCATTCAGCACAGATGGCTGGATATGGCTCCCTGCTTACCAGTCAGCTACCGCACAGCCAGCACCAACCGTTCCTTCTCTCCAGGCTCACAGCCTGTGCTGCTAACATTTGAAACCAGAAGCTTCATAGATACATAGGTTCTGCCTTCCCAGCAGAGGGAAGGGCGCACCATCAGAAGTGAGACTGTCGTACAATAATCCTTCTTTCTTTCTTCAGCTCCTTTATTTTATTGTCACCCTTCCCCTTCATCCTTCCATGTATGTGTGCCTGTGCATGTGTGTGTGTGTGTGTGTTTGTGTGCATGGGTGTGGGTGTGCCCATATGTGCACGTGTGTGTGTGTGTGTGTGTGGCGCATGTGTGTGTGCATGTGCGTGTGTGCATGTGTGTGTATGTGTGCATGTGTGTGTGCACATGTGTGTGTGACTGTGTGTGGCTTATAGAAAAGTCACAGATGATAAGCACTGACAAATAATTAACAAACATTTAAGTCATCTCGAGGATGGGCAGATGGCTTAGTTGGTAAAGTACTTACCTGACAAGCATGAGGACATGAGCACCATCTCCAGAACCCGTATAAAGAGCCAGGTATGGTGGCATGTACCCATGATCCCAGAGCTGAGGAGGCAGAGACAGACAGCATCCTGGAGTTTGCTGGTCAGCCAGCCCACCCTAGCGCCCTAGTTAGCAAGCTTCAGGACAATGAGAGATGCTACCTCAAAAGAGCAGATGGAAGGAAGGAAGAAGGAAAGGAAAATAGCACCTGAGAAATGACATTTGACATTGACTTTTTACCTCTATACACATGCACGCACATATACATATGCACCTGCACCCACATATGCACACACTCATACACTAACACACATAAAAGTGAGAATAGACTATTATCATTAAAAATAGTTCACTAGTTCCCAGATTCAGAAATAGCACTCTGACAAAATACTTAAGAAACCAGTCCAGGGGCTGGAGAGATGGCTCAGTGGCTAAGAGTGCTGGCTGCTCTTCCAAAGGACTCAGGTTCAATTCCCAGCACCCACAAAGCAGCTCACAACTGTCTGTCACTCCAGTTCCGGGGGATCTGACTCCCTCACACACACATACAAGTAGGCAGAACACCAACGTATGTAAAATAAAAACAAATAAGTAAATCATTTTTTAAAAATTTAAAGAAAAAGAAACCAAGCAATCAAAAATGTCTTGGTCTTTCATGTGAATATTTAGGACTTTGTTTAAAAGTAGCTCCTTCTTCATAAGCTGGCCTCACTACCTGAAAGAGCACTGGCCTTGGGGCTCTGTGCTCTCCTTGCCCCAGGGTGACCTTTGAGAGTTAAGCTTGACATGGCTCATCCTGAGACTCTTCTACAGTCCCCTGCACTCTGCAGAAAACATTGGCATGGATGCCAGGGTCTGCACATGCCCATGGTAGCAGGTCCCCTAGGGAGTGGTACCAGGGACAAAGTCAGCTGGGGCTCCACAGGGCTGCCTGTATGGCAGACCCCGAGACGCTCTCAAAACTTCCATGTTTACATCAGAAGGGCTTGACTAAGTTGCAAAGTAAATAGGGACACACTATTACGTAATCTATACACTGGGGTGCTTAACAGGCTAACCTGTAGTTGAAGGTTTTTCTTCCCACGCCTAGCTCCCAGAATAATGACTCATGAGACTCATTAAATATTAAACAAATACCTAGGCCATATAGCTAGGCTCTTTTCTGACTAACTCATACCTTAAATTAACCCATTACACTAGTCTAAACTCTGCCACGTGGCTGGTTACCTGAACTCAGGTACCATGCATCTATCCTCTTCACATCTTGTTGGGAGAATCTCCCATGCCCGCCTCTCTCCCAGAATACTTTCTGCCTCCCAGATGTCCCACCTCCCACTTCCTCCATAGGCTATAGGCCATTAGATTTATTATTGACAGGTGCTACAATACACAAGATATTCCTTCTACACTAACCCACTGCAGAGTCAGGACACAGGTGGTGGGTAGACAAGAAAAAGTAAGGAAATGGCAGACACAGGGCTGGGGGCATGTCCCCAGCTCCAACCCCAGACAGAGAGCAGCAGTAGCAGCAGCAGCAGCAGCAGCAGCAGCAGCAGCAGCAGCAGCAGCAGCAAGAACAGCCTATGGTTTTAACCACCTGACTGTCTTTCAACCCACTGTGCTTTTTCTTGCAAAACCACCATGCTTTCTTTTCAGTAGCTGCTTCTGTCCCCTTATACTGGCTCTCAGGGAGCTGTGCCCACTACACTTCCACTACGGCAACTGACGTCTGGTGCTGAGCAACCCTTCCTGGATTGCTTTCTTTCACCATAAATCACAATAGATGGCTGAACCAATGTAGCATACCTGAGTATGGAAGGAAGTTAGTAATTCAGTTCAACGAGCCAATTTATCAGTTCCACAACAGACGGAATACTTTCATTTCTACAGCCTTTTTATGTGTTGTATGGAACTGTGGTGCTCAGTGATACTGGTGGGATTCCTCTTAGATCGGTGTAGCCTGGAGTGCCCCTTGTGCGCTCTCTCAGCCTTGTGGACAAAGGTCATCTGGTTCCAGAGGGGAAATATCTAAAAGAACAAACACGCCTGAAGAAAGTGTAGGTGAGACGAGTTTGGAGTTATGTTTATTGATTTTTGGAGCCTTAGCTTTTGTTAGTATAAGAAATCAGTGTGTAAGTACGGTGACCAGTATTGACTTCCATTTCAGACAAGTGATACAGTCTCATTCTTTGGTGTCTCTGTTGTATGTTTACTTAGAGCCCGTTGGACACACAAAGACAAATAGCACATATTTTCTCTTATCTGTGGGTCCCAGGATTATTTAGAGATCTATAAAACCACATATGTAGGACACAAAAGGAGAGAGAAACTAGGGGAAGGAAAGTGATTCGATGGAGGTAGTACAGAGAGGGGGGAGATGGGAGGTGGGCCGAGGAAGAACATGCTCAAAGTACACGTGTGTATTAAGGACATTGTCTCTCAAAAGCAAATACTATACAAGAGGAAATTATGGTCCCAGTTGCGTCCCTCAGTGGGAGCACTGCTCAGCATTGGCCTATGGTATTTTAGAGGCATTGTGCTGTGGGCAAAAGGCACGGTTGTTGGAATAAAGAGATGCGCTGCTTCTAGCATCACTGTTATCATGGCATTTGACATCTCTAGACTCCTTGTGGGGCTAAGAACTAAGCAGGGGTCAAAGGTATCAGGCACCCTCTCACTGTATCCCTGTCTCCCACACCCCAATAACAAAGAATCCATTTTCAGATGCTTGAAGTGGCAGACCCCTGGGGATGTAGATGTCTCATTTTAGTTAGGACTGGCCCTCAGCAGGGGTATACAGGACTTCAGGACTTTCTGCTCTGCTATGCCATACTCTTTTCTCATCTTCTTGCCACTCCATCCTTTAGTGGAACTCAGGACCAGGCCTTATGTCATCTGTGACATTCCTTTTAAAAATTATGTGTATGTGTGTTTCTCTCTGTCTCTGTCTCTGTCTCTGTCTCTGTCTCTCTCTCTCTCTGAGTGTGTGTGTGTGTGTGTGTGTGTGTCTTTCTCTGTCTGTCTGTCTCTCTCTGTGTGTGTGTGTGTGTGTGTGTGTGTATGTGTATGTCTGCACATGTGTGCATGTGTCTGTGTGTGTTATGTGCATGTGAGTTCAGGTGTCCACAAACACAGAGGCCAGAGACATTTGGTCCCCCTGGACCTGGGGTTACAAGCAGTTGTGAGATGCCCAACTCAGGTGCTGGGAACCAGCTCCAAGAGCAGCTCACTCTCCTAACCTCTGAGCCATCATAGCCCCACATCTGTGGTACTCCTGTGATACTTGAGTCCCCCTGTGATAGCCTCTCTTCTCTCAATGACTTCTTCTATATGTTGATCCATTCTTGTGTATGCCAGTCTTTAAGAGACCCACCAGCTGTCTCCCTTCATTCTTCCATAGCAAAAGAGAAAGACAAGACAGTGGCACTGTGCACAGGGCATAGGAGGTGGGGTTTGAGGTGTAACTTTTGTGAGCACCTGCACCTGAAGAGGGTGCAGCTAAATTTCATGGGCTTTTGCAAGCCAGGGAGAACTCTTTCCCATTGATGGAAAAGGGATGGCAATTCAAGCTCACTGTGATGCAGACAGTAGTTAGGCAAGCAGTGCCTTCCAGATCAGGACCAGTGGGGAGACTCCAGGCAGTGCTAGGCAGCAGTGGCTTGGCATTGGTCTTGCTTTTAGAGACTCAGTGTGCTCTGCGCATGCTCTGGAGCTGAGCAGCCCACACACGTTCTGGGTCTCGGCCTGCTCCACGCATGCGCTGGAGCGGAAAGGACCACGCATGCTCAGGCTCTGCCCCCTCTACGCATGCTCTGGAGCTGGGTGGACAACGCGTGCTCTGGAGCTGGGTGGTTGACTTTCATTGTGGTCTCATTGCCTGTTTTTCCAAGATGGCTAAGCATGCAGTGGGGGCTTTTCTAGCCCTCGGTGGCATGCACTGGAGTGAAGAAGCTGCCTTCGTTCTGGTGATCCTTAAAGAATGTCCGCCAGCAGCAGCCTCAGCAGCTGGAGGAATAAATGCTTCGGTCTTCTGAGTACCCGGGCTTCTAGTAGCATTCGTTGTGAACAGTTACTGTGGTTTTCTAAGCCATTTGCTTTCTGAAATGATGGCTATATGAAGGGGTTAAGAGCCTTTGACAGAATAACAGGAGTCCTTTAAGCTGTGCGATAGGAGGCCACCCAGAGGCTGTCAAGGCACACCGAAGTTGCTGGAGTGAGAGGTATATGTGCCATCATTAGCAGACCTCGTGGCATAGCGTTCTGTACATTTTGTCTTGACTGGCACTGTAGTGACGCTTAGGCACGGCCAGGCATACCCTGTTGATTTGCATTTCCCAGGCCCTGCTGCTGGGGTGGCTGTCTCATTACCATTCTGCTGGGTGTCAGCACTTTTGTGATACAATTAGAGGCGTGTAATTCCCAGACGAAATGAGCTATCTGGAATATTGTGCGATGTATAATTCAATATTATTATGAGCCTGTGACATAATTGAGTTTCAAGAAACAAACAGGCAGGAGTTTGGGCTGAACCACCCATTATACCAGTAACATGCCTGACCCTTCCCTTGTGGCACCTGCGCTGGGAGGATGTGCCACCTAAGGCAGGTGCCAGAAAAAGACACACATACCTGGACTTTGGACTCCGAAAGTCATTCGAATTAGGTGAGAACAACAGTGAAGGCAGACATGAGAGCTAGGAGTGAAGTTGGTTGGCTCTTCCGTTTTGCCATCACTCAGATGGAGAGGTAAACTCCATTCCTGCTGTTTCAGAACACACCAGCTCATTTGATACATACTTTTAAATAGAACTCCCAACGCCTCCCCCTGCCCCTTTGGTTAGTCTTCAGGTCATTTTCTGAGACTGAGGAAGGATGGAGTTGCTGAGGGAATTGTGTAATGAGAGGCTCATCAACTGTATGGCATATACTGAAGCTGGGTCAGGGATCTTGAGGCTATGTCTCTTCCTTAACAGCAAGGAATGGGCCATCTGCCAAGAGATGCATCGGTCTGGTCAGAGCTGTACCACAGCCCCATTCACAATGTGCTCATCCAACTCTCCCTAACTGCAGTATGGCCCTTCAATGCCCAACACCCATTGGTGGCTCCCGACCTTCTGTAATTGCAGTCGCAGATGATGCCCTCTTCTGGCCTCTGTGGGCCCTGCATGTACATATGCATACGCATGCGTGCAAAGCACCCATACAAAACACATTTAAAAAAAAAAAAAAAAAAAAACGGGAAAAAGCACAGATGGCTGAGAGTGCCACAGGAACCCTCAGCAGATTCTTCAAGGTTATACTAGGCATATGGCTTCCAAGAAGTTCTCTAGACAAACCTGCCAAGGATCCAGGCTTGAGCTACAACATAATGACAAGTAAATATTTTAGTCTTAGGCCTGGAAAACATTCCTTCTCTTGAGTAGCTCAGTTGTGCTCATGTGCCAAAAGTTTTAGGCATTCTAACTTATCCAATAAAATGTTCATGTTTCAGGAAGGGAGAGAGGGTCTTCTGCAAACCATCTGTCAGTCAGTTGTGGTAAACAGAAAACACCTACAACACACACTAGTGTGTACATGTACCCACTCCACAAAGGAAGGCCTTGGGGCAGCTTGCTAATAAGAATTGCTCAGCTTAGATGATGCAGTACATGTGTTAAGTATTTTGAGGTACTGCCTGATAGTTGAAAGCCATGAACCACATTAGCAGAGCATCAATTTCCATTCCTTTTATAAAAAGTAAGTAATTCCTCAAAGATTAAAGTCACTGTCTTATAAATAAAACTTTCAACAATGAAGTTTTGGTGTCACTACTGTTTTCCTTATTACAACAGTTGGAAAATATTCAACTTAAAAAAAAAAGAATAAAGGAAGGTGTCTCTGACTTGTCTGTAGTTAGCATCATAAGCAACTTTGTGGCTCACCATTCTTGGTGAATACAACCACACATCATTGCAATACTTAATCATTTAAAAGTAAATTAATTCTTTAGTTCTAGTAATAAAGAGATTTTTTTGACATGAGATTCAACTTGAATGTTTAGTCTACTCTATCTGATAAAATTAAAGCCAACTATGCATTTACTAAATCTTCCAAGGGTTAGGAAGCAGGGCCTCGAGATGGCTCCATCACTAAAGTGTTTGGCATGCAAGCATGAGGATCTGAGCTTGGATCCCAGCACCCATGTAAATAGCCAGTCTATAATCTGAGCCAGGGAGAGTCAAAGCCTAGAAGACTCCTAGGACTTAGTAATCAGAGATCTTGTCTGGAAAAAGTAAGGTAGAGAGTAGTTGGGGAAGATGCCCAGTGTTGACCTCTGGCCTCCATTTACACAGATACACACACACACACACACACACACACACACACACACACACACACACTACTTGAAGTTTAAAAAAATCTGCTAAATATTACAGGCCTTGAAATCATTTTGCTTTTGTCAAATGACATTGATAACTATGTTTAAATTTCTACCAGAACCAGTGATTTGCTCTCCCTCTCCCTCCTTTCTTCCTTTCTCTTTCTCCTGCTCCCTCTCTTCCTCCACTGCTTCCTTTCTCTGCCCTCCTCCAGTGAAATTTTCCTCTAACAATGGATTCCATCTTTTTTAGTTGTTGGTAGGGTAGTTCAAGTGACCCACAAAATAATATAGGCTATTGCTGTTGCCCATGGATGCCCCTCAAAAGGTGAAGATAAGTCTCTGTTACTGAAGACACCATACACTTTGGTCACAGGACTCGGAAGGTTCAAACTGGATAAGGCCTAAAAGCCTTCTTCCTGTGGTCTAGCTTTCATAGTACAAGAAAGTACTAAGTGGAGAGAAAGAATCCTTAGCTCCTTCCAGCTGTGATGCTGTAACAATGAGCACCATGACAATATTTCCTTAAAGCTGCCACTGTGGCACGCATATCTTCAAGGTAACCAACAAATACCTACTTGGCCTTAAAGCCCATCAAGAGGAGGGAACTCATGTGTGGTACTAGATACTTAGTCAACTACTGAAGGCTAGTGAAGTCATGGCTCTCAGAAGAGAGCCTCTTACCACCACTTTACTAGGCCAGCTCCTAGTTCCTAACTCCATTCTTAAAGTTATCCTTATACCTACAGTAAGTGTAGTTTTCATACCCCATCAAAGAAGCTTCTCTTCACGGCAGAAGCAGACCATGACAGAAAGCTATAACTGGTCATAATGCACACATCAGTGAATGATAGGGATCCCAGTGGTAATGGATACAACTACAACACGACCTCTGCCTCTAAAGCTCAGGGGACATCATGGAAGAGGGACAGAAAGACAGCCGGGGATGGAGAACCAAGAAATCTATGTGAGATTGTGTCTCCTAGAAATAACAGTGAAGTACTTATCATACCTCAACAATATGGCTGACTCAACAACACTGGAACATTGATGACCTCAACAGATGTGCTACTGCAGAAGAGGAAAATCCCAAGGAGGTTCCCCCTAGACAGAGCACTAGAGGCAACTAATGACTGCTGAGAGGGGGGAAATTCTTCTCTCTCAGGCAGAGATGAGCTTATCCAGATGTGCTCATCTGGTTATTCCCAGTAGCTTTTCTGTATACTGCCCCGGAAGTCTGACTTACATAGGTTTTATCACTGAGACACAACTCCCTCTGAGCCCTATGCAATGGCTTAGCCCGTATCCTTGAGGAGGTAGGCAAGTACAGACAGGCTGGTACCCTACTTTTATCTCTACAGGGCTCCTCCAGCCAGCAGCTCTGTTCAGGTGGCACTGAGTCTGCAGGAGAAGCTTTCTTAGCCCACTGTTGTCAGGTCTCCAGTTGCAAAAGGCATCCTTTCTCTTCCTCCTCTGACCTACAGGTGGTGTTGTATGACTTTCTTTTCTTTTTTTAAAAAATTAATTTATTCATATTGCATCTCAATTGTTATCCCATCCCTTGTATCCTCCCATTCCTCCCTCCCTCCTGCTTTCACGTTATTCTCCTCCTCTATGTCTGCGACTGAAGGGGACCTCTTCCTCCTCTAGTTGATCATAGGGTATCAAGTCTCTTCTTGGTCGCCTGTTCTTCCTCTGAGTGCCATAGGGCCTCCCCATCAAGCAGACATGGTCAAATGTTGTATGACTTTTGAAGGGAGACATAAACAAAAGTGTATCCTCCCCTGCATAGGGCACCAGCAACACACCAAAGAACAACCTCACCAGGGTCTAGTTTGGTTATTTACAGAGCATGAGCAACTTAAGGACAGCAATAGGATCTAATCCCCCATCCCCATGGAAGTTATCTGCCCAGGGCTGGGTGGAGCCCATGCAACCAGCCTTTTATACCATCTCTGCTTCCATGAGGAAGGCAGAGTTAGTGGGAACTGTCTTTTGAGAGCCTCTTGCAGAAAATCACAACTGTTCTGATGTAAAGGCTGCAGTGCTGTTCCACAACAGGCAGGAACAGCCTCTGTCTTGGGGCTCATTTCCTCTACTCAGAACCTTCTCTTTGTGAGGTTACTCTCTGATTGTCCTGGCCTATGACTGTCACCTACCAGAACTCCGGCTGGCACATCGACCCAAACAGCCCTCAGCAAGGATTCCCTGCGGGCTTCCATATGGGTGAGAGTAGGCAGACTCTGCTACAGATGTTTTCTCCCATTGGCCTCACCTTGAAGTGCAGGCCATTGCCCTAATTCTGAAGAAGCAGAAAGCCCAGAAGTCCCAGTGATTGCAGAAGAAAGTCTTTGTAGAGGATTGATTGGAAGTCGTTAATCCCGCTTTATACAAGAGAATACCAATAACACAATATAAAGCATTACTTTTAATTAACAAAAGCAATTAGCACTAATTTAAAAGCACTCACATTTGTCAAAGAGCCATTTCACCTTAATTGCTAGGTGTGTTAAATAGGCAATTAAAAACAAATTAAAATGAAGACCATAGATAAAGGGGGCAGGCAAATACATCTGTGACAGCCAACACAGCCGTGTTTCAGACCACACAAAGCTGCCTGCATAGCCATTATACTGGCTCCTGCCTTGAGGTAGGTAAAGAGACAAAAACATAAATACGTATTGGAGAATAGAGTTAAAGACAAAGAAATGGTGTAAAGGTTCTCACCACTAAGTCTAGCATCCAAAGTTCAATCCCAGGGACTCACATCTAAAACTAAAAAAAACTGACTCCTGCAGGTTCCTCTGACTTTTAGATGTGTGCCCAGATACATGCAATGCTGACATATGTGCATATATAATCGCACAGTAATAATAAATACATAAATGTAAAAACATAAGGTAGAGAAATTTCAATTTGGGCATCAAAAGACAAAAATTCCCCCTCTGAAATTTTACACAGTCCAAAGGAGTACTTACTGTCTGCCCTTTGCTGAATTCTGCAAGCAATGCAGGTGCCATCCTGCCTTCCAACCGCTTAGCAGGATGCTGTGTGATAAGCCAAGCTGTTTCAAGTGTTCAAGTGGATAGCAAAGACATTAAATGGAGTGAGTGCAACCGGGATCACGCCTCACTGGAGGGTGTGGTAATCAGACAGGGTTCAGTGGAAGAGGCAAAATTCATATTAGACCTTGAAATATGAGTAGCAAAGGTTTGGAATAAGAAGAAATAAGCAAAAAAAAGTTCTAGATACAAAGTACGGCAGAGGTAGAGGCTCAGACGTTGGAACTGGAACCAGCAGGTATCCTTGTGCTCTGCATAATTATTACCTAGGATGGAATGGGATGGGATGAGAACAGGTGTGCAAATGTTCTTTACCTGACCATCATGGCCATCAACTCCATTGGACTGAGAAATGTGTAGACTATGGCAATGTATGATGTTGGTCAATGGCACTAACCAAGGGAGAAAAACTTGTTTGGGGGGCTGGGGAGATGGCTCAGCAGTTAAGGAGCACTGGCTGTTCTTCCAGAGGATCTGGGTTCAATTCCCAGCACCTACATGACAGCTCACACCTGCCTGTGACTCCAGTTCCAGGGCTTCTAACACCTTGACACAGATGTGCATTCAAGAAAAACACCAATGGACACAAAATAAAAATAAATTACATATTTTTAAAGAGCTGGTTTTAAAAACAAAACAAGCAAACAAACAAAAGACTTGCTCTGATTGCTAGCAATGCCATCCATAGTCTGGAGGCCCGCATGGATTATGGGAATGGAAGGGGAAAGCCTGAGAGCACAGGCATCTGTCTCTCCTTCCTGTCCACCATGAGATGAGCTGGTTTACTCTATCCTGCATTGTCTGCCATGATATTTAGCCACGGCCCATGGCAGTGGAGTCAGCCCTGGACCAACACTCCTAAAACTATGAACTAAAAGAAGTGCTTCCTTCGCTAAGCTGTTTAAGTCACTAACTCTGTCAAGGTGACAAAGAAAAACTAAATAAAGCTAACACATTGGTTTCACTATGATATTCTGGGGTCACCTCTGCAATTGACAAGGCTGACAATAATAATGATAACATTTCTTCATAGACTTTTCTAAGAAGTATTTCGTTTCCAGGGGTCATGTCAAGGGTGCTGAACTCTGACAGTAATGCATAAATTAGCCATCTGTGAATTTCTTCTTTTCAAAGTAGCTCTGTCCAAGGGAGGTGGCAATGACAAATGACCAGATGGGCAGACACTGTGACAGTATGAGTGTAGAAAGTTCTTCATGGGCCTCCCAAGGTAAATCACATAGATTTCAGAATTGCTGGGTTACCATGACCTTCTTAACAAAAGGGCGAAGTTTGAAGGTATTAAGCACTGCTTCATTTGTTGATTTCAGTGAAAGTGAAATAATTTAAGGCCTCATTATTTGGAAAGCATTCATATTACAAAGGGTCTTGAGTTGATGGCACCATCCTAGATGAAATAGTTTAACCACAGGGATTTCTAAATTGTTCAGACCGTGATAATTAGAGGCAGATGTAAGACACAGACAGCTGGACAGAGGTGCTTACAGATGAATCATAAACTGATAGGAATCTAGAGGTTCAGATTCCAGGACTCAACAGTTTTTCTGAATAAAGGTACAAAGCCATTGTATTTCCAGACCACTCTTTATCCTGGGGTGAATTTACTGACTAGGAACAAATGAAAACTAAAGTAGGAATATAAAGAAGGAAAACATATTCACTCATCCCCGGTAGGGCTGCTAACCTGTGGTCCTAGAAAAACTAGAGCACAAGAAATTCTAAGTCTTGGTGGCCTCTAAAAGATAGCATGGAGTAGGCAGGTGATGGTGCCAGCCTCCAGGAGACATCAGAAAGTCTTATTGTGTGAGGCTGAATACCAAATATATCAGATGTTCAGATCAGGCCCAGCAGGGAGGCCTTTCAAACCACCATGACATCCTGTTGGAAACTATTGCAGACAATGGCCATTTTAACACAGTTCAGCCAAGTGAGTGTGTGACCACTCATGCCACCTGTGTGGACCTCAGATGAGGAGGATGGAATGACAAGCTGTCTGACCTGGCTGTTGTGACGCTCTGGGCATCACCAATTAATCTACATTTCTCTTAGCTGAGATTCAAGGACACAGACAAGAACATGAGACTCTTGCACAGATCTTCTGGCTCAAGCCCTGTCATCCAACAGAATTCAAGTCAGAGCTGGACCAAACCAGCTCTTATCAAACCTGATTTAAAAATCTAGGGGCGTGACAGCTAAAGTACTCAAGCAGATGTGCCCCTCATTTTAACATTGCAACATAATGTTGTCATCTATAGAGTTCATGCTTGAAAGTCATCTGAGTTGCCAAAACATGGTCAAAAAAAATCACATGGGGTTTAAAAAAGTTATGACTTTGAAGGATGGGCTTCATTCCTGGCTATTATCATAGGTAGCCCTGGGCAGCAGGCTAGACATGCCTAAATATGGCTTCTTTTGTGGTGATGAAAACACTCTAGAAGTGAATGAATTCATAATCACATACATCTGTGATTAGCCTAAAAAACATTAAGCTGTGTGCCTTGAAATGGGAGAACTATATGGTGTGATGTCATGTCAGTAAAACCGTCTTAAAGTAGAGAGGAAAATAAGATTTTCCAGAAGGAAAAAAAAAAAACCAGAAACTAGAGGAGTTTGCTATTGTCAAATCTGTGCTACAGAAACACTAAGGAAAGACTCTCCAAGAGCACTGCCTGGATCTTGGCCCCACAGGAAGAAAAAAATGCCAGTAAACATATGTGTGAGTACATTCAAAAGACAATGCATGACTCAGGAATTCACAATTCCTTTTTCCTATCTGCTCTAATATGCAGCTACATAAATGCAAAAGTAATAAAACCGATGTTGACAAACACAATATGTAAAGATGTAACTTGAGCAAATAAGAGGATGTAGTTGCATAAAAATGAAGTTGACAAGAACTATTCAGCCCAGATAATGTCTCCAGATACTAAGTAAACAAAGGGCTGGAAAGGAAGCTCAGTAGGGAGGCCTGGGTTTGGTTCTCAACACTGCAATAAATTGTTAAATACAACAATGCCTCAAGTGCCTTAATGTGAGATATTCCTACAATGGGAATCTACAACTATAGTTTGCATTTTTAAAATCATTATGAATAAACGTGTTATTAAATTTATTTTTTCAAATTAATCGTTTTTTACCTAAGTAATTTATTTAGATCACATCTCAATTGTTGTCCCCTCACTTCTATCTTCCCATAACCCCTCCCTCTTTCATCCTATTCCTCTCCCCTAGATCTATGACTGAGGGGGACCTCCTCCCCCACCATATGATCATAGCCTATCAGGTCTCATCCTGGTAGCCTGCTTACTCTTCCTCTGAGTGCCACCAGGCCTCCCCACCAAGGGAAAGTGGTTAAATAGGGGCACCAGAGTTCATATCAGAGTCAGTCCCTGCTCTCCACACAGTTGTGGAGAATGTGCTGGCCATTGGCTAGATCTAGATAGAGGTTCTAGGTTTACTGCATGCATTGTTCTTGGTGGGAACAGTAGTTTGAGCAGACCCCCTTGGGTCCAGATCTGCCAGCCTTAATGGTCTTCTTGTAGGTTTCTAGGACCCTCTGGATCCTTCAATTTCCCCATTCTCCCTTACCTCTCACTGGAGTCCCAGTAGGAAGTTCCAGTATCTATCCCAATCTCCTGCTAAGTGAAGAAAATTACTTTAATAGACAGTGAAAAGGTCAAATGAAAAACCCCAACCAGCATCCACCCTTGATAATTCACTTCAAGAGATGTTCCCCTTCATGTAGTAACTCACAGACACCTCAACCCAAAAGCCAGCTTCTGACATAAGGAGAAACAATGGCCATGTCCCTTCTCAGCAGCCTTGTCTCCTTTCACAGCAGCCATGTCTCCTTTCACAGCATTTGCTCAGGTTCTCTCAGCAAGGGGAGAGCAACCACTGGAAAAGTTATTGTTCAGGGAAACAGATTTTGGCTAACCTGAATACTGAAATAAAAACCTTTATAAACCAGTTGACTAGACTGAGCACTACATACATGTAGCTGTACAACCAAAAATCCCCCGGTGGCTATAATAGTCTTGCCAGCCTTATGTTGTGGGCCTTCACAATGTGTTTCTGAGGGCCAGGAACACTACGATTCGTAGCCTTGTTCTCTGCACTCAGCCTTGGCACCTGCACCAGCACCTGCTCATCCGCATCCACACGGTGCTCACAGAAGCATCTGCAGATATCTGGAAGCCAAGAACAGCTGGGAAATGCATAATCCAAGCCTGCTGCATGCAGTTCTTGACAACATTGGGAAATAATCTGTGGTCCTGAATGCTAAGACACTAAAACAGCGGTGGCTGGAATTACAGAGCCCAGCTGCTTCTATATAATCCAAGCCAGGGCAAGCGAGCCTGCATGAGCCAATGGATTATGACCCAAAGCCACCATGTCATAAGAGGAAAGAGACAGAGAGACAGAGAGAGAGAGAGAGAGAGAGAGAGAGAGAGA
>OU015744.1:131548614-131571035 GCA_907169655.1 Acomys percivali | reverse complement strand
CACACACACACACACACACACACACACGCATGCACACATACTGACAAAAAACCAACATGTGATCTATGTAAACTTATGCTAATAGGATAGCAGAAAGGAAGGAAAACAGCAACTGTGTGAGGTGCAACAAGTGAAAGAAATACAGTTGCCTGTACTTCTCCTTCTTGGTTGCCTATTAGGTATTCTCTCTTGTTTTCCTGTGACAGCACCACCCACCCACCTATCCTCACCTCCATAGCTCTGGATCACACTCAACATGCCACCATGCCCAAAACAGCTTTCCTCCAGCAGGATGGATAATTCACTCAACACTTGACTGAGATCAGTGGCTGCCTGCCCCTTTCTTGATGAGTAGCTTAACAGCAGGCTGGGACATACACTTGCCCGGTTCTCTGTTCACTGACTCCTCCTACCTTCTGCCCCAGGGTGGACATGTGCCCCTGGCCAGACCAAACCAGGCACTCAGCTGCCCAGGGAAGGATAGCACCAAGCCTAAGCATAAGTATTGGACATAAAGTGAAAGGTCCCAGAGACAAGATGCTTTTTTATTTCTAGACTAGTTGACCACAAGAAATAGTGATGAGATGAGACCTGGCCACATCTTACATATGACAGGGAAACAGACAAGTATGTATAAAACACTCCTTAAAGGGGATGAGAAAAGCGACATCCTGAATTGAGTTCGTATTTGAGTTTTGAATCCAGCCACCCCTGACTCTATGCCTGGAAGGCTCGTTTGTGTCATCCAATTCATAATAGCCAGATCATGGAAACAGCCTAAGCGTCCTTCAATAGAAGAATGGATAAAGAAACTGTGGTACATTTACACTATGGAATACACTGTGGACAAATGGATTGAACTAGAAATGATCATAATGAGTGAGTTAACCTAGGAGCAGAAAGAGTCAAATTGTATATACTCACTTATATCTGCACAGTAGCCTAAGGGGCATGTCCCATGAAAGTCTTCACGTACCAGGAAAGTGGGACAGAGAGGAGGACATCCTATTGGGACTCCAGGTGATAGAAGCATGGGAGAATGAGGAAATAGAAGAAGCCAGAGGGTCCTAGAAACCTACAAGAATAACATTATGATGGGCAGATCTGGGCCCAGGGGTCCTGCTCAAACTATGGCACCAGCCAAGGACAATACATGCAGTAAACTTCAAACCCCTACCCAGATCTAGCCAATGGACAGGACATTCTCCACAGTTGAGTGGAGAGTGGGGTCTGACACGAACTCTGGTGCCCCATATTTGACCACGCCCCATGGATAGGGAGGCCTGGTGGCACTCAGAGGAAGGATAGCAGGCTACCAAGAGGAGACTTGATACCCTATGAACATATACAGGGGGAGGAAGTCCCCCTCAGTCACTGTCATAGGGCAGAGGAGTAAAGGGAGAATGGGAGGGCGGGAGGAATGGGAGGATAGAAGGGATGGGACAATTGAGATGTAATATGAATAAGTTAATAAAATATATTTTAAAATAAATAAATAAATTACATTTTAATCAAGGCAATTAAAGTCAAACTCGCTTGTTAACAAAAGAGCCCTTAATATTGCTTCTTCACTCTCTATGAAAACTAGTGCTATAACATTCATGTGTATATCCCTCCATAATTCAGGGGTTGAAACCTAATGTATAAATGGGCCCTTTAAGAGATGGTAAGACCGTGAAGGCCCTCATGAATAAGGCACCTTTATGAAAGGGCATGATGGGGAAAATTTGGCCCTATTTGCCCTTTCAACTCCCACCACAAAAGACAGAGCATCCTCTTCCCCTGAGTAGCAAGAAGGCATCAATCATCTGAGGTTTTTAATCTTTTTCTGTTTGTTTATTTGTTTGTTTGTTTCAAGACAGGGCTTCTCTGCATAGCTCTGGCTGTCCTGGAACTCACTTTATAGACCAGGCTGGCCTCGAACTCACTGATTCACCTGCCTCTGCCTCCTGAGTGCTGGGATTAAAGGCATGAGTCAGCACCACCCAGCTGAAGGCATCCTCTTGAAAGCAGAGACCAGACAGACTCTCATGGAGAGTGTGTGACTTACATGTATGCATGTGGCAGGGTGCACGTGCACATGCATGTACCTGTTGGAGGTAGACACCAATGTTGAGTTCTTCATATATCAGTCTCTGCCTTTTTTTTTTTTTTTCTGAAATAGAGTCAGTCAGGAAGGCTGTAAAATATCGATTGGTTAGAGAGACTGACCAGCAAGCCCCTAGGGGGTCCTCCTGCTGGAATGACAACAAATGGAGCCACACCCAGGTTTTCACACAAGTGCTGGAGACCCAAACTCAGGTTGGGAGTCACTCATTTTGCTCTGGGACTAAAGAAATTTCTCAGCTGTCTGTGATGAAGTCCTGACAGTATAAAGAAGGTTCCCACAGGGTCACAGAGACATCTCCCCAGGGGCTGCAGGAATGAGCGCGGCGCTGTCCCTAAATTCATTTTTCTTTCTCGCTGGAACCAGGATTGGTGAACATGTGAAGAGACCCCCAACTAAGGCAGCACTGTGTGCTCCTGCTGCACTGTACTTAATGTGCAAGCAGCGTGTCCCTTCCTTCCCCAAGGATGGGGGGCACAGTCAACTTCTCCCACAGTACTTCAGACAGAGGCTCTGGCAGCCCCACCTAGCAGACCTGATGACCCATGTGGTCATAGATAGACCCCATAGGACTATCTAACTGTACCTCAGCAGATCTGGGGACCTCTGCAGATAAGTCCAGGTTCTAATGGGCCCACAGGCCTAGACAGATGATGCCAGAGTCCCAACACACCCAATGACTTGTGACCACGTCCAGGTCTCAACACTGAGTTCTCAAGCTCTACTTAGGATCTTTGCTAAGCCAAGAAACTGGTTTTCAAAACATTAAGCAGCTCTGGGCAGACCCTTGCTACTCCTCCCCCTCCTCCTCCTCCTTCTCCTCCTCCTCCTCCTCCTCCTCCTCACACGTCATTGTCCTTTTCCTCGCTTCCTTTCTCTGTCCAAAGGTGTTTCTCCCGGGAATATGATAAGAGGGTTTTATTACTTTCTCTTTTCTCACCATTTAACCTGCTTCACGTCGTTCGGGCTGTGCTTACCCTAAAACCAAGCACATTGGAAACGCTCCCAGACATTTTGAATATATTTAACACGCTCCATGGGGATGTCTTCAGGGGTGGGGAATATTCAAAAGGAAAGCATTTTTCCTTCTACCTGGTACTTTTTCCAACCCCTCCCTGGAGAGGCTACCACCCGTGGCGTGCAGCATGCAGACTGGGGGAACAATACAGTTTGCACTAGAAGGAGCTAAAAACTACTACATTGTCCCCTTTCTCTCTTCCAAAGAGGAAGAACAGAATGGTTTCAGTAGGGAAAATATTTCTAAGGAAAATTCCACATGTGATTTCTCTGGCTCTGCGTTCCTAACTTCTCTGCCTCCTTCTCTGGACTAGAAAGTCAAACATCGACACCTGAAGTCTCAGAGTGACCAGGTACTATGATCTGAAATGTACTCTATTCATTGCTTCCAAAATTAGTGGAAGGCTGCATTGCAGGCGGTGCACTCTATCTCTACATTCCAGGCTGCACTGCAGGTGGTGCATCCTATCTGTTCCAGGCTGCATCCAGCTAGGTGATGAGACTGTATGTATGGCATCTGATTTATATTTATTTCAGTAGCCACTCCGGACAGCTAATCAGATTCAATGACTCTCAGAGTCTGACCCATGGATGACCTATGTCAGAATCACTTGGATTGCTTGTTAAAAAGCAGATTTTTCTGGTTCTTACTCCAAACCCTCAGACTCAGAATCGCTGAAGGAGAAGTGCAGATATGCATTTTAAGCAGGTTTCTTATGTGAGTTTTAAACATGATAATTGGAGAGTGAGGACCCTGTGGTGAGGCAACCCCTTTGGGATCTTGTCCTAGAGGTCTGTGAGTATCCATTGGGGAAGATGAAAGGAGACACAGTTATATGGGTACTTATTTAGATTACATAAACAGAAGTTAGAAAGCCCAAGAGAAAGTTCTAACTTCGACTATAATGTATCATTTAATACCTCCTCCATGGGCCCTTTTATTTGATGTCTGAAAAAAAATTATAACTTTTCTTCACAAAAGAGTTATTACAAGCCAGGTGTAGTGGTGCACACTTGTAATCCTAGCATTCAGGGAAGCAGAGGCAGGCAGATCTCTGTGAGTTCAAGGCCAGCCTGGTCTACAAAGTGAGTCCAGGACAACCAGGGATTTTTCAAGCATAATAGAAGTGAAACATTTCCTACAGATGTTTCCAGTTTGGTTTGGTTTTGTTAATAAACAGATCTGAACTAGGAGAAATTCACAGTATGGTACAAACAACATCTCTAAGCCGTTTGGGGGCAAGTTGCCATCCAGATCGCATGAGTGGGTATTTTCCACAAGCAAGGATGGGCCAAGAAACAAAAGCAAATTTTCCTATTTCTGAATGGATTCGGATGAAAACTGGTAAAAAAAAAAAAAAGACCAGGTATAGCTCCAAGAGAAGACACTAGAGGAGAACAAAGCCAGGACTATAAGGATTCACACAAAGGGAAGATGGGGTTTATACTGAATTGTGGTCATCAATCAATCCTACCAGATGGAGTTCAGCATTTTTAACCTGCAGACTTGGTTATGTTTAAATCTCGGGTATGGTTTGTCCAGTAATAAAATGTAGAATTTTTTTAAGTCCACATGCTCAACCCTGTGGCAGGATATTTGATCACATTATGAACCCAAAGACTGTAGACTGTAAAAACCTGTTTCTAATTGTAGTATGGCTCAGTCTTTGATATTGGAGCTTTCTTTTTATTATACACAAGTAATTGTGGTGTGGCCCAGCCCTAGTACACACTTTTCATCTAAGAGTTTTCTGTAAACAGAATTAAATAAAGTTAACCCAAGGTAAAGAGGGGGAGCAAGAAACCAGCTGATAGGGAGTAACCAGAAAGGAGGGGCATGAGTTGAAGGGTATTTAAGACTATGTGGAGGAGGAGAAGGAAAAGGAGCTATTTTTTTCTTCTGGGACTTGATCTGAGTAGGAAAGGCTTTTTGGTTTTGGGACATCAGCTAGGTGCTTGCTCTGCCTCTCTGAGCTAGCAGATTTTCACCCGAGCATCTGACTCCTGAGTCTTTGTTGGATTTTCTTTATTTATAACAATATTTTCTCCTCTCCATTCTTGGGTCAGCACCAGAAACTCAGAAGGAGTCTCGCTGCTTCAGGGTGCTCGCAGAGACAGAGCTGTGAGATATTTCCATCACACGCCCATTGTATACAGATTTATATCTATGTTCATTCCATCAGCTACATAGATGCCCACACATATCACATGTGGCTAGATAGATACATGCATGCATACATACATACATACATACATACATACATATATACATACATAGACAGACAGAGAGATGGATACACATTACTATAGATTTCAATCCAAAAATTATTTAACATATCAAAATTATTTGGTTTTATAACTAACCTCAATTTGGAATTTCAATCCAATGTCATAAGATTTGCTCATTTCTTCCTTCCTACATCTATAACTACACATTAGAGATGATACACAAAAGAACAGTAAAGTGCATTCCTGCCACAAAGGAAGCTGCTTGGAGGACCCCTGGGGACCCAGTTGAGATGCCAGCTTCTCTAACAGGACAGACACGGAAAGGCTTGCACTGGAAGAACAACGCTTGCAACATGTCTTGGGTTGGGGAAAAGTGCTATGCGGAGTCATGAACACTTAGAGCTGCTAACAGGGTGTTTGGAAATGAAAAGAAGGCCTGTGTCTGCCAGCAGTAAGTGGGGAACCATTGGTGGCCCTTCTAAGAAGGGACCATGTGTTTACAATTTGCCTGCCTCTGTGACAGGTTAGAGGCATCAAGGGGGGATCAAGGAGACTGGTTCTTTAACAGCCTCACATTTGAGAGTGGCTCTCCACTCTGGAGAGCCACTATGGTCATGGAGTTTAAGACAAAACAGGTCAGGCATTGGCAGATGGGCAGAGAGAGGCGCCAGGAGGATTGGAGGATGACATGAAGAGCTCTTTCTTTCTGTTAACTTTCACACAGCTAGGAGGCTCCAAGGCCACTGTGTTCAGGCTGCCTAGGTCCTGGGGGGGTGGATGTATAAGCCACTCATTTCCTGGTTTCTTTCCTGGGTCCAAACTTTCCTCTCTGCCTCAGGTCTACTCACCTTTCTCTGATCTTGGCACTGGCTGCTTCCTCTGCCCATACATATCTAATGTGAGTCTCCTGGGCTATGAAGCCCAGGCCCATGTCCTTTAATTAAGAGCCAAAGACAGGCCTCCATCTTACAGACAAACACGCAGAAGGCGAAGCAGGAAGATTGGGGGCCCAGCTACAGCCAGCATGTGCAGCCCTGGCCAGCTCCAGTGGCTCCTGCTCTACGGAGGCTCCTCTGCTTTCACTGCCAACTAAACTCCTTTTCTACCTGGACAGGAAATGGCAGAAACCCCACAGCATCTTGCCTCACCCACAGCCTCAGCACAGTATGCAATCTATCTCTTGTTCTCATTTCATTTAGTGAGTGACGTATATACGGAATACTGGATTGACAGAAAAGGCCAGGCGCACAGGGGGTTTTCTCATTTTGATTGGATTTTGGATTAAAGCATACTTCGGGGATTTACGATTAAGCAGTCATTCTGAATTTCCAGGCTTCGTGGGGTGGAACTGCAAATACACTGTATCAGAATTGAATACAGCCGCACTCGGCATTGTATCTAATAAGAGCTGAGACAGGGGAGACTTAAGTGTGGTACGCCTTGAAATATGCTTCCCGCAAAGGTCAGCGTCCAAGAAAAGTCTCCAGATGAGGATTTCCTCTAAACCTGCAGGATGTGAGGGGAGCACTCAGTGGGGATGGGCAGTGGGCATGGTGCTGTGGCATTCACGCTCAGCCCCCCTTGGACACAAGCAGTCCATATTCAGTATACACGGTGCGGTGCGGTTGATCTGTGCTATTGCAGCCGCCCCTCTATCCGAAGTGCCCCAGGACCTGGTCCTCCCGGAGGGAAAGATGGGCTCTTCCTGCTTCTTTCTTGAGCCTGTGCGCCTGAACCTTTCTGTCCCTTGCACATCCAGCTCTATGGCTGAGATTACCACTCAAAATCTATTCATCTCACGCCTCCGCCTGGGCTAGCAGGGAGTCGGGCGCCTGCAAGGGCAACAAATTGCCGAAAGCATTACAATTGCCGGCTCTCCTGCCTCCTTGCTCAGCACCTGCTCTCTAACAGCCTCACCCGCGGGTTCAGAACGTTCAGAATGAAAAACAAGAATTCTAGTCGTTGGCATTTTTCAGGATCACAAGCGCGGCTATCTACTACTGGTCTCTGTGATGGGGAAAATGAAATATAATATGATCACTACGATTTTAGGAGCAGTGACAGGAAAATCTAATTTTATCTTTGCAATGGCAGGTGCCTACTGCCACCTTGACCTGCCTTTCTCCTAGAGAAATAGTCTTTGCGCAGGAGATAATGGCTCTGTGCAGCTCTAATAGTGTCCAGATCTGCTCTTTATTCTCCAAGCTGCTACATTCCATTGAGAAGGGTACAAAGCATTTGCTTTGCAAAGGGAACAGCCAGGCCAAGGCCAGGTCTGCTGGTGATTGCCAACCTTTCAGGTTTTTCAGATACCCCCATTTCGGTTGCATTCATTCTCATGAAATAGTGTCTGCATCAGTCTGTCCTTACCTTTTTCTCTCCTCTATAAAAACATATGCACTTATACAAATAATTTGCATAACACACAATCATCCTGGAAGGTTGTTGCGTTGAAGAGAGTTGTTTTCTACTGCTGTTGGAAGAAATGTTTTACAGATGTCTCTCAGGTCTAGGATGTAGCTTTTTTTTTTAATAAATACACTGTGATATCATTGATCCTGACAATGAAGGGGATGGCGGGAGCTTTAGGGGTAAGGGACATTGTCTATGGCCTCACTAATCCTGATAATGAATGGGGTGAAGGTGGCTGTTTGAATGAGAATGGTCTCCATAGGTTCATATGTTTGAATACTGGATCCCCAGTTGGTGGAACTGTTTAGGAAGGATTAGGAAGTGTGGCCTTGTTGGAAGAAGTGCTGTCAGGCCTCGTCTCTCTCTCTCTCTCTCTCTCTCTCTCTCTCTCTCTCTCTCTCTCTGCCTTCAACTTGCAGATAAGACATAAGCTCTCAGCTGCTGCTCTAGCACCACGCCTGCCTGCCTGCTGCCGTGCTCCCCACTATAATGGACCAACCCTCCAAAACTATATGCAAGCCCCCAGTGCTTGCTTTCATAAGCTGCTTTGGTCACAGCATTTTGTCACAACAATAGAAAAGTAACTAAGACTGAGGGGGGAGCTTTGGAGTTGAGGCCACATCCATGGCCTTAGGAGTGGTGACATCTACACATTATGTATATCCCAAAAGTTCCTGAGTTGCATATTTTACATATATGTGGCCCTTTATGTGCCTCAATAAAGTAGGTTTAAATAAAGACGAATAAAAGGTATATAAATGAAACATTAGCTTCACTTGTGTGGCGTGTTCTGCTAAGCCTGAAAACTATGTCAGATATGTAGGTAAATGGGTGTTAAGATTCCAGAGAGAGAGATGGATGACAAGAGAAATGTCACTCCTGCCTTAGTGCCATTCACAGTAGGTACCCTGTGAATTCTATAGGAACCCAGCAATTGGACAGAGCTGCAGGAGGGGCCCCAGGGCTGTGGGCCAAATAAATGGGTCAACTGCTATGCTCAGTGGAAATGTATAGATAAGGGTTACCTCTCCTCCCGGCAGGGCCCAATGCTGGTTCAACTCCCATGAGCATCAGCAATAGGGCCTGATGGGTGTTATCGTTTATCGTTGAATAGTTAACAAAGCGCTGAGGAAGAGGAGGGCAGCCGAAGACTAGCCACAGAGGTAAGGCCTCCATCAGACAGAAGGAGTATTTTGGTGTTCTACAGCACAGTAGGGGATGACAGCAAGGAGTCACAGTCTAAGTCTCGAGAGCAAGAAGAGAGGATCTGGAGTGTTCACCTCATAAAGAAGTGATCGATGTTGAAGGCGATAAATATATGCTCATTATTGATCGCTACACAAAGTGCACGTGCATCCAAACAGCTCATTGTGCTCCATGAATATGTATAATTATTATATGTCAATCAAAATAGAAATCAACCTGAAGTTCAAAAGCCATCAGGGAGCTCCTCCGCCCTGCAGGTCACTGCTGTGCCTGTGAGCCTGGCATTCAGAAAGGAACCTGAAGGCTGCTGGGCCCCTTGCTGTGTTAAGCCATCATCAGGGCAGGATAGGTGCTATGGGAGAGCTAGGACCTCTGCTTGTCCCTACCTCTGCTATCCCTGGACGACCTTTGCATGGTCATCTGCATGCGCTAGGGGCCTAGGGCAGAGACAAGTATCCCATCTGGCTTCTGGTGTCTTTTTCTGATGTCTTTGGCGAAGGGTCTAACCAAGTGCTCAGAGGCAGCTCCATGAGCCACTGGGCCACCCACATACTGAGCACACGTGAAAGCATTGTGACATTGGCACAAGACTCCATTCCCTCTGTATTGCAGTGTCGTAGCAGCCACCATGAGCCAGGGCTGAGCCACTCACCTCTTCTCAGTGGAGTGAGCTGAGCCCACACCTCTCTGTTCCCTGCCTAACATGGGGCTATGGAGTGGGGTGGAGTGGCCAGCGGGCTGAGCCTAGATCTCCTTAGGGACACGTAGTTTCCTGACTGGGATGGGGATGGGGAGTGGGTTAAGGTAAAGAGCTGTTTCTCTCCAACTCTGTACACACCTGTCATTTGATCTTTTTCTTCTGCCCTGTTTGAGGGATTAAGTGAGAGAGAGACAAAGGCCGGGACATTTCTGGAGTGTAGCTCTACAGCAGCCCAGCCCCACAAGACCTCAGCACAGGGGTGAGAGCCAAACAGCCTTTCCCCACGGCTCCCCTTTGTTTAGCAGATCCCAGGTAAACCCTGCCCCTCAAGCTACCCACGAGCCCTGGAGTCCCTGAGCCTCATAGCTTGGCCTTGTGATTCCTCTGGCTTCTCCTCCAACTCAGCCTAAAATATCTTTACAAGAAAAAAGTAATTCTACAGTACAGTAATTAATGTTTGGTGTAGCTGAGAAGAAATCTAAAATATATCATTCAGATCATTTCCCAAATTCTCACGTAAGTGGAATTGAACGGCTGTAGACACTGAAGATGGTGAGACAGAGAGGAGCCACAGACAGTTCCTATATAGACCCTTCTACTCCGGTGTGATGCCTGTAACCACCTATCAGTGTTAGACGTGATGTGCTGTTTCAAAAACAAGAAAACTGGACTTCAAGGAGAGAGAATTAGCCGCTTCGATCTGTAGGTGGTAACTGGGCAACTGGAGACCCCGTTCCAAGCCACGTATCTGTGGACGCAGGCGTTTCCCACTCGCCCTCTGCTCTCTTCCCTTGTCTGGGAGTCCAGGTGCCATGACTTGCTGCTACTTTCTTTAGTCTCCATTTATAACCCAAGACTTAAGACTCCTCTAGAAGCTCTGAAGCACGTCTACTTCAGCTGGGATGAAAGCCCCCGGCTCATTGGGGCCCAGCATCCCAGTGGGTGTGTCCTTTGTATGCAACTAACCAACCATATAATTGGTCAGAGCTATCACCTCCCAGGGGAGGGGCGCCATATTTGGAAAGCAGAGTACTAATCTTTTAAACTGTTTAAATGGGGAAACGGTGATGATAGTCAGACACAAAGTTTCTGTTTGAAACTGTCTTTGGCTCTTATTGTTCACGTCTTCTTTCCCACCCACAGTCACGTTAGAATTTTTTTTTTTTTTTTTTAGTTTGGTTTTAAGCAAAAGAAAACAATGTCAGTATTAAATTTCTACAGCCTCGGGGTTCCGCACTGTCAGCGGCCCCACCTTGCTCCTCTTGGCAGATCAGCAAGACCCAGTGCATCACAGATGAGAATGAGCTCAGATACGCCTGCTTCCTCTCATACCCCAGGAGACACGAAGAATTAATGCATAATTACAGAGCAAAATGAAAACTTCAGACTTGAACGATTCCATACAGGTATGGAAAGGAAATAAGATATCAGTGTGCAGGCTTTCCGCTCCCTGCCTATGAGGTGCCTCCTGGCTTGGCACATCATGGGCCCATCCTTGTCACTTTGACAGCTTTCTGAGCAAGCGGCAGCTGTGGTTCACAGTCCAAAATCCAGACTTAATGCCACGTGCTGAGTTTTGCATCTAGGCACATGGGGAGGCTTCAAAGGGCCCAGCTCTGCATCCTTCTCCATCGGTCCCCAAAGGTAAGAGCCCTTGGCTCACAGCCCTCCTGATCATAACACCTGGGGCAGCACAGCAAACCCACAGGTTTTATTCCTCCCCCACCCCCCTTGCCAGCTGTACGATTATGCAAACTAGCCAGTGGCACCCTCCTGTGGGGACTGGGAACAGCTCACTTTCTTGTTCCTATAAAGCCTGCCCCCCCACACACACACACAAAGGCCCTCCTCCCATCCAATCTATTGCTAGGAAGGCCGCATGCAGCCCTGCTTAGCATGGCATGTGGCACCCTCCTCCTGGACTGCGGACCTTGTCTGCCAGTGTGGCTGCCATGTTTCACCTTCCCAGGATCCGAATCCAGGAACCTTTGTCTTTCCAACTAAGTGCCAAGGAGATAATCAAGACAGTATCATTCACTCCACTGTGGCAGAGGACATATGGTCACGGGTAGTTATTAGTTATTTGAAGGAAGCAACTTAAGAGAGGGGGGACTTGTTCTGGCTTACAGTCTGAGAGAATACAGTCCTTCATGCTTGCTGGCTGCAGTGAATACTTGTTATTGGCACCAACCAGAAAGCAGGAAGCTTAGGGTGGGAAGGATAGGCTTATACATACAGCCCTCAAGTCCCATCCCTGGAGTCCCACTTCCTCCTACTAAAGGCTTCGTTATCCCTCACAACAGCAACAACAGCTGGAGACCAAGTGTTCAAACACACAGCTTGTGGGAGACATTTTACACCAAAATTCTAAGCAGTTACCAAGCAATGGAACATCTTGGATCCTCGTGCTTTGATCCCAAAGCTCATTCTGGGATGCTGGAGACTGGTTCAGTGGATAAAATCACTGCTGCTCTTGCATAGGGCCTAGGTTCCATTCCCAAAAGCCATGTGGTGGCTCACAACCATTTGTAACCCCACTGCCAGGGCATCTGATGTCTTCTAACTCCATGGGTACCAGGCATGTACTTAGTGCACACATATTTCCATACACATGTATAATACAATGAAATAAAATTAATAAATGAAAAGCTAAACTGAAATAAAAGGCTCTTTTCTGTAGTCCTGGTTCTTCCAAAAGCTCACCCAGGCTGAGGGCATGGACACAAGGACCCGTGAAGAAAGGGTTCCTGGGAGGGCCCAGTAAGGAAGGGGAGCAGAATAGAAGCAGGGGAAACCAAGCAGGACCCAGAGTAGGGTCCTGGAAACATCCTGGCAGCAGGGAAGCTCTGGAGAACAGACACATCTCAGATTCTGCACTATCCTGAAGCAAGGGTGTTGGGCTCCCATGCTTGCACTACTGTGAATCGGGGACAGAGTACTCAGAGTCTCAGGCACTCTGGCTTTCTCTGAGGCCAGGCAGCCCCAGCCTAACAGCCATCTCTGAAAGTAGGCCCAGTTAGCAGTACTGGGTAACTGGATCCCCAGATTTGCTGGCTGCATTTTGGAGGTTGCTTGAGCTGACAACAGCCTTCCCTCCACTTTCCCACTGGCTTTAGCGTCTTCCTTATTCTCTCCTTTCTCTCCTGAAATCTCGCCTACTAGAAAAATATCAGCTTCCTTCCATTAGATATCTATACATAAATCACTCTTGGGTTTGAGGCAGAACAGTATTTGATTTGCTGCTAATACTTATGTATCCAGCCCAGTTGGGCTGACAGCAGGCAGATGTCCATGCAGTGCATCCATTTGTCCCGGGGCTCCAAGTGATGGTGTAGACACAGCAGGGACTAGCGATCCAGCAGCCAGACCCACTCTCCCCTGCAAGCCCTGAATTCTCTTTCTAATGTCCATCAAACCCAGCACCCTGAAGCTGTTTATGTTAGCTGTCCTTGCCTAGACAAGGAAAAGAACAATCTACTTCAGTGGGAAGCTCCCTCCCACTGTACATGAAGATGTGCATGACACAGAGTGGCTTTGAATACTTTTGCTAAAGTAGAAACAAGAATTAAGCATTGAGGAAAAAATGCACCCCAGAGTCTTCTCTTAAGGAACTGTTATCTAGCAGGGAAGTTTAACATGTTACTAAATAATTATTTGTGTAGTTGTAAGTAGAATAATTACCTTGACCTCTCCATTGGAAGCAATGTGCTCAAATGAAAAGGCTATTTGAATCTTCAATCCTGGCTTCCATCTATCAAAGACACATGGCGTGCACTTTTTATTCCGTCTTAGCCATTTGTCACTTTTGATTACTCTTTTCTCTGGTTATTGATCATTCATCACTCCCTCCCACTTCCCTTTCCTTAACTCTTCTTGGCCCCTTCCCATTTTATTACCTACTGCTTTCTTTCTTTGCACAAAAAGAATGACATTCAATCTGCAAAACCAGCATGCTTAGACATTCCTGGATGCTCGCAGGCATGAATTATACTGCGTGACTTCCAAGGAACCTTACAGCTGAGCCCTGAAGGGTTCCTGGCTAGTCTTTCTGTAGTAAAGATCTGAGGAAAGAGGTCCTCACCCAAATGCTTGCATCACCCACTGACCCTGGCTTGCTCTTGGTATGATCTTGCTCCAAGTAACACCCCTCTCCAGGTCTCTGTCTGTTGAATCGCAGACAAGGATGACACTACGTGCTATAGGATTATGATGACTACATTCAAGTGTGGTACAGCCAGAGTTTAGCCTGGGACTTGATGTTGTTTCTATTCCAGTGCTCACTGCTAGGGATTGGAACAAGGTGAGCATTCTGGTCACCCATAGAGCTTTAAAAAAACATACAGACACTGAGATGTCACCCCAGATGGGCAGAGTCTCTATCCATGAGGATGAAGACAGGCAGAACCTGTGAAAAGGAAGCACCAGACTCGTCAGAGTTCATTTTCTCTCCCATTTCTCTTCATCTGTGGCCCTGAGTTCACTCCATTTCCTCCTGGTCATCTGACATCCCATCATTTCAAACTCAATGATGTGAAATCCAAAGGCCATGGACATTAAAATGATTAAATTCTGCCCGGTGAACTTCTATGTAATTCTCAAGAACATTTCCTGTACAGGAAATGAAACACTTTGACTGAGGAACAACTTTAAAAAAAAATTCATCTAAAGAGGGAGCTGAGGATAAAACCTGCATAGATAACGTCAGAGTCCTAAACTCTTCTCTCCTCAGGACCCCAGGGAGAAAGCCTAAAAGCACAAATGCATATTTATTAAAAAGCTTTCTTTGCTAATTGGATAACATCTGTTCCATGCAAAAAGACACTCCAAAGACAGCAAAGTTATTCGTGGTCTCTTCTGTGCAGAATGAATATAGTTACCTATAAATCTTCTAGACATGACCAGACAGCATCAATAAATGTGAATGATGGCCCAGGACTAACATAATTAAGAGGAATTAATCCTACAGAGCCCACAATGATAGGTGACTCGTCCATAAGAGCCTTGTCAGCACTTCAAATGTTTCTCAACTGACAAAGATTGGACATTTGGGAAGAAAGAATATATGTCACCAGACACAGTCTGACAGGATCCACCAAGATAAATCAACTCCCTCCTCACCAACCAGGGGAAAGAAAAAGAAATGATCTGTTATCAAGCAGAGTGTAAGCAAAGCTTTATCTCCCAAGCTCCAGGAGTCCAAGTGAGGCTAGTTTACAACAGAAGAGCATGGCATGACACAGGGTGGCTTTCTTGGGTGATGGGGTGGGGCTAATCCACAACACAGAACTCTAAACAATCTCTAGACAGACAACTGACTCCACCCCTGCTTACTCTCTCTAGAAAGACTTTCTCCAAGAAGGAAACACTGCCTTGGGAACTCTAAATCTAACTGAGGTCTGGTGACAAGAATACTTGGAGCAACATTGTCTGGAGACCTGTAGCCTCTGTTACTTTCCTCTGTAGAATGGATGTGTGGCCCTGGTACCCTTTAGGAATAAGATACTCACTCTTCTGGCAAGATGAGTAACCTTATCTGTCTTCAGAAATTGTGCTGGACCTAAGGGAGCCAAGTCACCTGGCCATGCCTGTCCTTGAGGACAGCTTGTATCTACTCCATCCAGTGGTAGTTTGAGGGCATGTGCATACCTCCTTTAGACAGTTAAGCATCACTTGAAGCATTAGTTGAAATTTCTTTATTAATTTTTATTTTGTGTTTGGGGGTACATACCACAATGCATACATGGGGATCAGAGGATAGTTCTATGTCTGCAAACAGTTTTCTCCTTACACAATGTGGGTTTTGGAGCTCAAACTCAGGTCACCAGACTTCCTGAGTGACAGCACCTTAGCCACTGAGAGCCATCTCATTGGCAGTGCATTTTCCTTTTTTTTTTTTTTTTTTTTTTTTTTTTTTTTTTTTTTTTGTCAAATCCAAATTCCTTCACAACTCTGTGGGCAACTGCCTTCCCTCCATAACCTCTGAAAGGGCAAACTGCATCATCTGTGTTCCAAGGAACCCAGTCTCTGGTACTTACTAACTCTCAAAATATATGAATAAAAATAATGATGATGATGATGTAATAAGAAGAAGAAGAAGAGAGAAAGAAAGAAAGAAAGAAAGAAAGAAAGAAAGAAAGAAAGAAAGAAAGAATGAAAGAAAGAAAGAATAATTTCCCATGACCTGAAGATAAAGTAGCTACAACATGATAAGCCCCTCAGTGTCCTCCAGAATGTGCTTGAACCATCTGTCTGAACTATCTCCCAGCAGGAAGCCAGAACCTTTCTGCCCTCTCTTGCTCATAGTCCTCAACTAGGGCCTTTCACATCCCAGAGAAGTGCTCCACTACTGAGTTACATCCCCAGCCTTCTTTTTTACATTTTATTTGAGACAGGAGCTCCAAGTCTCCCAGAATGATCTCAAACTCACTCCATAGCTCAGGCAATCCTTGAGCTTTTTACCCTCTTTCCTGAGCCTTTAGGTAGCCAGGAAGACAGCAGTAGGTTCCCCAGGCCTTGCTTCTAACCCATTCATTCCTCTTGATGACTTTGTTAATTTATTTTATTTTCAAGTGTGTGGGTGGGGGTATGTGCATGTGTGAGTGGAGTGCCCTCAGAGCCAGAAGAGGGTGTCAGGTACTAGACCTGAAGATGCAGGCAGTTGTGAACCATCTGACACTGGTGCTGGGTACCAACCTCTGGTCTTCTGCAAGAGCAGCAAGCAATCCCAACCTATTTCTCTCCAGCCTCTTCTGACTATTTCAGTTGTACAGGGACACTTTGAAGATGGTCCCAGGTTAAACACAAATGTCAAATGAGGTCTGAAGAGATAGATACCTTGGTGGTTGAAAGCACACACTGCTCTTGCAGAGGATGCAGGGTGCATCTCACAACCTCCTGTCACCCCAGCTCCAGGACGTCCAACTCCCTCTTCTTGCCTCAAAGGGCACAAACATATAGTGCATACATAATGACATGGATACACCATTTAAAAAAATTAATACCAAATGAATGGATTTTTTAAAAAACAGGCATATTTGGTTCTGGACACAACACTAGGTAACTACAGATAACAATTATTTATTGTGTTTGAACAGCCAGAAGAGAGGATTTTGATCCTTTTCAACAGGATAAATATATGTGTAGATGCCCTCAGAAGCCAGAAGAGAGCATCCTATATGAGTCTGGAAATTGAACTTAAGTCCTTTGGAAGAGAATCAAGAACTCTTAACCACTGAGTCATTGCTCCAGACCCTGGTGTGGCATGTATATATACAAAAATAAAAATTAATCATTTTTTAAAATACCCATTCCATTTGTCCTTTCACTTTCAGTTCTGTCTCATATTTTGGATTTTCAATCTTGAGTCCCTTCCCGTGCTCTGTCCAGCTCTCTCATCTGCTCACTTTAACTCTTCTTGCCCAAAGTATCACTACCTTCACAGCCTGGCCCTCAGTTCTCCTATCGGTGTATGGGGAGCAGGGAGAACAGCTGTAATAGAGATAGGGATGTGTTCTCTCGGAGTTCAGTAGCATATACTCACATGAACATAACACACACAAGCACACACACAGACACACACTCAAAGTGAGCTACGTGCTGATTAGTCTGACTTGATTGTTGCATAGTGTTTACATGCATTAAAACATCCTATTTACCTCATAAATATCTATAATTATCATGTGTCTCTTTTCAGTTTTAAAACTATTCAAAAGTAAACAGAAGTAAATATGTCTTTAATGACAGCAGAGAGAGCCTGAGTTAGAAACCAGATGAGGCTCTACTCAGCAACTCTTAATGTAAAGGTGGGCTGGTCCATTGTACATCAGAGGACAGGAAGCTATCCAGGTCATGCCATCTTGTATTGCCTTCCCTGGTCACTCTACTCAAAGAAGGACCAGTCCTCATGCCAGCCCAGGCTCTCTTTCATCTCCTTCATCTTCCTCCTTTGTTTTCTGTCTCTCTTCTCACTGGTCATAAATGGAAGGAGAGCAAAATCTGACTTTGTTTATCCCTAGGTTCCCAGAATGTGAGTGTGGGCATGTTACATGGTAGAGGGTATGTAAGTAGGGTCTATAGAAGGAATAAAACACTTATATAAATATGCAAGTGAATTGCCTATGAGTTAAGCAAAACCTTCAAGTGCCCACAACATCTTGGCTCATCCAGATACTAATTTAAATCAACTGTATTTTTGAAATATGTACTCTTTTCTATTGAAGCATTACATAAAGCAACTTGAGAATATAAGTGATTTATTTTCAGAGAATACTAGTAGTCTTGTGTATTACAAGCAAACCTTGTGCTCAGCATAATTTCTCCTTCCCCCTCTCAGAGATAGAAAAAGATAGATAGATAGATGAAAGAAAGAAAGAAAGAAAGAAAGAAAGAAAGAAAGAAAGAAAGAAAGAAAGCTGGCCAGTGAGACAGAAAGCAACACACAGACTTTTACCAGCAGAGTACCCTCCATTAGCTCAGCACTATAGAGTAGAATTGCCTAGTAGAAATTCTCAGAGTGCTGGCCAAGCTTCCAAAGGCCATTGCTCTCTCCCCAGGGGAAATTTTCATCAGACATTGGCAAGCATCCGCCTGAGATACAGCTGCTCTCTTTCTTCCTTTACATGGCCACACCCACATCCTGTGTGCTAGCCCCAACCTCATTGCTCATCCGCAGGGATTGTTGATAGACTAGAGGTAGCCAGGTGCCCGGCTGGACTGAAGCAGACTGGTTGATGAGCGGTCACTGAGAGTCCTGATCACTAACTTCTGTAACTTCAACCTACTGGGTTCAAGCAAGGGGACATAGCCATCACCATCAACTCATTGTCTGCTGACCAAATGCTACATGCTAGCTGGAGTGTCGTAGTGTCGTGGTCCAACCTCACCACTCTAGAGACTGCACTTCCTCTGACCTGAGCAAAAATCTCCCCATTATTCAAGCTAGTCTGCTTTGGAGATCCTTGGAAACTCACAGTGACCCTTAGCCTAACTGGGAAGCATCTGCAGGACACTCTGGATCTCAAGAAACCCATCTCTTCTGAGAAGAGAACCACATAGCCAACAACCAGTACCAGCCTTCCTCAGACATGGTCACTGAGCTTGAGACGGTGGCTCCCTGGACAGCAGCAGCTCACACAGTCGCAAGCATTTATGGAAGTCTCATGTTTTAATGTAAAAAATGACTAATTTACATTCTGTGGCAATTAATATTCAAGACTGGATTTTTCTAATCCTCAAAAGGAATTTGACTCTCCAACAATAAGTGGCTCCTAGAACTACCTCACTCCCAGCGTGCTATCAGGAAACATCCGGGAGGCAGGTGCCTCAGGTGGGGAAACACAAAGTCAAGAGTGAGCTGTATCAGACCTTAGAGCCCTGGGCAGAGCTCTTGGGCATCAACCATGACCACAGGGAAAAGAAAATGGACCAACCAATGTATCCTAAGCATTAGCACTCTGGCGCTGTATTTTCAAGTGTGTTGTTTTACTTCCTTTTTTCACAAGAAGACCTATGAGATACATAATCATTGTCACACCTTTTATAGGAAAAGCTCAAAGACCTGTAAAAAATGTCTTTATTAGGTTGGTGGAGCTAGAGTCAAGATATGAGCCCATCCATGCCTTCGGTCTTCTTCCTTCAGAGTTCATTCTCTTTAGCCTAGATGAAGCTACCTGTCAACATTTGAGGGCTGGGCATAGACATCATCGCCCACAACTGATGATACTGAAGCTCAGAAAATGTAAGTAAAATAATTTGCTCAAGCATTTAAGGTTAAGGATTGGGGGTAGATACAAACAAGACATATTGTATAAAAATTCTCAAAGAATTAATAAAAATGGCATATTTTCAAAGAGCTCAAGACTGGTAAATAGGGAAAGCATAATCCAAAACCATGCCTATCTCATTCAGAATCCTAACCTGAATCTGCTGGCCCAAGGACTCATGACAGTGTGGGGACAGGTGCTGCAGGTCAGGCACCATCTTAGCAATCTCGACATCAGTAACTCTGGGAATTATGGACAGCACCATCCCTACTTTACACAAGAGGAGTGGAAGACACAAAATTATGAAAACGTTTCGTGGGTAACGAGACTGGCAAATGGAAATGTTGAGATACAGACACAATGATTCTTCTCCAAAGTCAGAGTTCTCAGCTACTTCATGGGCTGCTCCTGTGAAGAACAGACAGAGCATGTGCGAACTGATTGATAACTCAAGACAGGCATTTTGTCTCAGCAGTCCTAGCTTCTCCTCTACTTAAGAAAGGCAGATGATGGATGGATAGATTATGGATGGATGGGTTATAGATGGATGCAATATAGATGGGTGGATGGATGGATGGATAAATGGACAGGAATAGATGAATGAGTAGATTGTGGCTAGATGGATAAATGGTGGTGAGGTGATGGATAGGTGGGTCATGGGTAAATGGATAAATGGATGTTGGGTTGATGGATAGGTGGGTGGTAGCTAGATGGATAGGTGAGGAGTAGATGGATGGTAGCGGGATAAATGATATATAACTGGGAAGATAGAAAGCTGAAAGAGACAGGGTAAGTAGGCAGAGAGTGAGAGCAAGTGAGAGAGCAAGAGAGAAAATAAGTTCATGGGACCTTAAATTTTACTCTGCTGCTGGTTTGCTTTTTTTATATTTTAGTTTGTTTTCATTATTTGGTGTAAACACAATTACATGCATGTGGAAGTCACCGGACAACTCCATTGGGGCAGCGTCGTAGCTACTTTTCAATTGCTATGTCAAAACACCATGACTAAGGCAACTTATATACTAAAGCATTTAATGGGCCTTACAGTGTCAGAGGGTGAGTCTATGACTGTCATGGATTATCATGGTAGGAAGCATGGCATTAGGTACGTAGGCATGGTGCTTGGCCAGTAGCTACAAGCTCACACCCTTATCCAATAATAAGCAGAGAGAGAAAGAGAAAGGGAGGGAGGGAGAGAGGAAGAGAGAGAGAGAGAGAGAGAGAGAGAGAGAGAGAGAGAGAGAGAGAGAGAGAGAGAGAGAGAGGTAAGTTCTTTTTTTTAATTTATTTTATTAATTTATTCATATTACATCTCAATTGTTATCCCATCCCTTATATCCTCCCATTCCTCCCTCCCTCCCATTTCCCCTTACTCCTCTCCCCTATGACTGTGACTGAGGGGGACCTCCTCCCCCTGTACATGCTCACAGGGTATCAAGTCTCTTCTTGGTAGCCTGCTATCCTTCCTCTGAGTGCCACCAGGCCTCTTAAATCCTCAAAGATTGCTCCTGGTGACACACCTCCTCCAACAAAGTGTCCCAAAACAGTTCCACCAACTGGAGACCAAGTACTGAAATAGATGAGCCATGGGGGCCATTCTCATTCAATCCTTCGCAGCAGTTTCTCTCCTTGTTTCTGGCAAGCTGTAAACTGTGACTTAGCTAGCCCATGAGCTTCTGGGTCTCTACTTCTCACCTAATCACAGGAGTGAAGATACTGCAGATGGGGACAACCACACACGGCTTTATTCTATGTGGGCTCTGAGAACTGAACTCAGGTCATGCAGCAAGTGGTTTTACCTGCTGATCCATCTCACCCTCCTCAAAGGACCTTATATTTTTTTAAAAAAAGAAATTGCATAGACAGAAGTATAGAAGCAACTAGTACCCATGTCTCAAACACAATGTCTGTGGAGTCCTTAATAGTAGCTAAACATATGAACCTGCACAATGACCTTCGTGTGAAAATACCATTGTCACTCTACACTCATTTTCTAGGCAAGGAACCCCTTCACAGTAACTGGTCTGTGTGGAATCACAGCTCATGAATATGGGAGCCTGGATTCTCATCTGAATCTGTCTGGCAGCAAAACTCATGCTGTTTTTCCTCATCTTCCACTGTCAGACAACAGCAGATGGTGATGCTGTGGGGACTTCCATTCCCTGACTGGGCTCACTGCAGAGTGAGTTCATATGGACTGCCCAACCCCCGCTGATACATCTCCAGCACATGTTCTACACCAAAGACCCAGGGGGCATTGTGGAAAGGGGTCAGACAGAGTACAAGTCAGAGGACCAGGATGTCTGCTGCCAGTGTCTTCAGCACGTGACATGGAAGCTGCGCCAGGAATTCTCAATGATATGACAAACTGAAAACAACTTGAATAACACAAGTTGACATGCCAGTGTGGATGGATGGGAGAATTCTCACAAGACCCTGGCCTTAGATGAACAGCTACAGGTAATCAGTGGCTACCGAGAGAGTAAGAATCAGTTTGCCTCAGGGACCAGCATGCTGATGGTTTATCCAGCCCCAAACACATATGGGCAATAGTAAATGGATCCAGAAGGTAGTATATTATATATAATAAATATAATATAATATATACAACTTCTTCATATGCAAGCCGTCTTCAGCTGCATCTTCAGTCACAGCATTAGTCATCATACATGTTGTATGTGTGTATGTGTTTATATAAACAATTAGAGTCCATAAATTTAAGAAGGAATTGGGGAGACATGGAGAACTCAGAGGGAGGGACAAAGTATTGTAGATACAGTACTCACATATGAAATTCTAAGAAAAGTTAAAAACAAAAGATCACTTTAAGTGGTCTCTCCATGAACTCCCATATGTGTGAGCATGAAGGTGGTAGGTATGGTATGGTAGGTATGGTGTGGCAGGTATGGCATGGCAGATATGGCATGGCAAATATGGCATGGGATGTGGTAGGTATGGCATGGCAGGTATGATGTGGTAGGTATGGCAT
>OU015744.1:131512195-131538505 GCA_907169655.1 Acomys percivali | reverse complement strand
AGAGAGAGAGAGAGAGAGAGAGAGAGAGAGAGAGAGAGAGAGAGAGATTAACACAGCTCAGAGTATTGATCACGGAGGAACCTTTCTCCATCACATTTCCATATTGCCCTTTTGCCTCCCTGCTGCTCTGTAATCCCATAACTCTCTCTAGCACAGATCCCTTGGTGTTCCCTGGTAAATGTCAGAGCTGTGCTGCACTCTGACAGACAGCGGAGAACTCAGCATTAGGTTGTGCTTGGCTTCTGGGTACGCTTCCCGCTTCCTCATCCTCATCTGGTGTGAGCATGCCTTAGCTCCCATCCCCACGGGGAGCAAGGAGAGCAAGCGTGCTGCTTCAAGTGACGCTAAGGGAACTGGGGTAGGATGGTTTGTGTCAAGCAGCTCAGTTGGCATCTTTCTGGTCTGATGTCTAGAAAACAAGATTTTTAGGATTACATCTAAACTCTCTTCCGTATTTTCTATTTGATCAATTGTTTGCACAGTCACTGGAGATATAATCATTTTGAGTGATCTTATTAATAAAAATGAAGGACAAGAAGGTGGCGGTTTTCAGGGAGGCAGCCAAGGAGCTGCAGCATAGCCTGAGGTGATGAGTTAGCCCTTAGGTGGGGAAAACCCCTTCCGGCTTAACCCCTCAAGTGCCAATGAGCTAAGCAGAAAGCACTCTCATCAAATGTAATCAACTCAGCAAGTTTTGGAGGAGGATAAGGAAGTCTCTCAAGTCTCTCCTGCCTCCTGGGTTCCTTCCTGCTGCCTCCTGAGGACATATGCTCGCACTGCTGGGACCACAAGCACACACCACCATGTCTATATGTTCTATCTGGGTTCTGAGATTCAGACACAGGACCTCATTCTTGTAAAGCCACTGGGCACCTCCCCAGCTCTCTGTGGTCTCTTTAGTGGGGGTTTTTTCATGTCTTCTCTCAGTTCCTTCCAACAAAACGACCTTCTTAATCACACCTGCAGCGCAACATAAGACGTACTGCGGAGACAAGCCCCAGTTCAGAGAAGGACAGTCTAGAAAACCAAACCACTGGTTTGAGTGACAGGAGAAGCTCAGAGGAATCTGGGAGAGCAAGCATGCCTGGGTTTATGTGAAGGGACTAAGAGTGAGCAATCCCCTCCATCCAGGGGACTGTGATCAAACTTTCACTCCACCCCACCCACCCCTGTGTACGTGGGTGGGGTAGCTGGGCCTCCTCACTGTTGTCAAGACAGAAATTTGCAGAAATCACACAGCTGATAAGGAATGACCTGAAATGTATGCATCCCGAAACAATAAATAAGTGAATAAACCCACACTGCATCAATTTCTGTTATCAAAACATCAGGGTTTTCCTGGGTTTGGGTGCATTCACAGGGCTTCCTTCCACCAGAAGACCAGGATTAGGAGCTGCAGGACAGTCGGTGCCCGCTGCTGCGTGAAAGTGTGAACTGAACAGGCCAGACCTCTAGTCAAATGAGGATATGTTCACGGGTAGGCATAATCGCACTCTGGACTCCAGCTGCCCTCTCCTGCAGAGGCCAGACCTGTGGTCAGGATGCCCAGTAACAAGGCAGGCCATGAGAAGGACAGGTGACAAGCCACTCCTACTCCAACCACTAGGATTCTGGACCCCTGCTTTTCTGCCAGTTAGGGAGCAGCAGAATGGCTGCATAACGGCCATTCTAATGAGTTAGTATAAACTGTGTTCTGGAAACTGATGTCCAACTTCACAGGGTAATCTATACAGGCAGACATTTCAGCTCTTCTATAGACAGGCGACATGTACAGTAGGCTCATTGGTGCCCGTAGACATGAATGCACGCTGTGTCTCCTTCGCTAATGGGTGGGATCTTCAGTCCAGAACAATGTTATGTGTTGTTTTACTTACCTCGAGGCAATACCTGATGAGAGCAACTTAAGGACTGAAAAGGTCACGTCCAGCATAAGCAGGAGGACATGGAGGCAGGAGTGGCTCTAACTGTGAGCAAGAACACAAGACAGCTAGCTGGACACATGTGTCTGTAGTCCGGTTACAGAAAGAAGTGAATGCTGGTTTAGACTACTTCCAAAGGAATTTGAATTTTTATAAGATAGAGTCTTTTTATGGGAGGAAATTTGATCTCCTCTGAAATTTCACTGATTAGGACTCTACTATGCACATTTCTCTATTGGCATTCTAGTCTTCCAAACTCCCACCAGGATTAGCCATTAACCTCTGCTGATAGAACTCTGGTGTTTCTCTAGCTCTGAAGTCTTCTATATTCCTCAAGGAAGCCAGTTCTAAAAGCATAAAAACTACATGGTGAAGTGCGACAACCCCACTTCTGATACCAATTTTCGGCATTAATAGCTTTTCCTATTATTCTAGAAAAATAGCTGACAAAAGCAACTTAAGGAAAGAAAGGGATTTCTTTGACTCACAGTTTGAGAGTACAGTCTACCCTGGAGGGGAAGTCATGTGACAGGAATGCGAGGTAGCTGGCAGCTTTGTTTTCATAGTCAGAAATTACAGAGAAGTATATACGCTCGGCTCATTTTCTCCTCTTTATTCGAGAAATCCCAGCCTGAAAAATGGCATCACCAATATTTGGGATGAGTTTTCCAGTCTCAATACGCTCGTCCACAAAGTGCTTTTCTCCTACTTAACTCTAGAGCCCAGTCAAGTTGGCAGTCAATATTAACAATCACAATGAGTAAAATAGTCATGTAAACACCAAAACCCAGCAAACCCACTACCAGCCAACCTGAATGAGACCTCACGTATCAACAGTTCCACATGTCTCCTTACTCTAGAAGAGGCTGGGCTGGGGTACTGCGTGATGATATGGCGATAATGTGGTTCCACTGGCATTAATACCAACTCCATGGATGCCCAAGCATTCTTAGAACACTTAACATCTTTCCATTTCCAAATGCATGTTACCTGCACCAACGCCACAAATCCCTTTTGGAAAACAGGGGACAATCATTATATTCAAATTTTGTATGGCTGGAGCCTTCATATTGCTCCTTTAGACAGTGGTTCTAAGTCCCAGGCTGATCCATCTTCCAAATATCCCTCCTTGGTTTGTTTTGGTCGTACATATAAAGCATAACTTCAATGGCTGACCTTAATCCTTGTGACGCTACACTTTTGCTGGTTGCCTTTGTAGCACTTTGTGAGTCATCCCAGGCTGTCACTCTAATTTTGCTGCTGGCTACAATCATTGTCCCCACCTCGCTCCTGCTTAGCATCGCTACCTTCTCTCAAGTTTCAGATCCCATCATGCCGTGGCTATTGAAGAAGCTCTTCTGTCATGAGTCCCAGCCTTCAAAGAGCAGCCACCACAGAGGAAAGATGAACAGGCATCCCCAAGCTGAAATACACACATCTGTTTATATGTGCTCAGAGAGGAGCTGTATGTACACGGGACCGTGTGAACACATATGTCAGACAGTGGTAAAACAGGGATGAGGTTGATGATGATGCACGCAAGGGTTCAGTGTCCCAAAATGATCAGCTGGAACCCATAAATAAATCAACATGATGAGGCTGGAGGGTGGTACTTAACCTTTCACCGTCACATTCAATATCAGTTTGGCAGTAGAGAATGAGACCTTGTCACCGTCTCTGAAATGTCACTTAGCTGTCACTTGTTCTGGAAAGGTATTCTTGACTCACGAGGCTGGGTTAGAAATGTGGAACAGCATGATTTTATGACACTGGTCACACTACACTGTGATCGCTTGTGCTCCTGGTCTGATGTAATGATCAGAGCTATAGCATGTGGTAGTTACATGGCTAGATGCTAGGTCTGTTGGTCTGAAGCTATGGCCTCTTCTTGGTGCTCTGAAGGTACACACCCTCCCTCCATATACTGTCTCTCTCGTCCTTGGGCTCCCTTCTCTTCCCCAGATCAATGGCTTGCTGACCTGGTCAGTGCTTTGGGACTGTAGAAGTGTTACCAACACAATGTATTTTCCACTTAGGATTCATTAAACAGAGCTAAGGAACACTCTTCTCTTACGCTGTATTTCTGTACAAAGTAAACAAACAGCACAAGCGTTCGTGCCACCAGCCACAACCCACACCATTTACTACCCCACCAGTCACAAGAGATTACCCACCAGGAAAAGGAAATCACACCCACAATGCTGCACACTTCAACAGTGCAGGCGTCATTCTCTTTTTAGACTGGTGTTTGTTGCTGTGAAATGGACGTGGCAGAAGTTTCTCCCGCATCAGCATGTTAGAAGAATTAAATTAAGTCATGCATTCAACAAAGCTTAACGCAGTGCCTGGAAGTGCTCCCACTGTCCCTGCATTTTATCACAGGACAAAGCAGTAGAGCAGCTCAACACGGGGCCTCGATTCTGAGCAATGGCAGCTAGGACCCAGGACAAGATCCCCAGAGGCCTGGGAGGAAGAACAATATGGGTGTCTATCATGCATATATGTGTTAATATAAATGTGCATATGCTCATCCATATGTATATACATATATACACACATGAATGTACATATATATATACACACATGTATATATACACATACACATACTCACACACATGCATCCAATCAGTTCTGTTTCTGTGGAGATGCCTGACAAACACAAACCCTCTGTGGCCTTATTGTCTGGCCGCCCTCTATGAGGGTCAAATGTTCTCCACTTTCAGATTCTTTTCTATGTCCTCACTGAGGTAACAGTTCCCCTGAGGTTCCCCACAGCTGAGGCAAAACAAACTGTTAGGAAACCCTAGCTATCCCCCAGATAGCACGTGATTGACGTGCCAGGTAAGAGACTGCTTCCCTCTAGAGGCTGTCAATCAGCCCCTCACCTCAGGGCCCATATCCAGGAAGCATCAGGTGTAGCCATTGCAATCCTGGTTTCTTCGTGGGCTCAAATCTTCAGAATTCCATCCACTCTAAGTCACTAGGGCACCAAGGCCAAGAGAGCGGCGGCCTTAATGCGTGGTCAGCTTCTTGTTCTCCTGTGACTTTGCAGAGAGCAGAGAGGTTAAGCGGTCCTCATGTTCCTCTCCCCTGCGGTCTCAGTCAGCAGTGAGATTCATGGCAGCCATTTTGGGCTCTTGTTGCGTCGTTTGTCATGAAAATGAGGTATTAGAATTTCAGGACCTAATATGCCGAGTGAGTTAATGTGAGTTATGGCGGAGAGTTGAGCTGCTCCTTTGGTATTTCCGATAATATGTAGCTTTGTCAAAGGCGGGTGGCAAACGATCAGTCCAGAGCGCCTTGGAAAAGCTCACTCTCCATGTCAAAATGGCTTACATTGTGGGAAAAAATTACCATCAGTCAAAACAACACACAGGGAGAGTGCGGAAGCCAGAAGGAAGTGGTTTCAAGCCTTAGGAAGCACTTGTAAGTTAACCCCCATGGTAGTAGATGGAGAGTTTCCATGGGCTTCCATGAGACCAAAGCTTTTCTGTGGCTTCTTGCCTGCAAATTCCCACAGGCTCATTTGCCTGAGAATGGCAGGTGTGGCCTCCAGAGAAGGGAAAACCCACCCTCTAGATAAGCCCTGGGAACATTCCCCACAAGAGCGGACTTTACCTCCCCCAGCTGTGCTCATAATGGACACCACTCTATAAGAGCCATCTGGAGACAGCCGCATTTAAGAAAACCAAACCCCATTCTCCCAGGAAGAAGTAATACATGTATTTCCCTCATCAAGAGGGAAAAACTAAATCCCATTGCTAAGAGCTCTAGGGAGGAAGATTTCAATCCAACCCAAGGACCACAAATGGAGCAAGTTCTTGGCAAAGATATCCCTGACCCTGGATGTAGCCCAGTGATGGCCAGGTAGATGGAGAGTAAGGGCCAAGCAGGCATTATGGGTCCCTGTAATTTAGAAGTTCTGAAATGTTACCACTAAGACTGGGAAAAGCAAGGTCACTCTCTATTCCTCAGTCAGAAGCATATTAATAATGGTGGTGGGTTCCTGGGAAGGGAAACCTGGGCCCGAACTTTTGAACAATCCCCCATTCCCCTGTGCAGTCCATGTCATTCCCTTGGAAGGTGTAAGCTCCATCTCTTAGGAATCTTACCATGATTTCTAAGCAGAACTGCTCCTATCAGTGCAGAGTGCAGACGTGATGGTACAACACCGTGGTAGCAAGGAGGACCAAGTCCACTGCCTTCTCTGATCATTTTAGCGAGTGGGTTAGAGTGCCGGGGCACAGGGCATCTCAAAGGCAGGTTCAAAGACAACCGGAGGGTAAATGTTGAGAACAGCCATGATGATCTACCATCCCCGTGTAGATGGCTGAAAAATCAGCTTTCCCAGTGCTGGTTGTCACTGCTGTCCAAGACATGGCCAGAATGAGACATCAGCCACATGGATGCAAAGCAGATCAGGACTGCTGGTCATGAGCACAAGAGCTCTGAAGCCATGGGAGAACTGCAAGGCTGAGCTAATGGGAGATGGCAGCACAGGAAAGGCTTGCTGAAGAAAGGCAGAAAGGAGGAGTGCAAGGGGAAAGAGTGGCCTGAGCGCTGACCGCACCAGGCTTTACTGTGGATGCTTCTTACCCGACTCTGCATCATCTGCAAGGTCAGCAGAACCTTCCATCCCTTGCAGGAAAAGACGACGCATGTCAAGATCAAGGTCAAAAAAGCAGAGCCAAGATTCTACTTGGAATTCGGGCTCCATCCCTCAGGAAGTGCTGGTCTCCCCCGCCTCTCCTCCCCATCATGACTTCTCATTCAAGGACACAGATTAATACATGCCATTGGCACACATCCTTCCGCATACTTTGATCAAAAGAAAAGCAGACTGGGCTTGGATGCCTTTGGAGGGCCATCATGTACTTAACGACAGAAACATCAGTCACCATGACACGTTCTCATCACTACCAAGCCAAATGCACATTACTCAAGGCCAACTAGTTCCCACGAAGCTCCACAGGTGCTGAAGGGGCCTGCTCGCTTCCCTATGGTGGAGTTTTTCAAGCGCTCCCTTCCCTTCCACTAGGGTCACATTATCCCTATGATCATAAGCAGGACACAACGAGGAACACTTTCTCCTTTTCCTGGGGATGTGCTAGAGGCAAAACAGTGTGTGCCTTCTAACAGCAACCCCATTAATTCATAGCTTTACCCCTGGAAACAGTTTTCCTGCATACCGTATCTAATTTGTGCATTAATAATAGCGTTTGTGGCCCAGAAAGGTCACTTTGTTGTTTTTCACCTTGTCACTCTACACTAGCATGATTTTGGCAAGAATGGTTGACATCCAGGGCATTTCTGGAGGATTGACATCCCTGCAGGTTTGCAGGAATAGGAAGCTTGATATGAAATTGAAAGCAACTATCCACCTAGTTGTTACATTTTTTTCCTTCCTCTTCTTTTATTATCCTTCAGCTATAAGGTACAGTTGAAAAATTATATATGTTTACAGTGCCCTGTATATGTATATTCATATGTACATATATTAAATATATGCTTAATCATTTGAATACACCATATACATACATATATATTCAAATGATTAAATCAAGCTAATGAATGTGTTCCCCATCTCATGTACTTACTGTATGTGAAAGAGAAGCAAGACTCTTTAAGTTCTACTCTCTAGAACTTTTAAAAAATGTTTGTTTACTCTTTGAAAATCTCATACATGTTTTCAATGTATCTTGATTCTACCTCCCCTCACTCCCCCTCCCCCATCTCTTCCCAGGACCCTCCCTGTCACTTCTCCCTTATAACCTCATGTCCTTTACAACTTTTTATCTATATTTTTACGCCACTGAATCCAATTAGTGTTACCCACATGCACATGGGCATGAGGTTATCCACTGAGGCATGAGGAACCCTAACCAGTGGCCAGCCTCCTAAAGAGAAGCACTCTTATCCACCCCTATCCCACGCCCACCATCCACTAACTACCAAGAGCTCCTCAGCTAGGCCTGGGGTCTTGGGAGTCCCTTCCCAGTTCATGCTGGAGTTTTAATTGGTTTGATACTGTGCCATTGTGAGTCCGTGCGTGCGTGCATGCGTGCGTGCGTGCAACAGGCAGAGGACAGCATTTCACAGTAATCGTCCATTCTTTCCTCCCCTCTTCAACAATGCTCTCTGAGCCTTGCTGGTGTGGTGAGGGTGTGTGCAGATCTCCTGCTGATGGATGAGCATGTAGTCCTTATTTTGGACACCTTGAATGGTACTGAAGTCTGAGGACAGTGACAGTAGCAGTGGCCACTGTGGCCCACATTAGACCCTTAGGACTCATTGTTGGCTGCCCGGGGTGTTCTGTCTTTAGCCATCTGCATCCATGAAATACATTTTAATGCCAGCTCTTTGGTCCTCATCCCTGCTCTGCTACTTGTCACTTGTGCACAGAAGCCTTTCATTCCTAACGTTTAGTGTCTTAGTGTGTGCAACGGCGAGAAGAACAGCTCCCAAGGCACAGGTTTTCTGAAAGAACCAGTGGGAGCCCCAGAGTGCACAGACACACTGAGTGTGTGACACACTCCCATCCATGATCAAGAGTGGCCAAAGGAGAGATTCAGAACAAGGCTACACAGCTAACCATCTTCTATTGTATCCTCCTTGTGCCCACCTAGATGGAAGCATCCGAGAGTCACAACACAGTATAGATCCAAAGCCTACAGGCTGCCATCCAACTTCAGACCACTTTACAGGTGGACAGTAAGATACAGCAAGGGGGGAAGACTGGTCCAAGGTCACCCAATTGATGGTGCAGGGAAGACACTGGATTGGGATCCATAGATGATGACTACTGGCATTTCTCCTCGGTGCCACCCAGTGTGGTGCTGAGCCATAGGCTTTATGCAACCATGAAGACAACTAACTATAGCACTGGGGTAGGTCCTGAAGAGTACTAGGGAGAGCTGGCGGTTTCCTACAACTTCTGAAGGCTAACTATGGCATCCAAAGGACCCCTGCCAAACCCAAACAGAAGAGACTGATTTCTGTTGGGCAACAGTCAAAGTTGGGTACCTCATTCTCATGACTGCAAACTAATAATGCAGCGGTATGCTAGAAGTGAGGTTCGGAGTGGTGTTACAGAATCAGAGGCATTTATCTGGGGTCTCCTCATTCTCTGGCCATCATGGCTTACGCCAAGAATGAGCCCAGGGTGACTCCCTGAAAGCCAGGTAGTAACATGGAGATTCTCTGAGGCAATGGCCCTCCCCACAGAGGCTCAAGGAACAGTACCAGTACCCATGTTACTGTCCACCACGTGGCCACTTAGCCATGCAGTGGAAACATTCTCCATCAGCAGGACCCATTCACATCCTCACCATGACACCGCAAGGATGTGTGGCCCAAAAGAGCCTTGTGTGGTGTTGACATGAAGCCTGAGTTCCCATCGCTGAAGTCACTAACTAGCTGGCCCATGGAGAGCTATAATTCAGCTGAACGAAAACCTCCTCTAGCCTAGGAAGAGGAATGCACTGGCAAGTAGCAAGAACTAATTAAGCTAATTAACTTCTTCATTGTTTGCTTCAGAACATTTTGCATAAAGAAGAACTCTGTGCACACAGTTAAAATTATGTTCCCCTCTTTTACATCTCATTACTCTCCCTCCCGCCCAGTGTGATTACCATGATGAGTCTGCTGCATCTTTTGGTCCATCTTTCATATTTATTGCATGAATTTGTGTGAATTTTAAGGATATAAAAATTTTATCAACTATGAATATTGAGACGACAGTCCATTCTTATTCCTGACTCTTGTCTTCCCTAACCCTGCGACAATGAAGGGAGCATACAGAAAAGGGAAACCGAACAAGAGACATTTCTATCTGCCACACATAAGCAACTAATCCAAATGAGCTAAAAAGAAATTGGGATTGGGAGGGAGAAACTCTGAGAGCCTTTGTGGTGCCCAGATGCCAACCGGAAGGAGATGTACCATGGGTTTACTGTCTGCAGGCTTCAGGGTGCAGCCAAGTGTCTGTTATTGGAGTTACATCAGTTGGAAGCTCTCAGAGCATCGTCCCTGCCAGAGAAAGTCTTCAGACGGCAGGCCTCCCGTCTCCAACGGCTCTACAAGACTAAAGGAGCTCCCCCCCCCTTGGAGCTGAAGCAGTGGGTCTCAAAGGATGAGGCAGAAATGCTGGATCTCAAAGCAAGCAGAAGTCTCAGGGTAAGTTCTGGACACTTGCTTTTGGGGGAAGCTAGGTATACACATCCAGCACAGAACTGAGTCAGACACTTGTAAAACCATGTTATGGAACTCAATATTTTTGTATGTATCCTCTCTCCTCCTCCTCCTTTTTTTTATTTTTGGTTTTGTTGTTGTTTTTGTTTTGTTTTGTTTTGTTGTTGTTTGGTTTTTTAAGGCAGAGTTTCTCTGTGTAACACCCTTGGCTGTCCCTGAACTCACTCTGTAGAACAGGCTAGCCTTGAACTCTCAGAGATTCGCCTGTCTCTGTGCCAGGATTAAAGGCGTGCAACACTACCACCCAGCATATTTTTCCTTTTTTATCCCCCAAATTATTCTTTTTACAAAACAGACAATTGTATTTTTATGTTTAGTCTTTATTTCAATCAGATTGTTTTTGTGTGCCCCATCCTTCCTTCATAATGTGTCACTGATGTAGTCCTACTAGTCATTTTTAAACTATTATTAAAAAGCGAGCTGTTGTGTATGTACCTAAAATGTCGGTATTTCCCCAGTCTCATATGATAGTTTAGCTGAGTATAAAACCTACTTGAAAGATAACACTGACTACATGATTGCATCTCTCACTGGTGATATGGCTTCTGCTTATAATCAAATTATTCCTTCCTCATAAAAAGCTCTTCAGTTTTCCCCTTTTGATGATCTATGGTTTCACCATGTGAATACATCTGTTATTCATCCTCTAGGCTTTTCGTGCATCATCAATCCACAACTCAGATATTCCTTCAAGTATGAAAAATGCTCAGAATTTTTTATCAGTATAAAGCTTTCTTATTAAATGTTTCCCATTCTTCCCATCATGCCTCATCAGTACTGTTATACACACATTGCATTTTCCGCTCTACTCTCTGTCATTCATGTGTGCAACATTTAATGTATAGTAACACAATTTACTTATTAAACAACACTACCATAGTGGGATGGAATAAGACTAGAGCCCATTGGGAAGTACCCACAGTGCCTTGTCTTCCGTTGCAGCTGCCTGTGAAAGACCTGCATGGACTGGTCTGCTTTCACTCCTGCAAATGTGCTTGCTGCTGGCATTTCTTTAGTCATGTAGGCTCAGTTCCCACTCATGGTCCTCAGTCATGTAGGCTATGACTTAAACCCACCAATGGCAGAAGAGGTCAAATATGACCTTGAACAGCCTGTAGTTATGCAAGAAGCTGTGGACCGTGGGCTGGGCTCTCCAGCAGTTACAACCTGGGCCCGCCAGTGTAAATACACACTTTCCATTCTCAACTTGGCCTCCTGAGTGTGTGTTTCTCTTTCCCATTTTCCTGTAACAATAGAAGAATTTTTATACAGTTTTAAACAGGAGAAAAAAGGAGGAATGTTCAAGTTACAAAATCCCCCTCCCCAAAACAATTTTCTAAGTGAGTCAATGTGACAGATGTGTTCAGTGTCCGATTCCTATTGTGCTTTCGGTCAGTGGACTTCAAAAGAAGTTTAACGATCACAGCCTCAAAGGAATTAGTCGCAGTGGATTCTTTTGGAACCCCAAAAAAATATGCTTCTTGCTACTTCAATGTGCATTAAGTTGAAATCTATCTAGCTGCCAAGAATAGAAAGAAACCTATGGTGGAGCTTTCTGTCCTCTTTCCTGTGTGCAACATTGTTACTTTGTTCTGCACTCAGCCAATTATTTCCCTGGCCCTCTCCTCTGATTTACAAAGCTCTTCTTGCTACTGTTGTTCCCCTTCACTGTCTCTTGCTCTACAAATGTAACATAATGATTTATTTCTAAAATTACTTCTTGATTGTTTTTACAGTGAGCCTGTTATGTCTCATGGCTCCTTGCTGCTTTATAGTTTGTTTCACTTCTTTTAACATTTTGAGTGTGCTTGTAAAACGTCTGTCCCTGGGAGGCAAGTTGCCGTTTGCCTATACTGTTCTTCTGCTCTTTCTACAGTGGCTCTCTCTGTGTCTCTGTCTCTGTCTCTGTCTCTGTCTCTCTCTATCTCTCTGTTTCTCTCTGTGTCTCTCTGTTTTTCTGTGTGTGTGTGTGTGTGTGTGTGTGTGTGTGTGTCTGTCTGTCTGTCTCTCTGCCCCCCCCACTCTCTCTCTCTCTCTCTCTCTCTCTCTCTCTCTCTCTCTCTCTCTCTCTCTCTCTCTCATTGCTTTATTGGTTCTTCGTGTAAGCTCATACTCAAGGCTGACCTCCCTATGAGCGCCCTAGTATGGATGATCCTCTACACAGAAGCACCTGGACTCACCAAATGGTTGGTAGGAGAGAACAGACACAAACAGAAGTCAGACAAAATAGAATGCCAAGTAACACATCCTTGGACTGGAGGCTGGACACACTATTTCACGCCTTCACAATCCACCCAAGGCTCCAGCTCTGCCTGCCCATCTGAGGAGCAAAGTGAGCTTAAAGCAGAGGCTTTCTTCTCGACAGCAGCAGGTGGCCCATTGGTGTCTCCAATCCTTCTCTCCAATCAGAGGAAGGGAGGGAAGTCTTAAAAGAGACAGGAAAGTACTTTAGGGATACACAGCAGGGAGGAGGCAGTAGGGTGGATTAGAGATGCAAGCATCACTGAGTGTCGTGGAAAACACGATTTCCCTGTGCACTGTGAGAGGTCAAAGCTCTTCCCTCTGCCAGTCCTCTCCACCCATGTATAAACACATGTGTGTGCACACACACAATAACACACATGCACCCACTCACACATGTGCACGCTCACTCACACATAATAACACACAGGTGTGCACATTCACACATGCACACACACATAAACATAATCACTCATGTGCACTCACACACGTGCACACACATACACAAGTGTGCACTCACACAATCACACACACACACACACAGAGCACAGTCCCTAACTCCACGTGGACAGAAGCTGGTGAAACTGCAACAAGAAAGCCTAATTATAGCCACTCAAAAGCTGCTAATCACTGATGCCTCATTACCAGGAAGTGTAATGGCCATGGTGCATGTAATTAGTTACATGTTTGATTAGCTCAACTGTAAGTTTCATTTTGTGTCAATATTGAACTGTCCTGTGAGCTCATCCTGACTATCTGGAGGGCCAGAGCTACAGAAAGGGAAGGCCCGCCCTTCAAGAACCGAGACCCGAACCATCTCAGAGCAGATCAACCCAGGGGACCCAGTGAGGTAGGAAGGGAGTTGGGCTTGGAGAGTATGGAGTAGGGAGGGGGCAGTGCAAGGTAAGCCTGAGGCTGCACACAGCCAGGGCACCTGGACAGTGCTGGTGTCTAAGGAGCTGAAAGTGACGTTGAATTCACAGGTTAAACATTTCGTTTGAAAAGGTTTGGGTAGCATAGTTGTGCCCCTCAGTCACCAAAGCCGGAGGAATCTCACTAATACCTACAAACAGGAGGTAGAAGCAACCATCATTGCCATGTGATCCAACCAAATGGACTATGACTCATCTCTTAAAAGTTCTGACATATGCACAGATGGACCCTGAGGACATCACCCTGAAAGAAACAAGCCAGACACAGAAGGAACAATACAGCTCACTGTCTTCACTCCTAGACAATGGAGTACTTGAAAGTGGGTACCATAGGTCAGCCTGCTGCCAGACTCACCTGTGGCTAAAAGGGGCATCTTGGGAAGAAGCCGGATGGGTGGAAAATAGGGGGAGTCTCATCCTCCTGCTAGTGGGAACCCACTCTACATCTCAGCCTTTGGCTTGACTCAAAAGCTGCAGACTTTACTCTGGGCATGAACAACTGCAGCCATACCCCCATTCTACCCTACAGACCTCAACAAACATTTATAAGGATTGAAAGCCATATGCTACCACCACTAAGTCCCCAATGCCAGACCAACATCAACACTGGTCACAGGCAGAAGCCACATGCCATCATTCCCCTAGGAGCAGCTACTTCAGGAAGCTCTCTGTTGCAAGTCCCATCCCTTCCTGCGAGACAGATCTCTCACCACCCAGAGTGCCCTGTCCTGACTGGAGAGCTATCTCTTTGCACTGTGGGAACACATGAAAACGCTCCACTGTTGCTTCCCACCCTGTGGTCCCCTCACCTGCACAGCAGGCTCTACAAAAGCATAGTAGAAGTTTGCATCTGCTCAGATAAGCACCAGGCAGCAGGCCGTCAGCACAGCTCCCTTTAGCATACCTCTTCCCTGTGGTCAGCCCACTCAGAGGGCCTTCCTACCACAGCTATCCCAACACCCAGAACCAGTGTCCACCTTCATCACATACAGAGATTTCCTAAGACCCATAATTCTTCCCATTCTGGATTTGGGTTTATTTTGTTTCTTTTAACACTGCTCTTAAATCGGACTGGCACACGGTAGGGGCTTAAGGTTCTCTTAATAGCTGAATGACTGGGGTACTTATTTTACACCCATAGATCAGCAAAGGAAGAAGTGGACAGAAACATCATGATCTCCGGCCACCTCCACGAGGTTCCTCCACCCCTGGCCCAGCCAGGCCAGGCAAGAGCCCCAGTGGCAGGAAGCTGGCTCTGCAGGCCACAGGACTCTGAGTGCCCCACACAGGATCCAGCTCCATAATGAAGCTCCCTCCGAGTTTACATTCATCATTGCCTTGGAATGGGGCTGGGCTTTTACCACTGGGAAGATATTAAGTTAACAGAATACATTAAGTGCTGGTGTAAATTAAAAGCCAAATCATTCTATAATCAAATAGTCATTATTCCAAAAGGGATTGCTCACTGGGACCACTTTCATGGGTATTTATTGCCCTATTATATTAGAGTGGCCTATCAAATAATAATAAAAAAAAAATTGCATTATATTGATTAGCACCCAGCGCTAGATTCAGACAAAACTGCAGAGGTCCTGTATATATTTTCATTCATCCTCTAATTTATTCCTCTCCCCTTTACTTTGGCTTTACCCTGATCTGCAGGGACAGTTAAGGACACACAGATCTATTGACTCCTGCGGGAAGCACCAGACAGAGGCTCCACGAGCCACATTTGCCGTGTGCATTCTTCTTTGCTATACACATAGGAATGCGCTATCACCTCTAAGAGCTTGCCATCTAAGTGTGAGGACCTGACTTTGAGCTCTGACACCCACATAGGAAGCTGGGCATGCTGGCAAGCAAGCCCTTGTCATCCCATCAGTGGAAACGACAAGATATGAAGGTCTCTAGGGCTTGCTAGCTGACCACCTTAACCTACGTACGGCAACCCCAGGTCCCAGTGGGAAACCCTGTCTCAAAATAACAAGGTGGGACAGTGCCTATGAAACAGCACCCCAGGCTGACCTCTGACCTCTGGCCTCTGCACTAATCAGCACACACACATATGCAGATGCATCTACACACAGAGAGACACACACAGGCATAGGCACAAACACGCACATACACACACACACACACACACACACACACACACACACACACACACACACCAGGCATACCAAGTATTTATTTTAATCTCCGTTTTTGATGTTGGTAAACAGAACCTCATATTTACTCACTATTCAAAGAAACCAGAGCATGTCATCATTTTTCCACAGTAACTAGAGTCCTGGACCAGAGAGGCCTGACTCAGGGCTTTCAACATGCTCAGTCAAGTCACCCACCCCAAAGTGAGGAAAAAAGTCAGTGATGGGAGGGCAGAGAAGATGTGAGTCAGCACTGCTAGGACAGAGAGACAGCAGTTGAGGGGGTGTCAGCCCATGTTTGTGGCGATGACATGAACTTGATGATGAAATAGAGGAAGAATTGGGGGTTAGAGGTATACATCACCAAGCTGTCCTGGTCACGGTGTGGTCTGTCTATCGTTTTCTCTGTTCTGATCTATAAGGTAGTTTGAAGGAGTCCTTGTTGCTAGGAGGGACAACGTGGTTCCCACGAGATCATTCCTCTTGCTTGTGGGGTGATGCCATGATGGGGGGTGGTGTTTGGAAAGCTGCTATTCCTAAAATCCAAGGTAACTCCTGGTTTAAGACAGTGATGACAGACTGGACTACAGTCTAGAACAAGACACCGGAGATGCCTGTCTTTATAAAAACACTCCTTGGGGCAGGAAGAAAGGCGGCTCATCAGTGGGTGTTCTTGAATAGGACCTGTGTTCAGTTTCCATATGCACAGTGACTTACAGCCATCCTTGAACTCCAGTTCCAGGGAACCCAACAGCCTCTTCTGTTCTCTGAGAGCACCAGGCATGCAAGCAGTACATACATACATGCAGGCAAAACACTCATACACATAAAATACAGATAAGTGAATCTTTAAACACACCCCTCGGGTGATTATCTTACCCACAAGCACAGTTAAGACAGCTCACTCAAAGTTTCAAGACAGCAGAGACATGCAGAAGCAAGGCTAGATCTGGCTTGCGTGACGTGACCTTAAGGGCCCCCATGAGAATCTGCTTTCAGCTAAGGCAACTTCAAAGTGTCCACACCCAACATCATACAATCCTTCCCATAGGCTTGTCTCTACTTCTGGGAGGAGCCTCTGAGCCCTTAGACTCTCCTACCAAAAGGAGTGTTGGTCACAGTGAACCCCGGGACCACAAGGGACAATTGATGCTAAGAGGGAGGATGTGGGTTGGTTCATCCACCGCACTGCTCTTGGACAGGCACTGGCCATCTCTAACACTGATTCCTTTAGCCCTTGACTCCAGGAGCATAGAAATGTGAATGGCAGGCCTGAATGTAACTGTCCTGGAAGGATTGAGGACATTCTAGAGAGAACGTGTGCCTTCCGTGGAACTGACTGTTGAAAACTAGGCCCAAGCAATTGATATTTCCGTAAGAGTCTCCATGGGTGAAGGAAAAGCGCAAGCCTGATACCAGCAAGAAGGGAGTTTGCATCCTGGAGAGATTCCACCCAGTTCTGGACAATTTGTCAGATTCCCTTGTACAAAGCCAAGACTATGACGATGGGCAGGACCACGCCATGACCAGAAACTGCTTAGCTCTGCATACCTCTGCATGCCCTCTATCTCAACTTAAACCTCAGGTCAGCACCCAGAAGACAGACTTATCTTCCTCATGTGGCCATATTGAATAGATCTCTCTCTCTCTCTCTCTCTCTCTCTCTCTCTCTCTCTCTCTCTCTCTCTCTCTCTCTCTCTCTCTCCCCCTCTCCCTCTCCCTCCCTCCCTCTCTCTCTCTCTCTCTCTCCCTCCCTCCACACTCCCTCCTTCCTTCTCTCCCTTTCTCTCCCTCTCTCCTCTCTCCTCTCCCCACTTTCTCTTGCTCACTTGCTCTCACTCTCTTTCAGGTTTTCACTATTTGGTTATCTAATTGGCCTACTGAAGATGGGTGGCTGAACCTCATTTCTTGGGGCTGCCGTGGCCTGGGCTCTGCCCCTAGCCATGCTGTGTCCTCCAACATCAGGCCCCGGGTCTTCTGCATATGCACTACATGTTCTAAGAACACAAAGATTCACTGTGCACAGCTCCTCTTAAAGATCTCAAAATATAGACTCCATACTCAGAGACAGTCTGCAGACAATTGGGGGTAAGAGTTAGGAAGGGCTGGTGTCAGAAATAGATTTCCGTGGCAGTGTGTAGGGTGGTGATGACAATTTCATCTTTTTTGCAATTGCTGGGACTTCTGGTTCCTGTATTCAAATCAAATCTCTTGAAGTTCCAGAAGCCAAGGTTCCGCCCTAGAAAGCTTCATATTCTGCTGGGCGTAAGAATCGCTGAAGACGCCCTAAGCAGCAGGGGCATTCTTCTTCTGTCACCATCCATGGCACCCCTGCCCCACCCATGTGGTGTCTAGGTAAAGCTGGCGACCCATAGAACAGGCACTCTGAGAGAACAGCAGTGACTCAGGACCAGACTGTCTGCCAGGAGACAGGCTGTCCACTCTTCTCTCCTAGGCTGACTCTGGTAACGAAATTTGTAGGAAAGAAGAGGTCACAGAGGCCCCATCCCTTGTCATTCAGATGAAGGAGGGGACTCGACAGCAATCATTTGCGCATGGTCACCAGATCTAGCTCAGAAATCCATCTCGCTCCCCAGGCTCCGAGTCAGGCCACACCCCTGTGTGCGTGACTGTCGGCTTCTCCACCATCTGCATTCACATCACATTTCCTGATGCCTCAGACGCACTCATCTCAGCGTGCACCACTCTTAAAGGATAACCCCACCCCACCCCCGTAGCCGCTCCACAGAACACCACCTTTTATAGCACCTCCATCACTATGCCGTGCCCTCCATCACCCTCGAAACAAGAACAGTCATAGTCACCTCTGGCCTTCTGTTCTCTAAAGCCTGCCAAACCCCAGCCTGCTTGCTGGTCCACGGGGCAGTGGGCATTGTTTTCTTTGTAGATCTCTCCTGCCAAGCTGCTGTTCCTATCACCACGCTAGAGGTGATGGGCCCTGGGAGAATAGCGCCAATAAATGAGATGGACCAAAAACTCATACAATAGCCAACTTTATCCAGAGTATTAGGCAGTTTATACTGAGGGTTAAAAAAGGCCACACAAGTAAAGTTCTCATGAGTTCAACCTGTATACAATCACAAGGACAAGCCACACATGGGGGAGGACCACATGTTTTTCTATAGGGGCATATTAAGGAGAGTTTAAACATTTGATTGAGTAACAACTGTAAGGAATAATGAATAATCTGAAGCCTCAGCTGGGAGGAACACAAAAAGCCATTCCAAGAACAATTCTGTTTTGAAGAAACTGAGGTCACAAGACTTGACTTGTTTTCTCCCCCAGGCTCTCAGAATTCTCCTCACATGATTCTATTGCTGGACCAAGTTCAACATGCTTCCATTTTCCATCTGGCCCGTCTTCCCTCTGCTTCTGTGCCCTAACTAGTCACATCACATATAATGAGGTTAATTTTTAACAGTTTTCTATATTTAATCTTTAATGTTTAAAAATATTTGAGAGTCACATCCTACCAAAGCACTGTTCTTTTTATAAAAATGACTGAATACCACAAAATAATTTTGGTAATCTTCTTTTTGTGTGGATATATGTGTACATGATTGTTTTGTGTGCCTGAACACATATGCGTTTACATATGGAGGCCTGAGGTCAACCTCAGGTATTGTACCTCAGATGCTTATTTTTTATAGATTTGTTTTATTCATATTTAAGCATGTGTGTCTGTGTGAATGTGCCAGGTGTCTGTGAGCTTGCCAACAGAGACCAGAAGAGACGCTGAATCCCCCTAAAGCTGGAGCTACAGGCAATTGTAAGTGTGGGTGCTGGGAACCAAACTCTGGTCCTCTGCAAGAGAAGTAAGTGAACTTACCGCTGATCCACCTCTCCAGCCCCGGCTTTGTTTATTTTTTGGTTTTTTTTGGGTTTTTTTGTTTTTTTTTTTTTGTCTGTTTCATCTTAAAGATTACTTTCTATTTTTATATATATGCATCTGTGAATCATGTGTGTACAGTGTCCACAAAGGCCAGAGACGTTGTCAGAGCCCCTGAAATCGGAAGAGTTAAAGACACTTGTGAGCCACCATGTGGGTGCTGGGAATTGAACCCTGGTCCTCTAGAAAAGCAGCCAGTGCTTTTCCTTGCTGAGCCATCTCTCTACCCCACTCCACATCTTTTGAAACAGGTTTTCTCAGTGGTCTGGGTTCACCCATTAAGCTAGGCTGGCTGTGGGTTTTTTGTGGGGGGTTATGTGGGGATTGAATTTGAGCCCCCATGCTTGCTGGGCAGGTTCTTTCCTGACTGAGCCATCTCTAAGCTCTTAATCAGTCACTTGCAGCCAAAAGAAGGCTCCAACCAAGCCCTGAAAGTCAGCCTTCAGTAGCATGTTTCAGAGTAAACAGTATTTATCTTGCGAGAACTGTTCCAGTCACATCTCTATGTCCATTCTACTGTCAAGATCAAAGGTTATCAGAAAACCTTTGTTTCTGTGACAGAAGAAAAGAATCTATTAAGACCCTCTCCCAAGAAAGTCTAACTTATTTAATGGCAATTATTGCAAGATAATTGTCCTTAGTTCCCTTAAAGTATCAAGTTACCACAGCCTAGAGCCATGTGAGAAAAACTCTCAATTAAAGGATTGCCCAGAAAAATTGCCTGGTGCGTACACCTGTTAAGGATTGCTGACACAGAAAAGCCCAGTCCACTATGGGTGTCACCACTCCTAGGCAGATGGTCTCAGAAAACTGGCTAAGAAAAAACCTGTCAACAAGCCAGCAAGCAGCCTTTCTCCATGGTTTCTGCTTCAAGTTCATGCTTGATTTTCTGCCTAACCCTTCGCTGATGGACTGTGGCCTGCAACCTGCAACATGCCCATTCCTCTCTTACGTCACTTTTGGCCACGGTGTTTGTCACAACAGAAAGGAAACTGTACTGGAAGAGAGTAACAGAAAAGTAGCCCTACCCAGAGGCACACTGTCACAAAGCACTTGAAAGGGGACCAGCTCTCACATGCTCTTTCACTCCTATGAACTGCCTCTATGAAGGAAAAACACCAAGTAGAAATGCAGTGACTCAGGAGAGAGGAGGATGGCGAGGCCAGGGAAAGCATCAGTGGACAGACTTGAGACTGTACTGAAGGAAGACGTGAAGCCACCACACAGACTGAGGCAAACTTGGAATGAGAACAGAGTAATGTGACAGCCTGGGTTCTGATATAACTGCTAAGGAAGGTCCCCTGCAAGTAGGGGCAGGGGAGATGGCTCAGAAGCTAAAAGCAAGTTTGGGTCCCCATGTCCACATCAGGCAGCTTACATCCAGCTCTAGCTCCAGGAAATCTGACAACCTCTTCTAGACTCCTCAGGCTCCTGAATTCAGATGCACAAACCTACACATACACATACACACACACACACTTTAAAGATAAAAGATAAAGCTTTTTTAATTACATAAGTAAATATAATGAAAACAGACCTACGAAGGGGGAAGGCAAGCTCATGAATGCATTATTGGATAATTTAAGGAAAGTAGAAATGATGGAACAAGTTTAATTTATAATTTAAGAACTCTTACTTTAAAATGAGAGTTTCTATAATACACACTTATAAGAAATCCAATGTACCAGAAAAAAATTAGCCTGGAATTATTGACCCTATAACAAAGGCTATTAAAGTTATTGAACCCAAATATACAAAAAAAAAAAAAAGAATCTTTGAAACCAAACAAAAAATAAAAAAATAAAGCCACTCTGACAGGAAGAAGTCAGGCTTGCCTCAGCAGAATCTGAAGCCAGAAGACACCACCATGATGCCCTTGAGGTCCCTGAGTAAAGAGCAGGTCAGGGGTTCCACACCAGCCAAAGAGTGCTTTGTCCACACAGAACACAACAGATGCTTTTGCAGAAAATCCAAGTAACACTGCCTCTGAGAGCCTTCCTTGGAGAAACTTCTAGAATTTGAATTTCAGCTTGTCTTAGTACTGGGTAAGAAAACTAAACCAAACCAACCAAGGTGGAGTTTTGTCTGTATCCTGCAGTAGAATAAAATCTAAACTAAATAAGAAGATTCGTGACCTTGTGAAATATAAATGTTACATGTCTGGCACTGTGGAGATGGATAGCAAACATTTAAAAATGGAAGAAAAGAGCTAGAAGGCAAGACAGTATGTTGCTTGCTTCATTTATAGACGCTATAGTGTTCCTACAGGCACGGTGGCTCTACAATGCCAGCACTCAGAAATCTGAGACAGGAGGATTGCCATGAGTTCAAGGACAACCTGGGATATATAGTGAATTCTAGGACAGCCTGACCTACAGAGTGGAATACTACCTATAAATGAATAAATAAATAAATATTAATTTAAAAATGAAATAGCACTCTTTTTTTTTTTTCCTGCTGCCCGTGGATCCAGATGTAGCCCGCTCAGCTCCTTCTCCAGCACCATGCCTGCCTGTAGCCATGCTCCCAACATGATGGCAACAGCCTCTGAAACCGACAGTGCAGGAGCACGGCCCTTTATCAGATCCTGGCTAGCAGAGAGAACCAGGAACAATTGAGAATGCATCCTTTCTGTCCAAGTGCTCTACAGAGCTGGGGAGACAGCTCAGTTGTCAAAGGCAGGGCCAGTGCTGGGCTCTTAAGGTACCAAGGTGATGAACACATGGCTCCTAGGGCTTGGGTCCTAGGTAACAATGTCGAATCCAGCTATTGGAGTCTGAAGCAAGAGCTAGATGAATCTTGAGACAGGGTTTCATGAAGCTCAGGCTGGTCTCAAGCTTGTTATATAATTAAAAGCGACCTTGAACTCCTGATCATCCTGTCTCTACCCCCTTAGTGTTGGAATTGACAGCATGTGTGACCATGCTTGGCTTATATGGTGCTGGGGTTGGACCTAGGACTCTACGCATGCCACATGAGCATTCTACCAACTGAGTGACACTTCAGCTACTTAACTTACTTTTGAAATGATTACTCTGCAGCTGACTCTAAGTGAGAATTTTTCAACGACTGTATTGGGATGGCCTATCAGAATATCCCCTACCTAGGGGATAGTGTTGCCTATAGTGGGGCCTTCCTATATCCATCAACTTAAGACAGCCCTTCCCATCCATAGACATGCCCACAGGCAGAGCCGACGTAGAAAACCCTCCATTGTGATGTTCATCCCAAGCCAGTCTATGCTGTGTCAACCTGACAACTAAAGCTAGCCACGGTATCTTTTATCTGCTGGGGTGTTGTTTGTTTGTTTGTTTGTCTGGGGGTTTTGGGGGGGTTGGTTTTTGTTTGGTTGGTTTGTTGGTTGATTGGGTTTTTGTTTGTTTGTTTGTTTGTTTTGAGACAGGGTTTCTCTGTGTAGCCTTGGCTGTCCTGGACTCACTTTGTAGACCAACCTGGCCTTGAACTCACATCAATCCACCTGCCTCTGCCTCCCAAGTGCTAGGATTAAAGGCATGCGCCATGACACCCAGTTTATCTGGGTGCCATTTGCAAGAAGGAATCTGGAGACAAGAGCCATCAGTTCCTACAGATGGAGATTCATTTTGAGTCAACTGATTGGCTTTAAGAAGACATTGGAAAAAAAAGAAAAAGAAAAAGAAGACATTGGCAAGACTTAAACTGAGGAAGCCATGGCCTTCAAATCAATTGATTTTTTTTGTAACTTCTCATTTTCATTTGGCATCATAAAAACTCAACCTAAAGAAAGCATCAGCCTCTAGAAAAAATAAAATAAAATAGCTATGATTAAAAAAATATCATTTCAACTGAATATAAGAGCTCCCAAAAGAAAACATAATGCTAAGAATATATTACCTGAGTATTATCTGATAGAAAGGAAGGTAGATGGCCAGAAGTGGTGGCACACGCCTTTAATCCCAGCACTCGGGAGGCAGAGGCAGGCGGATCGCTGTGAGTTCGAGGCCAGCCTAGACTATTAAGCGAGTCCAGGACAGCCAAGGCTACACAGAGAAACCCTGTCTCAAAAAACCAAAAAGAAAAAAAAAAAAAAGAAAGGAGGGTAGAGATGGAATGTGAAATAAATAAATAAATAAGAAACAAGGAAGCAACCAGGCATGGTGGCGCATGTCTTTAATCCCAGCACTTGGGAGGCAAGGGCAAATGGATCACTGTGAGTTCAAAGCCAGCCTGGTCTACAAAGCGAGTCCAGGACAGCCAAGGCTACACAGAGAGAACCTGTCTCAAAAAACCTAAAAACCAAAAAAGAAAGAAACAAAGAAAGAAAGGAGGAAAAGAAACAAGGGAATAAACAGCAATGGATTTGGGGCTGGAGAGATGGCTCAGTGGGAAAAACACTACCACAAGGACCCGAGTTCAGATCCTCAGGTCAGGGCCCACATAAAACCACACAGATGTTAACATGCAGCAAAGAGCCACCTCCGATGTCACAGGCAGCAAAGAAGTCACACTCGGAAGAGGATGCTCTGCAGGGCTTCACTGCGTGCTGTGCTACCGCAGGTACAAAGATGGTGGGAAAGATACAGACAGCAGTTCTCCTGTGGAAGTTGGGCTAGTTTACCAGAGGCCACAGAGCAACTTTTACAGGGGGAGGAAAACTGAAATGTGAAGGGCATGTGGCTGATGGGTGTTTCGTATACAGGAAAGTCACAGACCTCCTTTACGGGGCTCCTTGCATGACATGGCTTGGGGGGAGGGGTGGGGGGTGCCCAAGCTTGTCACTTGGTAGAACTGTCACCCACAGATACATGTTCTCTAGAAAGGAACTGTGTTCAGTTCAGTGTACCACCAAAGAGGGACAGCAACGACCTACGGGCCTTACTCTGCCTCAAACTCATAATAACCCTCCTGCTGCGACCTCCTCAGTGCTGGGATAACAGGCATGAGCCACCATGCCTCCCCGAGTCCTGCACTATTGCTACGGCTTGAATTTGAAGCATTCCCCGACAGGCTCTTGTTTTGAGTGGTGGTTACCTGGATAGGGGACTATTCTGCAGGTTGTGGAATATTGTGGCTGTGGACGTGGGCCAATGAGAGCAGGGTTTTGGAAGTTATACATGGCCTCTCAGTGACTCTGCCTCCTGATCCTTGTGATGTGAAGAGCCTGTGACCTACACTCCTACTGCCATGAGCTTAGTGCTCTGTGCCTTTCCTGACACGGTGAACTGCAGCGTTCACCAGAGTCAACCTGCCTGCCCTTTGCTGCATCAGCCAGGTATCCTGTTACAGCAACATGAAAGTAACTAATACAGAACACGGGTGCCATGGACGTGGAGTCCCAGCCAGAGCTAACCTACATCGTGTAGTCCCTAGATCGTAGAACTGGTTGGAACAGGGAATGTGAGAGAACAAAGGGATGTTGGCTAGAAAAGTTCAATGTACTGACAGGAGCATGGGCATCAAAGACGGGCAAAGAATTCTTTTGCAAACAGGGCTAGAAGCCATTCTCATTACATTCTAGCTAAGAATGTATCCATTTTTCTCATGTCCTGAAATCTTGAATAGGGCTGAATTCAAATTTAACGGACTAATTAATTTTGCCAAGGCAATGTGAGGACACTATAACATGAAAGATGCCAGCATGGTTACTGCTGGCTGTCTTTATTCAAGTTTATGATAAGAATCAGGAACAGAAAGCAGAGCAGACAGAGCTGAAAAGCTCAATTTGGTCAGAAAAAAATAGTGTGTACAAGTCTGCAAAGGGGCAGTTGTTAAAGAAGTTAGTTCCATTAAACAGAAGCTAAGTGTGAACCCTGTGGGTTACAGTAACAACCAGCCTGGCAACATGTGCCCATTGGTGTGATGGTGGCATCAATGCTATGGGATAGACACTTACTTTCTGGTTAGATTTAAGGCCTGCTCCACAGGAGAACTCATGCAATATACTGTAAACATGGCCATAAATCTATAGCTGGGAATGTCACGGGCCTTAGAAAAGAACATACTACTGGTATTTTACTAAAGACACAGTGTGCGTGTGTGTGTGTGTGTGTGTGTGTGTGTGTGTGTGTGTGTATAACATGCATGCCTTGTGCTTGCAGAGGTCAGAAGAGAGTATCAGATCCTCTAAAACTCGAGTTGCCGTGCTTGTGAGCCACCATGAAGATGCTAGAAACCAAACTCAGGTGCTCCCTAAGAACAACAAGTGCTCTGAACTGCCGAGCCATCCCTCCTGCCAACTAATATTTTATGCCCACAGGTCAATGCAGCTCGGCCTCATCAAAGAAGCAGTGGGCAGTAGTTAACACAGAGATCCCCAACTGGTCACAGCGCTGAGAGCAAGAGGCCATGGAGTCCTCAGGCCTGAATGGAGCACACATCACAGTCTTCTTCCCCTGCAGGTCAGGGGCCATCAGGAAGAGAGGAAGACAGAGGTTAAGCCAGAGGCTGGGAAGGACTGATACAAGACGGTGTCTTCTGACATGACATGGCCGAGGCATTCATGCCCACGCTCAGCCATGGTTACCTGCGCAAGGTGGAGGACATTTCTTTATGGGAGCAGGGGAGGGCTCAGGAGGCCCCACCCCTCCCTGAAGGACTAGTGACCAGGTAATGGTGGCTGAGGGAAAGGATGCCACTTCCTTCCATGGTGCAGCCACCATGTTGCCCACTATCTGATAAATCACCTCCCACCCATGCTCAGGTAAGCAGCCCTGACTAACCTCGGTGGGGAGGAGGCTTGTGGGGAAGAAGAAGGGTTTACATGGGAGAAGGAAAGAGGGTAATAATGGGGAATGAGTACTAAAGTTCATCGTGTGTGTGTGTGTGTGTGTGTGTGTGTGTGTGTGTGTGTGTGTGTGTTGTGGTGCTGGCTAGTAGTAGTAGTAGTAATAATAATAATAATAATAATAATAATAATAATAATAATAATAATA
>OU015744.1:131480949-131493626 GCA_907169655.1 Acomys percivali | reverse complement strand
TTCTTCTTCTTCTTCTTCTTCTTCTTCTTCTTCTTCTTCTTCTTCTTTTCAAGACAGGCTTCTCTGTGTAGCCTTGGCTGCCCTGGATTCACTTTGTAGACCAGACTGGCCTCGAACTCACAGCAATCCACCAGTATCTGCCTCCTGAGTGCTGGGATTAAAGGCATGCACCACCATGCCCAACCCAACTGTCAGCTATTCTAACCTGACAAACACTGGCCTATGTCCCTGACATGTGGCCCATTACCTCTCTTTCACTCAGTCCTGGCACCTGTTCCTTCCCATGTCATGTTGGCGAATCCCCTGCATCTGATTCTTCTCCTAGAGACCCTGTCTCAGCCCAGAAGTCCTGCCTTTCCTCTTCTGCCTAGATACTGCCCATCAGCTCTTTAGTAAGCCAGTGAGGGAGGAAGAGTGTTTACAAAATATAAGGCAGGTGATGATCCATAGGAACAACAGTACCAAAGTCCAGACAGTCCACAGCTCTCTGCCAACTTAGCAATCAACAACTGAATATACAACCTTTACACAGTGCACACACGCACACACACAAAAATCACCCCAAAAATGTCATTAATGTTCAGACTCAATGTCATAGTGAGGTTTCTAGTGCTGTGACAAAACACCATGGCCAAAAAGCAAGTTGGGGAGGAAAGGGTTTATTTGGCTTATGCTTCCAGATCATAGTCTATCACTGGAGGAAGTCAGGACAGGAACTCAAGCAGAGCTGGAGTCAGGAGCTGATACAAGAGGCCATGGTGGGTGCTGTTTGCTGGCTTGCTTCCCATGGCTTGCTCAGCCTACTTTCTTATAAAACTCAGGGCCACCAGCCCAGGAATGGCACTTCCCTAGAAGGGTGGGATGCCAGGGCACAGGAGCAGGCACCAGAGTGTCCTCACAGGCTTCTCAGTGAACATCTGCAACTGGGCACTATGCCTGGAACCCCATAAGACTGTGTCTTCTCTTCTCTGACTTTGGAGACCCCCTGAGTTTCAATAATTCCACAATTATCACCCTTCTCTTTAAAAAGTGGCAGTGTCCATCGGCTTGATAAAGGCTCTGTGGAATTCTCTGGCAAAGAAGCTGTGTCACTAAGTTTATCTGAGTTTCTAGAGAATACAGGACCATGGGGCACTTTATTGGTAGTATATCCATGGATATTCCAGGATAAGGAACCTGTGCTCAGGTAAAGTCCTCCTAGCCTTCTCTTATGCTATGGATAGATGGATGGATGGATAGATGGATGGATGGATGGATGGATGGATGAATGGATGGATAGATGGGTTGGTGGGTGGGTGGGTGGATGGATGGATGGATGGATGGATGGATGGGTTGGTGGGTGGGTGAATGGGTGGATGGATGGAAGGATGGGTTGGTGGGTGGGTGAATGGGTGGATGGATGGATGAATGAGTTGGTGGGTGGGTGGGTGGGTGGATGGATGGATGGATGGATGGACGGACGGACAAATAGATGGGTTGGTGGGTGGATAGATGAGTGGATTGGAATCTGGAATACAGTCACTTGTGCACTTGTGAGTGCTAGGAGGAAAATAAGGCAGCGAGAGAGGAAAGAGGACTTCTGGGGATGGCTCCCATGGTAGACATAGAATCTTTCCTGTTTCCTTTATAGAACCTGCTGTTTACTTACTGGATCACAGATCATCAGCTAATGGAGCAGCTGCCAAGAGCAACGACCCGAGGAGCAACCGTCAGCAGAGTCATGGGTCAGGTCATCTCTGTATTTGCTGTCAGAACACCTAGGTCATCTTCCATGTCAGTAACTCTTCTGAAATTTTATTTTCCTAGCTTTATTGAGGTGTTACTAGAAAATAAAAGTTACATATATTTACCATGTACAAAGGGATGGGTTTTTTTTTCTTGTTTTAATTTAGTAGTATTGAGGATTGAACTCAGCCCCTTGTACATGTCAAGGAAGCACTCTACCACTAAGCCACACCCCCAAGAGGATTTCTTGATAGATGTATGTACTATGAAGTGATTATCATAATCCAGCTAATCAGTGTGTCTACCACCAACATGATTATGTGAATATGTGTAGAACATTTAATATCTAATCATCTTAGCCAATTTCAAGAGCACAGTGCCTTTAATAACAGTCTCCCTGGTAGACCTTATATTCTCCACTTTGCTACCTTGATCGCTTTGTTGATTTGTCTGTGAGCTTATTTCTCTATCATCTGCCACCTTGCAAGAAATAGGGTGAAAGGAAAGGCACATGTGACCATCTGTGTGCTTAACAGAGAGCCTGACCCACAGCTAAAGCTCACAGAGCTTATGACGGCACCATGAGTAGCAAGGGAGGAGCTGAAGGCAGCACTGTAATAAAATTAGTAATGGTGGTAATAATGCATGGTGGAGGTAGTGGTGGTGGTGGTGGTGGTGGTGGTGGTGGTGGTCATGGTGATGGTGGTGGTGGTGATGGTAATGGTGGTGGTGGTCATAGTGATGGTGGTGGTGGTCATAGTGATGGTGTTGGTGGTGATAGTAGTGGTGGTAGTGGTGGTCATAGTGATGGTGGTGGTGGTGATAGTAGTGGTGGTAGTGGTGGTCATAGTGATGGTGGTGGTGGTGGTGGTGGTGGTGGTGGTGGTGATGGTGGTCGTGGTGGTGGTGGTGGTGATGGTGGTGGTGGTGATGGTGGTGGTGGTGGTGGTGGTGGTAGTGGTGGTGATGGTGGTGGTGATGGTGGTGGTGGTCGTGGTGGTGGTCGTGGTGGTGGTCGTGGTAGTAGTGGTATAGAGCATGAATCCATGGATTATTTTTCTCATCTTCACTATTTCTATCCCAGTCCAGGCCATCACTACTTCTTGCTGGTGGCCTTTCAACTTTCAACTTTGACCTAGTCATCTCCACTGCAATCTCAGCACACAGATGACTTGTCATAATGCAGATCTGAGCACGTCACTCTTCTGACTCAAGTATTTCATCTACTTCTCATTGGTCCCAGGATCAAGCTCCTAGCTCAAAAAACAGCAGGACGCCATCTTTACCATATCCAGGACTAGTGACAACAAAACAACACGAGAAGTGAGTTAAAATGGACAAAGACTCATTGACAGTCACAAATATCCTCAAGTAGGACAATTTCAAATCAATATCTGGGCCACAGGTTCATGCACACATGTGCAGATATATACTCAAAGGGAACACACATGTAAGTATACATATAAACACATTAAAAATGCTTACAAACTGAAGTCAAGACTACATTGAGAAAATCACACAGCACAGCCAAGTCAGTTCATCCCAGGAACGCCATGGTAGCTTCAGCAAATACAACACAACACATAAAGAGTCTTAAGGATGGAAATCACATTATCTCAATAGATTCAGAAAAGCTCTTTGACTCAATTCAATATGACTTCGTGATTTAAGAAAAGAAATGCTGAAGAAGATGGATCTGGAAAAGATCATCCTGAGTGAGGTAACCCAGACCCAGAAGGACACGCATGGTATAGATTCACTTATAAGTAGATATTAGCCATATAATACATGATAACCACACTACAATCCACAGACCTAAGGAAGCTAAGTAACAAGGAGGAGCCTAGGGAGGATGTCTAATTCTCATTCAGAAAGGGAATAGATGCCAGGCGTGGTGGCGCACCCCTTTAATCCCAGCCCTCGGGAGGCAGAGGCAGGCAGATCACTGTGAGTTTGAGGCCAGCCTGGTCTACAAAGTGAGTCCAGGACAGACAAGGCTACACAGAGAAACCCTGTCTCAAAAAACCAAAAGAAAGAAAGAAAGAAAGGGAATAGGATAGACACTGAAAGTGCTTGAAGAGAGGAACAGGACAGGAGCCTACCACAGATGTCCTCTGAAAGACTCCACCCAGCAGGGGATCTAAGCAGATGCTAAGAATCACAGCCAAACTTTAGACAGAGCTCAGGGAAACTTATAGAAGAGTTGTGGGGATAGAAGGACCTAGAGGGGACAGGAGCTTCACAAGGAGACCAACAGAGTCAACAGATCTGGGCCCAGGGGGCCCTGTAGAGACTGATGGCACCAACCAAGGACCAGGCATGGAGAGGACCTTGGTCTCCTGCTCAGATGTAGCTAATGGGCAGCTCAGACTTCATGTGGGTCCCCTAGTAAGGGGAGCAGGGATTGTCTCTGACATGGACTCTGTTGCTTGCTATTCGTTCACTTCCCCAGGGCAAGGCGGCCTTGCCAGGCCACAGAGGAAAAGGATGCAGGCAGTCCAGATGAGACTTGATGGGCTGGAGTCAGTTGGTAGGGGAGGAGGGCTCCCCCTCTCTGAGGACTGGGGAAGGAAAAGGGAGAGAGGGTGGGAGCAGAGGAAATGAGGGAGGGGGCTACAATCAGGATGTAAGGTGAATAAATTTTTAAAAATAAGTTTTAATTTTAAACACGCTGAAGAAACTACAAATATCTCAGACTATCTAAAGCCCAGTGGAACATATATTTGTAGTGAAAAGGGAACGGACTCAACAGGGTGTGGAGAAGTCATTGGGCGCCCTGGGGAAAGACATAGTTTAAATAAGCTTCATATCTATTATACCAGGAAGACCACTGGAGCCTTCAGCATTGCAATGATTTTGCTGGATAGCCATGTAAGTGTCTCTACTGAGTCTGAATTTGACTTCAGTTTCAGATCAAAGCCAAAGTCACTGGCTGCTTCCTGTGATGTGAGATTGCCCAGCACTGTGCAATCAATCAGGCTCCATTGTCCTCAAAACATGTCCTTGCCAGTATGTGCTAAAGATGCATCAGCGAGGGTCAAGTTTGGCATCCCACTGTAAGTACATCCAGAGAACTTAGTAGCACAAGACCCTCAGCTGGTGTAGTGCCTGGGAAAAGCCTGCAAGGCTAGCATGGCTCTCATGGGAAATGGAGACACAGCTATGATGCCCTGATGTGGTTGCACACAGCTACATGTTAGTGTCATGTATGGCCACAGCCCTTGGGAGATTAAATATTAATTCCTTTGGTCTCCATGGAACTGGAAACTTCCACAGCCTGCCCACTTTAACTTCCCAAACTATGGGAAATGTGACAAAAAGCACTGAGGACATCAGCTCACCTTCCACCTCTCTATACCGGTCAGTGAGGTGACAGCCAAGCATCTCCCCTCTGTCAAGACAAACAAAAGAACGGCGCCCACCTGGCAAGAGTAAGCAAACAACCAAGATTTTATTTAATGTGGCTACAAAAGAGGAGCAAGGTGGGCACGCAGCCTAAATGCAGTTGTTCTGAAATGACAGGCATGCGGGCTCTCAAAAGCCGGGGAAGGTAGCTGGGTGGGTGGTGGGTGAGTAGGCCTGCAATCCAGTGCATGCATTCTAGTTGTGTTTCCCCAAAGAGAAAGCAGACTTCTCCCATGGTCACTGCAATGAGGTACCTGCCCATTTAGCGTCCCACCCTCCCCGGAAACTAAAGAGCCGTACCCTCCTGTGGTGATGAAACTGAAAAGAAATGGTTTCCGGCTCTAGAGAAGCATGCTTCTGGTTATAACACAGGAGCAATTCTTAGTTCCAGCCCCCCAGTGGCAGAAAGGGTTTCAAGTGGCAAGATTTCTAAAATAGACCTAAGAAAGGGAGGTCAGGGCCAAGGTCAGGGGTCAAGGTCAGGAGGCAGCTCGGGTGATGCTTAGTTCATCTAAGGAAAGCCTTGGTCATCTTGGTGCCCTCGGAGCCACCTCTTTCCCACACTCCCCCAGGCTTCTGTCTACCAGGAGAGATTGGATTGCCTCTGGCAGGTGTGGGCTATCCTGGGCTACATTGTGATGGGGTTTATTTTGTTTGCTTTCTGTGAGAAATGAGAAAGGGGTTGAGGAGCACTGTTGTTCACTGTGTTGATGGCTCAAGGAGACTAAGAAGATAGGAAGTGGATTACGCAGGACACACACTTCACTGCGGCTTCTTCTGAGACCTTTTATTCGGCTAGAAATGGAAGCACCTGCATCTTTAATCACCTTCCCAGGAACATGTACTCGTCTGCAGCTTGGCTTTGCTTGCGTTCCTTGGGGATTGACTAAAATACCATTTCCTCTTAGCTTTAACTGGTGCTCCGAGACCCATGGAAGCTTTGACATACTCAAGGTGCTTCTCGTGACCTTCCTTGCTGAGGGGACATACCTGATGAGGTGGATGCTGGGAACCTGGTCAGTGACGGTGTGGGGTGGGGGGGTCTGCAGGGAGAATGCAGATTAGAAAAAGAGAGATTAAGTTTCCTAAAAAAATGAATGTAGTGTAGGGACTGAGGGATAGGAAGGCTCGCCTCTCAAGGAGGAGGACCTACATTCAGATCATCAGCACCCACGACAAAAAGCCACCTCTCCTCAGACCCTCATGCTGGGCTGGCTAAAATCGGGAGGGGATCGGGAAATCCTTGTGATCACTGACAACCCTTGTGATCTAGCTGGAAAACAATGGCTCAGCGAGAGACCCTGTCTCCAGGGAATAAGACAGAGAATAACACAAGGACACCCACAGGCTTTCTTCAGCTTCTGCATACATACACACAGGTAAACATATATGTATTTTCACAACACACATGTGCATGCATAACACACACACACACACACACACACACGTACGCGCGCACGCATGCACACAAACACTTTGCCCAAGAATCTGCCTTAGAAATGGGAATACTTCCAATCCCACTCATGCGAAAGAAGAAGACGTCTGCCAGTCCAGCTAAGAACAGCCTCTTCGTCCATGGCCGAAGAGGAGAAAATGGCTGTGACAAACCATTCTTTCTGTTAATTCTCTCACATGAAATAAGTGATAGCATGCCAAATGTTCCTTGAGCACAATCTTCTCAGCCTGGTACTTTTTAGTCAGACATTCTCAGCCCGCTCAGTGGCAGCCCGCAGCAAAGGCATTATTAATTTTAACATTTGCATTGAAAACAAATAATATTAAAATTCATCAAGGCCATATCACAAGTCTCACAGAGTGAGGCATCTCTGTCTCTGCCCAGCTCTCCCAAGCAATCTCCCAAGTAAAGAGGGGGTCTGTGGTCAACACAAATCAGAGTTGACTGTATTGTATTTCCAATTTAGATGTGATTGTAACGTCATTAGGGGGAAAATATCCAGTCAGCTTTCTGTCACCAATGCAGTCAACCTCAAGCAATAACAGGCAAGAAAAAGCCCTTTACTGACAGGCATAGTGGGCAGCATTTGGGGGCTCCCCAGCAGCAGTGACAATGTCCCTTGTAAGACATCTCTGCTCCCCTCTATAGACAACCGCCTCTGCAACCCGCACAAGTCCAGGAGTTCTTTATATTCCAGGGCACACTCGCTGGCTGAACTTTAATTAGTGGTGAAATATAAGCCCAGATAAGTCAAAGAGGATGACAATTTATTCTTGTGGGTCTTTAATCAATACTGCAGGAGGCCCTGAAGAGCCAGTAACTCGTTATTTATTGTTTAATTGCTTCTATTTTATTTTAGCCACAAAAAACCTTTGGGAGGTGGGAGAGGCAGCCGCAGCCCCTGCTGTCCAGAAGGTACTAGGTGGGCGTCACCCTTTGTCCTCCAACTCCTTGCTTCTGCGCATGTCAAGTAGTTCTGGCAGCCCGTGCTTCTCTCTAGCATCATGGACAAAAAAAAAGGGGGCGGGGCAGAAAAAGATTGATATGGTTCACTAAGGGTACCAGGCAGCATTGTCCTGCTGAGCTGCACTTACATGGGAAGGGAAGGATGAAAGGCCCTTGAACAGGAGGAGCATGTACACGGGGCTTGGTGATCCAGATGCTCAGATCGCTGAGCACTTGCTTCCTAAAAGGTCCTTTTTGACCCATTCTTGTGTCCAAGAAAGCACTGCACTCATCAGAACACTCCGTATAGAAGTGAGGATCCTCCTGCTCTTGGGCAGGCAGGCAAGGGGCAAGCCAAATGTTGCCACATTTCTCATACTGGCTCACGTTCCTTTGGCCTGGCTTGGAAAACTAAGGTCTGATCTCCCAGACCCAGCTCACTCAGAATGGCGTCTCCTCAGAGAAGGTCCTGGCTGCCAGATCCCTAAGATGTATAAATACAAAATAGTTAATAGTATAAACATAAACAAAGCAGTTTGCTAAGGGTCTGTGTGGACAAGATGACAGGAGAGATGTTTTATCATCTGGGGCAGACTTTGTGGCTGCTTCAGGGACCTGCTAACAGGGATAAACCAAGATCAAATGCAGATCATAGTCAAGGGTCCATCCATGTGTCACTCAGTGTTTTGTGCAAACTTGAGGAGGTGACCAGTTTAAACAAATGTCATCCTGCCATCACAGAAAGAGGCCAAGAGTCCTTCCCGCACACCGTCAGTCAGTCTGAGCACTGCTGATGATCACCATCCATATGGAAGATGGTAGTGTGTTCTTACACAAACAGAGCACACACACACACATGTGCACACACAGAAAAAGAGGAAAATTATCCTAGTGGAAATATGGTAATGATAGTAAGTACAGAAGGCAGAAGAGGGAGAAGCTTCTCTGCTTAGCAGCTAGCTGCCTGCTTTCTCCCTGATCCCTGTGGGGCATCCACATGGCAGATGACCCCGGTCTGTAGCCGTTCCTCTCTTGGCCACACCCACTCCTCATCCTCTTTCCCACCCCAGAGTGGCCTAGACAAGTCTTAGATACAGCTCTTGCTCGGTCTCATACACACTCACACAACTCACATACACACATACTCACACACACACAAACACTCATGCATACACACACTCACACATACAAACATTCATACACATATACTCACACACCTCACACACTCCCACACACACCACACACATAACACACATAACACACACACACACACACGACACTACTCTGGGTAGCCAGAGATGACCAAGTCCAGAGACACTTTCTCTGTCTTGCTGAACTCTGCCCCTTCTAAACCAGCCCTGCTGCTCAGCTTTCATAGCCTCCGCCTGTCTACCTGTCCACCTATCCACCTGTCTGCCCGTCCGCGCCCCCACAGAACCTGCTCTCAGGATACTGCCCTCCCCCATTCCTCTTTCCCTGGAGTGCCATCTCCCACTGTAGGAAGAGGAGACGGCACCCAGATAGGGCGAGACATAGATCCCTAAGGGGCCCTGCTCTGCCCAGGCTCTGCATAGATCCCTAAGGGGCCCTGCTCTGCTCTCTATCCACTTCTTCAAGGGTGCTCGGTGTTAGTGGGCAGAACCACACTCAGAGCCCCACAGTGGCTGCTGCGGTCGGCTAGAGACAAGAAAGCAGTAGGAAATTGGGACTTAAAAGGTGAGATAACAGCACATTCTAGGGAAAGCACTGAGTACCAAGGAGCCCCAAAGACCCTCTCAACACACCCATGCTAGCATCAATATAGCATCTCCATGAAACACAGCTCAAGCATGTGCATTGTGGGGGCAATACCATGACATCCTAGAAAGGAAATGCTGCTGGGACCCCTCTCCCAGTGCCCACCCGCAAGCAACTGGGTAGGCAAAGCTGTCTGGGCCACGCAGACAGCTGGGCACTCTGTGCCTCCCAGTGGCAGGGGCATCAGTGTGTGAGAAAGGGTTTGCCCTGACAAGCTACATAGCCAGGTCCCAGGAGTCTTGCCAGCTCACACAACTCCATCCTCCCCAGGAAGCAGTCACTGCCCACTGGGCAGCAGTGATGTCACAGCCTGGAGCCTAGAGTCGGGTACCACAGAGATACTGCTCTGTTGACGCTACAAAGGAGACCTAGTTATTATTGGCCATTGCCAGGGAAATGTTGCAATATGTATTTTGCTGCTGTTAGTCTTTAAAGCTCACAGGTCATTTATCAATTAAAATAATTTGTCCAGTGAGTTGGTTGCATCTGTCCCAGTGCCGGGCGGGTGCTTTGAGGACACTGACATTTCTTCCCCTTGGTGCATTTATGACCCTGTTGTTCTAGCCCGGGTGTGTGAGAGTTTTTCTGGTGACTGCCTTGGAATTATTATGAGGGTTATGCCTCAGGCAAGGGGGAAATGAAAAATACATTAAAAGGCACACATACAGGCTCAATCAGACACCAGCCCTACGTGGCTTTCCACAGCTGGCAGCAGCCAGCACTTCTGAGGAATGGCTGCTAATCCTCCCCTGGGTCCTGTATTCACTGACCTGTTGAGTCACTGATTGGTTGCAAGCTCAGATCACTGGTCAAAATTGGAATGGCCAGGTGAAAAACAGATATGATCCGTGGTCCCCAGCAAGCCTGTGCCTGGGAATGGACGAAAACCCAAAGGAAACTGGACACATGAGCTCATGACGGGAGGTACAGCATACAGGACCCTGTATGGCAGCACAGTGGCTGCCAACAGCCCAGGAGATGAGAAAGCCAAGGCCCTGAAGGAGGAACCCCTAGTCGGAGAAAGGGTGTCTCTTCCCAGAACCCTTTGATGGCCTCTGGTTACCAATAGCTGGGGATATACAGGTCTGGTCCAGTCCTCTACTAAATACAAGTACCACCCAGGTGGCAGAGAACCAGAGACGAGTCTGGGCCACCTTCCTATAGAGTGGTGGAGCCTAGAGAACAGTCAAGACCTAACAAACTACCCTCTCAGCCCATGGGAAGAGCATCACCTTCCCGCATCCCATGCAGCCCACTGACCGCCTCTATTGAACCCCCCCAAGTCCTACAGCCAGGATGAGAGGTCCCTCCAAAGCCCTAGTAACCCTGGAAATCTGTGTTTCTTCAACTCTGCTTCCAAGAAATCCTGAGTCCAAGATCAAGACCAGCTGGAACAGACCCAGCAGGAAGCGGCCTGTTTCCATGGAGACATGTTGGTCTAGAACCAGATCCCCAAGGCCGGCTCCAGGCAACAAGGGCTTCCTGGAGGCAATGGTGTCAGAGATGCTCTTTTAGAGAAGCAGGTGGATGAGGAAGACAGGCCTCCAGGAGCTTAGCCAAAGGACTCAAAGCATTCTGTGCAGCCTGGTGCCGCTGCACAGTAGAGATGAGCAGTATGCACACTCCTCTCTGACCTTCCCTGTCCTGGCTCAGCCTCTACCCTGCTCTAAAGTTTGAAAGAACAGCTTGTTGGGCCTCTCTTGGATCCAAAGCCCACTTTGACCAAACAGAGGCCCCAGGGCTAAGATGGAGGGAAGAGCAGAGCTTCCGGCGCAAGATAAGAATGGGTAGCATCGCTTCCCCCTGTCACTCCTGGGTGGTTCGGTTGTGCCCAAGTGCCTAGTGGTACCATCACGGCTGAGGTGCTGCCTCTTGCTCCTATCAGCTCAGGGATCAAGTTAACTCTGAGGCCTTTCTGGTTGTGACTCCTGCAGCACACCAGGGTGCGTGCCCTGGGTCTTCCCTCTCATCTGTTGGCAGGAAGGGGGCTTAGCAAGGCACCACAGGGTCCCTTGTTCTCCTGGGACACAGAGGGAAAAGACACAGAGCCATGCTGCCTTTGTCATTCATCTTCAGCCCATACGAGATGTCATAGAACTTTATGGGTACTAAATCAGTTTTATTAGCCATATGATTTGATTGATCTTGTTAGACCTGACAAGAAATCAATTGGAAAAAAATATATGTACCTTCCCGGAATGTGCTCTCTACCTTAAGGTAAAAGAACAACCTGACAAGAGCAAGCGAAGATCCACAGAGAGGCCTTGTAAATTACCATCAAGCCCACAGCCCTAGGAAAAGGCTAGTTTCTGACCTTCAAAAACCAGGAGGAAATGGGGAAGTCGGCAAAGAGAGGGTCCCATAAATCCAGGATACCTCCTGCAGAGGCCCTCAGTGCTTCAGCAAAGATAGACTGCAGACCAGAGGTCCCTGCTCCAAGCCCCAAAGCCAAAAGAATGACAGGAGAAGCCACACCAGAGGAGGCTGACAGGTTCCTGCAGAGGCAGCAATGTTGGTACCAACGAAAGAGAGCAGATTCTCTCTGGCCAACACCATCCAGACCCAGCTGTTCTCTGTCTGGGTAACTCTGAGCCTGTTCATTTCCTCCTGGACCCTCAGTGTGCTCAGCTATGAAATAGAAGGCCTACTTCCTTCCCCATGTATTCTGCCTCCTGCTTCAGACAACCATGAATAATGGTGATAGACTGTCTTGATGTGGGTGTGCTAAGAGCCACATGGCCAAGGCACTTTCAGGCTCTCCGTGTGTTCTGTACTCCCACCACTAGTCATAAGGCAAACCAGCATGGGTGTGTAAGAGAGGGGCCTAGGTGACTCATCAGAAAGAACCATGGTCACCAAGGTTCAAGCTCTGAGTCTTCAGCTGTGAAAAGGGCATGCCATGTAACCTTCATGTCTGTAAGATGACCTTGCATGAGAATTGAATTGCTGATAAAAGCTGGATTTCTAGGATCCTTCCCAGGCCCACAAAACAGGGGCCTTGTGAGCTGAGCTTCTGCCCAGCCTCATCCTCAGCCCAGCCCAGGTGCTCTCTTGCACATGAGTCCTGCTACCTGAGAATAGCACAGCTCTGTTACCTCTCTTCAGTGAGGCTCTTCATGAGTGTAGCTTAACCATAAATGGTCCTATGGTTGTTACTTTTCTCACTGTTGTGACCAAACACCTGACAAGAAGCAACTTAAGGGAAGAGAGTTTGTTCCAGCTTATAGTTCAAGGGGATCATTCCATCCTGGGGGTAAGACATGGTGGCAGGAGCAGCAGGCTGGCTGGTCACATTACATGCACATGCAGGAAGGAGCAGCAGGCTGGCTGGTCACATTGCATGCACATA
>OU015744.1:131438846-131480939 GCA_907169655.1 Acomys percivali | reverse complement strand
ACACAGGAAGGAGTGGCAGGCTTGCTGGTCACATTGCATGCTCACACAGGAAAGAGCAGCAGGCTGGCTAGTCACATTGCATGCACACACAGGAAGCTGGGAGTGAACAGGAAGTGGGTCCAGGCTGCCAACCTTGGGGCATGCTCTCAGGGACCACTTTCTCCAACAAGACCCCACCTCCTAAAGTCCCACAACCTCCCCATCCTCACCACCAACTCAAGATCTTCTGCATTTCAGAATGTGGTTCTAGAAGGCAAGGATTATTGGTCAAGCTCATGGGTTTTTTGTTTTTATTTTTTGTTTGTTTTGAGTTGTTCACTGCAGATCTTTTTCCTAACAGTTGGGATCACAGGAGAGAGTGAGCTACAGGATGAGCTGTCCAGATGGAGGGAAAGGGAAGAGGTGGAATGTTGAAAATTATTTCATCTACATCTTTTAAATGCCCACAGCTATGTGGGAGACAAAGCTGTGAGAATGGCCCAAATCCACAGTATCAGATGCTGATGAGGAAGCATGAGTGAATGCATGTGTGTGTGTATATGTGTGTATGCATGTGTGTGTGTGAGAGAGAGACAGAGACAGAGAGAGACAGAAACTCTCCATCATAAAATGGCACAGCTGTTATAGAAGACAACATTCTACAAAACTAAGCACACCCTTCCCACATGATGCAGCAAGCACACCACTCAGTATTTATCCAAATGGGTTAAAATTTTGTGCTAACACAAGAACATGAACAGAGATATTTAGAACAACTTTGTGCATTATGGTACATTCACACAGGACTATTATACAGCCCTGAAAAAGAACTGACCTATCAAGAAACAAACAATAAGGAGGCTCAAAAGCATACTGCCAAGTGGAAAAAACCCATCTGAAAGGCTATGTACTGGTTCCAACTATGTCTTTGGGAAAACACAAAGCCATGGGAACCATAAAAATACCAGTGGTCTCCAAGGGCTTGCAGTGAGGATAAACAGGTAGAGTGCAGGCAGGAAGCTAGCCTGTGTGATACTATGGTGAAGCTATCTGCTGATATATACATTGAGTGTTTGTCCAAAACACTGTATTACAACACCAAGAGTTGACCACAGTGACAAGCATAGACTTTACTTAAGTTTTTAAAAGCTATTGACACTGACCCACCAATATTAATTGATATGCTCCAGTAATGCAAGATGCTAAGAAATGGGGAGGTGTAGCTCCATAGGAACTGGAAGACTGTGGGGAGTCAAGAGTCGCTGGTAAAAATGGATCTCTAGATGAAAGTATTTTAGGTTTTATAGACACACACACACACATACACACACACACCCCAAAATAGAACAAGGAACTAGAGGGAGGTGGGGAAGATAAGAGAAGGCATCTGGGAGTGAATATGGGTCAAAGTGTATGACACACTTGAAGATGTCATTACCAAGCCCACTTTATACAAAGGATGTTCACTAATATAAAAATTAATTTGAAAAATACAATGGAAACCTAGAGATAGACTTGGGACTGCAAGCAAGCAAATGTGACCCACCTTCAGAAAAGCAATATAGTCAGGCAGATGCGGTGCCATGGTGAACATGACGCTGGGGTGGCAGTGCAGAAGCCTAGGACCAGAACCACAGGATGATGCCCACACCCCTACCATTTTTGAACTTTGTCCAGGAGAGGGGTGCGGGACGTATTTACCACGCCCAGAATATTCAGTTATCTTTCAGTTACCAAGGAGGTGAAGGGTCCCTCTCTTGTCTTTCCAACCAGCAGATCCAGAAGGGTAGCATGAGCCCAGAGTGGGAGCGGGTGCCATGCCTTGGGTTACATATGAGGGCTGAGTGAGCCACCTGCGGACTACCCGGCACCAACCGCGGCCACCATGCTCACCCTGCCCTAGCCAAGGATACAGGTAACAAGTGAGGAGGGAGTTAGGACGAGGGGCAAGAAGAAGAAAATGAAGAAGAGGTGACACCATAGAGGGGTGGAGGACGATAGGAGGGGGAGGAAAGGGAGAGGAGAGAGGAGCACCCCCAGCAGGCAGCCCTTACTGAGTTCCCACCATGAGCTCCTCGCACTGTTTTTAGTGTGTTATGTGCATCGTTTTGTCGGTTCAATAACCTTATGAGCAGGTGCCACAGGAACCCATGCAGGTGGTCTGAAAGAAGGAAGATTTCGCAGAAGAGCTTTCTAGGGGAGCGCATGTGGAAAGGCAGCCTCTGCCCTCCAGTGTATGGAGAACAAAGGAGGCGCCACTGGCTGAGTTTCCATAGTGAACCGTGCCTCCCCTCTACGGGGCCCCCTGCCGGTAGGCTCTGAAACTGACCCAGGAAGTCCATCTTCAGGGACCTGCGCTGGCTTATACAAGCACCACTGTTGCCTTAAAGACTGGGAGCCTTGCTCTACCTCACATTACCTCCTCCTAGGGGCCCCACCTCCCTACGCGGTGAGCCAGAAGTCCCATGCCTCTTCAGGGGGCGTGCTCCGTCTTAATGACTTTGTTCACTGAGTGACTTCTGGTGCGGGGCAGCCACCAATTAGCACAACAGCACCGTGGGCTTAAATCAGTCGCCAACTGTCCTATGAGGCCATGATATGGCAGCTTTGGGGGCAGGGGCGGGGGCGGCACACCTGGCTCAGCAGGTGATATATTGGGGTTGGGCTGTGGGTGATCCATTTCCAGTGACAGCAGTAACTATGCTTTAACGTGTGAAAGACCCTCTTCTGGATGAGGCACGTTAAATCCCCGAAAGCTGTGTATTTACTTCCCCGGATTATGTATGCACACAGCCATTCACACTCACATCGATGGTTAATAATCCAGTTTAACACGCCATCCTTCCCCGACTCCCTCTCAAGTTTAAGGCTGAAGGACCATCTCGTAAATGCCACTTCATTAGGAATCAACGGGAATAACCCAACCAGAAACATTTTTTATTGATGAAGCCTGAACAGGCAAGTATCAAGTTCACTTATCATTCCTCACAGGGGAACGAGACAATGAAATCTTTATTGGAAAATTCTGTGTGTCAGGAACACACTTCATCTTGTCAGGAGATGCGCAGCAGTGAAAATATACAGCCTGCTATGAATAATGGCCACAGAAGGAAAGCCCGCCCGGTGACAGGCTCAACCCTTCCCAGTGGCTCTGTGTCAAGTGCCTCTGACATTTTCATCCCTTAGTGGCTTCTGGTCATCAGTCACTCTGAGAGTCTAGGTCCTTCCGGAAGCCCTCGGACACTGCAGGTGGCCTTTAAGTCCTCTGCTCCCCACCCAAAGGAAGGCAGAATCCCTACAGACATTCAACCACACAGGAGCCCTGGTGGGTATGTGCCACTGCAGGGTCCTCCTGCTGCGGTGATGGATGAGCCAGGGAGGGTGGCACGGAGGCTAGTCTGTAATTGGACACACACCCTACTTCTCCAACCTCATGGCCCACAGGTTCCTTTTTTGAGGGGGCCTGATAGGGCAACTCCATATCCTTTATGAAATTCACAAACTTATAGGCTTGAGGGAGACCCTGCAGCTACCACAGCAGGCAAGCAAATCGTTGGAACAGATAAGAATAAATAAACACCCAGTGCAGATTGACTTCACCAACCAGGTCAGACTCTGGTGAGACTAATGCCAAGCGGTTCCCTGGCCACGCATATTTAAAACACAATACAACTTGAGGAACAGTTTCCAGGCAACAGTCAGCCCATTCAGTCCAATTCCACATGTACAACAAAGTTTAAGGTGTGACTACTAGAAACTCTTTCACAAAGTACATGTGGCCATGAGGTGCATTCTACAGCTAACAGGCCTAGAATCTAGTGTGGTCTCTGACAGACAGCATAGAGATCAGCAGGCCATAAAGTACACGTGACATCTCCCCTAAGGATGGGTAACAGTCTAGGGAAGGCAGCGTCTGGGGTAATCATCTTGGGAGGGATTCGGGTGAGGCCTGCCTCTATAGCAAAAGGTGGGTGAGGTCTGCCTCCACAGATAGCAAAATGCTCACCAGGTCATCGACAAAATCCACTCTCAATTTTCTGGATGGGACGTACATATTTGGTTTTTATCTCCTGCAGTGGGGAGAGGCCTCCTGTGTGCTTAAATTCCTAGTCCCCTAGTGTTCTGTGGGCAAAGGGGCCCTTGTGCCCTCAACATAGGCTCCTCCCACTGCCTCAGGGGAGCTCTCACGGGGGCTCCACCAACAGTTCCCTCTTTGTTTGATAGGCACAGTTTGCTGAGACATGATCATTTACCTCACAGGAAAGACTTGAGTCAAGATCAAGAGGAGCACTGACATTTCTGGAACACCTGAGCATCCTTATTTGCTTCTGTAAGCTCGTCTCTCTGTACCTCGAAGCTCACCACTCCCATGCTACCCTAGTCCTGCCCGTCTCCAAGGACAGCGGTGAACCCTAACCCCCAAGGAGGGACAAGCATGACCCTCCCGGCAGCAGGACACCTGACACAAGCGGAGGAGCTCTGTCCATGGAGTGTGTTTACTTCCTTACAGTTGGCAGACTTGAGTTCTGGGTCTTTGGCCACCCAGGTAGAAACACTTCCAGTGCTTCAAGGAAGCTGGGAATCAGGAAGAAACAGAAAATCCTCCTGGTCACAGTACTGTGAGCTGAAGAGCGGCCTAGGTATTATGGGATGTTTCGCAACATGCCAGGCCTCTACCACCAAATGCCAGTAACACAACCAAAGAGGTCTCCAGAAAGGGCCTATTGCCCTGGGTACCAAACTGTACCTGGCTGAAAACCAGGCCAGCAGCTGGCTCTGTTCTAACAGAATAGCACCAAAAACTGGTGGAAAGCAACAAAAACAACAACAACAAAAAAGGCTCATCATAGGAAATACGAACAACAAAAAACAAAGCCTAGTTTGCCCTATGTGAATCCTCAAAGAACGCCATGATGTTCAAGTGCCTATGTGCAAAGACTCACAGAGGCCCCTTCTGCAATCCCAGAATTAGGAAGCAGAGGCACAAGAGAGGCAAGGGTTCAAGGGCAACTTAGTGAGCTCAAGGTCAGCACGGATCACAAGAAATGAAGCAAAACCACCCCACTGTGCTCCAGCTCCCTCACTTCAGACTGACTGGCCTCCTTTGCCGCTCCACTTCATACAGGAGCAACACTGGTTTTGCTTTTAGTAACTCATAATTCCCATCATAATATAATATATGCATATACATGTATGCATATAAATACATATCTCTACATGTTTCTAGACACACATATTTTACATAAATTTAAATCAGCCTTGTAGCCTATTTTTTTCCACTTCAACTTGTATAACAAGCATTTTCCCATGGTGCCTATAATTTTTTAAATTATAATTTCTAACAATTGAAAATACTGTGGCAAAGGCAAATCAATTAAGTCACTCTGGGGTTTGATGTGATAACACCCAAATTTCTTTTTATTATTATTACTACTATATACTTTATTGTCTTTTGTTTATTTGTTTTTCTTTGTTTTTTATTGAAAAATAAAATCATTCATATTACATCTCAATTGCTATCCCATCCAGTGCATCCTCCCATTCCTCCCTCCCTCCCACTTTCACCCCATTCCCCTTCCCTATGACTGTGACTGATGGTGACCTCCTCCCCTTGAAATATGATGCTATGGTATCAAGTCTCTTTTTGGTAGTCTGCTATCCTACCTCCGAGTGCCATCAGGCCTCCCCATCAAGGGGACATGGCCAAATATGGGCCACCAGAGTTCGTGTGAAAGTCAATCCCCAGTTTCCACTTAGCTGTGGGGAATGTCCTGTCCCTTGGCTAGATCTGGGTAGGGGTTTGATGATGACTGCATGTATTGTCCTTGGTTGGTGCCATAGACTGAGTAGAACCCCTGGGCCCAGATCTGCCCATCATAGTGTTCTTCTTGTAGGTTTCTAGGACCCTCTGGATCCATCTATTTCCTTATCTCCTATATTTCTCTCACCTAGAGTCCCAATGGGATGTCTTCACCTCTATCCCGCTTTCCTGGTAAGTGAAGATTTTCATGGGACATGCACCTTGGGCTAGTGTCCAGATATAAGTGAGTATATACCATTTGAGTCTCTCTGGTTCTGGGTTAGCTTACTCATTATGATCATTTCTAGTTCAATCCATTTGTCCACAAATTTTGGAAATTCCTTGTTTTTAATAGCTGAGTGGTATTCCATAGTGTAAATGTACCACAGTTTCTTTATCCAAATTTCTTACTTAAATATATTTTTATTAATTCTTTGAGAATTTCATATACACATATAATATATTTTGATCATAGCCATCTCCCACACTTCCTCCAACTTCTAGATCAACATCCCACCCTCATACCTCAACCAACTTTGTTTCCTTTAAATAAATAAATAAATAATATATATATGTATATGTATATATCTATATATACATACATATATATATACATATATATATATATATATATTTAGCCTAGTCTGTGCTGCTCATATATTCATGAAAGTTGAGCCATACAGTGGATTGCGGTCAGCCTATCAAAGGTCACACACAAACACGCACACATGCCAAAGGCCTCAATAGCCAGTAGCACCTTAGAAAGAGCTAGGACTCAGGGGCTCCTCTCCACCCGATTCTGAAATGTTGACTTGTCATAACATTGTCCAAGAATGGAGTCATGTGAGGAGAATTGTGAGTGCTTGTGAGAAAACTCCTAACAGCCAGACAAGAGAGCCTTGTGACCTCAGTTTCCTTAAGACACAGAACTGTTCTTGGCCTGTGTTTTCATGTTCCTCCCAGAGGGAGAGGATTGAATTAAGTGTTTAGATACCTCTATGAAAAAATATGTTTTCACCATGTGCAGCTTGTCCCTGTGATTGGATACTTTCCTTGGGTGACTATTCTTAAACTTCAAAATATAAATTGTCTTATGCTCTGAATAAAGCCGGCTATTGCATGAGACTTTAGTCCACCTAATTTTTGGCTCCATTCTCCCAGGTCTCACTGCCTTTAGATCAGCAAACACTGACTGGCTTGACCTTGTGCAGATCTTATATAGGTGACCACACTGAGTCATGAATGCCTTGGTCCTATCATGTCTAGAAGATGCTGTTTCACTCAGGTCCTTCCTGGCCCCAGGCTTTTACAATCTTTCTGTCCCTTTCTTCCAAAATGGTCCCTGAGCCTTCAGGGAAGAGTATGTAGCACAGATGTCCCATCTGGTGCTGAGCTACATCCACAGACACATATTCTTTTCGCTTTGATCAGGTTAAGCATTGAGATTGTCCACTACACAAAAGAACTTCCCTGAGTTCTGAGAGCTTCACTATATGCAGGTGGGAATTTATTTCACTTATTCCAATAATATACAGATAGGAATTTAGAAAGCAGTTTGATACTGTGTCTATTTAGCAAAATAATAGTAGGTTCCCTCCTAGGGCCAATATGATCTCCAAATATGGGGGGGTCATTTTGTTTTGTTGGGTTTTTTTGGTTTTTGAGACAGGGTTTCTCTGTGTAGCCTTGGCTGTCCTGCACTCACTTGTAGACCAGGCTGGCCTCGAACTCACAAAGATCTACCTGCCTCTGCCTCCCAAGTGCTGGGATTAAAGGCATTTCTTAGCTCAACTTATAGTACAAAGCAAGTGTCTTCCTTCTCTATAATGTTAGATTATTAAAAGGCAGCTGTAGAGAGATGGAAAGCAGAAAATAAGAGACGTTCTTCTGACCTTAGGTTTATTCATGGTGAAGGTACATCATTGTCATTCACGTGTGTGGATGACCAAAATGTCTACAGAAGAAGATGGGCTGCAGCCCCTGATAGGGATGGAAATGATGTCACTAGTTCTCAAAGGAAGCTGGGAAGTCTTTCAGAAGGAAATTATCATATAACAAGAGCCTTAAACCCAATCAGAAAGTGGTTGATTTCCCTAATAATAACCATGCCACTGTTGTATCCATGGGCATATCTTGCCGCACTGGTTATTACCGAATCTAGGTAAGACTGTTGAAGATGTTTTCTTTCAGCGGCCTGTGTAGCATCTTCTGTAAAAGCTAGCCAACAGAAAAGAAGCTTCTCGGTCAGTACCAACTCTTCATCCTATAGACCAAAGTGTTAACACCAAATTCTTGGTGGTCATTGACAAGGCTCATTGTTCTCACTTGAAATCCACTATGTACCTAGGGGCCAAGCAGACAGGCATGTCCTTGTGTGACAGTTCACAGATGCAATGACTGGGTCTTGAGATTCCTCCTATAAATCTTACTTCTAGGATATTTACAGTCAGGGAGGAGTACTTGGAGAATGGCTCAGCACTTTCACCTGACTCCTTCTGTACAACATCACTTTCGCTCTGAGGCCATTGGCCAGAATTCATCACTTATCTGGGGCTGGCAAAGTCTTCCCTGTATCCAAGTTGGGGAAGAACTGGAAATCCTGAGTCATGCTGATATCTGACATTTACTACTTTCACCCAAAATAAACTACTCATTCCCACTGCTGAACTTTAGGTTAAGAACCCAACTTCTACACACCAAGCCACTGCTCTGAGGGATGATGGTCACCAGAGGTTCCTCAGAGACCTCCAAACATGTGGGGTGGGCCTATCAATCAGCATTTCAGAGGGCTCAGGGATGCTATTGACCAGCCATGTTGGAGACCACAAGTAATTGCCAAGGACAATTGATTGCCTCAGCCTGCAACAATCTAGATCACCAAGTCTCACTGCGAGGGCTTTGGATCCCCACTGGGAGTCTGAGAAATAATTGCAAGAGGTCTACAAATCTGTACTTAAACCAAGCATTGATTGACTAGCAAAGAGCGAGTATTGATGGTACATACCATTTGGAAATGTGTGTGATGCTGTTACTTACAAACTATAGATTCACTAGATGCATTCCTAAAAATACAATATGGATCTGATCTTATGAATTGCGTCATTATACACTGTAACATTCAGGCTTAAGGAACAAGCAGATGCCTCAGAGTGAGCATGTTAGGGACAATCACAGGGGTTAGATGTCAGAGTGAGCATGTTAGGGGCAACCACAGGGGTCAGGGGTCAGGGGTCAGAATGAGCATGTTAGAGACAACCACAGGGGTCAGGGGTCAGAATGAGCAGGTTAGGGACAACCACAGGGGTCAGGGGTCAGAGTGAGCAGGTTAGGGACAACCACAGGGGTCAGGGGATACATGCACTACAGGAGCCTAATCCAACTCCTTTGAAAAGTGCATTGTACATCTGCCCACGCTGGGCCCATTCAGGAGCTACAGTAGCCCAAGCACTCTTATCTAAGGCCATGACTTATGCACAAGATGATGATGATGATGCCAACTGCAGGACTTCACATTTTCACAAACTGACCACTTTGGCCACTCAACTACCCATAGCTTGTATTTTGACTAAGAAAGCACACATCTCTGCTCTCAAACTATTATTCCTACTTACACAAAGAGATTTTGGGGATTTGTTTGTTTGTTTAATTAATTATTACAAATTCAATAATTTTAATAGCTAGAGAGATTTTTGGTGTTTCTTCTTCGTGGAGTATTTGTGTTCTTGTTGAGTTTGTGTCACTGAGGAGATCTAGGTTATGGCATCTCTGGTATGTGTTGTTCATGATATTCTCCTGTCATCCTGAGTGTCTGCAGAAGCTTTAGAACAGCCTCCTCTAGTTCCTACTATTGTTAGTCTCAGCCATGCCCTGTCATCCCCTGTTCTGTCTTGCTGGACACACCCAATCTATCGTCCTTCTCAGGAGCAACTTTGAGTCGCATTGATTTCCCATCATCCACTTGCCGCCTGTGTGGCTGCTCTCTGTCTTCTTGTTAGCAGCCCCTTCCCCACACTTACCTGGAATTTTATTTGTGTCTCTATTTCTTATGGTTTGTGCACTAGGAAAAGTCACTCTCGAAGTGTCACATGTTTGTGCTAATGGGAATGCGTCCCTGTTTGCCCCGTGCAGAAGGCTTTTTCATGCTAGAGCAGCACGCACTGCACCAAACAAGGACCATGGGCGGCTTCAGAGGATGAACTTCACTTTGAGCATAAGCTTGGCAGGCTCTGGGTCACTAAACATGGCTGTATACACTATGTCATGCAGCAACATCCTCAAAGAATTTGTCCCCATTGCTGACCTATAACCTTAAATCTGTATTACCTAGGAAGTCCCTTGGATTTTTGCGATAAAAACAGCATGTGGTAGGGTATTTTTTACTGAAGGTCACCTGCTTTCTAAGACTTATGACCAATGTTTGCCCTAGAAAATTGAATTTACTAGCCAACCTTGTCATAACTAACTCAGTGACTTTGACATAACAATCTTTTGTGGATACAGTTACCTTTATAAAAAAAAAATGAATAGGTTCTAGCTTGTAAAACACCTAAGAGTGTAGATCATCTTGCTGTCAACATGACAGGTGAGGTTTGGGTGTTTATTTCAGAAAGCCATGTGAAAACCCAACTGCTAGCATCCTGTGCACCCCACATTTGACCAGCACCCACATCTTGACCTGAAGCCCTAATACTACTTTGTAGCAGGCAGTCTTCGTTTAAGCTTTGGAACACCCTGAATGGAGCCCATGTTCCTAACCACAGCACTACCCAATAGTCCAGGCACTTGGCAGCACAGAAACTCTTCCACTAGCCTTGCCCATCAGTGAAGCAAACACACACACACACACACACACACACACGCACACGCACACACACATGCACACGCACACATATACATGCATACACATACACGCACACACATATATACACAAACATGCACACACACATATACACACACATACATGCACACACACACACTCCTTTGGTCTCTGAGCTCTATGGCCTTTGCCTGCACTGTACAGTATAACTGGCTTCTTGTCGTATGGCACCATGGTGCCACATGAGGCTGAATCTTCCCCATCCAGTTTGGTGATTCAGAGACGGGAGCAAGGAGGAAAAGGAAGGGGCAAGAAAGCGCTGCTCACCTGAGAGGGCACAAGTTTCATGAACAGAGAGGCCCAGTCTGCCTTTGTTCTATGAATATTGATTTGCAGTTTAGAGAGTGCCATCTCCTCCAATGCATCACTGCCTAAGTGATGTCATCATGGAATTATCAAGCTGCCCTGATGGTATCATCATGTAGCCATTGTGGTGGCCTGATGATGTCATTACAGTGACATGATATCCCCATGGAGTCACCATATCCTGATGGTGTTATCATGATGTCCTGAGGGTGTCATTAGTGCCATCATGGCATTGATGTCATCACTACACCCTGATGACATCATCACCCTCCTCTGCTTCCACTCTTCCTTTTCTCAATGCCTTTCTTCTTTCAGCACCAGGAATCACCACCTGTCTTCAGCATGGTCTCTATAGACCTATCCTCCTTTGGGAGGCTGTACATGCATTTCCTTCCTCTGCATGTATACCTGCAGGCCAGAAGAGGGCACCAGATCACATTATAGATGGTTGTGAGCCACCATGTGGTTGCTGAGAACTGAACTCAGGACCTCAGCAAGAGCAATCAATCAGGGCTCTTAACCTCTGAGCCATCTCTCCAGACTTCCTTCCTCTTCTTAAAGGAAACAATGTAAATTGTCATGAAGCATTTTTAGTGAGCTGAGTCCCGTTAACACGTGAACTCAGTCACTGCCTCTCTGGAGGGGGTGGGGGTAGGGGAGATTGTGTGTGTAATGTGCAGAGAAGGTGACGCCGGGACTTGATCTCAGGCTCTCTCCAGAGCACCCACTCAGCCCTCACACAGTGCGCTATTTGTTTCATTGTTTTAATGTACATTATGGCTGCATCTGATGGCTAGACTACTGTTTATAGACGTGTCTAATGAGGCCTTGTCTGTATCGCTTTTCATGGGAAGTCCTGACACACAGCTGTCCAGGAACACATCCATCATGTGAAAAGCGGACCTGCTGCCAGCCTGCAGCCTGTGGTCTCCGCGCTGGTGTGGGCAATACAGCTATCAAAAGACCGCTTAGCGGTTGACACGGCACAGGATATGAAGACGAGCCAAAGCTCTGAGGCAAAGCTGACCAACAAAGGCCACCTGTTCTGCCAGTTACAGCAAAAGCCTCAGGTCAGGACTGTCTGGCAGCTGTCTGGTTGGCTAACTCTCCACTAATGAGTGGCAGACAGGTGATGAGCGGTGTGAGAAACAGGTAGTGGAGAGAGGCGGTGCAGTGAGCAGGCCAAGCTCAGAGGCATAGCCAACATGTGCCTGATATGGAAGGCCGAAAGACCCAGCCAAGCCTGGAGCTTCCACACTTGTTGAACAGTGACTCTGATTCTTTCACTGCGACCCAAACTGGCCCTAGGTGTGGACTCTGTCTTTGGAGCAGCGGTCTATGCCTCTAAGTCAGATGCCATCTCCTGAGATACGCCAGCACCTAAACCAGACTGCAGCACTCTGTGTAAGATGTACTGACTCTTCCCACAGCAGCTTGGATCTGAGCAGCCAGCAGGCTGCATGGCAGGCTGAACCTCCACCAACTGCCGAGGTCTTCTTTCGGCCATTATGCTTGCCTTGTGCCCCATGCAATCCAGCACCCCCAGCCCCTTCACCACACCCACACACTCCACACACTCCATCTCACTCCCCAAAAGCTGGGCATGTAGACCTCCAGCCTCCCATCAGCAAGACGGAGCCCCCACCCTGCACAGCCCACTTGCTTGCCAGATCCTCACCACCATCTACTCCCCCACGGTCCCTCAACTGCCCCCCCCCCCGTGTCCTATAGCTATCCAGGGCGTTCACACTCTGTGAGTCTAGACCCAGCGCCACAATGAGCACCACCACTTATTGCACAGCTGTCACCCCACTTTCAAGGCCACACCCCTCGACCCCTACTAACGGCAGAAGTGACTGAGGGAACTTCGTGGCCATCTTTAGAAACACAGACGCGGTAACAAACTGAGGCTGGTGGTGCGGTCCTGTCATGCCAGCCACTCAGAAAGCTGAAGTAGGAATATTGCAAGTTCTAGGCCTGCCTGGGCTACAGAGCAAGTTCAGAGATAAAAGGGCTGGTCCTACAGCCAGTAGCAGAGAGGCTCTGGGTTTGATCCCAGCACAAGTAAAATCAAACACAGAGAGAAGCCTAGAAAAGACACTGTGTGCAGTGGATTTGAAGAGTCTCGGAGGCTGCCTTCTGAGCAGGCTCAGAGAGAAGATGCCCCGGGGGAATGGCGCTTTTAACCCAGTGAACACAGCAGACTGCTCCGACACCTCCCAGTGAGGTCCCTTGGGCTGAGAGACCGTTTGTTCTTGGAGGCTCTCCAGAGCTTTCCGACAACAACAAACCTCTAGAAGCATGCAGCTCTCTTCGAGGGAGCCATGGCCCTCTCTAGTTTGGGAGCCAAGATCTGGGTAGTGACTCAGGTCTTGTGAGCACTTGTGATGACGCACTGGGGAACTAGAGTCTGGGGAACCATAGTCCCGGATGCCAGAAAAAAAAAGGGACTAGACACTAAAGCCTGGGGCAGCAGAGGCTAGGGCAGCAGAAGGGAGCAGTGCCGTGGGGCATAGGAAGCGCTGGGAAACAGCTGGGTTTGTAGATGTGTGGCTCGGGCCTGCTCCAGGTGGACACAGCTACTTGCTATGAACTCAGTTCGAAATAAATTATTGAGAAAGCAACTTGAAACCGAAGTATTGGCTGTAGCTCCAAACTGGAACATCTGGATAGGTGAGTCAATTCCAAATAAAACTCCCAGATGTGCCAAGGCTACACAGAGAAACCCTTTCTCAAAAACAAAAACAAAACAAACAAACAAACAAACAAAAAACCTGCCAAACGGTTTCCAAACTGCAAATGCATTCCTGAGACCACACAGTCTCTTCTTTCACACGGAAGTCCCCCGAGAGCACATCCTCACTCATTACCTGGTGGGCGGACTCAGGGTTCCCTAGAGGAACAGAACCAGCATAGTGAATATATATAATGTGTTAAATCATCCTACCTTAAAATGACAGCTGAACCGCACCTGAGAGGCTGAACCAAAACTCGGAGACTGAACCACAACTGGGCGCCTGAGATCCTGGGAGTGGCTGGTCCTCGGCTGTGGGGCCTTTGCAGGTGGAGTCGCCCCACAGTGGCTGTCTCTCACCCAGGTGGAAATCCCGAGCTCCTTGAGGCTGGGTGCCTCAGTAGTCCCAATGTGGCACTGAAAACCTGGGAAGTTTCTGGGGAGCCACTGATGGAATCCGTCAGCAATGAAGTCAACAGCCGCTGTAGACAAATCAGAGGCAAAGGAGAAGGACAAACCAGCAAAGAACAAATGTCCCCCTGCCATGTTCTTTTCACCGGGGTGCTACCAGGAGGTGCCACCACACTTGGGGGTGGGTCTTCATACATCGATGAGCAGCTAAGAAAGACTGGCCACAGGCCAAACTGACGGAGGCAAGAGATTGAGGCTTCTGCCTCCCAGATGATTCTAGGTTTGCGTCAAGTTGACAGCTGAAGCCAACTGTGATGATGGGGCCAGCCTAGGGGAAGGTACTCTTAGAATTTAGATTTAACCATCTCAGAAGGCAGGGATCAGGTGGGTTTTATGCTTTCCCACCTGAGCAGGAGCTTGGCTTAGAGCATCTCCAGCTTAGTAACCACCGCAGACCAGACACAGAGAAAGGAGGGTTCAAGATGGGAGGAGGGGCATGATGGGAGGAAGGGGCAGGATGGGAGGAGGGGGCAGGATGGAAGGAGGGGGCATGATGGGAGGAGGGGGCATGATGGGAGGAAGGGGCATGATGGGAGGAGGGGGCATGATGGGAGGAGGGGGCATGATGGGGGCATGATGGGAAAAAAGACATAATGGGGGGATATAGGCATAAGCTTATTGTGTAACTCAAATGCTGATTTCTGTACCCCCATATCTGGTTGTGATTCCTGTTCTGAGAATCTCCTGTCTCAGTGTTGTGTAAGCACTGCTCCCCAGTTCTGCCCTGATATGCCTGTAAAGCAACTTACAGCCAATCACTGAGCAGGGGAGAGAATAGGACTGAACTTCCTGCCAGCCGGGGGAAGAGGTGTTAGAGGAGGAAATAGGGGACTCAGACACAGGCAGAGTCTGTCTAGGAGAGAGGAGGAAGATTCAGCTGGAGCAGAGAAAGACACAAGGTGCAAGTATCTCTGGGATGTACTCTGGGAGGAAACCAGATTAGTTTAGAGGGTTAAGACTAGAGTAATAACTGCTCACTTATTGTGCTCTGAAGGTTATTATTAAACAAATGTAAAAGAGTCTCAGTTATTTGTGTGATAACTGGGTTAAGAAACAAACAGTTTTATGGAAATAACCTAAAAAGGGGAACTGGATGGGAGGAGGGAGGGTGATGGAGCAGTGGTGGGGGTGGGGGCCTGATGGGTGACAGGAGGGACAGCCAGGGCACTCCTATTCTATGCTAGAAAGGTGTATTTGCACTCCGTATTGCAGAAAGGAATCTGCGCATACAGCAAATTCTGTTGTCTGTCACCAAGTTCTTGCCTTCCCCTCGCCAGGAATGAAGTGAGCAGACATCAGAAGGGGAGAGCAGGTTAGCTTCTCCAGCAGCCTCTGTATATGCTAGCTCCCTAAGAAGATCACAAAATCCTCCACAGCAGGCCCACAGTGCCTAGCAGGACGCTGAGCGGGCCTCTCAGGAAGTGGGCCACCTAGTGGAAGACGGTGGGAGACACAGGACTGGCCAGGTGGTAGTGGACAGTACCGCAGGTGCTACCCAGTAATGCGGAGCACCTAAAGCCAGGAGTGAGCCCTGCGATGCAAGGGCAATGTCAGAAACGCAGGACAAACCAAGCTGGGCTGTTGCTGTAGTGTTCCTGTGAACGGCGCCCTTGTCTCGCTCAAAGAACTGAAGAAGCGCATACAAACAGCAGAGAAGTGGGGTGAGGTTGTTGTTCAGAAGCAAAATTAAAGTGAGAGAGCAGTGTGAGAGAGCAGCGGGCTGCCTGAGCTAGGGGCCATACTCACTGCCTGAGCTGGAGGGCTGCCAAGGCCTTAGTCACTGCCTGGGACTTCCGTTTGAAGGCCCAGAAGCAGGAGATGGATGCTGAGGGCAGAGTTAGTGACTTTCTGCTTTGACAGGCTTGGGTTGTGTAAGCTTTGGTCACACTGCACAATGCTTTCCCATGATGCATCTGACTTTAATCATCTACATGCCCGATTATAAGCATAAAGCAGTAAATAGGAGTTTTGCCCTGAGCATGGGTTTTGAGGATACAGTTTACTTTACTGCTGTTGTACCCAAACCCAGTCTAGGTTTGATTGACTCACTGTTCCTAATTTCAGGATGTGTCTGAACACACCACACACACACACACACACACACACACACACACACACACACACACACACACACACATGTTGCTAAGGGTTGCTAGGGAGCTATATGTCAGAGTGACACAATTACCTTTGCTTGCAGAATGTGTTGCTGGGCCTCAGACTGCTAAGCAATGGGTAGGAAAGAGCTATGCACGCCAAGTAGGGCCCTGGGTTCTAAGCTATCCCTAGGTTCTCCTGCCTCAGGGTGACTGAGCTGGAGTCCTTGCCAGTTTGGGGAAGTCTCCAGGGGAGATACACCCCATGACAGCTGGGGCAGCTGAGTAAGTGCTCTGAGCCCAAGACCCATGGCCCCGGCCTGGCTCTCCCTAGGCCCCTTCCTCCCCTTCTCAGCTGGTCCATCAGACACATCCTGGGGAGCCTACCCAGGTTGAGGTAGCCCAGGGAACTGGATGCTAGGAGGATTCCAGCAGGTTGGACCATTGTAATCTCAGAGGGTAGTGCTACCCCACACCACAGCCCTCTCTGATCCTTGGCTGTGGGGCAAGTGTGCTGGAGTTGAGACTGAGAATGGGTGTCGCTTTACCTTGAGGTGTGGTGGGAATACAGCAGTGGCTTGGACCCGCAGCAGCTAGGGTCTTCCCAATGCTGACCACACTGAGCTCTTAGGTTGAGTGGAGCCACAAGGCCACAAAGACAGTGTTGTGGAAGTTTGGGGTTATATGTAACCATGTTTTTGTTTTAATCCCAGATGCGGGATATGGAGGCTGCTCCAGTTTGTCCACAGCTGAGAGTTGCCTCCTGAGAGGGCATGTGATCTTTGTCAGCTGTGAACTCCCTCTTGCAGGGGCGTGGTCTTTGTCAGTGGGGATAAAAGCCAGACCCAGAGAGAGACTGGGGACTCAGAGAAAGAAGAAGGCAGCTGCTGGTGCTTCCCTCCTGCTGTGCCTTGTTGCTGTTGATGCAGTTGAACGAGAAGAAGTTGGAGATATCCTGAAATGAGGATTGGACTTGCCCCCAAGGAACTTAACGACCCTAAAGAGCAGGAAGTAGCTAAAAACTACACCCTTTCTCCCCACTAAACTTCTTTCTCCTCCTACCTGGTTGTTGGGGTGTTGGAAGGGATTGGTGTGGGAAAGGGAGAAAGAGATATAAGAAACGAAAATAAAAATAGATGTTAAAAGCATGCCAACAAGACAGGGCCAAGAGTTTCAAGTCACCTGCCCTTGTGTGTCATGGCTGTGCTGGTGTCCTGGGCCTCTGGTCCCCACAGCAGACACAAGAAGCTGAAGGAATGGTGTACTGCTGACCAGCCAGCCCTGGAGACTCCCCTCAGCTAGCAAGAGTCACCCTCAGACAGGTATGGTGTCACTTACTGTGCCCAGTCTGCCCTCAGCCCTGAGCCCTTGATTCTATAGAAGTAGGTGTTCTGTGGGCACAATCCCCTGAAGTTAATGAAAACCCCAGATCTTCACCTGGAAGGTCACAAAGAGATAGCTTATTCTGAGCCAAATATGAGGGACATGGATTGAGGTCACGTGAAAACATGTTCCGATGTGGAAGCAGTTTCATGATTGTTGATAGCACAAAAAAAAGCCATGGACCAAGGCACTTGCCACATATATTTGGTAGCAATATCGTGTGGCTGGGTACAGCAAATTCTGCTGTAGGTTTTGGACATTACAGATGAGTATCTTGGCTTTCTACTTGGTTTTGGAAGCTAGTGGTCTGCTAAGTATACACCCACAATGATTTACCTGATATTTGAAGGGATGTAAGTCAGACAGATGGGTGGTCAGTCACTGACTACTACAGAAACTAAAGATGACCCAAGATAACCTAGTTCTGCATTGGCAGCATTCCAACTCCACAGTCACAAGTTCTACTGAGTCAAGCAGCCTTGTAGAATCTTCTCTGGGGATGAGGGTGAGGGGTGAGGAAGGCTTTGTCCTGGGAATGCTCGCTTAACAAAAGTAATCATAGAATTATTTCTGTAGCCCAAATCCCATTTGCTCATCACTATTCCATACATGAGATTCCAGAATAAATGTAAAGAATCTATGTGGGTCCTCCTCTGACCCCACCACCAGACACCCACACCAACCTCCCCACCCTGCCCACACCCACAACCCCTTAGGATTTCAGCTCAGAATTGACCTCTGCAGCTGATTCAGCGCTTTCAAATGCTCTGCCCACCCAGCCAGTCTGGGCAGGCTGTGGTGCCAGGTGCCCTCTGGTGTCCACCTCTGGGATACTCAGCCTGGGAATTTTCAGTCTAGGTCAGAAAGGACCTGAGGGAATATGGACACACTTTGACTCCCACCCCGCAAAGCCGAGAAGTCAGCGCAGGCACAAGCAGAGGGCTGGGTCATCAATCTCACTCCTTGTCCACATTCCCCGCCCAGAATCCTCATAGCTCAATTCACAGAATCCTTTCCACTTCAAAGTTAAGCCATAAATACAGATTAACATTCCTGATCAGTAGTTTATATTCAAAGAATATACTCACTAAGTGCCCTCAGCCCTGTGTGAAACTGTGGGTAGCTAATTTCCTCCAGAGTCTATCCCAGCATGAAAGAGTTCGTTGTGTGTGAGCACTGGGAAAGCAGGGCATTGGGTGTGTCTCCAGCACACCCACATACTGTCTAAACGCTCTGTGAAGAGAGTGTTGGCTCTTCTGGAGGACACGGTGAGGAACATGAGATTTCTCCTTGAGTGGGCTCTGCCAGATGCTCAACTGACGCTCCCCAGCTCCCCATCTGTGTCCCGTCTACCCTTCATGCTCTTCTGTGCTGGGGCATGCCTGTGATTGCTCCACTCAGGCCTGAGGCAGGGGGTTGTGAGTTCTAGACCAACCAAAGCCTTATAGCAAGACACTATCTCAAGACAACTGTCTCACCTACCCTCTTCCCTCCCTATTTCCTTCCTTCTTTCTCTTTCCCTCTCTCTCTCTCTCTCTCTCTCTCTCTCTCTCTCTCTCTCTCTCTCTTTTTCTTTCTCTCATTTTTCCATTTGCAACCACAGCCACAGAAGATTGATTAATTTTTTTATGTCTGCATGTATGTTCATATACCATGTGTGTGCCTGGTGCCATCAGGAGCAAGATGAAGGTATCAGATCCCCTGGACTAGAGTAGAGACTGTTATGAGCAGCCATATGGATGCTGAGAATTGAACCCATGTCTTCTGGAAAAGCAGCCAGTGTTCTTAATGACTGAGCCATCTCTCCAACCCACAAAACTATAAAATATTAGTGATCTGCCTGCCCCCACACAGTAGAAACAGAAGCCACAACTATTTTCTTATAATGAAAAAATCAAAATACTAACAACCCTTACAGCTTTCAGACATAAATGGGCTTAATTGTTTATTAAGCACACATGTCTCAGTTTCCCTGTAAGAAGCAATGATGATGTGCCACAGTTCTGGGAGATTGGCAGCTGGCTCAACAGGCAGCTGGCATGTTGGGACCGTGACAGCACAGGAAGTACTCACGTAGCCAGGACCACAGTTCACAGAAGCAGTTTTTTGGTTTTTGATGTTTTTGTTTTTTTTTTTTCAAAGCCAGTGGCTCCAAAACAGATGAATAGACCAGTGGGACAGAAAGAACCACTTTCCACCCCCAACATAGTTCCAAAAATATACAGACCCTACGATCAGGTTGGCCCCAGCAATGGCCCCACTCACACCAGTTTTCAGTTTCTGGTCATCTTGACCAAAATGTCTGGCAAAAGCAACTTAAGGGAGAAAGAGCTTGTCCCGGCGCCCACCCTGAGATTACAGAGTGACATGGCAGGGAAGGTGTGGCAGCAGGACCTTGAGGCTGCCAGTCACACTGTGTCTGCAGAGAAAGGAATGCTAGTGTGCAGTTTGTTTTTTCCTTTTTTATCCAGCCCAGGACCCCAGTCCATGGGCTCAGTCAATCACATAGTGCCCGGAGGGTTGTCTCCTAAGTGGTGCTAGGTCCTGCCAAGCTGGTATTCTGTGCTGACCTTCACAGCCTGGAGAAAAGCCCTGCAGGTTGAGCAGCTACTATCAGCACTGCACCGCCTGCTGCTACACAAGGACGAGCTCAGCTCACCTTAGGCCCCCGCCCACTCTTTCCAAGTACAGGTGGACACCTTCCTTTTCCCGGCCCCTATGTCCTCTCCCCTCCTCATTGCCAGCAGCCCCCCTGGAGTGGGGCTCACCAGTGACCATCCACTGGTTGCTGTGTCCCAGGGACACAGACCTTGACACCCATCGGGGCGGGTGAAGAGGTTGGACGTGGATGCAGTTGCAAGGTCTGGCTAGGAACCTGCACCAGAGCTGCTCCTCGGCTCATTGCCTTTCTTGGCACGTCCTTGAAGACATTTCAGAGATGACTACTTGGGTTCAAAAGGAGAGCATGCCAATTCCCTTAATGCTCGAAGATGCATGTTTCCCAGCCCACCGATTTACATTTGTGCAGAGCTATCGAGAATTCCCTTATCTGCCTCTGGCAAGGCGCCATCCCGGCAAGGTCTTCATTGCTTCCCAATTGTCACAATTTATTCGCTTCATTTTCCTTGTTAGGAAACATTTAAAAAATTAATCTCCAATCTTGGGATGCTGTTAATTTAAAAGTCACCCCCTCCCATTTATTAATGGCACTTTTATTCCAGTCATATCCCAATACCACCTAAAGATATACATCGACACTGCCATGCACAGGTGTGTAAATGCTGGCATGTATACACTGCCATACAAACATGCCCACACTGTTGTGCATGCACTGCCATGCACATAGGCACACATGTTGTCATGAACATTCTGGCGTAAATATATTTTCATGAATGCACTATCATACATACACATAAGCATACTGCCATACACACGTGCATATCCATCAGCTAAGTGGCAGAGTGGCAAGTATGCTCAAGTGGAGTGTCATGTACACACATGTGCACATGCTTTTATGAGCATGCACTACCATTCACACACATATCCATAGCTGTTATGCATATAGCATGTGCACAGACACTCACGTGCTGTCATGCACACACACAATGGCATATGCACGTATGCAGATATAGCATATGCAACTGATCAAATCAGTGCCATAGAGTCCTTTTTCTCTCTCTTCCTGGTTAAAACTTGATTCTTTAGCCAGGGACCACTGTCACTATAACATGCACTTGACTTTCATGAAAGGAAGGGAACTCCCAGGAAAGACTGCAAAGGAAACAGCACATCCTTGTGAGCCAATTCAGAAAGCTCAGTACGGGACAGATGAGTCAGTGGCTAAGAAGCTCTTGCAGAGGGCCCAGGTTTGGTTCCCAGCACCCATGTAGCAGCTCAAAATCATCTGTACCTGAAGCCACCCGTCCTGAAGCCACCCATCCTGAAGCCACTATTTGACAAAGTCCCAGAGCTCGGATGACCTGGATTGACCCTTCACAGCCCTTGGTGGAAAGTCACTACACAATCTTTGCTTGTATTTATATTTCTTGCTGTTAAAGGCCTCTCACCAAAAGCCAGAGCTGGGGTACCATAGCAAGTCTTATAAAAGCTGGTGTTAATAAGAATAAAACTTATGGTAGTTCCCTGGGGAAAAAAAAACAGCTCTGCAGAAAACTGAGTCTTCCATAGAACCTAGTACTTAGACACCCACACTTAGATCATTTGTAAGTAATATTGGTAAACATGAGACAGAGGAGCTGAGAAAACCCAGTAAAGAAGAGAAACCTAAGGAAATTCTAGAAGCTGACTCTAACTGAATCATAGGTTTTCATGTCCAGCTTCTGAAACATGGAACTAGCAAGGACAGGAAGAGATTTTTATTATACAGTTAATGACAAACCTTGGTGCCTTCCTGAAGGCAAAGCAAACAGTCTTAGGACTCCTGAAGTTCTTCTACCCTTTACAGGGTTGTAATATAGACAGGGATCATATTGAAACAGGGATTTATGACAAAGACACAGAGGAACATTTTGGCTCAGTGAACTACCTGCCTTCCTGGGCAGACTTGGCAAACCAGGACTTTTCTGATATTGTAGAAAAATAAAGAGTAGATTGCCTTTGTTCAGGCAACATTTGTCTGCTGTTAGAAAGGCTGCACAGTATTTTAGGGATCAAAGGAGAGGATGGTGGTCTTATGTCAAACATAAAAGAAAAAGAAGAGAGGAAAAGGAAGAATTAAGCAAGCGGTTGAGAGATTGGGCTTGCATAGAGAGATATGCGTGATATAACAGGTAGTGGGAAATACCTTCTGATCTATGAACTGTGTGCCAAACTTAAAGACATGCAAATTCAAATAGAGCCAGCCTGTCTAGATTTTCTGTAACCACAAGGCTTTAAGACACCGATCAAGGAAAAAAGACACTGAGTTTTTTTTTTTAACTGATTTTATCACAATGTTAATCTTTAGTTCTCATGGAATTTGCTGTTTACTCGCTTTGTTTCTTGTATCTCAATATACTTATATAACCAAGGAAGACTTTGGGGGGCGGGGGGGAATGTATCCTGAAAGGCTGTGTAATCAATGATTAAAGTTTTTGAGGAAATGACTTTGTGTATAAATAAAGTGTATAAGGGACACAGGTTGTCAGAGTAGGTCAAGCCCTAAGAGATGTGCTTCTACTCTGTCTGCTCTTGTAAAAGGAAACTGAAGATGTTCTTGTGTCTGACTCCTTTCTCTTCAGGCGCTGGCCTCACCCGGAGCTCCACTGTGACAACGCCAGCTCCAGGCAATCCAGTGCCCTCTTCTGGTCTCCATGGGCACTGCATGTATGTGGTGCTCTGGCATACAAGCAGGCTGAATAACCACACATATAAAAATTTTTTTTTTTTTAAGTCACTGTAAGAACAAAAACAAAACCCAGACTCTATTCCAAAAAGAGTCAGGAACTCACAAAGGCGGTGATAGAACAGCTGGAAATTGCAGAGAAAGTAGACAAGCCCAGCTCTAGCCACATGATTGCAGCGAATGGGAGGAGAGGGTGGACACCCATCACAAAAGGAAGCCAAGTGGACGTGGGGAAGTGAGGCTGGCAGTCCCACCTGGTGGGCAAGCCCACAGTGCTCACAAACCTCACACCCAGTTGCAGGTTTGGGTGAGACAGTGGTTCAGCCGCCAGTGAGTGGGTCAGCAACCGAGAGAGGTCCTGTTCTGTCACTCTCTGTGACTCAGAGGGCCGCGGTCAGGCACTAGCCTCTGATGAAGAGCTATGCTGAGGATCTGAGACTAGGAAGTAACCAAGCGCAAGTCAGGAAGCCTGAGCTTAACCTGCTAGCTCCAGGGAGAGACATGGTCCAAGAAGCTGTTCTGGGGAGCAGAAGGGCTGGGGGCTGAGAAGCCAAAGACCACAGGTAGCGAGGGCCTCTGCTCGGGAGGTGAAGTGGGCAGGAAAGGGGGCTCCAACCTCAGTGACTCAGCCTGCACCTCTCCCTGCTTTGTGTCCATCTTTCATTAGCTCCAAGTGCTCCACACAGCTCCCGGGCATCAGGAGGCTGCGAGTGCTCATTGCAAAATTAATTAGGGGAAACTTAAGAGGTGAAAAACAATCTGCTTCATTAACCAGCATCTATGAAGAGCCTCCCCAGAACTAGCAGAGCAAACAGGTTTCCTCTCAGGAGACTGCACTAAACACAGCCTCTTCCAGGTGGCTCTGCACCTGAGCCTGTGCCCTGAAGGGAAGAAAATGAGAGGGGCACCCCAAGCATCTGCCCACCACGGGTTAGACAGAAGCCCTTCCTCCAGGTAACAGGCTTTGCTGATTAGACAAGGCCCCACCCATGCAGTGGAGGGTGGTCCTCTAGGCTGGAGGCCTCCTGATCACATCTACAGAACACCTTCCCAGCAACAATGTGCAGAACACTTGTACTAGTGTATTAGTTACTTTTCTGCTGCTGTGACAAAACGCCTTGACCAGGGCAACTTAAGGAAGAGAGAGTTTATTTTGGCTGATGGTTCCAGCAGGATAACAGTCCGTCATGGAGGAGCCATGGCAACACATGGCAGACATGGCGGCAGGAACAGGAAGCTGAGAGCTCGTATCTTGAACCACAATCATGAAAGAGAAAACTGGAAACTCAAAGCAAGGTTTAGAAAAAGAGCCAACAGAGGCAGCACACTGAAGACCTCATGGGTGGCCTAACATTTGCGGGCTGGACCCAGAAGGCTGTGAATGCGGAGCGGAGACCTAAGTGGCAGCCAAGTTCCAGTCCTGGGCCCACGTGGCCAGTGTGGTAATGCAGTTAGAGCAGAGTTCCTTAGGACAGGCCTAGACACCTGGTACTGACTGGTTGTCGGTGCTTTTTGGCATGGGAACAGTAGTGGCATGAGACTAAACCTTGTACGAGCAAGATAGACAGAACTTCTTCTTAGGGACATCAGCCCAGCGGGCTTCACTGATGTGCACCTACCTCAATAGCAGCTGAAGAGACACCATGAACCAGTGGGAACCCAAGTTTTTGCTTATTGATCAAAAGACAGCAGCAGGCTTTTATTGACTCTTAGAGTGGGCTAAGTTTAGCAATTGTCCACAGATCACGGCACAACTTCAAAAGCTGTATTTTCTTTTCACATGCCAGCATCTTAGCCTTGCACTTGGGGGCTGACAGGTAGTCAGCTTGTTTGGAAAGCTGCTGGGTTACACTGAGCATCACATCTTTCTTAAACACCAGGCCTCGTGGTGGCACTTAAAGACAGTTAGTGCCTGAGGCACTAAGAAAGCCACAAGGTCGGGGTAAAAGAAACACACTCACTCCAGCACAAAAAAGGTCAAGTTCGCCCTGTGTTAGAGTATTGGACAAAAAAAAAAAATCTCCCTTAAATTATTGACAGTGACCCAAAGTTGAGCAGCAGCAAAGGAAACAGACAGGATGGGATAGAGATGTCAAGAGTTTTGTCCCCATTTAGTCACTGACCAAACATACACAGTGCAGGGAAGGTCTGGTATTCTAGAAAAGTACCTTTAAGCTTCTGCCAGGCATCCTATGTGCTGTTATCATAAGCCAGATGGCAGCGGTGCGTTCTTCTACAGACCACGGCCTGCACCACAGGAGCTGGGACAGAATCCAGGCACTTAGAGAAGATACCTCATGGGGTGAGGCTTTTTCATTTTTCCTTTTTTTTTTTTTCTTTTTAAATAAAACTTAAAACTTTTATTAAAGTGCTTAATTGTAGAAAAGCAACTTGGAAAATAAAACTCAAAGAGCAAAAACAACACCAAGCAAACAACCCGGCTGTTTTAAAGGTGAAGGGAGCACTGAGTGGAACCCTGAGGCCTTATAAGTGCTGGATAGTTGGGGTGAAGGGGACAAAAGTTCTCAGAATTCTGGGGAATGGGTAAAAATCCTAGAAACCTCGCAGATAACCACACAGCAAGCCGTGGAGAGGTGCTGACTCCTTTTGTGAGCCTGGGAGAGAACACTCACAAAGTGTCACAGTGTGGGTGGAGTAGGGAAGTGAGGGGCACCTGACTCTCAGGTCAGGTAATCCAGGTCAGGTACCAAGGCAAGCCGAAGGGTATCAAGACTAGGAGCAGAGAGAGAGATTAAGGCACCAGATGAGGAGAAGAACAGAAGCTCTGGCCAGGTGACCTACAGGGTGAGTGAAGGGGGGGGGAGGGTTGGCAGGTTGGTGAATAGGGATTTGGAGCAAAGATCTCATTGGGGGGGGGTGCCCACCAGAAGAGGGCACCAAATCACATTATAGATGGTTGTGAGCCACCATGTGGTTGCTGGGAGTTGAACTCAGGACCTCTAGAAGAGCAGTCAGTACCCTTAACCTCTGAGCCATCTCTCCAGCCCCTGGGCTTTTCTTAGTAACAGTCCCTCACTTATTTCTCCATGGCCAACTCAAACCCCGCTGGCTCCCTCTTGGCTGAGTCACATAGGGTTTCCACACTCAGCCTGATCCATTTATGACAAAAGTGTTAAAAGTATGCTTTTTTTTTTTCCCCCCTTTGGCCTGGAGCAATTCTGCCCTCTGTGGCCATGCTCTGGCCTTACCTGTTTCAAAGCCACTGGGCAAGGTTTTGTTGTACTGGTAAGTGACTGTGACTGTTAATAACCTTTAATGTGACAAGATCTGGGATCACCTAGATCTAGCCATGCCTGTCAGGGATTATCCAGGCACACCTCTCAGAGATTGTCTAGATTAGGTAAACTGAGGTGACAGCGTCATCCCATGTCTGGGGTCTTGGGCTGAATAAAGAGAAAGCTTAGCAGGATAAGGCATCCTCCTCTGTTTCCTGCATCTGAATGCAATGTGCCTCACGATTCTGCCACCATGATGGGCTCTGAGACCCTCAACCTGCAAGCCTGCCTCCCTTAAGTTGCTTTGGTTGGGCATTTGTCACAGCAGTGAGAAACCTCTGCCTAAATGTCCACACAAACATGACCAGCATGTATCAGAAGAGTCGCCACAACCTGCAGTACAAGTGAAACTGTCCTCTGATGTGACTGTCCCCAAATGATCCAGAAATGGCTCATATCTGTTGCCTCCCACCCCATCCCCCGCCCCCAGCTAGCTCCCAAGAGCTTGCCCACTGCACTGCCTCCCTAGGCTCCACTGAGCCACCTCCTGCAGTTCTCCTTGTGCTAAGCCTGGGGTTGGCCAGGACACCGCAGTTGCTCTCCCTGGGGTCTGACTGACTAGGAGGCTCCATCTGCTCCCACTAGAGTTTAACTTCTTTACCACAAATTTCTTTTTTCAAAAAAGTAAAAAGAAAGCAATGTTGTTGGTTTTTTAAATGTGTCTTTATTTGTCTCTGTATGTGTATGTATTTGTGTGGTATGTGTATTTCTGTGTGTGTGTGTGTGTGTGTGTGTGTGTGTGTGTGTGTGTGTGTGTGTGTCTTAGTTGACCAAAAAGCAAGTTGGGAAGGAAAGGGTTAATTTGCCTTACACTTCCATGTTGCTGTTCATCACCAAAGGAACAGGAACTCAAACAGGGCAGGAACCTGGATGCAGGAGCTGATGCAGAGGCCATGGAGGAGTGCTGCTTACCTGCTAACTCCCAATGACTTGCTCAGTCTGCTTTCTTATAGAACCCAGAACCACCAGCCCAGAGAGGGTCCCACCCACAGCAGGCTGGGCCCTAATTGAGAGCCTGCCTTACAACTGATGATTCTAGCTTGTGTTACGTTGACACAAAACCCAGCCAGCACAGTATGTCTATGAGTGGTGAGTCTGTCTGTGTGTGGTGTGTGTCTATATGCTATATGCACACAAATGTGTACCAGTGCATGCACTTATGCACATGGAGGAGGCCAGAGGAGGTCCTCCTCCATCGCTTCCTGCCTTACTCCTCTCAGGCAGAGTGGCCATGAATCTGGGCTCCTGGTTTGGGGTTTAGGCTAGCAGCCAGCAAGCTCCAGGCATCCTTCGGTCACTGCCCCTGAGACTGCTGGGATTACAGACCCCCGCAGTCACAGCTGGTTTCCTGTGTGCATGCTAGGCGCTGAGCTTCATGTGTGAACAGCAAGTGTATTTGCCCACTGAGCCATCTGCTCAGGCTAGAAAGCAGTTTTAATATTTCCTTTTTCTTCAAATTCTTCAAAGAGGGAGCACAGGGTCATCCTGTATTTGTGTGGTAAGTGTATGTCAGCCAAGGGCAAGAATAGGCTAGAAATAGCAGATCCCGCACAGCTGGGACCAGACCATGAGCCAGGTCACGGGTGACATTGGAAACCTTGTCTAAAGCCCAAATATGATGTCATTAAAATTTCCCAAATGAGCATAAATTATTTCCCTCAAGGCACACAACTTTTAAACACGCAACATGAGAATAGAGCACAGGGTTCCCCAATTCCTCCTGAGGCAGGTTCTATGGAATGGCAGCCCGCCCCCACTTGCTCATGACCAGAGTTTGTTCTCAGAGACAGAAATCTGTTGTCGCTGTGACCCCAAGGACCACACTCTGCAATTCCCACTTGTCAGCACTGCTGAGACCCCCAGATGTCTGACTCGCCCCCCCCCCGTTGGGTTCTCCTGTTCACACTGCAAATGCAATCCCTGCTGAAGAACTCCTGCCGCTTCTTTTCCAAAGGCTGCGAACGTGCAGCCTGAGGAGAGCAAGCGAGGATGAGCACAAGACCGAGATGAACGATGCAGCCAGAGCCAAGAGCCCCATTTTGCTAATTACAATCTTTCTGCAAAGCGCCCTGTAACTGAACTTCGCCTTAATTATTTATTACCAATGACCATCAAAAGAACATTCTCTTTTCTCATCAGCTCACAGTAAAAGTAATATCCTGAAGCTTAGATTTTTTTTTTCCTTTCTAGAACCCTTGGGTTCACATCCAGACTCAATATAGTCTTCCGGGAGCAATGATGAAAGCTTCGTCCATTAGCAGACCCATCTGAGGGCAGCTGTTCCACCACCTACACCTTGTTCCCACTGGTTTGCAAGTGATGGCCCAGGCTGTGAAAAGCTGGTGAGTACAAGAAGTGCCAGCATCCTAAAGCCTCTCCCAAGTCTTCAGTTAGCCATCATGTTCCTTCCACGTCAATCCAACACCCCCCTAAGCCTTGGAATTTGCCCACACTCCGATGTCCAACACATACTCAGGAGCAACTGGTGAGAATGAAGCCCCATTCATTTGGGGCCAACTGAGTTGCCTTTATTGGTCCCTCCTGCGAGCCTCACTAGTGACTGCTGTGTGGTCCTGTATACTGACACTGACCTGTGGGACACAGCATAGGATGGTAGCTCATCTCCTGTCAGCCATTGCATCCTTGGTATATAGGGAGAGTGCAAGAGATGAGCTGGTCCATGTGGGAAGTAGACACCACATCTACTTCCTGATCACCTGGAGATGAGGACTTGGAGTAATTCCAGTATCCACAGCTGATGACTTTCCAGACAATCCACTGGAAGGGTAGTGCTTGGGGGTGGTGTGATGTAAGTGCACAACACACACACACACACACACACACACACACACACACACACACACAAGGACTGCATCAGTGAGTTTTCTTTGAGGAAGAAGAAAAAGAAGAAGAGGAGGAAGAGGGAGGAGGAAGAAGACAAGGAAGAGGGAAGAGGAAAGAGGAGGAGAAAGAAGAGAAGGAGAAGAAAGAGGAAGAGGAGGAGAAAGAGGAGGAGGAGGAGAAGGACCAGTAAGATGGCTCAATGTTTGCTGGAAAGCCCAAAATACCTGAGTTCTATCCCTAGGTCCCACACAGTGAAAGGACAAAACCAACTGCCACAAGTTGTCCTCTGACATCCTCATGTGTGTCATGCCATGTGTGCATGGCTTTAATACACACACACACACACACACACACACACCATATAAATTACCCCACCAGGTGGGTAATACAAAATAGGCATGGCTACTATAACTTATTACTATGTGTGCCACTCCACCTCTGTGTAAAATCAAGCATCTCTTCACTGTATTGTGAACATAGCAACCCCCCAGCCCCACCCAGGGCACCAAGACATGAAATGGAGCACCTTGCCATTAGTGACTAAGTCAGAGGGCACACCCTGCTGGGGTTGTCACTGCTGAGTCTAAAGTCTCTGCTCAGAGCTACCTGCTCTGCAGAAGCCAATCACCTGTCAGTCAACCCAGACCTAAATGGCACATCACCGGAAATTGTATTATACTATTACTATTTGCTCTGGGGACACTGAGGTCACATAGAGTATGGCAGTAACCTCCTTAAACTCTAATTCAGAGAGCTGTAATTACATCATGCAAGCATGTTTTGATTACCTATAAAGTTTAGTTTATTGTGGACATGGGACCTAATGAATAAATAAGTAAAAACATGCGACTTCGGCTCAAGAAAACAACCACGTAATCAGAATGGCAAGTAAAGTCTACTAGCTTAATTAAGATAAAAGATGCCATGGGAGGCTTCCCTCGGTCCTCAGTGCCTTCAGGGTGAGTAGGGCTCATGCAGCTGCCGCCTAGCTTAGTTCTAATTATCATTCACACCAGACTCCTGGGCTGCTGTACCACACTTTCTTCTTCAGTAGCTCTCTGGTACAACTGCAGAAGCAGATCACACTGGAGGTTTTGTTTTGTTTTGTTTTGTTTTTTGTTGTTGTTTTTTTTTTCTTTACACAATAAACAAGCACAGTGGAGGGCGGGGGCTGGTGTATGTGAACACTTCTAAATTTGGCCAGAAAATGATCCTATTGGTAGTTCCAATTTTAAAACAAAAGGCCAGGGACTAGAGAGATGACCCCGTGGCTAAGAGCACTGGCTGCTCCTCCAGAACCAGAGGGAGGACTCTGGTTCAATTCCCAGCACCCACATGGCATCCTGCTATCTGGAACTTCAGTTCCAAGGGATCTGAGGCTCTTTGCTAGCCTTCATGGGTGCAGGAATGGAGTGGTACACAGACATGCATGCAGGCAAAGCACTCATACATGAAAAATAAAAATGAAATCAAAACTGAAGCTACCTTTCCCCAATAGCCCTGTGTTTCATGATAATAAACTATGGCCGTCTGTGATACATATCTGAAGGGGACAGTGTCCGGCCATTCTGGCTTCTCCTTGCCTTCTCGAAGCCCTTGTTAATGTCACCTCAGCCTACAGTGAGGCATGCATATGTCACCGTGCCCCTCCCCCAGCCACTGCTATGTCACTCTGCCTAGCCCAGCTGCATTTACAGTGTTTCTTCACTCAGCACTGGTCAGCAGAGGTCATGGGTCACATACAGCCAGCCAGCATCTCCTCTGCTCCCTCGGTCTGCTCGGGGACTACAGAAAGCGCTTAGTTGAATCTTGGGTGTCAGCTCTACTGTTCTAATGCTGGGAAATGCTCAGACTCCCTCTACTGTAGGTGCTAATGAAGCCAAGAGCATTCTTAATGGAGTTCACTGGCCTCATTCATCTGACCCCCAAATATGGGAACTGCAGCCAAAGCCATGTCATTAAAGTTTTATTTGACATCATAAACCCCTAGGTTTATAATTATTCACTTTTAATAATTTAGAACTATATTTCATCAGTTAACTTTTTAAAAATTCCTAGCACTCATATATTAACTGAGAGTAGAGAACGCAGTTCCTTCCTCAACTGAGAACAATACAGGGTTTATAAAAAGCTACTATTTTTGAAAACTCAACTAAGATCAAACGATAGCTTTTTTATATATATATTTACTTTGAAATTTGATTGATGTGTCTGTCTGCAAACATCCACTGTGCCTGTGGAGGTCAGAGAGCTGGGCAGTTGTGAGCCGCCCCACATGGGGTGCTGATAGCCAAACCCAGCTCCTCTGGAAAGACGCCAAGCACCCTTAACCACCAAGCCATCTCTGCAGCCCCTCTTCTCTTTGTAAGATTTCTTTCCATGTGACCAAGTAAATTTAAAGGAACTGCCAATCAGCATCCCATGCAATTACCCTGCCATTCAATTTCTATTTCTATTTAGCAAGCCCACCCAGTAATTTAAAAAGAAACATGATTATGGAATACTCTTCAAGTAAGTAAAGAATTACTTAACGAATAGATATATTCCTGACAGGGCACTCTTATGGTTCGAAACCAGCCGTGCACTGATTCAGCTGAGAGGCGGACACAACCTGGCTGTCTATACATGAGAAAAAAGGGGAGGAGCACAAAGGCCAAATGACCCACAAGAACCAACCGGGGCTTCATCACAGGAGAGCCTGATACACACTTTAGAAGCTGCAGCAGGAACTATCACCACTCTGATTTTATGACACCATTAAAATCCTTAAGATCGGGGGTCATTCATATGCCAGCACTGAAAGCCCAGCTTCCTGTGGGGGTCGCAGACATCACCTGGGACAACAGTCATGGAGTCCCCAGGTCTGGAAACTTCTGTCTCCTTCCTATATTTATTTCCCCCTTAATCTCGCATGTGTAGTAACAAAGTCATTAACATCTCAAATGCTCCCTCTTCGGTTAGAAAATTAACCCGATAGGAGCAGCTTGCGGCTGCCTGCAGTTGTACAGTGAGAGCTTCTCCTGGAGTGTGGAGAGCAGCCGCTATGGCTCGTCAGGAAAACCTTGCTCAATCCACGGAGAAGGAAGTAGAAGAGAGGGAAGCTGGAGGAATTTAAGGGAGAGACAGGGCTGGGGGAGGGGGGAGCAGGGGAGGGGGGGAGGGAGAGATCATATACCAGTTACCATCATTTTGTTGTTGTTGTTTTCAATCGACAGATAAAGCTGTTTGAGTTTATCCTGTACAATGTGAGGCTTTAAAGGCCATATGCATTGTAGGACAGCTAAATCATATGCGTTTTTTTTCTAAACTAAAGCCATGTAATTTATAATACTTCCTTCAAAATAGAGGTGAGTTCGTGTTGCAACCTGTTCGACAGAGCAAAGCAACTTCGATACTCTGAAAAACCCTTTGACGGGTCTAAGAATTTGCTGGCTTATGCTTTTAGGGTATGTTTGTTAACGACTATATTGATTGACATGTTGTCCTGGTTGATTTTTTTTTTTCCTCGACCTGACCACAAGCTAGAGTTATCTGGTAAGTAGAACCTCAACTGAGAACACGGGCCTCAGGTTGTCTGACAGACAAGTCGATAGGGTGTTTCCTTGATTGGTGGTTGATGTGGGAGGGCCTTGGGATGCTGCCATCCCTGGGCAGGTGGTATAAGAAGGCAGGCTGAGCAAGTGGAAGGGAGCAAGCCAGTAAGCAGCAGTCGTCCACGGCTTCTGCCTCATTTCCTGCCTCTAGGTGCCTGCCCTGTGTTCCTGGAATCAGGACACGTAAGCCAGGTTAAGTCTTTTCCTCTCAATTCTGCTTTTGGTCATGGTCTTTATCACAGCAGTAGAAAGCAAACTAGGACACGAGAAACTCCACAGGAAACTTCACTGGAGACTCGGGCCTTTTCCTCATGGAAGCTTGACTTTGCCCTCGGTCCTAGTACACTGTGGTCTAGGCTAAGTCAACCTGAACAAAATGCATGTGGGGATTTTCTTTACATTAGCGACAAAATTCTAAACATTTTTCTTCCTTATAAGGTGAGCAGTGCACATTACCAAATCATATGTTGGTTTTCTATATAGTACTTAGAAGCCTTAATCAATAAACAAAGAAACTTAGACTCAAACCTATGGACCACATCTGGGAAACTGAGGAAAGAGGGGACTGAGGATCGTTCACTTAAGAAATAGCCAAGTTTTATACTTACATCGCTGAGTCAAAAGGTGTTTTTGTGAGGGCTCACAGGCCCAGATGCAGACCAGCTCCACCTAAGAGCCTGAAAACAGAAGCAGGCCATGGGCATCTTCCTTGTTCGCCCCCATCTCCCGTCTCACTTCCTCTAAGATGTGTCTGGCCAGGGTTGCTGTGTACGGCACCTGACAGTCCTGTTGCATCGGAACCTAATGCTCCTTATAGTTTATATCTAAAACAAAATGCTCTCTGGAATGGGAATGGTCTCTTGGTAAAGTGCATGCCATGCAAGGCTGGGGATCTGAGTTTGGGTCTCTGGTACCAATGCAAAAAGTCAAGACGTAAGGGCACATGGCTATAACCCTAGCATTGAGACAGGGGGTGGGGCAGAAATGGGAGGTCACTGGTCAGTCACTCTAGGCAAATTGGTAAGCTACAGGTTTGTTGAGAAACTGTCTCAAAAGAGAGAGTGGCTGAGGAAGCCACCCGACACTGACCTTTAGCCTCCATAGGCATAAATGCACATGTGTGTACTCACACATACACCATAGACACACCCAAACTTACTCAGAATGAATGAATAAAAGGCTTTCAAAAACCATCTTGTAGTACATAGGAACGGGGAAGCTTTGGACATCCTGGGAAGCTTTGGACATCCCGGGTCTGAAGCCAGGCTACCCGGGCTCTAGTTTGGCCAACACGGGTGCCAACATTGGCATACAGAAGTAGCCATACAGTGGAAGCCTGGAGAAGGCGCATCGTAGCACCTGCCAGCACAGCAGAGAAAAGCAGGCACTCCCACAACGCTCTCCACTATGACGGTCTACCATGATGTGAACAAGTAAGAGAGCCCTCGCCAGAGCTGCACTGACGCCCCTGAACCTCTGAGACTGGCAGCTAGCCAAAACTCTTCCCTTCAGGAGTAGCCTGCCTCGCAGATACTGCACTAACATACCACTTAGTTCACACATGCAGACAACGCCCTGCTTAACTCGCTCTTGGAACTTTCACATTGCCCACTTCGTTCTCTTCATGGGCTAGCAGCACGGACCACCACACTCTCTTAAAAGTGTGGCGGTGGCAGTGAGCTGCAATTCAGTCACAGCACACCATCGAAGGGAGATGCCACTCTATGGTGTGCCATGCTGCTCGCGTGGTACAATGGTGAGTCACATCTAATCATGTGTGCACAGTGTCCATGCGTGTAGTCAGCAGTCTGTTACAAAGCTGCCCTGTGTTAAATGGTACTGCCCACGAGTAGGCTCACATGACTGCCACAAGTACACCTAAGGAGGCTCAGCTGAGCTATGGTGTTCAGCAGGTGCAGTAAACACCAGCTTATCAGCTTACTGGTACAAAGCCATGTCATAAGCCACAATGCATCTCTGTCTGTGTATGTATATGTAGATATATATGCACATATACTTATATGCATATATGTTGGGTTTTGCTATTGTTCTTTAACTCGGGGACCATTTATTAGTAGCATATATGTGTATCCCCAAGGGCATATGTACCACAGCATAGAGGTAAAGGTCAGAGGACAAGCTTGGAGTCTCTGTTCTCTCCTGCACTCTGGATGCTGGAGATCAAACACAGGTGGTCCAGCACAGCAGAGCTTATACTCAGTGAGTCATCTCCAAGGCCAAGTGAGGGCCTTTGCTACACATCCCTGGCTGACCTAGAACCCACTATCAGACCAGGCGGACCTCAACTTCATCGTGACCCTCCCCCTCTGTCCTGTAGATGCTGAGGCTTTAAGCATACAAGTACTAGTACACGGTTTGCTGCATGCATGCGTGTGTGCAGACTCAAAAGCACATTGCCAAGCAGGATGATAGACGTGTATATTCACTTAGTAAATATTCATTGAGTATTTAAAAAATAATAAAGTTCAATTTAGAGTAAGTATGATTATACTACGATAAAACTTACATGAGGAGCTACAAGATGGGTCAGCAGGGAAAGGCACATGCAAGCCTGGAGAACTGAGTTCAATCCCTGGACCCACATAATGGTGAGAGGAGATAACTGACCGCAGAAAGTTCTCCTCTGGCTTCCACATATGAACCTTGGTGCGCGCGCACACACACACACACACAAAAAAAAAATAGTAATTTTTAAAAATTATTTACAGTTACCTGAAATGTAGTCTCTCTGCTTATTGGAATTTTCCACCGAATTTTCTTACACTTGGGATGGCTGTGAGTGAGTAAGTGCAGGATCAAAGGTTAGGGATAAAGGAGGCCTCAAGGCTCAAGCTTGTTTCCAGATTTAAACAGTAAAACCAAACACTTAAAGGAAAGTTTACTGAGATTAAAACTTGCCTCACAACTTAGAGGATTATGATAACAATTTATTTATTTATTTATTTATTTATTTATTTATTTATTTATTTATTTATTTATTTATGGTTTTTCAAGACAGGGTTTCTCTGTGTAATCTTTGGCTGTCCTGGAACTCACTCTGTAGACCAGGCTGCTCTTGAACTCAGAGATCCACCTGCCACTGCCTCCCAAGTGCTGGGATTAAAGGCATGCGCCACCACAGCAGGCCTTATGATAACAATTTTTAAAGTCACAAGGATTACAGGGAAAAGGGAGCACACCGGGTCTACTAACCCTATTTGAGTGAGCGGTTACTCCACAGGCATCGGAGCACTGAAATGAAGGAGCCTGGCCACCTAAGGATGTCCCCGCCCTCATCCAAAACACTTCAAGCTGGTTATCAACCCACTCTTAGGGACATTTCCTAGACACACACCTACACATACACACACACTGTATCAATCATCGTATCCTATGCAAACTCACACCTCTGAGCGGATGGGGAGCCAGAAGACACGACACGGAGCAGCTATAAAGATTCTAGCATCTTTTATTAAACAGTGCAAGTAGTATTGCATCCACACTGGACAACGTTACACCATCGTCTTTTCTAAAGCAACTGCAGGAAGCTCGGCTTACATCTATAGCAGTATCTGTAGCTACATTGGTAGCAACCCTCACACAATACTGGCCAGAGCTCAGACCTCACATCACCCCAAGGACATGAGCTCACTTCCCAGAAGGCATGTGGCATGACGCCCGCTGTTCGGTTTGCCTGTACACACATCAGAACATGCCTCACAATTAAGCATTTTTATTACAGAACTCTGTGACATCCAGACCCTACTCATGCTTAGTATTAGCCGGTTATACCAAATACCATAAAATACAAAATGATAGGAAATATAAACATCAATTTGTATTTCAAGTTTATAACATTTTATTTACAAAAATAGGCTGAGAGGGCCAGGGTTCCTCCACCCTACCTTCTTTCCTGGAGAAACAACTTTGCATGACGTGTCCCTCTAGTAGTTTCTAAGGTGGCAGTGAACTCCTTCGGAGCTCTACTGGTCAACTAGAAGCTCAGCAGAAAGGAGAGAGGGTGGGAGGGGGAGGGGAGGCGGGCAATGGGAGGAGGGCCACGAACAGTCGCACGGGATAAATGGCTTAATGGGAAGACTGCACCCAGGCCCACGCTCTGGTGATGAAAACGCACTGCTCGCACACCGATTCCACGCTGTATGTACAGGAGCCGTGGCTGCTCTGGGTTCTGAAGGACACTTATTCCCCAACATGACACTGTCAGACGATGGCTCCAAGGCAGACACTAGGACATCACTCCAAAGACAGGGTTGTGGCGGCAGATGCTGGGGCCGTATTCCTCATAGTCTTTCTTGGTGTGACAGACCTGAAAGAACTCCGGCTGTAGGAGGAGCAGCGAGAGGGAGATGATGAGCCGGTGAGAAGAGGAAACCACTGAGGAGAAGGGTGGGCCTATCTTCGTCCGACCAAAGGGGAGGGGCCATTAGCCCGAGGGCCCTCTGCCAATCACCGTACTAAGCCTGACCAAGGGGCGGGGCCATCCTCATCCCGAGGGCCCTCTGCCAATCACCATACTAAGCCGGACCTGGGTGAAATACCAGGCAGTTTATTTCACTTTTTAAAATTCACTCAGCAGTTCCCAACACTAGAAATCAACAACCAAAAAGTGCCCACTTTTTGGGGCCAAGTATGTGTTAGCCTGACTAAAAATAGCTGCCAACAGACTCGAGGAGGGAAAATATTAATAAATAAATAAAATAATCACTTAGGAAGGACCCAAGGAAGTGCGGGGAGATGGCTCAGATGGTACATGCTTGGCACTGAGCTCATCCGTACACTCTCGTAAAAGCCAGGTGTGCCAACGTACACCTCTAATCCTATTGCTGGGGACTCAGAGGCAGGTGATCCCAGGCTAGACTAATTGATGAGCCAGGTCCTAGTGAGAAAGCCTGTCTCAAAAAAAGCTGCAAAGATGATTGAAGAAGATAGCCAATATTGACCGCTGGCCTCTTTAAATAATCTGTACACTCATATATGTACACACACACACACACACACACACACACACACACACACATACACGGGCGGCCAGGATGATCTAGATTGCTTTTATATTTCACATAGCCATGTTTATCTGTAATTAGCAGGGTGTTTGTGAATGAGAGAGGTACAATTTAAATGATAAGTAAAATATTTTTACACTGAACAGATTTATTTTGTCTGATTAAAGCCATGCAAACAGAAGACACACTATTTAATTTTCATGGGCACTGAGTATTTATCCAAACCCAAGTGACCACAGAACAACCTAGAAGGGACTTACAGTTGAGGCCAGCATGGAGCCTCCAAACCACACGGCGTAGCGCTGCATGTGGTGTGTTATCACCTGCACCTCCACGGGCTTGGGCTGCAAAAGAAAGCAAGTGTGTTCAGTCTGCACAGTCCACCCTTCCACCAGTGTGTGCAATGATGGGCCGTGGCCTCCTCAGTGACCGCCTCAGCCTCACTGCAGCCCCAGGAGACCCGTGCCTAGCTGAGACCCTCTCTTCCAGTACTAAACTCTCTTCCAGTACTAAAACACACGGTTAATCTAACTGATAGCTTGAATCAAACAGATCACACAGGTTAGCAAGGTCACTAACAAAGTAAACCTCCAAACACTAAAGCAAAACAAACAATGCAATGGGCACCCTCACTCCAGCAGACTCTCTGCACACACACACACACACACACACACACACATACACGCCTGATCTTGCAAAAGAGGGTATGGGTTCCTCTAATCCTAACCTCTAGCCCCTAACCCTAAGCAAAACCCTAACCCTAACCCATGGGGGAGGGGGGCTCTTAAAAACATCCTCCCATAAATTCAGGCATCAAACCTCACTCAGCCGCCCCCTGCTTGAGCTTGGTTTCACCCCACACTGGCATGTTGCAGGACAGCAGCATGCACACAGCCTCCTACCTTTATCCTGCCCCCGCTGAGCTCTTCACTCAGCTTTAACCTGGCGTCCACCACTCTTTTCAAATCTCTCTGCAGCCGACGTCCAAAATCTCTGAACATTGTGGAGCCCCCAGAAAGAACGACGTTCTGGAAGACACAAGCAGTCAGTGAGCAGCCTTGGGTGAGACCAAGCTGCCTGTGATGGTCCAGGCATTGTTCCGCAGCATGCACAGCGGCTTGTGTGACTAACACACTGACCCAGATGCAGAGATGCTGACTGAAGCACTGAGTGCCAGCTGCCAGAAAGGAAGCCTGGCTGTTGCTGGACCACAGTGCCTGCAGCAGTCCTCCTGTCTTCCACGCTCACTGACCTACCAGACGCAGCACGCACATCCCTGAAGTCTGCAGAGTCCCTCATCTGAGACCTTTCACTAGCCAAAATGCACAGGTTTGTTGTGTCTGCAAAGACTGATCAGAACTACAGATGTGGAGAGGCTGGGATGGATGTTGCCGCTCCAGAGGACAAGTAACCTATCTCAAGCTAGCTTTAGTCCCTGAATTCCTTGCCCACCTCTGTGTCAGAATTAACATCTCATGACTAAAAGGTAAAGCTTTTTGTAATCTATTGACTTAGAAGATCCCCTAGTATCTACCAAACCAAAAGCTACAACAGTCATCAAATAGCATCCAAGATCTATAGAAAGGCTCCCCCCTCCCCTTTGCTGTACCCATCTCTGATGTGGCCACCAGTGTATTTTAGATTTGCTTTGATCTATAGCTTTCTTTGTTCTGTAAAACTCTGATGGCTTCCACATTGGAACACGGAATCTGGGGTAACCGAAATCTGCATTTTGGGCTATGATCACTCAAGTTGGGCTCCAGAATAAACTCTTTTTAAAAATGATTCATTCTTATTTGATGTGCATTGGTGGTTTTAGCCTGCATGTATGTCTGTGTGAGCATGTCACGTCCCCTAGATAGTTGTGAGCCACCAAGTGGGTCCTCTGGAAGAGCAGTCAGCTGCTCCCAACCGCTGAGCCATCTCTCCAGCCCCAAGAATAAATTATTATTTCCTTTAAGGTGAACGCTGTCTTTTTCATCTACAAGGGGAATCAGAGACAGCCTGGCTACAGAATCTTTCTGAGAAGCCCTCCTCCTTCCTCAGAGATTCCTGCCTCCTGCGTTGGTTCTCCTCAGAGCTCTACCATGCCGTGTATCTGTGCCACTAGAGCCTGAAGTCCTCGGAGTTGCCAAAATGTCTGACTGTCTACTCACGGCATTAATAGCTATGTCCCCCTCGAGCCCCTCACCAGAGACTAGCTATTTTTCTTGTGACAGCGCGCAGCCAACCATTTCCCTTGGTACTTTCCTCCACTGTAAGCAACTGAGAGCACACAGCAACCAAGCCAGGCCTGTGCTCGCCCCACCCCAGGCAGAACCCTTACAAGAAGCCAGAAAAGCCACACTAACTGACACACGAGCTCCAGACACATTGTAGCATTGACCCTCAACCATGTTGCCATACTAACCAGCAGGGCCCTTCTGTTCCTACTGGCACATCGTAGGGAAAAAGAACGGCAAATATCCTGGAGAAACATTTTCAAATGAGTCCTCCCTCTTCCCACAGCCCCAGGAGTGTTCCAGCCTCTATCATGCCTGCATCAGACTTTCAGTGGGTGGGAAAGGGCAAGACGCATTAAACCGCCTGGCTGTTACAATGAAAGATAACAGTCCTCTTCTCTCAGGCTACAAAATATTATTTAGGACAATGAAAGTGAAATTGCCCTCATTTAACTTTCTGACAGAAAATATCATTTGAGAAAACTATAAAGAAAATAAAAACCATCCTTCAAGAAGCCATGGGTCCCCAGTCTTGCCTTCCTGGATGCTTTGTGTGGCTGCAGGGCCTCTGTAGCCAGGCACTCCCTTGGCCAGCCAACCAACCCCTCACAAGCTTATGAGAAAGGGATATCACACAGGCCCAGGCCAGACTGCCCAGGTTCTGCTCACTGCCGCTTGCTGTTGAGCTGAAGGCTACAGCAGCAGCAGTGAGATTTGCAGGGCAGGCAGTAGAGACAGAGGCTATCTGAAACAAGCCACCTCAGACCTGGTCTTCTGCCTGGGACATAATTCCAGTTCCAAGCTGAGTCTGTGTAGAAATCTCACCTTTAATAGCCTACCCACAGACTTGGGAATGCCTACAAGAAGCCCTGGGTGTTCCAGGAGCTAGGCTGAGGACCTTCAGGGACAACACTTTGCCAGGCCATGACAGGGCTGAGCCGCAAGGCCGTGAGAAAGCACAGCCCAGTGGCCACTGTAACCTCCAATCAGATGCCTTTGGGAGGGTCCTGGAGGAAGCTTGCTGGTCAGATGGGAAACTTCTGAGAAAAGCCTTGCACAGCTCCCCAGCAGGGAGAGGTCCTCCAAAGCACAGTGACAGCAGGCTGTTGCAGGGTCCCTGAGTATACTGTCACAGCATTCTCAGGGATACCTGAGGGAAAGTGGTATGCCATGCAGGGGCCCTGCCTGTCCTGCAAGGCCAGTCTTCACAGCACTCATACCTGTCTCCTGGGCACTTGGAAGTTGTCACATGTTCCTTTGTGAAAACTAAATGCTGCTTTCACGTAAAAACAAAACAACAAAAGCTTTTTCTTTTGTGCGTGTGTATGTGAGAAAGAGAGACAGAGACAGAGACAGAGAGAGGTGAGGGGCATTTGAGGACGTGAGTGCAGGTGTGTTTGTGCTCAGAGGACAATCTCAGGTGTTGATCCTGACCTTCCACTTTGTCCCTTGTTCACTGTACACGCCAGGATGGCGGCCTCCATGATCTTCAAGGCATCTCCTGTCTCCACCCCCTTTCCCACCTCACCTTAGGAGACTGGGATTCCAAACACACTCTACCACCTTAAAGTGCTGTCTAAGGACTCAAACTGAGGTCCTCATATATACGTGGTGAGCACTTTCAAAGACACATGCATGTGTGTACATGTGCACATGTGCCCATGTGTATACACACACACACCACCCAGTCTCCTCAGCCCAGTCTTTCTTAAATGTTTGAAACAAACACAGTCTTTTCCTTAAAACAACAGAAACGAATGCTGTTAGCAGATCCCAACTGTTATTTCTGAAATGTCTTTCTCTAGAATGACAAAAAGTTTGTATCTTCAAATGTGATTTTTACATTTTAAAAATATTTTTAAAGGTTCCTTTAAGAACGTTTTGATTTAGAGGCATTAAAGACATTGCTCTACCCAGAGTGCTCCCATTCTGGCCTAGATTCCACCCAGTACCTCTTCAGGTATATGTTGGTACATGGGGTTTAACGCCTTTACACAAGAATGGTGCTTGGTGACTGTGAAGGCTGTGCCCCTGACTGTCACTGTGACTGTCATAGTGCTGGGTGAGGGTGGAGGCTGTACCCCTGACTGTCACTGTCATAGTGCTGGGTGAGGGTGGAGGCTGTGCC
>OU015744.1:131425371-131433563 GCA_907169655.1 Acomys percivali | reverse complement strand
ACTCTGTAGATGAAGCTGGCTCAAACTCAAAAGATCCACCTGCCTCTGCCTCCCAAGAGTTGGGATTAAATGCTTGAGCCACCTCTGCCCCCACCCCTGCTCCTGCCCCTGCCCCAACCCTGACAGCCATATAGATTATTTTCAGTTCCCATCCTCCTTGCACTCCCTGTTCTGAGCAGGCCACACCAGCCTGGAGGACTCCGGTATCCTCTCAGCTGTCCCATAATGTAGCCCTTAGTCCAATGTCACTATTTATATCTGCATCAATTAAAATTAAACATAATTTTAAATACCTTCTTGTTGCATGGTGATGTTTGAAGGGTAGATCAGCCACATGTCGCCTGTGGCACTTCCCTGGGTGCCACAGCTGCAGATACATCCACCGTGGCACAACCCAATATAGGGAGCCCCTAAATGTCCAACCTGGGCTCCCGTAAGTCACCATGCTCAGCCCCAGTATGCAGTTACATACCTGCATCCTGAGTGCCTGTGCTGGGCCTAGCAAGTGGCCAACAGACGCCCTCAGTGGGGCACTACAAGGCATCTTTATATCCCTGCACTTGGCAAGCCACGCCCAGATGTTTACATCAGGCTCCTCTTCCCACTGAGACAGAAAGAAATCTTACTGTTTTGGAGTCCGTTGGCAGGAAGCATGGTTAAAAGTTATGGGTCAATAGTGTAAAAACGGGTTTGAAAGTTCTGGAATTGTTAAACCCAAAGTCCTACCCAAATCTAAGCAGCTGTCCTCCCGGTTGCTCACATCTTAGGCGTCAACCTGGGTTTCAGCTGGCAAAGGACCATTTGAAAAAGGACTATGGATTGAGATGTAGCTCCCGCATTTGATCCCCAGTATTTAAGGGGGAGAAAAGAAAGAAAAAAAGATAAAACAAAACAAAACACCGCAGGTAGACAGGTTTTCTAGTTTTATGTTTCAAATATTGAAGATATTGGAACTATCCGACATTAATAAGTAATACACACAGCTTGCTGGCTTGCTTTGCAGCATGCTGCCCTGATTTAAAGGGCACTAAGATAACTGCTACCGTAGACCTGGCTCAAGGCACTAGCTACGGGGAAACCAGCTGTGCACATCAGATGCATTCACGTCTTCTTGACAATGAAATAAATAGGGTCTGTCACCCACCCTTCCACCCTAGTGCCAACGCAGGATGACACACATCCTCCTACTGACGCCTCCCAGCCCTGCTGCACCCCAGAATCCAGGAGGGGTGAATTTTGTATGTATCCCTAGATCCCCACACCTATGCTCAGGGTCCTATACCAGGCTGGCCTCTCCCACACCAGCTCCGCGGCCAGGACTGGCTTAGAAAGCCTGTCCAGATCCTCTCTAATTAAATGCAATCTGCTTGTCCCTGGATTGCCATAATTGCATGATTCACTTTACTGACATTTAGCTCATAGTGGCTCCCTTTGGTTGTTTCACTATTTTTGGCTTTTTGATTAATTCCTAAAGACGAGAACATCACCACATACACATTAAATCTCCTTAAACTTAGCATTGAGTCTAGTATCAAGATACCTCACAAACTGGAGGAAGAGACATCCAGTTAGTTACATGACAGAACAATTGTTAACTGCTCCACCTTCGAGCGGAGCAGACAAAGGACTAAATACCAGATAATCCAAGAATGGACTAGCTGCTGACAGCAGCTGTCAACTCAGCCAGACTCTAGAAATGTTTTCAGGATGCCCGGGCCCAGCTACATGAGGATCTGGGAGTAAAATGCAGGCTGCTGTCTGGCAGGGAGGTACACTATACCTGAGAGGAGATAGTAAGATTCTCCAAACAGGCACACACAGGAAGCTGTAAGGTGGAGAGTGACTTAGTCAGCTCGACTTAGTTTCCGCATTGGACGCACACACCCAGTCCACCTGTGAACACCTTAAACGTGCAGTGTTTATGTCAATCACACTTCAGTAAATCTGAGTGAACAGCCCACACTTTCAGAGCCATCTTTTCTTCTTACCATTTTATTTTTCTTCCTGCCTGAGAGCCTGGGCAAGATGTTGCCTCAATGGCCAGGACAGTCTCGGGTCTCCCAGCAGTGTAAAGTGAGCCACCTCTTACTCACTAGATCATAGTAAACCTCCTGAGGGTCCCCAAGACTGTGTGTGAGGAAAGTATAACAGCCTTGGCTCTACAGGGCTGGATTATTCCAGGGAAGAGAAGGATCCCCGCCCTCTGGTGCTGCACGGGGTACCACGGAACTTGCCCCATACTCCCCCATGAGCTCCCTGTGGCCCCTTTCTTGTTAGTATGTCCACCACCACTGTCTAGATAAAGTTGTAAGACTAGAGCAAAGACACACAGGAGGGTGAGGTCAGGGACCCAGCATCCTCATCCCTGGGAAAAGGCATCTCGCCATCCATGTGACCCATTAGGGTCCAGCACATGTGTTCATAACCCCATTCCACTCTTTTTCCTTGGGCCTAGATCATGTTTTCCAACCATTCTGATCCACTGATTGCTGCCTCAGTGTGAAAGGGCCGGGGTCAGCGGCAAGAATGGGTCCATCCAACATTGGCCATGGAAAAGAGAAGTGCCTGGAAACAAGAATAGGAAAAAGAAGCACACGCACACACACACACACACACACACACACATATAGAGAAAGGGGGGGGGGGTGTCTGGCTATGCACAGAAATACATCCATGTGTCACGTGTGCTGCAGATTATTCAACGCGTCTTTGAACCTATTTTGCTTGGATGCTCACACACTTGTACATTTAGCCTGTAAAACTGAGATGGAAGGATATTTTTCATGGCAAGTTTATATCCACATGTAACTTGTCTTTGCTACTTTGTGAGTTCCTCTTTTCCCCACCCTTTATCTCCCCGCCCCCTCCAGTTTCACCCTCTGTCACATGATAAGAGTAAAAGAAGGACAGAGGGGAAAAAGAGAGAGAGATCCTTGAGTCATCTTTCTTTCTGTTTCTTCTTTGAGCACAACTACTAACATACCACAACCAACCCCCTTGCCCCAAATGACCAACAACCACCCACCCCCACCTGTCAGGCCCCTAGCATTTATATACCCTCTGAAAAGTTGCCAGAATTCCAAATATCACAATCGCAGAAACTATCCACAGCTGGCAAAACCACACCTCTGCCAGAGCACGAGGCAAATCACAGGAAGCTGCTGTAAAGCAGCCCCAAATCCCCACAACTGGGATGCAAATGAAAACATCTTATTTTATAATATTTATGTGTTGAAAAAGAAAACAACAAGGGTCCAGAATGGTCACTACATCCACACTCAGGAGCAGGAGCTAGAAAGGAGCCTCAGAAAAGAGCACGCCCTGCATCGGAGTAAAGCATGATAGTGAAACATCATCGCTCCAAGATGCCGGTTCCAAGGGACTCTCTTTCCATCCCATACAACGTCAGCCCATCTGGACTTCAAACATCCAGTGAGCAGAAGCGCTGTGTCAGCAACCCGCAGCTCTCCCTGGGCATGGCAGCCAAAGCCGCCAGCCAATGCTGCAAACCCTGGAGTGCCTCAGAAGCCGGGCAACCACAGTCCCATCAAGACTTCTCTAAATGCAGCCCTGACCGCTGAACTAACCGGGCACACCTGTACACACAGCCAGCCAGATGGAAGAACCCACATAATTTTCAAAGATGTAGCAAGCACTACAGTTAGGAACTACTTGCTCAACTGTCTACAGCAAGCTGCCTGCCTGCTTCTGTAAATAACGTTTTATGGAATCCAGCCTCTTCTAGCGGTACCCATATCGTCTACAGCCGCACTGGATAATGGAGTAAATGCAACAGAGACCATATGGCTTCTGTAAAGCCAGAAAGATTTACCATCTGGCCCTTTACAAGAAAAGTTGGCCAACTCCCGCTTTCAGATTGCCGTAGAGAAAAACTTCCCTCTAGCAGCTGCATCTGGTAGCTAACACAGATACAGTGGGCATTTGTAAGTGTCAACATTCAACTTTAGCTTACACACCCGTGGCTCTGGAAAGCAGTGCCTCTCTCAGCGGTGGCAGTGGTGCCCACCGAACACTGCCGCGGAGAGAAAAGGTGACCCAAGGGCTGCCCATCCTGCATCGGCAACCAAGGAGTGACAGCTCCCTGAGGAAGCCCCAAGATGATGCCAAACCCACTGAGGAGCCACAGTGGCCACTGCCACGAGCAAGACAAAAGTCTCCACAGCGGAATCCTGAGGGACATCCCCCAAGACAGATCTAGTCTACACAAGGAATGTCTCGGGAGACAGAGGAGAGGGTAGCCTCGTTTGATTCTCCTTTCTCCTGCAGGGTAGAGAGCTCAGTTTCATGATAAATGACAGAAAGTGTAGCCAACTCCGCTGTACTTGGCTTTCCCAACTCTCAGAGGGGCTAGAATTCTAAATCAATCCCAAAGCTACAATAGCAATAACCAGCCCCATACCTACCTGCCCGCCTACATACCTACCTACCCACTACTACTGTGATGTCTGGTTTTTATATCAACTTGACACAAGCTACTGTCATTTTGTAAGAGAGAACCTCGATTGAGAAAACATATCCCCATCAGACTGGCCTTTAGGCAAGCCTGTGGTGCATTTCCTTGACTGACTGATATGGGAGGGCCCAGCTCACTGGGGGTGGTGCCACGCACAGGCTGGTAGTCCTGGGTGCTATAAAAAGCAGGCTGTGCAAGCCTTGTGGGCCTTGGGACAGGGACTGGTATTTCAAGGGCTTGCCTCAGTTTGTTTGTGATGTGTGGGTAGAAATGGTAGGCCCACAGGGAGTGTGCATAGGTAACTGTTTGATTCAGTTCTTAAACATATACACACACACTGTATCACAGCTATTTACTAAGTAAGGCCTACACTTAATAATATAACTTCAAGAACAATCTGTTCAGCCAGAAGAAGCTCAAGGTTGCTCCTGAACAGCAACAGGTCCTAGAAAGCAATGAGACACAAAAACTCAATCTGGAAGTATACACACTTATAATCATGTGGTTACTCTCAGCACAGGACTAATGAAAACTGAGACTTTTACAATCAGTAAAGGCTATACAAATAATCCAGCAACTGGGGTCTAAGGCAAATGACTGCAGGCTTAGGGTCAACCTAGGCTACAGAGCAACATCTATAAGTAAAAAAATAAGGAAATGCAAGTAACTTGTGTAAATATATTTAGTGATATTATATTATAATATTTTATAGAAATATTATATACTTAGTAAAATTATTAAAGTGAAAATATACAATATCTTATAATAGTATGGTTATTACAATAAAATGTTAAATATAAAATCATTAGGCTGTTTTTCCCAGTCCTTACCCAAACAGTGCCTTCTGAGACCACGCTTCCACTGCAGCTCCCCTCCACTACCCCGACCCTGACTACAATGGACTCTGGTCTCAACAGGAAACTGCTGGCTTGCACATCTGCCACTACCCAAGAGAATTATGGTGGACGGGGAAGACCCCATCTCTGCTCTTTATTATACAACCAGTGTAGGAACAGAGCTGGGGCATAGTGGTGCACCCTGGTAATGCCGGTACTCAGGAGGCTGAGATAGGAAAACTGCAAGTTCAAGGCCAGCCTATACTGAAAAACCAAAGGCTTGGGATGTAGTTCACATCCAGAGAGCAAGAGAGAGAGAGAGAGACAGAGACCCTAAAGAGACACAGCTGCATAGCTAATTAGTATCTCCCAGTATCAGGTACCACCATCAGTATCAGTAGGCTCTGACATCCTTGGCATACGTCAGCATTCATAGCTAGGGTGACCTGAAGAAGAATACCAGAATTACAGACAAAACTGTGAACAGGAATTATCTCAATGCAGCCTCTGAGGGGCTGGACAACAGGTAATGGGCCATGCCTAAAAAGCAGCTGGGAGCTGGGTCTGGTGGCTCACACCTGGAATCCCAGCACTCAAGAGACTGAGGCAGGATGATCCTCATGAATGCGAAGGCGGACTGGGCTACACAGTGAGTTCCAGGTCAGCCTGGCCTATAGTAAGAGACTCTGTCAAAAAAATCAAAAGAAAGAAAAGCAGCAGGTGGAAATTTAAAGTAGAGTCGCCATACGGCAGTCGCGATGGAGGAAGGGATCCCAGTCAAAGCGACACTACAGTAACATCCTCATTTCTAGCCTCCTTTCTCCTGTCCTTCCTAAGCCATGTCCCTTCCCCCCTCCCCGTCCCACCCCCCACCCCCACGCAGTAACCCAGCACTCCAGTTAACCCTGACACAAGACGCCATCTACTGGGCCAGCCCTACCTCCGACACAATGCCCTGTGTGTCTGGGACCTAGAGCACCTGCAGAGCTCCTGAGCTTCCGGCTTGCTTCTGGCTAGTTCAGAAAGCTTCCTTGAGCTCACGGTCAGTGCAGTCTGGAGTGGTGCTTGCTAACTGAGTGATTCCAAGGCAGAAATGACATCACAGCTACGCTGCCAGACTAAGAGGAGGCTCGTGCAGGCAAGTGTTGCCTTATTCAAACTTTCTTTAATCAGTGAGGTTAAGAAACTGAAAATGTCCTCAATAAAATAAACACAGAGCCTAAAAGCAAGATCCTCGAGCCCAGTCTGCTTTTCGCTCTCCATAAAGCACAGAATAATGTGTCATGCATGCACGTGGTCCACGTGACCTCTACCTCACGGTCTATAAAATCCAGTGAGATAAGTGGGCTACCTTCAGAAAGTTTTCATTCTGGAGAGCTGCAGTCACTTCTACCAATATACAATGTATGTTCCTAGCCTTTGCCAATAAGACCACATGGCCACGCAAGTAAGACTGAAGACCTCCAGGCTACTTAGCTTATCTTTCCTGGTACTTTTTATTTAAGGACAGGACTTGATTTGGTGCATAACACAAATAGAATCATAATTGGTTTTTAACAATAAAAGATTATCAATAGAAAAAAATTTTTCCAAATAAAAATAATTAATTATAAAAGTCCAAGCAATCTTAAAACACAAAAGGGAAAAGGCAGGGGTTAAGCATAAGCTGCCCCCAGTGAGGCTTCAACTGCTCAGTAGATGTCACTCAGAACTGGGGATTCATTCACATGAGTTGCATGTTCAAAGCTGCTCTCCCACCAGACTCTTCCATGGGACTGTGGCTGGCTCAGCTCCTTCCTTCAAAGGGATGGAGTAGCGTCCATGGAATGGAGCCCTCTTACTGCACTGTGACTAAGCACCTTGCTCTGCTTAAAATGCTGATGCCTATGTGTGCAGAGCATATTATGGGATCATGAGATTGACTGTCAAAGGCTTGAGGCACACACGCAAATGTTGGATGAAGATGGAGGAATGATGTCTGCTCTTGCTTGCCTGTCAGCCATATTTCCTTTTACGTAATAATAACTAGATTCCTCTCGTTTCAACTTTCATAATGCCAGACAAAGAATTTTGAAAAAATACTCCCTGTGTTTGATTTGATTGTCTCTCTTGAAGCTCTCACTGCCATGCAACCTCAGCAGTGACTCCAAATGCCCACAGAAGCATAAGAGCAGTGTCCCAGGTAGCCTGACTGAGGCAAACCTTCCACTTTCAATCAGTGTGTCAGGCTCAGACTATCTAACTTAGAATCCAGTTTGCCCTATGACACCAGCCAAGGACAATATGTGCAGTAAACTTCGAACCCCTACCCAGATCTAACCAATGGATAGGACACTCTTCACAATTGAGTGGAGAGTGGGGTCTGACTTTGACACGAACTCTGGTGCCCCATATTTGACCATGTCCCCTGGATGGGGAAGCCTGGTGGCACTCAGAGGAAGGATAGCAGGCTACCAAAAAAAGACTTGATACCCTATGAGCATATACAGGGGGAGGAGGCCCCCTCAGTCACAGTCTTAGGGGAGGGGAATAAGGGGAAAATGGGAGGGAGGGAGGATACAAGGGAGGGGATAACAATTGAGATGTAATATGAATAAATTAATAAAATATATTTTAAAAAAGAAAAAAAAAGAATCCAGTTTGCCAGAAAATAAGAAAAGCGAGTTCAAGCCAGGCACAAAGACACGGCCTGAAACCCCAGTGCCAGGGAAGTGGAGACAGGAGAGTCACAGGTTCCCAGCCTAGACCAGCCTGAGGAGGAGGAGGAGGAAGAGGAGGAGGAGGGAGGAGGAGGAAGAGGAGGATGAAGAAGAGGAGGAAGAGGAGGAAGAGGAGGAGGAGGAAGAGGAGGAGGAAGAAGAGGAGGAGGAAGAGGAGGAGGA